>JAFJYI010000220.1:684906-1369813 GCA_019022655.1 Acacia acuminata | reverse complement strand
AGAGAAATGAAGAGAAAATTCAGGTTTCGTATATAAATGACCCGACGAGCTCGAGCACGGAAAACATAGGCTCGAGTTCACATGAATTAGTACTAACCTGGACTTTAAGAGTGTGGTGAGAACTCTTAAACCTCATTGATGAACTCGAGGTCAAAACTTACAGGCTCGAGTTCGTGCCCATCTCAGATCTTGGTTCCTCTCTCGTATCGTGAGCTCGAGGGCACTAATTCCCGGGCTCGAGTTTAACTATGTTATTGAAGTCGGTATGCTTTCTCGACGCCAATGAACTCGAGGTTGCTCACTTATGGGCTCGAGTTCGTGGATAGTTAGATCCTTATTTCTTTTACGGCCTTCTCGAGCTCGAGTTCGTCCTATGATAGGCTCGAGTTTGCGCTCTTCTTCGATAATTTTCCCGAAATGAATATCTTGCATAAAACAAATCTTGATACTCCGATGCTTAAGTTAGTAATTTTCAATCATCAAAACTTAAACTAACATTGGGTGAGGGATAACTTACGGCTCATTGGGATTTACCATTCCCATTCTCTTCTTATGAAATTGAATGGTTCCTTGGCTAATGGCTTTGTGAAGATGTCGGCAAGTTGAAGATGAGTTGGGATGAACATCACTTTGACATCTCTTTTCGGACATGATCCCGAATGAAGTGATGCCTCACATCAATATGCTTGGTCCTTGTATGTTGCACCGGATTCTTGGCCAAGCTTATTGTGCTTGTGTTGTCACACAAAATTGGATTTCCTTCAGTGAACTCCCAAGTCGAAAGTTGTTGCTTCAACCATAGCACTTGAGCACAACAACTTGAGGCAGCCACATATTCGGCTTCGGTAGAGGATACGGCCACGGATGTTTTGCTTCTTGCCTAAACCGGAGACAAGTGAGTTGCCAAAGAATTCGCATTGGCCACTTGTGCTCTTTCTATCTGTCTTGTAGCCGGCATGATCCGAATCGAGTATGCCACCAAGTGTTCCGTTGACCTTTGGGAAACCACAATCCAAGAGTCTTTGTGTCCGAGAGATATCCGAATATCCTCTTTACTTGTTCAGCATGGACTCTTTTGGAGCGGATTGGAACCTTGCACACATCCCAACACCGAATTGGATGTCCGGCGACTCGTAAGATAGAGAAGTGATCCAATCATTCCTCTATACTTTGTGATGTTGAAATCTTTGCCCTCCCTCATCGGCATCTAGTGAAGCGAGTTGAGCTCATAGGAGTGTCGGCACCATTGCACTGGTCCATCCCAAATTTCTTGACAAATCATTCGAGATATTTGGTTTGGGAAATAAATATCCCATCTTTTCTTTGCTTGATTTGCAGTCCAAGAAAGTAGTTGAGCTCTCCCATCATGGACATCTCAAACTCTCCTGCATAGTCTTTGAAAACTCTTCACACAAAGCATCATTAGAAGCACCAAATATAATATCATCCACATATATTTGAACCATTAAAATTTCATTTAGCTTATTACTCTTTATGAAAAGAGTTGTAATGCGCTTTTCCTCTAACAAAGCCTTGATCTAGAAGGAATTTGCTTAATCACTCATACCAAGCTCTAGGAGCTTGTTTCAGCCATATAGAGCCTTCTTGAGGCGATACATGATCTGGACAATGTTCATTTTCAAAACCAGGAGGTTGTTCTACATAAACTTCCTCTTGTATAAAACCATTCGAAAAGCACTTTTCACATCCATTTGATATAGTTTAAAACCTTTTACACATGCAAAGGCTAGAAGTACTCTTATGGCTTCCATCTTGCCCTTTGGAGCATAAGTTTCTTCATAATCAATTCCTTCTTCTTGATTATAGCCTTTGGCAACCAATCTTGCCTTGTTGCGGACAATGATTGCGAGACTCATCACGTTTGTTCTTGAATACCCATTTGGTGCCAATGACCGGGGATGATCTTTGGGCCTAGGTACCAAATCCCAAACATGATTTAAATCAAATTGATGTAACTCCTCTTGCATTGCTATCACCCAATCATTTATCCGAAAGGGCTTCATCAATCTTAGAGGGTTCTATATGAGATATAAATGCGAGAAAAGTTACTTCATTCGTTAGTACTATTTCGGTTCTTACTCCCGATTAATATTACCTATAACTTGGTCTAAAGGATGATTTCTAATAAATTTCCAAGCTCTAGGTTGAGTCGATCTGGATTTTCAATAGAGTTTTGGGGATCGGCCTCAAAACATTTTCGAGGATTTTCAATAGAAGCGGGAGTAGTTTTGAAAAGAATTGATTTTTGAAAACATTTTCTTCTTCATTGTCCAAGGCTTTATCGATTTGGATTCACGAGAAAACAACATGTATTGATTCTTCAACAATACGAGTGCGAGTATTAAAAACTCTATAAGCTCTACTCCTATTTGAATAACCAATGAAGATACCTATATCGGCTTTGGAATCGAATTTACCAAGATTCTCTTTACCATTGTTGTGCACATAGCACTTGCATCCAAAGACATGTAGATGGCTGAGATTTGGCTTCCTTTCCTTGTAGAGTTCATATGGGGTCTTGTTCGTTTCTTCCTCAAATAGGCTCGGTTGGAGATGTAGCAAGCCGTACTCATCGCATCGACCCAAAACACTTGAGAAGTGTTGTTTTCATTTAACATTGCCCTTGCCATCTCGGTGGGACTCTATTCTTCCTCTCAACCACACCGTTTTGTTGAGGAGTCCTTGGAGCCGAAGTTGTGATCAATCCCACATTGTCACGAACTCAAAGGCGTTGTTTTCAAATTCGCCACCATGATCGTCCTTATACACGAAATTGCAAAACCTTTCTCGTTCGGACCTTTTTGGCAAAGGTAACAAACTGATCAAATGTTTCATCTTTAGATGACAAAAATATCGTCCAAGCAAATCTAGAGTAATCATCAACTATGACCAAGGTGTAAAGATTTCCACCAAGACTTTTTACTCTAGCTGGTCCAACTAGATCCATATGAAGTAATTGAAGAGGTCTACTAGTTGAAATCTCATTTTTTGCTTTAAAAGAAGATTTGGTTTGTTTTCCTTTTTGACAGCATCACAGTATGTCATTTTTGAAATTCAATTTAGGAATACCAATGACCAAATCCTTTTTTTAACAACTTGTCAAGTTGAAACATGTTAACATGAGCTAATCGTTTATGCCACAAACCAACTCTCATTCAAGTTACTAACAAAACAATTTTCGAAACTGAAGCATTGCTAGAGAGGTTAAGAGTGTAACAATTTCCATCTCTAGGTGCTCTAAATAAGGCTTTAGTTTTCAAATCGTCAATGGGGACTAAATCCTTTCTAACAATCAAACATTCATTTGAATCAAAGATAACTAAGTTACCCTTGTCGGTGCTTTGGCTCACACTTAGGAGGTTGTGACACAATCCTTCTACAAGGTAGACATCTTTGATGAGAGGACCTTCATTGTTTCCTATCTCACCAATTCCGGCAATTTTTTCCCGATTGGTCTCCTCCAAATGTGACTCTACCACCATCCTTTGATTTGATTGAGAGAAATTTTGATTCATCTCCGAGTCATGTGTCTTGAGCACCCACTATCAATGTACCACTTGTTGGGTCTTGATGCTCTAAGACAAACCTGCAATTTTCAAGGGATCAAGCCTTAGGTACCCATCTTTTCTTGGGTCCTTTGGAGTTAGTTTTGACCTTAGGAACATAAGTTCCTTTCGGTACCCATTGATAATTTCCTACGGTTTAATTTTCCTTTCCCTTTTATGAAAGCAAGATGAAGTAGAATGACCCTTCTTATTACAAGTAATTGCAATGTGCAAAGGGATTTGAAGAGTGAACTGATTTTGTAAAATAGTTCATGTATGTTTTCGACCACTCTTCTTCTTGCCTTTCTTCTTATCAAAGTTTGGTCTGTAACCAATGCCTGATCTATCATTTATAAAATGTTGTTGTTTCAAAATGACATTGAGCATTTCACTTCCTCTAGTGAATTTCTCAAGTGCCTTTGTAAGATATGAATTCTTTTTCTTCAGATCGACAATCTTTACAAATAGTATTTTCTCGAAGAGGACAACATTTCAACTTGAGATTCAAGAGTAAGATTTCGGTTTTTCGGTTTGAAATATTTTTCAGCAAGTTTTTCAAATTCAAATTGCACGAGTCATATATTCATCAAACAGATCATCATAAGGAGGTTTGCAATCATATACCTCTTCAAGTTTAGCACGTTGCTCTTCTTCTTCAAAGAACTAGGCATATATTTGCTTTTTCTTCCTCATCCTCATCATCTTCATCGATGAGCTTTGTCACCCCAAATGCTGGAGACATAAGCTTTCTTCTTGTATTTGCTGAACTTCTTCTTTTCTTTGTCTTTGTTGTTCAAATGGGCATTCGGACTTGATGTGACCAGGCTTTTGACATTCGTAGCGATGACCGGCTTCTTTGCCTCATAGCCGGAGCTACCCTTGTGAAATTTCTTGAAGCCTTGGTCCTTCTTGTAGAATTTCTTGAATCTACGAACCATCATGCCTATTTCCTCATCTTCGTCTACATTTTCATTTTCCTCATCTGAATCTTTAACTTCTCTTGTAGACTTGAGGGCAATTCCCTTGTTTTTGCCATGAACTTCATCAAGTCCCTTCTTGAATTTGAGTTTAGCCTCATACTCGGAGACTCGGAATAGTAGGCTCTTGACGTCATTGACTCTCCTCGAGCCTCTTCAATAGCGTGACCTTTGCTTCCCATTCCTTGTTAAGGACATTCAAGATCTTCCTTACTTGGACCGGTTGGTCATATTCTTTTCCCAAGGCGGCAAGTTGATTGATGAGATGAGTGAACCTCACTGAACTCACCAATGGATTCGCCATGCTTCATTCGAAGATCATACTCGGTCATAAGAGTATTGACTCGTTTTGCTTTACTCCACTGTTCCTTCATGAGCTATCTCCGAGCATCCCACATGGCCTTAGCAGATGATAAGGTGCAAATACGAAAGTATTCTTGCCGACTCGGTGCACTTTGGAGAAGCGTAACCGCCTTTGTGTTGAGGGTGACGTTTCTTCCGTCGTTCTCATCATATTCCTCTTCTAGCTTGGGAACTCGACTCCATCTTCCACGGTTGATGGCTCATAATCTCCTCTTTCAAATACTCTCCAAAGACCATACTCGGTTGCCATAACAAACACTTTGAATTTGGCCTTCCGAAGGAGTAGTGCTCTCCATCAAGCCAAAGTGGTCTGTTGATAGATGCTCCATCGGGTAAGATACCTTCCATAATGATCCTTCTCGAGTTGTTAAGCTCTTAAGAGAAGACCTTGCTCGATACCAAATGTAAATGGAGCTATATACCCAAGAGGGGGGTGAATTGGGTATTTTAAAAACTTTTAGAAATATGCTGTTTTGAAATAATGAAACCAGAGATAGACAGAGGAGGAAGGGAAGGAAAGCTTGCTCAATGGAAATTATCCTGGTTCGATCTTATCTTTGACCTACATCCAAATCCCCAAGCCACACTTGGGATTTTCAATCCACTATACTCACAACCGATTACACACTCGTACTCAAGAGTAGTTCTCTCTCTAGAACTCACTCCCCTTACAAGTTGTAATCAATACACCCAACCACTAAGTCCCCTGACTTGTGGTTATCTAAATCAATAAGTGATTTACAGATAGAACTCTCTCACAGAGCAGATAAAATGAACACTGAAGTGCAAGTATCAGATTGATACAATATAGATGAAAGCTGAACACAATAAATGGCAATCAATGAATTTTCGCTCTCAGTAGATGTGTCAACTTGAGAAGAAGTTAATGCACTCTATTTATAGGTAGAGAACATTAAATGACCGTTGAATGGTGAATCCAACCGTTGTAGGTGATTAGCATTAAGTCCGGTCATCTTCTCTCTAACATCCAACTAATCCAAGTGCTAATATGATCGAGGTGGAGCTCGAGGATTTGCCCGTTGGAGAAGAGTTTACTTGATGAAGTAAGTGTTTTTGAACGTTGAGAATTCGTCTTTGAGGTGAATTAGCCAAAAGGAGGTTGATTCACAGATGTGCAATAAATGCTCTGACCACTTTTTGCTTTTTCCCTTGTTCTTTATTAAATTTCATCTGTGCTAGCTGAAATCCACTAAATAAACTTGTTAAACATATCTGGGAACATAAGTGAATGATTCATGAAAGCAATTGGAACAAACAAGAGTGATTTGCGTAATCGTCGGATTTGAATTTCGATTAGCGACACGAACTCGAGTTCAGTTCATGCGAGTTCGAGTTCGAGGCTTCAAAGTGTAGAGGTGCTTAAGTTCAAATCTTCTAAACCTGGAGGTTTGCAAAATAGAACCCGAGGTTCGAGGGATATAAAAACTTTCTTTGCTCTCGGGTTGCTTTGAACTCGAGTTTGCACATAGTGAACTCGAGTTCACATCATCCGGAGAGAGGAGATCGATATTTTGCCTTTTGAGAAACTTCAAGCAAAAGTATGAACTCGAGTCCATTAGTGGGTAGGCTCGAGTTTGACACTTTGTTTAGCAAAATCTCGGCTTTTTGTATACAAGCTCAAACTCCGAGGTTCATGGCGTGAACTCTAGAGTTCTTCTTAATTTGAAAAACACATTGCCCTTTGTAAGAGGTGAACTCAAGTTTACAATGATAGGCTCGAGTTCGATTGTCTTTGAAAAACTTAAATACTCTCGGTCGAAATAAACTCGAGGTTTAAGCACACAGCTCGAGTTTGTTTGTCTTGAAAAACACCGAGTGCTCTCGGCTTGAAATGAACTCCGAGGTTTAATTACACGGCTCGAGTTTGTTTGTTTTGAAAAACTCGAGTGCTCTCGGCACGAAATGAACCTCGAGGTTTAATTACACACGCTCGAGTTTATTTGTTTTGAAAAACTCGAGTGCTCTCGGCACGAAATGAACTCGAGGTTTAAATGTGTAGGCTCGAGTTTGTTCAACCGAAAAACTTTTTAAAAGTTCTCGGCTTTTTGAGGCAAACCGAGGTTTGCTAGAGACAGTTCGAGTTCACTTGGCTAAAACACTTTTGGGAGCTTTTCAAATTTGAAAATCTTTGCTTTCAATGAAACAAATTGAAGAGTACCCAAAGCTCTTAGAATTTGAAAAATCTTCCCGCCAGAGGTAAACCTGAGGTTCAAGTTAATAGGCTCGAGTTCAAAGAGTTTTAAACTTAGAATGTTCTCGGCCAAACCTAAACCTGAGGTTCACATTTGTGAACTCGAGTTCGCACAGACAAACCTGAGGTTTGGTGTAAGGTTTAAAGTGTTATATCCCAAGTTTGGTCTTTGTTCAAAAACGAACCTCCGGTTTGTAAAAGCAGGCTCGAGTTTGGCGAAGCCTGATAGTTTTATATTGAAACCAACAAATGACAACTATGCTTAATCTTGTTTACAACCTGTCGCTATCATCAAAACCCTTAGAGAACTAACAATATGCAAATTTCTTTGAAGACTTTAAGGCTTTAACTATATATATTATATTCCTTCTATCTATGTTCATAGTTAATGTCACTAACTATGAATTTTGTTCTTGTTTTATTTTTGTGGCGATCCGATCCAAAAGGGCATGTTATATAAGAGGATGTTACGTTGTTGGGTGGGGGAATCGGATGAAGGCATGGTGAATATTATTTTGGGCGCATGTATGTTGTACTTGTAACTTATTGTATTTGTAAGTAAGTTATCTTATTGTATGAATTATATTAATTTAGGTGTTGTAGTCATAGTAATCATTAATTAAGAGGCCAAATAGCTCATGGTGAATAATATTTGTATTCTTTTTCCAATTCAATTTATTCAAATAATTGTTCATAGCTTGTAGCTTAAAGTATCGAATTTTATGTGCTTGATTGGGTGGTGGATTTGTGTATATATATAATCAGGAAGAACAACAGGGAAAAATTCGGGAAAATTTAGACCGGAAATAATAAGACGGTCTTAAATGTTCACTTGTTAAGACCGGATGTAATTATATGACTGGTCTTAAAGGTCAGGACGACTTTTGAGTTTTGATATTAAACCCGGTCTTAAAAGTTGGTCTTTTAAGACCGGGTATATTTAGACGTCCTGGTCTTAAATCAAAATCTTTAAGGCGGGTGTTTTTATCATCCACTCTTGAAATTCAGTCCTTTAAGACCGTGTGTAATTAGTCGTGTGGTCTTAGAAGCCGCTATTTTTCAGACCGTATGTGTCTTGTCCGGTCTTATAATTACGATCTTTTAAGAGCGACCTATTTTTTGGCCGGTCTTAAAAGTTGAGCATTAGGATCGAACAAAAAATATTTCGGCTTCATTTAGTACAACTTTTTAAGACCCAAGTTTTTAAATGTCCGGTCTTAAAAGAGTTTCTTTAAGACGTTGAGTCCGGTCTTAAATGGTAGACTTTTAATACATTTGGAACAAGACCGATCGCATATCCGGTCTTACGACCCCTCTTTTGTCCGGTCTTAAAAGCCTTTTTTGCACTAGTGATACTTGAGTGTCGATACTTTGTGTATTTGGTAGGTTGCTTGTTCAAAAGATCACTAGTGCAAAAAAGGCTTTTAAGACCGGACAAAAGAGGCATCGTAGGACGACCCGGACCTGGTCTTGTTCCAAATGCCCGAGTATTAAAGTCTACATTTAAGACCGGACTACGACGTCTTAAAGAAAATATTTTAGACCGGACATTTAAAACATTGGGTCTTAAAAGTCGTACTAAAATAAACCTGAAATACTTTTTGTTCGGTCCTAAAACTCAACTTTTAAGACCGGCTAATTATTAGGCCGCTTTTAAAAGATAGAATTTTAAGACCGGACAAAAATAAATACGGTCTTAAACTTAGCGGCTTCTAAGACTTGACTAATTATACGCGGTCTTAAAAGATTGACTTTCAAGACTGGATGATAAATAAATGCGGTCTTAAAAATTTTATTTTAGACCACATGTATAAATTTACCGGTCTTAAAAAGACCGACTTTTAAGACCGGGCGCTTATTATGAAATGTGTTACCTGACCTTTAAGACCGGACATATAAATACATCTGGTCTTAAAAACTCACCATTTAAGACCGGCGCATTTATTTGCGGTGTAAATTTTCCTGAATTTTTCCCTATTCTGTTCTTCCTGATTGTATTACACACAAATCCACCACCCAATCCAGCACATAAAAGTCGATACTTTAAGCTTTAAGCTATGAACAATTATTTGAATAAATTGAACTGGAAAAAGAATACAAATATTATTCACCATGAGTTATTTGGCCTCTTAATTAATGATTATACTATGACTACGTACAACACCCAAAATAATTCATACAATAAGATAACTTACTTACAAATACAATAAGTTACAAATACAACACACATGCCCAAAATAATATTCACCATGCCTTCATCTGATTCCCACCCAACAAAGTAACATCCTCTTTTATAACATGCCCCTTTGGATCGGATCCCGCCACAAAAATAAAACAAGAACAAACTTCATAGTCATGACATTGCTTATGAACATAGAAGGAATATAATATAGTTAAAACCTTAAAGTTTTCAAAGAAATATGCATATGAATATTACCTTATGAATTGACTCTTTTATAAAGTGATATCTTCCCATATCCCTTCTTGATGATAACTTCTTATCTTTGGGTTCATTATCCGCTTCATCTTCTTCGTTTATGTCCCAGGTAGACCCCTTGAAAAAGGAGTACTCTCGGAATACCATAATTCGAATTCATTTCCTCATCAATATCAATGACCCTCTTTCCTTGGAGAGCTACATACCACATTTTATTTTCTTGATTGGTGATATAGAACACTTGTTTTGCACGTGCGCCATAATAAAAGGTTCATCTCCAAAACTTCTACCATGGACATCGACTAATGTAAATCCTAGCCGATCGATCCGAACACCATTATTGACATTGACCCACTTGCATTTGAAAATGAGAAATCTAATTTTCACATAGTCCACCTCCCAAATCTCTTCAATAACCCCATAATATGGCATGACTGCCAATAAAGGGCTCTTGTCTTTCGAACTGGAGAAGTGCATAGATTCAGCCTCTAACATAACACCACCGTTCGACCGTGCTCGTATCATCTAGGGACTTCATGTAAAATGTATAACCATTGATCACATATGAATTCCAACTTATGACATCAACCTCAAGACCACGTGCTAACCATTTGATTGTATCGAAAACACATTCATCTCCCTCGACCTTTTGTTTGAACCGGTTTGCAAAAGTTCATTTGTGCTCCCTAATCAACCTTTGTTCGATCATTTGATGATTTTCTTTCCTTACAGCTTCTTTATGTTCAGCTATGCTGGCTTGAACTTCATCAACATTATTCAAGATGTATAAGTGGACTTGTGACAATTCATCAGGATCCACACTCTTTACGGAAGCCCCTCGTCTTACCCCTTCAGCATGCTGACGTTTTGGAAGCCCAATATGTCTTACTTTGGCCAAATAATTTCGACAAAATTCCATGGCTTCTTCAGAAATATATTTCTGAACAATCGATGCTTCTGGCCGGTATGCGTTCTTCACGTACCCTTTTAGGAATTTCATAGATCTTTCAATTGGGTGTTGGAAATTATGCCCTAGGGGCAATTCATTGTACTTTGGATATTTAAGTTATTTAAAGTATTCTCTTTAGTTATCATTTTCGTTTGCATGTTCGTATTGATAATCGCATCCCTGGATACATCTTATAGATTATCCTAAATGTCCCTCGGTCGGTCATCTACGCGGAGCGAAGATGAATTAAGACCAGCATATGACTTTGATGAGGTATGGAGATACAATCAAAGTCATGGGCACTTGTAAGAGTACAAGGTCTTTGGGCCACCCACTATGAGAAAGTCTGCATGGATTAAGTCATAAGCTTATCTCATGTATAACCACGTCACGACGCCCTATGACTGAGATCATCATGGATTCCTATATGATGAGTCACTGACATTTGACCTAGTTAAAAGTCACTTTGACCGGGTGATGATAAAGGCTAGGATCGGGATCAATGGTTTTCATGCGGAGAGATGTGAATGGTCAAGATGGAATTTGTCCCTCACATTTGTAGAGAGATAATACTGGGCCCCTTGATGAGTGAGTCTAAGAAATGTATAGTCATACTGTGATGGAAAGGAGTTTCCATCTCACTTGTTAGACTACTCGAGAATCGAAAAAGTAATGGTCAAGAAAAAGAAGTTGACATTATCCATGCCTCATCCTTCACCGAATTATCGCGTGACAAAAGGGACGTAACATGGTTGTACGATAGGTTGTATCGTGTCATCGATCCCCATGTGAATTGGGTAATCGCAATGTCTTGCTAGAGGCCGCTTGCAACTTGTGGGCGACACGGTGTTGGCCCAACGCCAATCTCATATGGGCTCTGTGGTCGCACACAAGAATAATCCAACACGGGTAAAAGTGTCAGATTCATTGAATCTCGATTAATCTAAGATTAAATGAATGCTAAATTTAATTTAGGATATATATATATATATATATGTATATATATGTATTAAATTTGAAATTAATATATATTAATATTATTAATGGAGATTATAATATTATTATATATAATATTTGTTTTGTATTTAATTTATTTGATAAATTAAATATCTGAAACAAATAGAGATATTGTATCTCATTTAATTTCGAATAAAGATATCGCATATTTATTTAATATTAAATTGAGATATAGTATCTCATATTTAATTTGAATAGATGGATATTATTTCTCGGATTTAATTTATAGAGATAAATTAAAGCAAAGGCTTTTAATTTGAATTAAATAAATGCATTAGATTAAATCTATAAGATAGATTTAATTAATATTTTTTTAATTCAAATTCGAAATTCAAATTTCAGATATGGTTTTAATTGGATTAAATAAAAACGTTACATTAGATGTGATAGATTGAATTGACATTTATTTAATCCATATATTTGAAATTCTGAATATAATATGCCGAGAGGTTTTAGAAAAACCTACGGAATTTCATTCGAGCGTATTTCGTAAAGCCGCAGAGAAACCCTAGAGGTGATTTTGAGAGAGACACACAAGAGGCGCTAGCACGCTGCCCACCTGTTCAAGGAAGAACAAGACGTGAATGAATTCTCCAAAGGTAATTTCGGATTCCCGCCTTGGTTTAAACGCACATGAGTGATCCTCGAGACGGGATTCGTAAGTTTTTTTTAATCCGCCGCGTTGTACGGATCCCAACATTGGGTACATCCACCGTAAATGGATAGGGCCGCACATCTTTATCTCCCTCACTAGATGAACAATTAGATGAACCATGATGTCAAAAAATGTAGGAACAGAAAATTTCTCAAGGTGGCACAAGATAAGATATCCTTTATTCTCCAATTCATCCAACTTTTCAATCTCGAAAACTTTACTACAATGCGCATTGAAGAAGACACAAAGTCTAGTCAAAACGACCCGAAGATCATATTCGGCGATGCCTCGAATAGCTAGTGGGAGTAGCTGTTGCATCAAGACATGACAATCATGAGACTTTTGGCTTACTAATTTCAAGTCCTTCATCGATACAAGCCTCTTCAAATTTGAAGAATACCCCGTGGGAACTTTTGTGCCATGTAAAAACTCACAAAAACTTCATTTCTCATCCTTAGACAAAGTATGAGAAACCGGGGACAATAAGTTCTCTTCCCATCGGCCTTGGATGTAACTCTTCGCGTATTCCCATTGCTATCGATCCAATCTTGCCTTCACACCATCCTTGGAACTACCCCGTATGTTGAGAAGCGTGCCAACAATATTATCACATACGTTTTCTCCACATGCATGACATCAATACTATGTCTCACATCAAGATTGCGCCAATATGGAAGATCGAAGAATACAGATCTCTTTTTCCATATATTTGTTTCTTTTCTACTCTTTGCGCCTTACCAAGACGACATTGATATTTTTCACCTTTTCATAAACTTGCTCCCCTACCAATGCCACCGAGCATCTTCATACTCTTGGCCACCAAAAAAGGATTTCTTTAATCGACGATATGGGTGACCCCGTCTAAGAAATCTTCTATGTCCAAGATAAACCGTCTTTCTTCCATGTTGAAGTTGATGGTAGCATGTGCCTTCTTCACAAACCGGACATGCTTTATGGCCTTTTACACTATACCTCGACAAGTTCCCATATCTTTGGGAAGGCGTTTATAGTATAAAATATTATGGCTCGCATTTTAAACAACTCCTTCTTGAAAGAGTCAAAAACATCGACACCTTCCGCCCACAACTCCTTCAAGTCTTCGATCAAGGGTGAAGGTAAACATCAATGTCATTTCCGGGTTGTTTCGGTCCCCGAAATCAACATAGACAAGATGATGTACTTTCGTTTCATGCATAACATTGGAGATAAGTTGTAAATAATCGTAGTACGTGCCATGAACTATGTATGCTTTGCTAAGGGTTCCATATGGATTCATGCCATCCGTGCTAAGGGCAAGCCTAAGGTTTCTAGGTTCTTCGCCGAAGTTCGGAAATAATTGATTGATTTTCTTCCATTGAGAAGAATCGGCCGGATGTCGAAGCTTTTTCCTCTCATCTGCATGCCACCTCAATTTTTTTCATCATTTTCATTCGCAAACAACCGCTTGAACTTTGGTATGATTGGAAGATACCACAACACTTTTGCAGGCCCCTTATTTGACTTGTACCTTGGGGTTTCACATATCGGACAATTCTGTTTCTCTTCAAACTCTTTTCTATACAATACGCAATCATTCGGGCATGCATGGATCTTTTTGTACTCCATCCCCATTGGACAAAATATTTTATTAGCATCATAGTATCATGCGGCAACACGTTATCATCCGGAAGCATGTCCTTAAAAGTCTCAAGCATTTCAGAAAAACTCTTGTCGCTCCATCTATGACGTGCCTTCAAGCTTACCAATTTCAATACAGCGTTCAACAATTGGTATTTTTTACACCCACGGTATAGAGGGGGTCTCGCATCACCGCACATATTACCATATGCATGTGATTGATGAAAAGCCTCTTCTCCTACATCACGGATAATGTCCTCTATGCGATCATCCATATCCGTGTCATTATGATCAAAGGCCACTTCCCCATGCTGAGACCCACTTGGTATTTTTTCACCATGCCATACCCATACTGTATAGGTCTTACAAAATCCTTCACAAATTAAATGTGTGTGTATAACTTCAACACTTAGTCGCCTCTCATTCAGACATTTTACACAAGGGCAATAAAACTTCCCACTATCATCATGGGCATTTTGTTTAGCAAATTCAATAAATTCCCTCACCCCATTCTGATATTCAACACTCGTCCGTAAAGCATTTATCTAACTGTGGTCCATAGTAGTATTCCTATAGACGGAAAGATTTAACATATATAATCCAAAAAAAGGCAGAGACTTGCATATAAAATAAGCCAACTCCAAATGCATATTTATGCTCAATGTCCGTTATGCATGTCTTTTTTTTTTGGATTTTACGGAGAAACTTGCCCATTAAATGCATAACGAAGAATCACTTTTGGTCATAAATGTATCACAGTGAATCCAAGAAGCGAAATAAATACATGACGAGGAAATTAAATACATCGCATGAAGGTCTTGTGGACTCACCCGTACCATATAAATTCAAATGCGTTTGCTTTAGTCTTTCTTCTCCCGCCACGAACGTTGATGTTGCGAGACAAGAGTAACCTAAAAACATTTCTTGGTCAGTTGGGTAGGTCTAAAGTGCAAATATAATCTTCAAAATACAATATTCATTAACAACAGAGAAACCCACAATAACATTTCATCGATTTCGTTCAACCCATGAAAACCCCAGAACCATTAGAAGGAAAATCATAAAGTTATATAACCGAAACACCTCATACAGCTTGGTCTATAGACGTTTAGCTAAGGAACCAGAGTTAATCTTGAGAGAGGAACGCGAACGGCGAAAACGCAACACACACTGGAGACAACCCGTGTAATCACTTTCGGTGCGACAAGAGAAGTTCGAGAGGGAAATTTAATTTTCCTATGACGAGAGACATGTCTTAATATTTTAGATTTTATTAAGACCGGTTAATTATACAAGATACGGTCCTAAAGGTATAATTCTATTAATAAATTTTTAAGACCGGAGGTTAACAATATCATGGTCCTAAATTTTAGTATTCATTTAATTTTAAGGCCGGAGATTTATAAAGCGTCCGGTCCTAAAAAGTCAAATATTTATTAACTAATTTTTAAGACCAAAGGTTAAGAATACTGGTCCTAACTTTCGTATTCATTTAATTTTAAGACCAAATGGTTATAAGAACTACGGTCCTAAAAGTATTTCGTTTATTAATTAACCAAAAAAAAAAGAGGTTTGCTTTTGGCGAGCGCAAAGAAAACCGAGTTAATAAAATAAATTAAAGGAAAACTGGAGAATATGAATATTAGAAAGACACAAGCTTAGTTTTACTGCTTCCATACATAACTGGAGAATATGCACGTACACAAGAAAATTAAGAGAGAAAAACAAGCAAAAAATTATCAAAAACAAGAATCTGACTAAACATCCTAAAGCTTATTATCCTCCAAAGCCTTGGTGATATCAGCGTGAACAAGATTAATTTCCCGCCGGAGATCAGCAAGTTCCTGTCTTACTCGCATCAGCTACAATGCTTCATTAGAGGAAAGAGGAGAGGGGTCAGTAGTAGTCGCGGTGGGGCCAAGAGGTTGGAGAGGGGGAGCGGGAACCTCTTCATGGTCTACAAGACGGAGGAACTCATGGAGAGGGTCATTGGGATCAAGAGGTTGGGGGATATTGCCAGAACAATGGGTAGGGGTTGCAGCAATCTCTTCATCATCCGAAGAAATAACAATGGGTCCAACGACCCGAGACTCTTCTGTCACAATAGGATGGACTCTCGATGGAGGAGGCGCACCATATAACGATCGATGGAAGGCACGAGCATCACGAGTAAGAGCACCCCTACGAGCGGTTCTCTTGTATCTAACCATGGTTTGAGCAATTGGGGCAGAGAGGTATGAGGAGTTAATTAATAAAGGCAGAGAGCTGTTCTCAGATAGCCACGTACGTAGTTTGGAGTTACGAGGTAGTGAGGAATTAATAAGGAGTTAAGGACAGAGAGGTATGAGGAGTTAATAAAGGCGAGAGCCGGAGACGCAAGTGATAAATGATTTACTTTTAAGAGCGGGATTTATAGGTACGCGGTATAAAATTCTATTATTTAATTTTTTATTTTAAGACCGACCTTTTATAATATGTCTGGTTCTAAAAGTCTATTTATTTTTAAAATCAATTCTATTACTTTTAAGACCGCTTGAACCGGAGACGAGGTAGTGAGGAATTAATAAGGAGTTAAGGACAGAGAGGTATGAGGAGTTAATAAAGGCAGAGAGCCGGAGACGCAAGTGATAAATGATCTACTTTTAAGAGCGGGATTTATAGGTACGCGGTATAAAATTCTATTATTTATTTTTTATTTTAAGACCGACCTTTTATAATATGTCCGGTTCTAAAAGTCTATTTATTTTTAAAATCAATTCTATTACTTTTAAGACCGACTTTTCATCATTTACCCGGTACTAAAATTCATTCTTTCAAATTCGATGGCGTAGTCATATCCTTACACTCGTTCAAATGGATGATTCGAGTCTCTTCGGCTTCCGTGATAAACTTCCCAACTAGGTGTCTCCTCGTATTCGATGAACTATGCATCTCCTCATTAAAGTTTCCGCGTTTCACATTGTTCGGATGGGTTCTCTATTTAAACCCGTTGTTACTGTACTTTCTTCACATTCTTCTCCATCACTTCTACACGGCCTACTCCACCGCCTAGCCTCCACCGTAATGGCTGCTCCCCCATGTCCTCCGTTTCCTCCTCCTCCTCTTCAACCTCGGCCCCTCCGCCATTGCCTCCTCCAAATCCGACCGTGAAGCGCTTGGTGCGATCGATTGGTGGCCCGCCGATCAAATCGATCGACGCTTGGGCTAAATTGGTTCAACTTGTTCATACCGTGAACAACAAGCTGAACATGGTACTTCACGCCAATGACGTGGAGTACGATCTCGCTGAAGACGACTCCGACGACTCCGGCTCCCCCTCCCTTTCTGACTACGAAGAGGATTAGTTGTTTTTTTATAGTTGTTTTTTTGGGCAGCGATAAAAATTATTATATAAAATATTATGGACTCTTTTTGTTCTCGTGCGAGTTTAGTACTTTAATTAGTTAGTTTATCCATTATCTCGAACCTGGAAAGCAATAAATAAGACAACTATGAAAGATGGATAATGGTAGACTCAAAAAACTAAGATGAAAGAACGAAGACTTTTAGGACCGCACACTTAGTAAATCGAGAGTCCTAAAAACACTGCCATTTTTTGTCAGCTTTGGTTTCCATATTCGATCGTCTTATCCTTTTCATTATCGTCTTTCTTTTTCCGACAAAAACGAAACAAACAAAACATTGTCCTCGTGTAAATCAACAATAGAAATTCACGTATACGCTTAAGAACATACAAAAAACAAAAAACATCTTTTACCTTATTTGAATAAAAACAAACACGGGACAATTCTTCTCAAGGTTGGATCAATCATTGTCGTCGGTTTTACCTCCCCGATTTGAAACAAAGTACCTTTTCAATATCTTCCTTCTTTTCCGATAAAAAGAAAATAGACAAAGAAAAGGAAACCGATAATGCTTGCTCAAGATCGGGGAGGTAACATCGACTACAATGAAGGACCTAGCTTGAAAGCGAACGCCCGTAACCTCTTGTCTCGAACCATAATGATTTGTCTCGAAAAGAGAGTGAACATTTCTATTTAAAGGAAGACTATTAAGACCGGACATTTAACAATTACATGGTCCTAAAGGTTAAGACAACTTCTAAAATAAAAATAAGAGGACTTTTAGGAGCGACAAGAAAATAATATAGGGTCTCACAAGACTTTTAGACCGGATGTTTACAATGTGGACTTTTAAGATCGGACTTTTAATTAATATACGGTCCTAAAAATGTCATATTTTTTAAAACGAACACTTTTAGGATCGGATAATGCGGACTTTTAAGACCGGCCTTTTAATTAATATACGGTCTTAAAAGTCGAGATCTTTCTCAAATTTCAAGCACTAAATAGCTTTATCCACCATCCAATACATTCAGAAACCCAAAATGGACACACAAAAATTGTTCGAAAAATTAAACAAATTTATTTATTGAATTTTACATTGCCTATGTATATTTACAAATGAATATTGTTTGGAAAAATAAACAAATTTATAGAATATTATTGTTGTACATGATATATTTACAAATGAATTTAGGACATTAATTATTGTCTTGACTTTATCAGGTCATACCGATATTCACAAAACAAATTGCGTATGTGCTCCAATTCATCATCGAGAAAGGGATCGTGGCGCCAAACATCTGTAACATCAAAGACAAACCTAATTAACTTGCGTGCATATTTCATATGTAACATTAAGCCGCACACCGAATTAACTTGCGTGCATAATATGTAACATCAAATACATTTACCTTTGCGCTAATTTAGTCCTTCCTTGCATGATAATATCATACATGTGTTTCATGACGATCGGCCACATAAGTTGGACCCCGGTGGTTGCCGACGGGTCTAAAAAGAACAAGAAATATATATAAGAGCATATATAGCTTAATAACCAAGTTCACAAGGCAAAGTGTGCCGGTGTACAAATATTGTACCAACCTCGGTGTCCTGGTTGGGGTCTTTGGCCCGATACCCACGCCTTTTCTTTACCTCGATTTGGAAGGTCTTCATGGCACTATCATCAAAATCACAAATTTATCAATAATGTTCACGAAAATTCACAAGCAGAGATTTCGACAAGAGAATCAAAATGACATGCTTACTCGTTGATGGTCTCATCAACAAAGGCAATGGCTCTCTGTGAGTGGAGCATAAGAAGATAACTTTATGCTCCTCCATGCACATGAGGACCAACTGCCAGTGGTGGCTGAAAATTCACAGCAGTAAAGTATACTCAGTGATATATGTAGCAGAATTAAGTAAATTGTAGACAAGATTTGTGATATGTACTTGTGGAAGAAGGGCAAAAAGTACACATTTCTTCTCACTTCACACAACCTCTTTGATATGTACTCCTGTCTCTCCTCCATGGATGTTTGACTTGAATAGACAGGGCACAAGAATCCAAAATCGTTGCTCCTGTCCTTTTGAACCAATTCTTGCTGCAATAACCTACGATAATGACATCGATCAGGGAATTAGTATATATGTATGTGTTTCTAAACGATGCATTTAAATTATGTACTCATAGACGAAGATACTTACTTCATAAAAATTTGAACAATTGCATCGGTGAGCTCCTCTCGTCGAGGAAGCAAAGGGGACTCAACATCAACGGTGTCAACTTGAACGGGAAGAGGATGAGGGACGCCTAATACTTCATTGACAGGCCACGATTTATCTTTAAAATATCCACTCTTCACCATATCAGATATTTTTCTTTGGCAGTCAACTTAGCAGTAGGGGATTGAGCTTGAGGAGGGGATGGAGCTTGAGGAGGAGGGGTTGAAGCTTGAGGACCAGTAGAGACATGTACAAGCTTCACTAGACAAAAGATGAAGGTTCCCTTGACATGACTCACAAGCTTCAGCTGATCAGTTGGGAGAGGGAGAGGTGCATCAAAGATCACCTTTTCAACTGACACTCGGACTTCATCATCAGCCATTTGTTGGTGGTGTACAGTTGATCCCAATAAGTTGTGGACAGTCCCTTTTGCAACTAATCGTGCAGGACTATCACGATCCTCCACATATAGGTCACAAGGTTGCTCTGACTGTCCAACAATGCAGCTCCCTTTAGTGCTCTGCTGCACGATGCAGGTGAATGTGTGACGGGAACACTGGTCTCTGGACGATTGCTCAAAAGCAGCTTCATCTGATTCAATTCCTCCCTCATCTGGCTCATCTGATTCAATTCCTCCCTCATTTGGCTCATCTCGGATTGATACCTTGCTTCTTTAGCCGCTGCATCCTCACTTAATTTGGCCACCGTCTGTTCCATCTCCTCCCGGGTAACCATACTTTGTCTATGGCGTTTGGATTTACCAAAGTATTCCTTCAGCCTACCCGTCCTCCAATCCCCCTTACACGTCCACCATGATCCGGTTTTCGGTTGCAACGAATCGAGAACATCACTCCTCTCGTCTCCGACACAAAAGATCCTTCGCTTCTTTCTTTTTAAGATCTTCCCGTAAGATACGATAACGAGAAGCTTAGTAATGAAACATGTTTAGTAACTAAAAAATAACAATAACGATACTTACAATTCTTTCAAAGAATCGCACGAGTTTGTTCACTCGTGTAGGTGCCGCTTGGCTTTTTCCGAATGTGCAACCACAACTCCTCGCGACGTATTGGAGATGGTGGATCATATACCGCAGAAGGATTGGATTCTGTTTCATCATCCAATCTCTTCCGCTTGGCCGCCATCAATTCTTTTTCAGCCTGTTCATATCCGCCGTGAGAAGCCCTATGCGGGCAATCATTCTTTCTCCCTATCTCCTGTGCTCGTTCCCTTCTTTCCTGTGAATCAGAATTGAAAACAACTATTAATTATGAATTTCAACCATCTCACTAACAGAAATTAGAGAACTTCTACTTGATATGAACCTCAAACACTAGTCAAATTCACTTCATCAAGTTTCAACATTTTATGTAAGGAAGATGTAGAATTGTAGAAGAAATTGGAGCTATGTCTTGTACTGCTAGATAGATAGGTTAAGAAACAAAAGAGAATTATGCTTACAGAATAATACAAACTTGATCCTTTTTAAGACATCCAGTGGGATCAGCAGGTCCTCATTAGATAGTAACGTAACTAACAAAGAATATCTATTCACTACCTACTATAATGAGAACTAAGACTATAATAATGGCTTGACTCTTATGCCATTATTATTTCCTAATTACCTTCTTAGTATTTTACCTTTTCGGGGTTTACATATCGACTTGCATAGACAAAGGCAGAAATGTATGCTTCTATTCACACACCAAACAATTTAACTAACAGATTAGATGAACACAATAACATTCACATATCAAGACAAAGTTAATAAGCAAACAAAAGGGTAAAAAAACTAAATATAAACTCACAAGAGCTTCGGGAGTGGTCCATGGTGAACAAATTGTTGCCAAGTTTGTTCATCAATAAATGTGTACTTGTCCTAAGGCTTTTGGTCGTCGAACCTCGACAAAAATATACTTGTTAGCGAGAGAGGTCTTAAACTTCCTCCACCGATCGGCACAATAAGACAATGTCTTGTCTTTCAACTTCTCGAGTCGGGACAAATGTATGTAAGCGGATAGTGTCCCAAATAGGTTGCTTTACTTTGCCGAAGTCCACATTTTTCCACTCATCAGTCAAGATGCTAACCTTGTTGCATGCAAGACAGTCGACAAAACTAATATATTTGCTTTTATTTGGACCAAAAGGTTGCAACTTTTCTCATACCGAATCTCCAGCTTTGACCCGTAAGTCCGACTTAGGGTTACATCCATCATTCTTGTGCCTCTTCTACCACGGCGTGGTTTGGTGGTTACGAGGCATATTGCCAGATGAAGAGGGTTCGTTTCCGACCGACACCGAATCGGTGTTCCCGGAACACGAATGGAATCGTTTTCACCGTTCATTTTCGAGACAGGAAGAGAGGAATGCCTGAGCAAATGAGAGCGTAACGAGGCTAATGGTACGTGGGCGAGGAAGAGAGGTAATGCAACAGAAGAGTGGTTTCACAACAAGAAGAGGGGTTTCGAGTTCGGGGACAACGTAAGTCATAAGGTAACGTTTCGCGTGGGCGAGGAAGAGAGGTAATGCAACAAGAAGAGTGGTTTCACAACAAGAAGATGGGTTTCGAGTTCGAGGACAACGTAAGTCGTAAGGAACGTTTCAAAGAAGAATATATGTAATACCCTAAAATTCATATTCATTATAAACATTATATTTTGGTAAATCATACCTATTGAAAATGAGTGAATATGTGGTCTCAAACCTTGAAAGTTTACTAATTATTATTTTAAGAAATTTTCCCTTGAAATTAAATAAGCCAAGGGTTAAATCTTCTAATGTGATACCCAAAATTTATATTTTGGCAATTAATACCTATTTAAAATAGGAAAGTATGTTGTCTCTAATTTTAGTAATTTATTTGATTATTTTCCTTGGAAATTAAAGTAGCAAAAATTCAATATTATATTAGGGACCCTAAGTTACCCTATGATTATTAAATTAATGCATGATGCATAAATGACCAAAGTAAACCCAAAAGTTATGAGGAAATAATTAATCCAATTAAAGAAAATTGCCAACAATTAGTAGATAATTAAATCTACATTAATTAGATTAATTTCACAAACTTTCATAATTAATTTAACAACATGTTTTAAAATTGGGATGTGTGACCCTAATTAAAAACCAATGGCTAATGAAGGGCCAAGATTAACATAAAGATGATTACTAATGAACATAATTAATATAGTAGCCAATCAAATAAATTCAATAACACCTAAAACACCATTTTAGGATTAATGACCCAAAATTAAAGACTAAACCTAAGTGAAAATTCAAGAGGCAATCAAGGCTTGTGTGTGGATGATTTTGGACCATGAAAATAAAGTTGTGAGTGATGTGTGTCTAGTGGAGGAGTGATGAATTTATTTAAATGCAATAATTGTAAAGTTAATCAATGGAGTAATTAAATCCAAATGGCCTTGTTGGCACAATGGGGATCAAGGGTTGGAGTGATTAGAGTTAATTGGCCTTGTTGGCACATTGTGGATCAAGGGTTCCATAGGTAATATTTGCCTAATTAAATACTAATTCTCATCATAAATTCATAAATCAATTGAACCAATCAATTATTATCAAAAAGACGATTAAGGGATTTTAATCCTAGATTAAGTACAAGTATTAATCCAAGACAAGAATACAAGTTTGGCTTAGGATGAATTATCATCTTAATTGCTACCTAACAAATACAATAAATTCTAAAATGATAAAGGGGTAATTAAATGCTTCTAATTAAGCCATAATATTCAAGAATCATAAGACTAATGAGGGAATTTGATTAAACTACAAACTAAACCCTAAGAGCATTTTGCTTAATTGCTAACCAATCACCAAAGTCATCTAGTTACAAATATACTTAGAGTAACTAGGGAATTAAAGCACCAAGTTGGAGGATGCATGAAGGTGGAGAAGCCACCAATGCACTCTTGGAGGATGCATGAAGGTGGAGAGGCCACCAATGCACTCTTGAAGGATGCATGAAGGTGGAGAGGCCACCAATGCACTCTTGGAGGATGCATGAAGGTGGAAAGGCCACCAATGCACTCTTGGAGCCAAGAGTTTTGCACACATGTGGAGGTTGGAAAGTTCACCAAGAGTGCCATGACCTTTTAGTATAAATAGGAGGGCTTAGGCTTCATTATTCCTCACACTTTCACAAGCAAGAGCAAGCATATTATCTAAATATAGAGAGAAAAGAGGGAGAGTGAGGAGCTTTTTGAAGGAGTCTAACATTTGCAAGTAAGTTCTTTAAGTTGTAGTTCTTAATTTCTTAGATAGAAGTAGCTTTGATCTTAGATATGTTAGAGTAATGTTAGAATCATGTTTTTATAGTTAGAAATGTTAATATTTCGAAAATTAGATGAGCCATGAGGTATAGCAAAATTTCTGGAAAATTATTATCGAAGTAGCGAAGCTCTGGCGAAAATTCATCGGGTAGAAATTTCTGAAGTCAGTGATAAAAATGCCAATACTTTATGTTGATAATGAAGGAACAAAATTCTGAAACAATTCATGGTTAAATTAGACATATAGGGCTTTTCAAATATACCAAGAACATGTTAAAATGATCTCTGTACAGTGAGATAAAAATTCCCAAAGTTAGGCTACGTTTTTCTGGAAAATTCTGGGCAGAGGTTAAAGAATATTAAACTGGGAATGATTCACTAATTCTGGGTGAATTTAAGTATTTTTAATTGAAAATAGACATGTTAAGGATTCCAAATAATTTTACAGATCCTCGTTTCGATTTTTTTAGAATTAACTATGAATTTTTGAAGTTATCATAAAATCTGGCCAGAAATGATGAATCAGCGTTTTTTAGAAAATAAGGGATATAATTGGAATTATAAATCCACCAGGGGTAAAAAGGTAAATAGTGGCTAAAATATCTCTTAAAAAATTATTTACGAGGTAATAATACGAAAATACCGTTATAGGATATCCGAGAAAGTCAGGGGACGTACCAGGCAAACAGACGTACCAACATCCGAACGGACTAAGATACGGACGCCATCTTGTAACACTAACTCTGATGCTCATTGTATACTTATATGTGATAGATACTTTCATAAAGACATGGACGGGACACTGTCTCGGGTCATGCACCGTGACTAAGTTTATGGGGCTTAGATCACTACTTATACATTCAGCTTTATATACGGGTTATAGTCTTGATAATGTCGTAAGATTGTTTTTGTTTTCCTAGCGCTGAGGACACGATGGGCCGTCGTGGCACTGGTTAGTGCAAACATGGGTAACTTTACATGTGCTATGTGCTATTGATATGTTAATCTTGCATCTGATATGTGCTTATGTATTGATTACTGCTGTAATGTCATGAATATCTGTCATCTATATACTGTATTACTTGAGCATGAGGTTAACCGTTACCTGAGGTGCAATGGGCATTGGACCTCAGCTCTTACCATAGCTTCAGGGTCCGGGGAACCAAGGACTGAAGACAGGGGTAAGCAGAGTAAACAGCACGCGTAAAGACTCGACTGAAGATTCTATTTTTAGACTTGTACCGTTACAACATTACTCAAATAAATGTACTGTACATTATGAACAGACGGATACGCCACAGTTAATGATATATCAGTTACTCACTCTTTTATTTGCTCCGATACTCTACTCGATGAAAAAAAAAATTATTCCACTTTTGAAAATTGGGGTGTTACAATATATTTGATGCTTTATTTTTAAGACCGGATGAACTAAAAAGACATTCTTAAATGTTAAGTTTTAAGACCGCCGTTTATTAAACTCCGAACTTAAAAGTAATAAACTATTTAGTACCGGTCACAATTTATGTCCGGTCTAAAAAGTATAATCTTTAAGACCGTTTGTTATATATATCCGATCTTAAAAGTTTATTTAATTTTTTCCTCATTATTTTGGACCGCAGAAAATATAAGTCATCCTGTTCGAGATTTCTCTATAAAAAAATTTGAACTTTAATTTTTTTTTCAATAACATTTTTAAGACCGTTTGTTTTGTTAAGCGGTCTAAATAACATATTTAAGACTCATTGATAAGGGTGGAATCAGGCCAGGCCAGGCCAGGCTTCCCCCTTAACAGGCCTGGCCTATTAAAGAATAAAGAGGCCTGAGCCTGGCCTATGGCCTGTTTCAGGCCTATTTTTGGGCCTGAGCCTGGCCTGTTAGAGGCCTGGCTAGGCCTGTGGCCTGTTAGAGGCCTGTATTTCTCAGCCAGCATCCAATCAGGTTTGATAGCATTTATTATATTATATTATAAAATCCAAATACATACACAGATGCACCGCATATTTGGGTCCGCATGGGTAGAAAAAAGTAATATAATATATAATAAAAAATGGAAAGTGGGAGGCAACAATTATTAAATTTAATCTCCTCACCTTTCGTTTATCCCTTTGTCCGGCACTACAATAATAGAAAAATAATAAAAAAGATATAAAGCCACCCATTACATAAATATAATATAATATTAATGAAACTTTGTCGTATATCATATTGATATATTTTTTTTTATAATATATCATATTGATATTTTGGATACAATCATCTGAAGAAAAAATGAATGGACCGTCTAATTCAAGAGCACCGCAGAACTCACCTCTCCTATCTTGTTAGTTGTTAGATCAAGAGCACTGCGTGGTGAATGGATCTGTCCGATTTCCTCCCCCTTTTATCTTGTTCAAAAGCCGTACTGTAGCTAGATCCAACACAAATTCCATATCTAAAGCAGTGATATGATAATTGATGACTAAAAAATTCAAGATCTGAGAACTAAAGCAATTAACAACACAAATCGTGTAAAAGAAAGCCAAAGAATGATAAAATTCAGATCCATAGAGAAAAATCAAACATTAACCAAAGAGAAAACTTAGAGAATGACACAAATCTGGAATATAGGCACACCGATTTCGACCCACCGCCGATCGATCGGAAGACGGAAGCCGAAAGACGGAAGTACTTTCCAGAGAAAGACACAGATCTGGAAGACGGAAGCCGGAAGTGCTCCTTTCTCGTTCCCTTGGAGATGGAGAAGACGAAGCTAGGCGAGATAAGACCGAGCCAGACAAATCGATCGAGACAGAGACGAGAGCAAAGAGCCTTGCAGTTGAGGCAGGAGAGGGACGGCGGAGGAGGGGAGACGATGGAGGTCGACGGAGAAGGGAGGATGGAAGGGGAGATGAGAGAGGTTGGGGAGCATGGAAGTGCAGAGGAGAGAAGAAGCATCTTTCTTTTTCTTTTTTTCTTTTTTTTTTTGCTCGGTGAAGGAGTGTCTTTCAGGAATAGGTGTTAGGTAGGTTTTTTTTTTCAAACAAGCAAGATACGTGTCAGATTTTCATTGGAAAATAGAAGGATTAATTACAATTTTATCCTTCACCAGGCCGCCTGACAGGCCTAAAAGGCCTCTTATAAGGCCTGAGCCTAGCCTGTTAAGCAAAAAAGGCCTTGCAAGAGGCCTAGGCCTGGCCTGTTAGCCTGACAGGCCAGGCCACAGGCCCCTGGCCTGTTTCCATCCCTACTCATTGATAAAGGATGCGGTCCAAGAAGTTCTTTATATTTACAAAACTGCCACCGGTCATACTATTAAGACCGATGCTCATTAGGATGCGGTCCAAGAAGTTCTTTATATTTACAAAACTACCACCGGTCATACTATTAAGACTGGTGCGTCATTACTCCGGTATAAATGAGGCGGTCTTAAAGCCCTTTTTTCCACTAGTGGATAGAGTTTAGAGAAGATTCATTGATTTCTACTAGACACTCGAGTGTGTCACAAGGTCACGTTCGAGTATCACAATGTCACGCTCGAGTGTCACTAATGACACTTCAAGTGTACCACAAAGCCTTAGTCTATCATCGAGTATCATGCACTGACCTTAAGAGAAATTACTTTAACACTCAATTGTTGATGAGTATATTTAAGTGTTAGTCTTGTTGATTCCAAAATGAATATGAGTACCAGGCATTGATATTGCAAGTGTTAGAACAACAATCAAGTGTTCACTTAAACACTTGAGTGTCCAACAATATCTTCATGACAAAAACGAGTGTCATGAATTCTTTCAGTGAATATCAAGCCAACACTCGAGTGTGTTCAGAGTAACACTCGAGTGTCCAACTCAGTATTTCCATAATGGAAGCGAGTTTCAAACACTTTTCCTATGATTTTGAAGCCAACACTCGTGTGTCTATATCAAACACTTTAAAATTGACTTTCTGATTCAAGTTTTGGTTTCAATAACTGTTGTACACTCAAGTGTTATTTAATACACATCGAGTAACCAGAATCATCAAGTCTATATTTCATTCCAAGTGTTTGTTATCATCAAAATTTATAATCCAAGAACTAACAATTATTATCATCGTTACAGAGATTGGAAGTTGAGGTAATCACCATTTTTCTTCTCTCTTAGGATATACATGAAATGAGGAAATTAGGGAAAATTAAAATAAAGGACCTAGAGAAAATCATATTTCCTGTAAAAGACCATAAAAATTATAATTACTTAGAAAGACCAAACATTATAATATAAATTTAAAATTACTAAATTTCCCCTATCAAACCTCCTATATGATCTTTTATATTTATAATTAAAAAATACCTAAAATTGAAATAAAAACCTCCATTATTCACATGTGACATGATCATATATATATATATATATATATATTTAAATTTTCATTTTTCGCAAAGTTTCATATTTTTATAAGGGAAAATTGCTCATAAATCTCTATTTGAAAATTTATTTCTGAAATAGGACCTCTAAGACCATATAAAGGTGTGAAGTTTTTTAGTGTGAATAATTGTGATAAGAGAGAGACAAAATTGCTTTAAGGACAACATTCCCTTTGTGCAATCTCTCCCTAAGAACTAAACACTCATCATAAAACAATTCTCCTCTGATTTCATTAGAGAACCCTCAATGAGGTTTAACTTCAAGAACCATGGAAGCAAATCATCATCCTTAAATACAACCATAATTCAATCTACAAAAAATCAATCTCAATAATATCAAACCCTTACTATCAATTAAACTTAAAAAAAAAAAAAAAAAAAAAAAAAAGCATGTCTTGAATCTATCAAAAACCCACAACAACATAAGCCATTGTTGAGCTAAAGGCCCTATTCCTTAGATCTATAAGAAGATCTATAGAATAAGCCACCATTGATCAAAACCGTAATCTTGCTTCAAAAAGACGATGAGGAGTAGGGAGATAATGAAGAAAATTGAAAAGGACCCAGATTTGTGAAGGTGGAGGTGCAAGTGTCAACAAGAACCTGATCTCAAGGTGGAGGTGGAGAAGATAAAAGAAGTGAAGGTCGCTCGGTGAAGAAGATGGAGGTGGTCGTTGATGATGGCGGCAACACACCAACACCGATAAATCCTAATTTTCATATATTTTATCCCACCTTATTCATTTATTTTAGGCTAATTTGGAATTATTAGATAATATTTGGATTGTTAGCCTATTTTAGGAAATAATATAAATCATAATTCATTATGAGAATATTGGACTTAAATTATTAATATTCTAATTGATATCTTGTGTTTGAATAATATTCTAAATATATGGTAGATCATGATTTTATTTAATTCTTGCAGGACAGGGAAAGACATATCAGAAAATCCTACGATGCAGAATTAACCTTGGATGCTGAGAGAAAATCTAATGATGGAATTGTATTGAGCTTCCTAAATTTTAATGGGCTCGAGTTGGTACCCAAAAGCCCTCTTTCCTCTCATTAATTGACCTAGCCGCTGTTGCCTATAAAAAGAGACGCACGACGCTATCATTGGGAGCCGCTCATACGCTCTTAGAGAGCCGAACGATAGACGCACGTTCAGAAAGTAGACACAGCCATGGCAGCTTAAGCTCTTTAGGAGGCAACTTGGGAGGAGTATGGAGGAAGCTAAAGTCTAGGGACTTACACTTGAAGACCACAAGGAGTGTTGTTCTTTTTATCATCTTAATTCAAACTTGGGGTTCTTTAGTCTTAAAGGGTTTCAAGTTGTGTTAATTGAGAACAATCTAGTTTTAGATTGTAAACATATTTCTTTTAGATTGGATTGATAATTTGAAGTTTTTATGTTTGAGACAATTCCTGGATTTTTGTTTGCAACCTTTGAATTGTCAATTGAATTACTAATTGAGTTTTCCTTATTAATTTAATTGACATTTGGTTTATCATCTTAATCGTTTGATTAGGTTAATAAATTGTCTAGTTGTTCAATTGAATAATTGTAAACAAGATTTCCAAGATTATTTTGTGATTGGTTTTTAATGAGTTTAATTAGCCACTGCTTATTTCATTATGAGCTTTCTAATGGAATATGTGTTATTGAGCTAGAGGGTTTTCCATGTTCAATTAGGTAATTAAATTCATTAATCTCTCTTTGGTCTAATTAATTGGTTTGGGCTAAGAAAGTTAACTCTATGCAATTCCTAAGTTGTCCCCTTCATCATCATAACTCGAACTAGATCTTTGTTATTTAATTTGATTTTAATCAATCTTCTTCTTAGGATTTTAATTATTCTCTCATAACAAAAACTCCCCAAAAAAATGTATTCGAATTCATATAGATTAGTTTCATCTTCATATAAGTTTTAGAGTCAATTGCATCTTGCATTTAGTTTGTTTAGTTTCATTTCATTGCATTTTTCATCACCTGAATTCAACCTAAAGAAAAACACACAAATTGCTCCTTGGGAGAATGACCTAGGTTGACCTTAAACTGCATAATTAATTAGGACCTAGTTTAATTGATTACTTTAGCGACAAAAGTAACTCATCAAACACCGCTAGTGATTGAGGAGGTCAATGGTGGCAACGACATCAATGAGTGGAGTGGTTGATGGTGGTCGTGTGTCTGCTGTGAGTTATGAAAGTAAAAGGTCCACAAGATTGAAGAAGAGGAAGGGCAAAAATGAATTGTGGGTCAAATAATTGAAAATCTTGAATTTTTAATGTCTCAAGGTGGAGGTGGAGAAGATAAAAGAAGTGAAGGTCTCTCAATGAAGAAGATAGAGGTGGTCGTCGATGATGGCGGCAACGCCGCTAGTGATTGAGGAGGTCAATGGTGGCAACGACATTAATGAGTGGAGTGGTTGATGGTCGTCGTGTGTCTGCTGTGAGTTATGAAAGTACAAGGTCCACAATATTGAAGAGGAGGAGGGGCAAAAATGAATTGTGGGTCAAAGAATTGAAAATCTTGGATTTTTAATGGAAAATTAATTGCACATAAAGATAATGATTTGCAAAAAGGGAAGATGAATTGCACATAAGGAAAGATTGATTTTGCATAAAGGGAAGATAATTTACACATAAGAAGATGAATGGCATATAGGGAAAATCGTTTGTACATAAGGGAAGATGGTTTGCATAAAATGTAAACCCGCTGGAGTTCTCTCTCCTCTCTCTAGTAGAGACAAGAAATCGAGTCGAACCCATCTGGTCAACACGTTTAAGCCCTGGTCCTTCAAGAGTCAGGTTTATAAAATGGAGCTTTCAAATGAAGTCGGGCCTAAAAGAGCTAGCCCTTATAGGGGGCTTAAAAGGGTCGGCCCTATTTTATTTTTTTAACTTGCCCAGTTGGCAATTGCCTACTTTCCCTACTGACCGAGTCTGACCGTGAAGGAAGCTACTTGCCTGCATCATGTTGCCCAGTACTCACTTACTCAATTACTCTCACAGTATCACTCATTTTTGTCATTCACTTCACGTCTCTCACCTCTGTCTCGCTATCTCGGCCTCACGCACACATAGTCACACATCAATGCATCACCATCAATGCTTCACTACTTTAGCTCGTGAAGTCTGCCACTCCGTCAAGGCACTGACAGTCGACGGACTGTTCCTCCGGCCTTCCGAGCTTTTTTGAAGGTTCCTCATAGTTGCTAATATATCCTTAAATTGTTCCCCTTCCGCCTACCGAGCTTTTTCGACATCCTGGAAAAATTGTCTTATGGATTTATTTATGATATAGGAGAAGAAATTCTTGATATTTTTACACATGAAGCAGAGCCTACTACTCGAAGTGAAACATAATCAAATGTCTTTGAAATTAATGATAATGGATAAGAAGATGAAAATGGTAGTCATCATACTCATGTTTAGTGGTAAGTTTCTTATACTTGGTGAGTTATTGGTGGACCATAGTTTAATTTTGATTATGAATTAGTTACCATGTTTGTTTGTTGTATGATGCGTGTTATTTAAACCTTAATGTTGACAACATTTATTTTATAAATTAGAACTTTAATTGTTATAATTTACTAATTCTTTGGGGGAAAAAACGTAGGAAAAATAGTTAAAATTTAGAAAAATAGCTTGACTTGCATGCATGCTCTCTAGGCGGGCCTTGAAAAACATATGTTTTTCTTATATGTTTTTCTTACTCCAGGCCTAAAAGAGCTAGCCCTTTTAGGCCCTAGCCCTTAAATAGGGCCGATAATTAAATAGTTAAAATATAAAAATGACCAATTTGATTTAAATTTTTTAAATCCAAATAATCTCATTCTCCATAAAATTTCTATATAAAGTGATGATCAAATAAAAAGCAACATGAGTTTAAGAGTAAGTTAACATGACTTTGGTGATGGCAGTATATATAGCTTTCACCTTTGTGATTTGACTCAAATTAAGAAACTTTGTAACCGGTCAAGAAGCCAGTTGCATTAGTTAATGGTGTTGTTAATTTTTGTCCCAATTTAAAAAAGTTATATGTAATTTTGCACCCAACAAAACTTTATTATGCCAGACGCACAATATTATTGTTACTTTTACACCTTAACCCTACATTTTTTTTTTAAGGTTAAAAAACGTCAATTTGAAGACAAAGTTTAAACAGGACTTTAATCATTCCAATATTTGGAAAAATTGGTGAAAATCTCTTGTAATTGCAATATTTGATACCCAAAAGCAGTTAAAAATACCCCTATCTCTTTGAAAGGGTGCCAATCACATCCAGCATTTACAACTATTTTTCAGTTTTATGTAAAAGACCTCTAATTTTGTGCAAATATCTTCATTTTGCATATAATTAAAGACATATTGCACACAGTTTAAGAATAGTTATACATCTAAAGATGAGTTACACTTGAGAACCTTTGAATAGGTACCATGCGCCCGGGCGCATTCCCGCACTTCATATTTTTTTAACTATTGTTTTTTTGATAAAAAATTGTTTTTTGAAAAAATGTTAGTTGAGAGATTATTTTTATTTTAGATTCTCTACCCATTGAAATAATTTTTTTGAAAAAAATAAAAACCAAAAAAATAAATGACCGTCCATATCCCATCGGATCCGATGAAATAGTTCCCCTGGCCATCCAAAGGATAGGCTTTGGATAGGTAGGAAAACTAAATCCGTTACACTTGGCTACTTAAATAAATTTCAACTATTTTTGCACTACAAATTTTGAAATAATAAAATGTTCATTAATTTCCCCCTTTTTTCTTTAAAGTGTCATTACAGAAGGAAACTTCACTGACAATTCCGCCTTGACCAGAACCACTTTTTTCTAATTAAAAACAATAAAAGTACGACGTTGTTATTCACATTTTTAACTTTCAACCAAACCAATCACACTATCAGATTTCCATAAAATTAAACTCTTTCCAACAATAAACAAGTCTTCTTCACCAGAAAAAAAAAATGTGGGGCTAATGTGTAGATTGGCCAACGAAGTATTATGCTAAGAGTATGTGGCACAAAAATATTTTGAAGGTATCAAAGATACTAATGAACAATTGAAATAGAGCAAAAATACCAATGAATAAATAAATTATGAGGAAAGTAGCACAATCCCGTTTTGGTGTATTCGTTGAAATTTTAAATTCTTCATTGGTATTTTTATCCCTTTTCAATTGTTCATTGGTATTTTTGATACCTTAAAAACATTTTTGTGTCGATGCTCTTAGCATAACACTTTGTTAGTCAATCTACACTTTAACCCAAAAATGTTTTACACGGTGAAGAAACCAAAAACATGAAATTAGTAAGGTAACCAGAAACCTTAACCAGCTTGATGTGGAAAATTCAAAGGAAATGCAATGACTATATAGAAAATTCTGAATTCATCATTGATAATATTAGCAATAATAAAGCCGACTATATTTTAGTGTTAGTTTTGTAAGAAAGAATTTATGATAAAGACACACGTTTATTCTATACGCAATCTGTTACAAGTCGGCAGATCCTTCTAAAAAATTAATTAAAGGAAGGTCGAGATAAGACACTCGTTTCTCTTTCTAGCCTAACTACTAGCACGGTGTTTAGATTTATTTATTTATTTTTAATTTTTATGAACACATAAATTCAAAATCCAAATTGTCGCTTTGATTAAACCTTTTATTTGCTCTTCTATTTGTCGCCGCTAACTTACTTCCATATTCACGTCTATACTCTCCCATTAGTGTTTGAGTTGGTGTTAAAAAAACACGTTTATGTAAATCGGAACAAAACTCATCTTACAAACTTACCTTATATACCGTAAATTATATTGGAAAAACAGCTTTTACCGCTAATCCAAACATGCACTAATATAAAAGTTGGTTGAGTAATTTATTTTGATCCTAATATAAGATCCTCATCATTATCCTTTATCTTCCAAATTGCCTCTATTAAATTGCATGCACAATTTGTGCAATCAATATTTCAATAATACTATATTGCTAACATATAAATATTTAAAGGGGTTTACACTTCTCATATTGTATGAGAAGAAGAAGATTCCTACACAAGGTTGTCAAACTCGTGAGTTTAAGTAAACTTGTGATAGTAACATAAACTTGTATTGTGAATTCGAATCGTAAACTCGTAAGAGTTTACTTTTATTATTAAATAGGTATTGCTAGTGTATAATTAAATAATTAAAATATAAAAATGATAATAATTTGATTTAAATATATTTAAATCTAAATAATTGAAATTAAATCCATCAACATTCATCATTTATCATATTTAATAAAGAAATTTCTACAAAATTTCTATATAAAGCCGTTGAGCATGATCAAATCAAAAAAGTTAACATGAATTTAAAAGTCAGTTAACATGGTTTTGTAAGCTAGAAACATAAAAATGCTAAACTCGGTGTATAAAATCGTGAGTTTAACCGAGTTTATGACTAATACGAGTTTACTACAAACTTGACTTATTTTTATAAGGTAAAAACGTAAAAACGGTAAACTCGAAAGTCAACTCAAGCGAGTTTGACAACAATGTTCCTACACACACATGAAATGGTGGGACCCACATCTTTTTTATTAAAAAAAATAAGCACGGAAATTGAAGTATCTATAACATGAGGATACACTTCTCCTACAACATGAGAAATATATTTCCCATACTTAAAAGAAAGGGATATTTTAAGGATGATACCAACACTGTACATGTGAGTTTTTTTTTCCAAATAACTAATTTGACTACTTTTATTTATTTGTGACATTTAGGGCTTGAGGGAGTAACGAGCTAGAGATTAAATTTAAATTTCCAAGCTAATACTGTGACTTGCAATAATTTAAGACTACAAAATGAATTTCACTTATGAAGTGGCATGTAACTTATTAAAAATTGTCTTTTTGTATACTCCTGAGTTCTGATCTTTAATGCCATAAATAACCTATAAGATTAAAGTTTTTCATGATGGATTTATAGAATGTAATAAATTTTACATTTTTGCGATTGTAACTTTAAGGTTACGTATGAGCCATAATAAGATGCTGCACTATTCATTTGACACATTTTTAATGAATGGCACATTTAATATTGAACAATATCACAGAGCTGGGTGTGGCGGAATTATCAGGAACCATGAGGGATTGGGATCTGGCTTCAGTCCTCTTCCCTTCCCATCCTCTTCCTCATCTAGGCCGTCGGATGAAAATCTGGACGGTGTAGATTTTTTTAATAATTACCGCATGCGGTACATACACCGCATGCGGTGCAAATTAAAGGCAAAAAAGGCAGCGGACGGTCCCCTACAGTGGACCGTAGCCGGATCCGAGGGATTGTGGGTAGCTGGTTTTTGCCATAGCCTTGGCTGTTGTGGGGTGTTCGATGCGGAAGGCTGGGCAATTATTAGAGGGCTTCAGTTGGTGTGGGAGATGGGGTGCAAGCGCGTGATCCTTGATGAGTCTGATGCGAAAGATCTGGTTGACTTGTTGATGGATGATCGTGGTAGTTCCATGGGTTCGTCCCTCATTGTGTGGAAAATTAGGGAACTCATGAGAAGAGACTGGCAGCTGATGAGTATCCGGTGGATTCCACGAGAATGTAATATGTTAGCTGATGGTCTCGCTAAGGAGGGGATCTCCTTTTCTTGTTCCTTTTTAGATACTTGCCCGTCATCTTTACGTACGGGAGCGCTATGTCTATGAGACTCTGGGATTAAATTCCCACACCTTGTAGTTTGTTTTATTAATGCCACTCTCTTCAGTATCCAAAAAAAAAATAAAAATATTGAACAATATCTCAAATAATTTCTTCTAATAAAAGGATTTATGTGCCTAAAAAAAAGATTTTGAACAAAATCATTTCTATTTCTCTTCAATTAAAATCATCCCTTCTTATTGCCAAATTATTTATATTTATATGTTTTCGGTCACTACTCACCAATGATGTAAGGATATGTCTTTATTAAATTTTACTGAAGTTGGAATTTCTCAAGTATATCGTTAATTACAATGAGTAATGATTTTCAACTTTTATTTCTTGAAATAATTAATTTATTCTCTTTCCATTATAAATCCTTCACATAACTAAAATGAACTGTTTCTGAAACTAGAACACACACATAGAGAGAGAGAGAGAGAGAGGGAGGGAGGGAGTACATGATCACACACACATAGAGAGAGAGAGAGAGTCCATGATTAAAGAGTATACCACTCTCGCTTATTTATAAGTCTACTTTGATCAAAAAAATTGGTCCTATTTATAAGACCAGTTTCATGTAATAAATAAAATTATGACAATTTTACCCATATTAATTGTACCCATGAAGATCGAGAGAGAAGAAACAGTTAAAAAATACTCAATCATAAATGAGGACAAAGCTGAAAATTTACCCCCATAATCATTGAGTTAACTGCATCTCTTTGATATGTAAAATTTGATCAAAATAGACTTATAAATAAGACCAGAGTAGTATATGCTACTAATCAATCGCATTTACCAACCCCTCGTCCTTGGGTTCAACTGGCGAAGGGGTCAGACTTTCTCACCCAAAGGGAGGGGGTTCGATCCTGGAGTTTCAGCGCACTGGAGGAGGTATCCTAAGGATATATGAAGCAAAGTGGAAATGCTTTGGGTGGAGGTGAAGGCATGTGTACTCCTACCAAGATACCCTCGTGGATTGGGGTCTAAGCATCCAATTTGAACCGTGGATGAGCCCAACCCTTTCCTAAAAAAAAAAAAAATTTTATCAAAAAAAAAAAAAAAAAAAATCGCATTTACCATGAGTTGAGTTGGTACGCATGCAAGCCACTTTATGTGACGATTGATTTCTTACATTAATCATAACTATAATCATCAACCTTGTTAGCTACTAATTATATGTGTATATTAAAGAAATTATTTTTAAGTATGTATATGATAATTATAATCATGCATCATAATTATATATAATGCATACAAGCTTGCTGGCTACGAGAAGGCAAAAATTATTTTTTAAAGCATATCACTTTGATATTATTTATAAGTCTATTTTGATCAAATCTCACGTATCAATAAGAGATGTAGTTAACTTATGATTATGGAGTAAATTTTCAAATTTTCCCTAATTTATGATTGAGTATTTTTCAACTATTTTTTTTTTCTCTCTCTTCATGGGTAAAATTAATATGGGTAAAATTCTTACAATCTAATCTATTAAATGAAATTGGACTTATAATTGAACCAAATTTTTTGGATATCATTATTGCAGATTGTGTTGTACAATTGATGTGATTAAAGTTCACTTAAAGACTAGCCTTCACCTTGTTCTTCAAACTCCGGCTTGCCTATGTTATTCAAAAAAAAGTTCACTTAAAGACTCAGGCACTAGAACCCTAATGTTACATGCAAGATTAAACCTAAAACTTAGATGAGAGCTTTCATATCATTAAATTAGAACCAAATCGGCAGTTTTTATGGTGCAAACTTTTATCTAACTAAAGGTGGGTTTGAAAATTACCAAAAAAGAAGAAAAAGGAGGGAGGTTTTGGTAAGATCCTTTCTTCGGTTTAATAATTAAGGTCCTTTTAGTCAGTGAAAACTGAAAAGCAAGGCAGGTACAATATATTCTTTTTGCTGCATTGTGTTTATCAAGTTATTGTCTCTCATCATAGCAATCTTATTCATTATTAACGTCACAGCACCTCCTCCCTTAAAGAATCTGAAAAGGGAATAGTCTTCATGTCCTACTCAATCCATTTCCCAATTATATATCTATATATAGAATATGACTTCATCAATTATTGAATTAATTACATTATCCTTTCTATATTATGTTACAATATTTACATTTCATTTTTAGGTCCTTTATTTTTAACTACCGGCAAAGGTTATTTAATTTTTATAATGGATAGCTAGGTAGACTCTTCAAACTATATTTTATTAATAGAAGCATTTACTATTATGTGTGTGTGTGTGTGTGTTTTCTTTTAGTAGTTTCTATATCTCATACACATTTACATTTTTGTGTGTGTGAGAGATTTTTAATAACTCATATTTCACTAATTAAATGTGTGTGAAGCAAGACATGTAGCCAACAACAAACCAACCTAAAAGCAATCTATGAATTCAATTGAGAAATGATGGTGTGGTGGGCTTATCTTGATATCATTAAGTCCTACTTTTGAATCCTTTCATGATTCCCAAGCTCCCTTTTTATATATAAATCCATAAAATTAAATAAATATGCCATCACTTTTGGTTCATTCTCATTTAATTTGCACACATACATGAAAAGATTTTTTTCTCTTTCTCCATTATTAAGAATTTCTTACAACATTTAATTATATGTAACCATTAGTTAATTTCAAGGAACCTTCGTTTTGGGCCACATAAACTTAAAAGGAGATTTTGATTTCGTTTTCTCATCAAACTATTTTAATTTGGTTTCTTAAATAACTTGATCACTAGTAACTGTATATATGTCGTGTGTGAGTTAATTAATGAATGAGTGTGTGATATAAGTTGTTGGGTAATAAAAGACACACAGGGTACACACATGAATGATCAAGTAATTAATAAACGCATTTATATATATATATATTTTACTACACATAGAGTAATTAACATGCTGAAAACCACTATGCATGCACAAGCATGAGGACATATATAGTTCAAGTGATTAAGCTAGGAGTTTTTATAAAGGGAGGATTGCATACAAGTCCCAAAAAGAGGAAAAATTAAATTGCATTGAAATCTTATGAGCTAGATTAATTCAAATTGGGAAAAAAAAATCATTTTCCCTTGTTAATTTGATCAACTAATGACAGGTCATTGAGGAGCCAATGAAAAATCAAAGTGCCACAATGACAAGTTATTGAGTAGCTAATAAAAAGTCAAGGTGCCACCAATGACTTGAAGACTTATCATTGGTTGTTCAAATTAACATAGGCGAAGTGATTTTTCTAATTCGAATTAATCTAACCAAATTAACATAGGTGAAGTGATTTTTCTAATTCGAATTAATCTAACCAGGTCCCATGGGCATCAATGTAATGTGATGATTTCAATGATGTAATTTTTTTCTCTTTCTTAGGATTTGTATGTAATTCACCTTTTACAAATTCCACATTCCTTTTAGACCAAAAAGGAAATAGCTTGCAGAACAAAATTATAAACCATTAGAGAGGTATATATGGCTTTTTTTCCCACTTTCAAATATGTTAACACAAACTAATTTGGCCTACATATAAATTTAAACAAAATAATGTTTCTTCATTAACGCATAAAAAAAAATCATTATTTAAAAAAAACACATAGTTATAACAAAAAAATCATATTAAATTCGTCGAATGGTTTTATTGAGGATAATCGCTTCATAATTAAGGTAGAAAGATTTAAAGGTTTATGAGCAATACTATAGGTGACAAAAACATGAAAAAAAAAAAAAAAAGAAGAAGAAGAAGAACAAATTAACCGGCTATATATGAAGGGTGAGAAATTATGGATTTGATAATGATGATCGAATTGAAAATAATAATAATAATCATAATAATAATGAATAAACAAATAAAGCAAAGTAATAGGGAAAACATGTTGATCTTCTCTTCAACCATTGATTTATGTGGCCATGATCACGTGCCGTACCTTACTATATTGGGTTTTGTTCATCTTCAAAGGAAAACTATGCTTTTTCCCAAGAACAAAAATCATAATAAAAAAATGAAGGGAAAGTTTAAAAAGAAAATCTATGTTGTTAGATCTTTTACTCTAATCAAACTCATTAATATATGCCTCATTATTATGCTTCAACTAGAAATCTCCTTTCCAATATGTGCCGTGCCGTCTCAGCAACTCATGTTTACTCATTATCGCTCACCAAGAAAAACAAACACCAGATCATATCATAATTTTTCTTTTCCTTAATCTTATATGAATCATTACACACAGACCAAATTAAGCAAAATCATAGATAACAAATGCCTAGAGATCACCAAATAAACCTGAGAAATATGCAGTACTTGATTCTCTTTGTATAACTCAAACAAATGAACTTAATTATAATATATGTACAGTACTCTCGCAAGCTGCTGGAAATTAATATCATACATAATATAACAAAGGTATATATATATATATATGTAAGGGGATCAAAAAAGAAGGAGAACAAGAAGAAGGTTAATTATAATGGATGCTTAATTTCTTTCACTAACCACATATTTATATCAATGGTGTAATGGGTTTGGACCAGTCGGGACTCGACGCTTTTCGACCCCGTAACGAGGATCAATCTGTGTGTCTGATGGGTCTGGTGGCTGCAAATGTTGGTGATGAAGAGGAAGATTCTTGAAGAAAGGTGAGAAGTCAAACTTCTTTTGCTATTTGCTAGAACTTTTCTGCTCATCGAACGGTTCTGCTTCTCCATCTTCTTCTGATCATAATGAAGATGAGAGGATGATGATGATGAAGAAGAAGAAGAAGATAATAATGAAAGATCACTAGCCTGCATGATATGCATATTCTTGTAGATCTTGGCCTTGAAATGGTAATGATACTCATGAAACAGAAAGAATATTATGGATAACCAGAGAAGAACAAAAAGCAATATTTGAGAGAGTTTGAAGGCCATGGTGGAGAAGGAGGAGGAGGAAGCATGGGAATTAAAAGAAACCCTAACTAATGAGATTGTTGAATCTGAGAAGATAATGATATGGATCGAGTTCTTGCAAGTTGGGAAGATTTGATCGATATGGACAATCTCTAAAAAGGGAGGGAATTGGATCGAGTTCAATTAATGTGGTGTTTTTGGGTGAGTGTGAATCTGTGAATTGGCCTTTTCATGTGAAACCCAAGAGTTTTAGGGTACCTTTTTATGGTACGTTTTTATAATGAAGCGAGTGAAGAATTATTATAATGAGAGAGAGAGAGGAGGCAGGGCATGTTTCCCAATGAAAGTTTCTTAGGAATAAAGAAAAAAGAATTTAGGATCATGATGTCAGTTTTCAAACTTGTGGGGAATATTAAGTATGATTATGCTTATTATTAATCTCTTGAATATACCCTAAATGGTCACTTTCTTTCTTTTCTTTGTCCTTTCTAGAAAAAGAAAAATAAATAAATAAATAAAAAATAAGGAGATGATTGGGTGTAAGGAAAGAACCAGGCTGGTTTTGGGTGAATTGCAAATAAATGAAATGTGTGGGGAATATGCAATCCATATTTTTTATGGGCAAAGCAATATGAATTATTTGACAAAGGTAAGCAACATTGCAATTTTATGTTTTTTCTTCAAAAAATGATATTTTTGTGAAATATTATTATTTTTATTTTTATTTCTGTTTGATTATTAATTAACGATACTTTTCCACAAAAAATATATATATATATATCTTTTTCCATAAAAAGGAAAAAGGAAAACAATAAATCATTTTTCCAATAATAAAAAAAATTGATAAAGCCACCTAAGACTGAATTAGGTGACAGAATGAAATGGTATCCTATCTCCATCCTAAATTTAGAATATGGTTTTTAATGATTCACCAATTAGAATCTATATTTAGAATCAGATGGGTATATATATATAGTATAGTGACAATAATTCTGTTCTTATAGGGCCCAATAATAATAATTTATGGCCTAGTATATTGGATCACATTATGGGCCAGCAGAAATTGACTTAGCCCGTAAATCTGGCATGTTGACCCGGAAAGTTTTGGCATATTCTCCCTCCCCACCATAATAGTTTGGTTGATGCTCTTGCAAAACAAGGCTTATCTGCCGCTGGTTTTTTAGATGCATGTCCTGTTTCTTTAAGGACTTTGTTTTCTCAAGACTGTAATGGGATTAAATTCCCCACCATAGTTTCCTGATTCTATATATTGGCTCTTTCGTATCAGAAAAATATTCTCCCCCCCTCCCTGTGGGGTTTTAATTCAAATTTCAGGTTGAATTGCCAAACAGAACTTGGCGATAAAGCATCCAATCAGAACATAAACTAAGGAGAAAACAAGTCCATGTGCGTTGGTAGAAATAAAAACCTTTTAAGCTTTAAGTCTCAAAAGAAACCCATCATCAAATCAAAAAATAAATAAAAATAATACAGAATTATCTCAGGGAAAATTCCATTTAAATATCAAATAAAATCCTAAAACTCCCAAATGTCCGTTAAACTTTGTAAAGGACTTAAAAGTAACAAGAACCAAATTGAAATTTTTAAATTGGGGTGAATTTACCTTTTTACCCTTAGCTTTTAAATAAATTTAAATAAAAAAAAAAAAAAATGACCCACGCCGGAGAGGCTGCCTGGACAGCCTCGCAACCGTTGACTCCGGCGTGGGTGGCCTAAGATTTGACGAGGATTTTTGTTTTTTTTTTTTTTTTTTTTTTAAAAACAGAGATTGAATGAAAGAAAGAAGGTGGGGTTCGAACTAAGGGCGGAATCGGGGAGGGCTAGGGGTGGCCCCGCCCCTAAAATTATAAAATTGGACCCAAAATATTGGAAAATTATGTTTTAACCTCATAAAAATTTCAATATTTTCACTTTAGTCCCTATTAAAAAGTGTCATAGAGTGACTAAAATGAAAAAAATGAAATATTTATGAGGCTAAAGCATAATTTTCTAAAATTTTGGGTCCACTTCTGTAATTTTCACCCTTAATTTCAAATGTTAACTCCACTGGGTTCTCTTCCGTAATTTTCGCCCCTAATTTTAAATCATGGCTCCGCCCCTAGCTCGAACCTACCCCACCTTCATCGGGGCCAAGTGACCCAACATTTGACCACTTGATTCCTTTGATATATATATATATATATATATATATCTTAACATTTTTTTCCATTAAGAAACACTCTTGTTAATCTTATTACCAACCTATAAATCCCATTATTGAACTTATTATTCATATTACAAATTTTTGTTCAATCTTATTAATCCCATTATATATATATAATAACATATCATATTTATATTTATATAATATAATACACACACACACACACACATACATATATCTATATTATATATAATATATAATAAATATATATTATTTATATAATGGGATTCACAAGACTGAAATGAGATATGGTATTGTCAATGAAGGATATTTTATTAACAAAGATCTTATAATGAGAATTACCCATTTTGTTAATGGTATTTACAAGTTTTGTAATGGTAATTACCAAGTTTCTCTCAAATCTTTCACAAGTGTCTCTCATGAAACAACAAATAAGGGTCAATTATAAAAAATCTTATAATGAGAATTATCAATTCTTTAATGAAATTTACAAGTTCCGTAATGATATTTACCAGTGTTTTCGTCAGGTTTTTCACAAATGTCTCTCATAAAACAACAAATAATAGTCAATTATAACAAATCTTGTAATGAGAATTACCAATTCGTTAATGATATTTACAAGTTCCGTAATGGTAATTATCAATGCTTTTATCAGGTTTTTCACAAGTGTCTCTAATGAAACAATAAATAAAGATCAATTATAACAAATCTTTTAGTGGAATTACTAATTCATTAATGGTATTTACTAGAGTGTTTCTGGATGAAAAAATGTTAAAAAGAATATATATATTTGTTAATGTGTATGTGTGTGTGTATATATATCAAATGAAGCTGGGCCACTTGGCCCTCATGAAGGTGGGGCTGGGTTCGAACCCCACCTTTTCACTTTCATTCAATCTTTTTTTTTTTTAAAAAAAAGATTCAACCCCACCAAAAAAAAAAAAAAAAAAAAAAAAAAAAAAAAAAAACCTTGCCAGATCTTAGGCCGCCGCCGGCCGGAGCCTAGGCTGCCGATGGTTGTAGGCCGTCCAGAAGCCGGCCACGGTGGCCCTCCGGCGAGGGTCATTTTTCTTTTCTTTTTTAATCTATTTAAAAATTGAGGGCAAAACGGTAAATTCACCTAAATTTGAAAATCATAATTTGATCATTGTCACCTTCAAGTCTTTTACAAAGTTTAACAGACATTTGGGGATTTTGAAATTTCATTTGGTATTTAAGTAGAATTTTCCCACTATCTTATGTTGATGATTAAGTCAGTGTCAGAAACCGGGGATTTAGAGAGAATATTGAAAATGATCTCTCATGCTTATCAATTGATCATGAGTGAAGTACATTTATACCAGATAAGTCTTTCTTAACCTTTACCACATGTCCTCTAGTGACGTAGCATTTGTTTATATTAACCCAGTTAATTGACAGCTAATCACTGGCCTCATATATCTAATATGCACCCTACTTTATTATGTTTCTCAACACAATAGTCAACATGACTGAAATTTGAACACATGAGAAAATAAACTCAAAAATTACATGTCATAGGCGTCGTCATCATCAACTTCAGTATAAGGACTCCAAATCAAATTAATGTTGTCATCCTTGCTCATGACATTGAGCAGAGACCGAAAATAATCCATCATGCCAAAGTGCAAAGGCTTGGTCAGTATGTCTGCAACCTGTTCTAAAGCAGGAACATACCCAATCTGAACTAGACCAGCAACAACTTTTTCATGAATGAAGTGCAAATCGAGCTCGACATGTTTGGTTTTGGCATGAAGATTAGATTACTGGCAAGTGCAACAGTACCAGAGCTGTCATACCAAATGAGAGGTGGATTAATTGTAGGAACCTTCATTTCTTTGAGTAGTGAAACAATCCCCATTACTTCAGTGATAGCATTAGCTACTGAACGATACTCTACATTAGTTGTACCCCTGGAAACCACCTGTTACATGTGAGAGACCCAGGTGACTCGGTTAGGCCCCAAGAAGGAACATAAACCACTGATAGATCTCCGGTCATCCCTATTTATACCCCAATCAGAATCAGCAAATGACTAAACTCGCAGTTGGGATGTAAGTTTTAGAAGTATACCATATTATGATGTTCCAACAAGATAACGCGGCAACCGCTTGACACATGCCCAATGAGAACCCATTGATTCATGAAGGTATTGACAACGCCTATTCACAGTAAAGGTAATGTCTGGGTGAGTGTAACAAAGGTACTGAAGCTTACCAAGTGGTACTGTAGAGTTAAGGATTATCAATCGAATGCATTACATGCCACTCGAGTGATCATTTCAAATAACTTAAAGTGAGTTCTTCATTAATTCAAGTTTTAGTTCAAATACATTTCTATTACTCAGTGTCTTTAAACACAAAACTCAAGTGAGTTGAATCATTAAGTCCTTATTATTTTACGAGGTTTGTTTGTTGTCATTGAAACATAAACCTAGAACTAACAAAAATTATCATTATCCTAAGACGTTCTTGTTTGTTTGGAAGAAAGGGTGATGTTTTGGATTTGGGCTACAAATTCTGTTCTTTTGTCAACTTCTTTGGGCCAATGGCTGAGAAGTATGTGACTTGTTTTATTTTTATCTGAGTGATAGTTTGTTCCTTCTACATGGTGTAATCTCTTTGGTCTATAATACTGGAAGACTTACTTTTATGGCCTGTTTGATTAGAGAGGGGGATGGAATGGGAGGAAAAATGAACCTCTTCCCTCATTTTGTTTGAAATTTTGGAGGGGAGGAGACCCCAAAGTTTCCATCCTCACCCCTCCAAATTAGGGGTTTTGAAGGGAAGCCAAAATTTTGGACTACTTTACCCTTATAACTTATGTAATGTTTCAATAATGCTCATGATAAAAAATATTATTAATATTAAAATATTTTATTATAGAATAAAAAAAAAAATATACAAATTTTTTATAATTTAAAATATATTATTTAAAAATAATTTAATATAAAAAGTATATATTATGACTAAAAAATTATTATAATTATAACATATGCTCATACAAATTTAAATAAAAAATATTATTATTAAATTAATTTGAATAAAAATATATTTTCATCATTAAAAATTATAAAATTGATTTAAAATAAAAATATTTTTCATAAATAAAAAATATTATAATTATAAACTAAGTGAATATAATTTTAAATAAAAATATTATTACAATGAAAAATATATTATTTTTATTAAATTTAAGATAATATATTTCTAAAAAATGTATTATTATGAAATTAATTTGAAATCAAAATATGTTATTGCAAATAAAAAATGGGTTTAATGTTTCGCTTTTACTACGCAAATATTTTTTTTGCCACACTCACATAAAAGTGAGTGGATCCCACTTGATATTATCTATCTCTTCTCTTTACAATGAGACCTATTCAGTTTATGTGAGTATCACAGAAAAAAAATTTTATGCAAGAAAAGCATAAATATAAACCCATAAAAAAAATACTATTATAGTTTTAAAAAAAATATTATTATACAATTAATTTAAACAAAATATATATTATTATATTAATTATAAATAAAAATGTTATATTAGATAAGATGTAAATTAATTTATATAACATATAAATAAAAAATATAATTAAATATGTTAAAGTAGAATGGTAAATTGTTATCATTCCTCCTCTCCTATCTTAAGCGAAACGATGGATCACTAGAAACACCTCACCTTCTCCCCCACTCCCACTAACCAAATCAAACAAGGTAATCCTCTACTCTTTTCTTTCTTCCCCTTCCGTCCATCCCCTCCATTCGAACCAAAAAGGCCTTTAGAAGAAGCCAAATTTAAGTCATCTAAAGAATTATTAGTTACCATTTTCCAATTTTACCCCTTTTTGTTGGTAGTATATATCAAGAGAGATTTTAGGGAAAAGTTGCAAACTTTTTTTCAATTTAAGATAAATTTAATGAGTTAACAACTTTCTTTAATGTTGGTTGGTTATTGAAACATGCTTCTATAGAAAAATTAGTCACAACTAATTACCTTGCGAAGTTTTCGCATAGTATGGAAGATCACTTTTGTATCCTTGAGAGAGATTAACTTCTTGTGGTCTCTTTTGATTAGTTTGTAATGACATCCAATTTCTTATTCAAAAATAAAAATAAAAATAAAAATAAATTGAGAGTGACTTGTACTCTGAACTGGCTGGAAGGAATAGTTTCTGATGAGTTGTCTTGCCGATCTTTGAATGTTCATTCGTGCTATTTCATGATACTAAAAAAAAAAAAAAAAATTCTTATAGTGTTAAAAATTTATTTTATGATCTTGAAAAAATATTTTAGGGTACTGACTAATCTTTTAAAAAAATTTAGGTACTAACGAGTACTAGAAAGACACTTAAGGATATTGAAAAAATACTTCATAATCTTTTTAAAAAAAAATTAGGATATTGAAAAAATATTTCATAGTAATGGCTAATCTTGAAAAAATATTTCGGGATATTGAAGGATACTAAAAAAATACTTAAGGATACTAACTGATACTAAAAAATACTGATGATGGTAGAGGAGAGAGAAAAAGCTGAAAAAATAGCTTTTTACAAAACCTAAGTTTTGGATCCAAAACTTAGGTTTTGATGCGTAATAAACTTTCCGGACAATTTTTGGAATGTTTGGCAAACTTTTACCAAAGTCTAGGTTTTGATACGACAATAGCTTCTAGACAATTTTAAAGTGTTTGGCAAACTTTTGCCAAACCCTAAGTTTTGATGCGTAGAATAACTTTTTAACAATTTTGGAGTGTTTGACAAACTTTTGTCAAAACCTAAGTTTTGAAGTTATCCAAATATTATTTTTTATTTAAAAGTTATTCTCCAAAAGTCATTTTTACCTCGTAAATCCCAAAAGCTATTCTCTGAAAGCCAGTTTTACCTCGTAAATCCCAAAAGTTACATCCAAACGGGCATACAAAGATCCATTCTTGAGTTTTTTGAAGGTATCTCATGTGATTGTTTGGAATGATGATTGAAGTCTTTAAAAGTAGCTTTTTAATTATGATTTACGATATACGAGGTAAGTATATGAGATGAGTTTTATATCGTTTAAGTAAATAAACACTTTTGGAGATCCCAAATGTGATTAAGCATCCAAAAGTTATTTTCAGTTAGCTTGGCTCGTTTGGATTTAGCTTTTGGGATTTACGAGGTAAAATAATTTTTTCACAATAGCTTTTTGCGAGAATAGATTATTGAAAAAAGTGATTTTGATAATATGATAGTGTTTGGAAATTATTATCAAAATAGCTTTTTCAAGGTCAAATTTACCAAAAAAGGCATTAGCTTTTGGTATAATTAATGCATATAAAGAATAAGTTGTATTTAAAATATTTTTAACATTAAATTTCATAATAATTACAACAAAATACATAAATTTGTGTAAATAATTAAAATATTTCGGGTACAAATTGGTCTTTGAAAAAAATATGTCATGATCTTAAAAATTTATTTTAGTATTTTGAAAAAATATTTCAAGGCAATCGCTCGATCTTAAAAAATATTTCGGGTATTGATGAGAATTAAAAAGATACTTAAGGGTACAACCGATACTAAAAAAATACTTCAAGATCTTGAAAATTTATTTTTGGATCTTGAAAAAATATTTCAACATACTAACGATATTGAAAAAATATTTTTGGTAATCGACGTGACTAAAAAGATACTTAAGGTTACATACTAATACTAAAAAAAATAGTTTATGATCTTGAAAATTTATTTTAGGATATTGAAAAAACATTTCAAAGTAATGACCGATCTTAAAAAAATATTTTAGGGTACTAACAGATACAAAAAAGATACTTAAGGATAGTGATTGATACTAAAAAATACTTCTCATGATCTTAAAAATTTATTTTAGGATCTTGAAAAAATATTTCAATGTACCAACTATTCTTGAAAACAAATTTTAGGTACTAACAGATACTAAAAAAAATACTTAAAGATACTTACTAGTACTAAAAAATACCGATGATGTAGAGGAGAAAGAACAATCTGAAAAAAAAAAAAAAAAAATTCCAAACCTAAGTTCTGGATCCAGAATTGATTTTGTCTTTTTTATTGTTGTTTGGCAAAATTTTGGCCAAACCTATATCTTATTTTCATCCAAAGAAGCTCTTAATCCTAACGATAAAGAGTATTTTTTTAAAAAAACCTATATATAGGGAGAATTACACACAGGTCCCAAGGAAGACACATATTTACATTTAGGTCCCATGAAATGACAAAATTACATAGAAGTCCCTAGGGACTTCTGTGTAATTATTTGTAAACATCAAATTACTTTTTTGCCCATCCAGCATAAAAAACGCCTAAATCGAATCGGTCTCTCATTCGAGAAAAAAAAAATCGCTCTCATCTTCCACAACCTTCGAGCGAGCTCTTCACCGGCGTTCCACCGAGAGATCTCGCATCTGTCATTATTTGTTCGTCGTAGGCGGGATTGTGCGACACTCCTAGGCAAAGCTCGGTATGTGAAGCATGTCATATTTTCGTTGAATAATCCTTCCCCTTCGTTGTATGTTCTTTGCAACACTTGTTCCCCTGTACATTTCCTTCAAGTCCACAATATCCACACGAAGTTCCTCCGACTAGGCGCATACATTCAACTACTTTTAGATATACAAGACCCATTTGATGTGATGATGGAACATTGAATAAAAAGTTCTAGGGTTTCATGTTATTGGCTAGGGTTAATTACATTTTGCTCTATTTTTGGGAAGGAAACAGAGGGACTACTATGTTTTCACTGGTTTGTGGTTGATGTGATGATGGAACATTCAATAAAAAGTTCTGATAGGGTTCAATAAAGTTGTTGTTAAAACAGCAATTGTATGTTGTAAATATAGAATTTATTGTTATAAATCGCCTCTGGAACTCAAGATTTGAAAAAATCCATGTTGAAAAAACTTGTTGTTAAAACAAAGAATTGTGTGTTGTAAATATATAATTTGTTGTTGTAAATCGCCTGAACTCGAGTTGAAAAAATCCAGGTTCTAAAAACTTGTTGTTAAAACAACAATTGTGTGTTGTAAATATAGAATTTTTTGTTGTTAATCACCTCTCGTAACTCATAAATCACAAAATCCAAGTTCTAAAAACTTGTTGTTAAAACACAATTGTGTGTTGTAAATATGGAATTTGTTGTTGTTAATCGCTTCGGAACTCAAGATTTGAAAAAATCCAAGTTTTAAAAACTTGTTGTTAAAACACAGACAATTGTGTGTTGTAAATATAGAATTTTTTGTTGTTAATCGCTTCTAGAACTCAAGATTTGAAAAAATCCAAGTTTTAAAAACTTGTTGTTAAAACAAAATTGTGTGTTGTAAATATAGAATTTTTTGTTGTAAATCGCCTTTGGAACTCAAGATTTGAAAAAATCCATGTTAAAAAAACTTGTTGTTAAAACAAAAATTTTGTGTTGTAAATATATAATTTATTGTTGTAAATCACCTCTCGTAACTCATAAATCACAAAATCCAGATTCTAAAAACTTGTTGTTAAAACAACAATTGTGTGTTGTAAATATAGAATTTTTTGTTGTAAATCGCCTGCTCGGAACTCGTTGTTAAAATCACAAAATCCAGGTTTCTAAAAACTTATTGTTAAAACAACAATTGTCTGTTGTAAATATAGAATTTTTTGTTGTAAATCGCCTGGAACTTAGAAATCACAAAATCCAGGTTCTAAAAACTTGTTAAAACAACAATTGTCTCGGTTGTAAATATAGAATTTTTTTGTTGTAAATCGCCTCTATAACTCGGAATTGAATTTCCAATGAGTTACCAATGATTTAGCATATATGGGGACAAGTGAGAAGCAAAATTTAGGTGCTAATACATGATAAACTTGATGAATTCACCAAGGTCAAAATAATGAACAACCACCAACAAGACTCTCAAATTTAGAATCAAAGAATTAAATTTCTTGCACAAAGTGACAAGATAAGTCAAACAAATGTAACACCATTCCTGCATATACCATTTCTTGTTGCTATATTCAACATTTGGCTCTAAGGCTAGTCAAAAAATATATAATTTTTGGGCTCTTTTCCTATATCTTTCCTTTTCATCTTCCCTTAATGCATTCCATGCTTGTTTTACGGACTGAGCCTCCTCTCCCAACGGCACCATCTCTTCATTCTTCTTCTTCTTTTGCTTGTAATATGGTTTCATGAACAATTTGTACTCGGACACCTTTGGCTTGACCTCTTGATCTGTCGCCATATTCTTGTTTCCTTTCCACTGACAATGAAACACCACGGAAGTAAAAGCGAAACGAGAGGAAGAAGAGCGGATAAAGGAAGTGGAAGCTGAAACCATAGATAAATCAAGCAAACATGCCAAGGTTATTCTTCCAAAAGAATCGAATAAGAGGAAGTGAAAGAGAATGAGAATTCGAAACAAGTTCTCGTGACACCGCCTATGGAAAAATCGAGAATAAACAGAGAAAGAAGAGGAGAAAAAGGAGGCAAAGCAGCAAATGATAGTTTTAATTCCTCACTGGCCTCAGAATTAATATCCTATATCGACTAATCTAACAAAGATGTTAAACTCCCAAGAGTCCAAAATCAAATGATAAAATTCATATAGACAAAGCATACAAGCGTGACATTTCAAGTAGATAACTCCCGCTTAAGAATCAAAAGAAAAATCAAGAATCGAAGAGCACATCACGACATCATATATATGTCCCATACTTCTACTCAACTACAAACCCTTTAATTCCAAATTTAAACCGGTTCACACCAATTCACAATTCTCATCCAAAACCAGCAAGTCTAGTGATCTCTCTAACTCACAATGACTCACTCACCCACTACACAACAATCATCTACATCTTTCGATATGTTTAAGGCATCTTGTTTCACAATCCTCTAGAGATGAGTATTTTCGAGACATAGATACTCTTGCTATTTGGCTTTTTGTTGTTGACTTATGAATCTCCCAGGCTTTATTTAGCACTTTAATTTGTTCTGCATAAATTGATCAAACATATATATACTGAATAAATGGACAACACACAATTAACTCTCAACTTCTGGCAAAAAGAAAATTACTCTCAACTATGTCTTCTGCTCTTCTTTCTGATCTTATCTCATAGAATGCAAGGTTTATATCAGATACATAAATGTTGACACTTCAAAACAATAGACAAATGATTATCGGCCAAAATCGGAAAGTGCACTCACAATCAGAAAACGTTTCAGAACGACTATTACGGTATTACCCAGAACATAAATTCACCACCACAGATAGTAATTTTACAATAACACAACAGATGATACAAAGAAATATGGGAAGAAACGGAGAAGTAAATGAACGTAAGGATAATTAGAACAAAATAAGTTCTAGAGAAACTAGAAACCTGGAAATTTTAGTGAAGCGAAAGCAAAGGAAAAAATTAGCTTCGCTTTACATAAGAATCGATGAATTTCGTGAGCCTTTCTCCGAAAAAGCGTCCGCCGTTCTTGGGAAAAACAAGAGATAAAGCGAGTTGAGCAAAGGCCGGAGGAGAAGTAAATAGAAAAGGACAGTCCAATACTCCAATCGTGGCGGGAGACGAATGGTCCACATAAACTGAAAATAAAGAAATGAAGAAGAGCGCACACGGACGGGTACGAGACGGGATGGGCGACGACATTCGGAAAAAAAAAAAAAAAAAACCCTAAAATTTCACACCTGCACTTGCGGTCATTGGACCCACTGTGGCTCCGCCATTGACATCGATGAGAGATGCAGGGAGTCTCGCTCAATCCTGCCGGCGACGAACAAGGAATGACGGTCTCTCGGTGGAACGCCGGTGAAGAGCTCGCTCGAAGGTTGTGGGAGATGAGAGACTGATTCAGTTTAGGCGTTTTTTATGCTGCATGGGCAAAAAAGTAATTTGATGTTTACAAATAATTTCACAGAAGTCCCTAGGGACTTCTGAGTAATTTTGTCATTTCATGGGACCTAAATGTAAATATCTCTTCCTTGGGACCTGTGTGTAATTTTCCCATGATTAATTTGCTCTTAATTATATTAATTATTCAAAAGAAACTGTTATTTCAAATTTAGTTTATTCACAAAAATAAATCAAAGGGAGTTAACAAACGAAGCCGGTAACAAATGTAATCATTAAGGGTGAGCATGGTGCACGATACGTCTGTCCAAGTCGGGAAACAATTGCCCAGCTCGGCTCTGAAAAAAAAGGGCTGAAAATCTTTTGGGCAATTTTAAGCCGGGCTACTAATCAAGGGGCCGGCAAGGGGTCCCGCCCCGCTTGTTTGACCTTGCCCTGGAAAAATATTTTAATTTATTTAAATATATAATTTTATATCAAATAAACATATATAAAATTAGTCTATATATATAATGGATATAATTTAAGATATATAGTAGTTTTTAAGTTTCAATACTCAAATTATAGACTTATTTTGAAAGATGTTATTTAAGACTTATTTTTAAAGATTTATATTATTAGTCTACAATTTTTTGTGCAATTTTTTGAGAATTTGAAAATCTGTTATGAATTACAATATGAAAATGTGTGTCATAAAGCTTCTATTTCAATTCTGCAATTTTTGGATCACTTTTACACATTTTATTAGTCTTCATGCAAAATTTTCTGAACTTGTTTGGGACTTTGTAAACCTTCATGCAAGATGTCTGGAGAAGGGCAAGGTGTTACCACTTAAGCCGAGAAGCACGCCCTTGCCTAGCCTGAAATGATTAGGGATTTCACCAGGCAGAGCTACGCATCGGGCTGCAAAATGCAGCTCGTTCACCCTTCGAGCTGGGCATCGAGTCAAGGCCTCACCCTACCCAACCCTAACCATGCTCAACCCCACTACTTATAGAGATAGAAAAATGCAGTTATACATTCCTTATATGTTACCAGGGATACAAATCATTAGCAATTTCACAAAAATATACTAATATTGTTATTTCTAACAAATTCTACCATCAACTAATTAACTAAACCCAAAATCTTTTATTTTTATTTTGGAAAAAGCATACTCCCTCATGTCCTTAATGTAAGATATATTTTTTTATATTTGTTAATATTTGACTAATTTACCTTTATTGGTGATCCCTCAAAGAATAATTAAGGAGAAGATAGGATTAAAAAAATTAAATAAAATGATTAGAATGTCTTAAAAAATATATGTCATAATAACTAATTTACGAAATACAATCAAATTAGATAAATATGTCTTATATTAAAGACCGGAAGGTGTAATTCTTCCATGATAACCCAATACAATTGACCGCTACTATACACAGTTTTTCTTAATGCTCTTTCAACAATAATTAAGGAGAAAAGGGGATTTAAAAAACTTAAAGAAAATGACTAGAATGTCTTAAAAAATATATGTCATATTAACTAGTTTCTGAAATACAATCGAATTAAGTAAATATGTTTTATATTAAAGACCTAAGGTGTAATTCTTCCATGATAACCCAATACAATCGACCGCTAGTATACACAGTTTTGCTTTATGCTCTCTCAACAATAATTAAGGAGAAGAAGGAATAAGAAAAATTAAAGATCACTAGAATATTTTAGAAAATATATGTCATATTAACTAATTTTTAAAATACAATCAAATTAAGTAAATATGTCTCATATTAAAGATTGAAATGTGTAATTCTTCCATGATAACCCAATACAATTGACCGCTACTTTACAGTTTTGCTTGGAGTAATGGAAAAGAACTACACAGAAGCAAACATAAACGGAAGAATGACTTTTAAGTTCCAATCAAGGGAAATAATATATTGACAAGTCTCATAAGTTGTTAATAATAACTGATTCACTTATTAATCTCTTTATTCACTTGTCAATTGAAACTTTTCTAATATTATTTCTCTTAATTGAGACCAAAAGTCATTCCCCTAACATATAAAGTCAGACAGAGAAAACGACAGAGAAGTTTTCAATGCAGGAAATTTATTTGTAAGCTGCTCGCCTTTTTGTCTACATCAACAACTGCGCACGTTTTAATCATGAAGGCCCTAGACAAAGTGAGTGCCCAGCCAGGTTCTTAAAATAATAATCACCAAATATGGGAGAATGAATGATTTTATCTAAATTCCAATGACACTCTGACAGTAATTTTACTTTCAAAGGAACAGTAGTTTTGTGCTTGTGGAGAATTTCCTATGTGTTAGGTACTGCAAATTTCGTTGCTGCCATATAATGATTGCTTTTGAAAATAAGAAATATGCTCTTTCAGAGAGAGGGGTTCATTTGGTTGCTGTTCCCGATGAACACAATTAATATAGTTACAACATATTACCTCTGGTTCTTAATATAAGATCCAATTAGTTAATTTGTGAATATTAATAAAATTAAATAAATTATTTTAAAATATTTATATTTATCATTTTTCTCTTAATTAATTTACTTGACTTAAAAATAAATTGATATATTATAATCACCTAATTTATCTGCCTTTTGATCATCTCCTATGTGTAAGGCTCTTCTTGCCTCTACTTTAACTTAATCTAGTAAAAGGCAAAAAACCTTGTGCCAAAAAACTCGATAAATTCTAGCATCATGATATGTAATTATAAAAAATAAATAATGTAAAGTAGAATAAAGGGGTAGCTATAAGAGGCAACTGATGATTAACTAACGTAACCACTATCCTGCCCAAGGTAGTTAAAAATGCATTTTTACGTTTTTTTTTCCCCAACAAAACGTGTTACGTTGCAATCAAAAACAGAAACAAAGTGAAATCGCCAAAAACGCCGACTTTAAACACAAAAACGCAAAAACGCCTCGTTGTAGCATTATCTCTTGCTTGTTTCTCTTAGTGGTTGAATCTGCCCTACTGTGAAGTAGGGGTTCTGGGTGTTTCCTAGTAAGTGCTGCAATTTGTCCGATTTGATTTTCGAGCTTCCAAAGGGTTAACTGCTGACTTGGAATTTTTGAGTTATTTCTTGCCATGTGTTCTCTTAAAAGGTCTATCAAATGCCTTTTCTGGTCTATCAAATGCCTTTTCCAAAAGGTCAATTTTTGAGATGTATTTCTTCATTGCGTCACCCAAAACACTGTGTTCTCTTAACATTGCCCTTGCCATCTCGGTGAGGACTCTATTCTCTCGGTCTATCAAAACACCATTTTGTTGAGGAGTCCTTGAGCCGAGAAATTGTGATCAATCCCCATATTGTCACAACTCGCCAAGGCGTTGTTTTCAAATTCGCCACCATGATCGGTCCTTATACTCAAAATTGCGAAACCTTTCTCGTTACTCGACCTTTTTGGCAAAGGTAACAAACTGATCAAACGTTTCATCTTTAGATGACAAAAATATTGTCCAAGCAAATCTAGAGTAATCATCAACTATGACCAAAGTGTAAAGATTTCCACCAAGACTTTTTACTCTACCGGTCCAACTAGATCCATATGAAGTAATTGAAGAGGTCTACTAGTTGAAATCTCATTTTTTGCTTTAAAAGAAGATTTGGTTTGTTTTCCTTTTTGACAAGCATCACATACTATATCATTTTTGAAATTCAATCTAGGAATACCAATGACCAAATCCTTTTTCAAAGAACTTGTCAAGTTGAAACATATTAACATGAGCTAATCGTTTATGCCATAGCCAACTCTCATTCAAGTTACTAACAAAACAATTTTCAGAAACCAAGCATTGCTAGAGAGATTAAGAGTATAACAGTTTCCATCTCTAGGTGCTCTAAATAAGGCTTTAGTTTTTAAATCATCAATGGAGATTAAATCCTTTCTAACAATCAAGCATTCATTTGAATCAAAGATAACTAGGTTACCCTTGTCGGTGCTTTGGCTCACACTTAGAGGTTGTGACACAATCCTTCTACTAGGTAGACATCTTTGATGAGAGGACCTTCATTGTTTCCTATCTCACCAATTCCAAAGAATTTTTCCCGATTGGTCTCCTCCAAATGTGACTCTACCACCATCCTTTGATTTGATTGAAAGGAATTTAGATTCATCTCCAAATCATGTGTCTTGAGCACCCACTATCAATGTACCACTTGTTGGGTCTTGATGCTCTAAGACAAACCTCCAATTCACAAGGGATCAAGCCTTAGGTACCCATCTTTTCTTGGGTCCTTTGGAGTTAGTTTTGACCTTAGGAACATAAGTTCCTTTCGGTACCCATTGATAATTTCCCACAAAGCTTAATTTTTCTTTCTTTTCTATGAAAGCAAGATGAAGTAGAATGACCCTTCTTATTACGTAATTGCAATGTGCAAAGGGATTTGAAGAGTGAACTGATTTTGTGAAATAGTTCATGTACGTTTTTTGACCACTCTTCTTCTTGCCTTTCTTCTTATCAAAATCAACTCCGTAACCAATGCCCGATCTATCATTTATAAAGCGTTGTTGTTTCAAAATGACATTGAGCATTTCACTCCCTCTAGTGAATTTCTCAAGTGCCTTTGTAAGATATGAATTCTTTTTCTTCGATCAGACAATCTTTACAAATAGTATTTTCCGAAGAGGAAAGCTTTTCAACTTGAGATTCAAGAGTAAGATTTCTGTTTTTCAGTTTGAAATATTTTTCAGCAAGCTTTTCAAATTCAAATTGCACATGTCATATACTCATCAAATAGATCATCATAAGGAGGTTTGCAATCATATACCTCTTCAAGTTTAGCACGTTGCTCTTCTTCTTCAAAGAACTAGGCATATATTTGCTTTTTCTTCCTCATCCTCATCATCTTCATCGATGAGCCGTCACCCCAAATGCCGAGACATAAGCTTTCTTCTTGTATTTGTCGAACTTCTTCTTTTCTTTGTCTTTGTTGTTCAGTGTGGGCATTCGGACTTGATGTGACCAGGCTTTTGACATTCGTAGCGAGATGACCTTGCTTCTTTGCCTCATAGCCGGAGCTACCCTTGTGAAATTTCTTGAAGCCTTGGTCCTTCTTGTAGAATTTCTTGAATCTACGAACCATCATGCCTATTTCCTCATCTTCGTCTACATTCTCATTTTCCTCATCTCAATCTTTAACTTCTCTTGTAGACTTGAGGGCAATTCCTTTGTTTTTGCCATGAACTTCATCAAGTCCCTTCTTGAATTTGAGTTTAGCCTCATACTCGGAGACCGCCGAATAGAGCAAAATGCGACGTCATTGACTCTCCTCGAGCCTCTTCAATAATGGATTCACCATGATGCTAATTAATCTTTCAATGGCTTGTCCGAGCATCATATTCTTCTTCTAGCTCATCTAGACTGTAATTAATCCAACGATTTCAATGGCATTGGTCATAACCTTGTGTTGCTATTTTTTAACTAGGTTGTAAGGGTGGTTATTGCATCCAACGCCTTGTCATATGGTTTCTATTTTTTCCAAGAAGTTCGATACTGAATAGATGGTTTCATGAGAATAGATCTTGGTTGCTTTACGGATGGCCTTTACTCGAGTTTCGCAAGCATCCACAAATGAACGTGTTTTGCCATTTAGTCCATATTGTAAAAGGTTTCCATTTGAGCCCATTCTAGCAATCCGTTTTGTGGGCATCGGCATCCACAAATGCGTGATTCTTGAATTGGTCCCAAGCTTCGTGGGCCGCTTCTTGAATTGGTCCCAAGCTTTTGCTTGAAGCTAGCTATATCCTTTCTCAGTTGTGCGTTCCTTGTTGGTGGGAAAAATTTGAGCAGGAACTTACTCCCTAGATCTTTCCAGGAAGTGATTGAATTGGCTGGTAGGTTGTCGAACCACATTCGAGCCTTGTCCCGAAGAGAGAATGGGCATAGTTTAATTCGAACGGCATTGGGCATGACTCCTGGAATGACGAACGAGTCACACACCTCCATGAAAGCCTTAAGGTGCGAGTGACGGTCTTCAGATGCAAGTCCCCCAAAGTGTCCGACAACATTCAGCCTTTGAATCATGATACCTTTGATCTCAAAGTGTCCTGCATTAACGGTTGGGGGTGTGATAGCCGAATTCAACTTGTGAAGGTCTGGGATCCCGAATTCCCTAATGGTCTTGTTCAGGCCTAGATTTGGAGGTGGGTGAGCGTCCCTATTTATTAAGTGCTATTCTCCTTGCTCCTGATCATGATTAACCTGCAAATCCTCCATGTCTGTGGAGTCAAAAAGTTGACTTCTTCACTTATGCTTTCTACGCCTTTGCTTATAAGTGCGTTCGACTTCAGGATCGTAAGGCTACAGGTTGACTGAAGGCGAGTTACGCATGCACTACAAAATGTACCTGAAAATCACGAAAAGGGAAAGAGTGAGCTTTATTGGATAAATCACAACTATTCAACGATAAGTGCGTCGTTACTAAGGAATCTACAGTCCCCGGCAATGGCGCCAAAAACTTGTTGGTCGATTTCCTTGATGGCAAGTGAACCAGTCGAATAAGTAATAAAGTGCAAGTAAAGTATCGTCCCCACAGAGACTGAGATACCGAAAAGTGACGCTCAACTGCTGTAATAGTTGTGTGAAACAAAAAATAAAATGTGATTAATTTGGGGGGTTTTGTGGTTACACTAAATAACAAGAAAGTAAACAGAGTATCGTAGTCGTAAGAAGATATCAGTAGGAAAATAGGCTGAACTCAGAATCATTCTTAAGCATATCAATCCCCCAGTTGCTTGACACATTACTATAGCATTTATACTGCACAGCTTCCGCAATGCTACAACATAGATACTATTTACAATGCTATTAAGCTAACCCACCACTAGAGTCTATCGAAGCTTCCACGTCCGATACGTGTAATACTAACTTTACTTCTCCCATATGCCTATCAAAATTTTCTAGTTAGATTAACATTACAAAGCAAGGTGTTATAGTTATGAGCGATAGACCCATTCCTGAAGCCTACAATAATAGGTCAAGCCTTGCACCAGCTTGCCTAGCAATCACTGTTTCTCATAAGTCTAACCCCGACTCCCTTCCAGTAAGCCGAGGCCACTAATCTAGCCCTTAGCTTCTACTAATTGACAAGAATTTGAATTACTAATAAGCAAACTGAATTTATTGAATTAAAAACTAGCAACTTGGTTCATTCCAAACTTAAGAAATCATCCTCGCTCAGCCACAGGATTTTAGTTTATGACTGATGAGGGAAACAAAACAGATTGCAACAGGATAGCCCATGATCAAAAGATTAAACAAAAAGTAAAAACAGAAAGCTTGACAAAGGTTCCGACGGCGTGGAAGAAACCCTATCACGTCACCACTCCACGTGTTCTTCTCTCCGTCTTACTGCAAGGAAGGATTGCTGGGTTCTCTTAAAGTTTTCATGCCTTGTAAATTCTCTCTCTCTTTTTTCGAGTCTGGCCATATATGAATGGGATTAGACTCTCGGTGAATCGACTCCCTTTAGGGTTGGCTTGTTGTTTCCTTATATAATCAGGCTTTCTTGCGGCGTAAGTTCCAGAAGTTGGGCCTTTTCTAATCTATTAAGATCCAGTCGTATCTCTCTTTCCAATCTTAGTAGATTGATTCTGCTGATCCTGCGGTATTCTTCAAATCTTTAGTTTCGATCCTCCGCATCTTCTATTCCATTACATCAGCAATCTACCTGTTGTTCTCGACCTTTACTATATTTCCTGAAATAATCTTCACAAAAGATTAGAACATATGCCACATAGCATTATGTCCTTTACTTTGCTATAGCTTCAGAGATGCCTTGTATTGCACTTCAATAAGATGTCCTGATGCTATAGCATAGTATCAGCTTTGCTATACGTTTTTCTCATAAAACCTCACAACTTGTTCTTTTCTTAGCACATGTTTAGGATATGTGTGAAATGCATCCTTAAGTTCCCCGTATAATGAATTAATGCCTTTTTGCTTAGATTTAACACAGTTAAACTTATATTCACTATACAATTCTGTCATTTAATACAGGGAAAACATGGCATAAATTGTGCTCATCAGTTACTAAACAAGTTTTATTACTAAGTTTCTCATTATTTGTATCTTACAATATGAATTTAGAAAAACAGAAGCAAAGGGATCATTTTTGTCAAACGAGAGAAATGATATTCTGACAATTGCTGAGGGAAAACCCGATCATGCAGGGGGTGTCAAGGGAATTGGAGGTGGGGTAGGCCTAAGGCAATACTTTGAGTCATCCAAAGGCCATTCCTCAAATATTGTTAAATGGGAGGAGATGGATCATTTGTTGTCCACTGCGAGGGTAGAGACAAAAGCTTCAATGACTACAATGTTTGAAGCCCAACTGAGCAAGATGAAGGAGTAAATGGCGATGATGATTGAAAGCTTACGTAAAGAGATCAGTGTTCCCACAACACATTCACATGCACCTATGCAACAAAGCACTAATGAGAGTTGTTGCATTATTGGATAGTCAAAGGGTCCTAAACGTTGTGATATTTTTGTGGAGGATCTTGAGAGACGATTAGTTGCACATGGGAATGTTCATAAATTGGGATCAACTGTACACTACCAACAAATTCTAGATGATCAAGTCAGAGTGTCAGTTGAAAATATTATCATTGTTGATGCACCTGTCCCTATCCCAACTGGTGATTTGAAGATTGTGAGTGATTTAAGGGAACCTTCATCTTATGGCTAAAGAACCTTCTACATGTTTTTGATCAAGATGAGGAAATCCTGACCAAAACCCCTCTTGTAGCTTCACCCCCTGAAGAAGTTATGATGCCTAAGAGGAATGCTAAGGAAGAAATCATCCTTATGCCATACAATACATCTTTTGAATGTAGATCGTAGTCTATGGATGAAGTTGTAGGCAACTCATACCAACTGGTTTTAATTTATAGAGAGGATTTACTACCCCTAATAGGTCATAAACAAGAGCTTACTAATTCAATGGTGAAAATATTTTTAAGTAAGTATCTTCTTCTATGAGTACATAAGGTGATAATGATTATGAATAGTCACTTGTGTGGCTTCTCTTACTCCCATTCGCTTGTCGACGGAAAAGCGACACAAACGGCCGCGTCTCTCCTAAGCGAAGATGAACACGCATACTTTGAATGGCATGAATATCTACAAAATAAAAGAAGCAAAAATAAAACAAATGGAAGAAGATAAAGTAAAAATTTGTGAGAGAGGTCTTTAAGATGAGGTTGAAGAGAGTGTGAAGCCAGACTTACAAGGTTGAAGAGAGGTTAAAAGAGCGAAATTTAATTTTCGGCACAGGAAAATAAAAAATTCATCTTTTAGACCAAATTTTTTAAATATCTTGTCTTAAAAGTAGACCTTTTAGACCATACTTCTTAAACATCCGGTCTTAAAAGTAAGACTTTTCTTATATTTACAAAATTATCATCGGTCATACTTTTTGGACCGGACTTGTTAAATATGAGGTCTTGAAAGTGAGAGACTTTTAAGACCTCATATTTAACAAGTCCGGTCCAAAAAGTTCTTTATATATTTACGGAACTCGCCACCTGGCCATACTTTTTAGACTTGATCATCTATAATCCTATCTATTTTTTTTTTTATATTTACAAAATTGTCACCGGTCATATTTTTTAAACCGAAGCCTCTATTCTCCGGTCTAAAAATTTCTTTATATTTACAAAACTATACGATTATATTTTTTAGGCCGAGCCTCTATTCTCCGATTTAAATAAGGCAGTCTTAAAGGCATTTTTTATACTACTTAATGAATTGTTGTTAGTGACATCTTGAATTATCATTGGTTCCTTAATGAGTTGTTATTGGTGGCACCCTAACTTGTCACTTGTTCAAACTAGTAAGGTAAAGTGATATTTTCTTAATTCAAATTAATCTACATACTAGGTCTCATGAGATTGCAATGCAATTTAAAGATTTCAAGTGACCTACTTGTGACTTTCTCTCTTCTTTAGGAGGACTAGTATGTAATTTCCCAATAAAAAAGTCACAATCTTTAAGGAAAAAGTTCTTTAAAAAAAAAAAAAAAAAAAAAAAAAAAAAAAAAAAAAAAAAAGGAATCGGGTCAAGTCGGATCCATGCCTGAGGCCGAAAATAGGATTCGTGAAGGGAAGCTGGGCAAGCGTCTCAGAAGCCGCTCGATACCCGAAGTTCACCGCCATTCTCAGCCTTCAGCTATCACACAAAATCCTATTACTATATCTTCGTTCGACGGAGGCGTGCCGCAGTTTCAGCTCCGGCTTCGCCTCAGTTTCAAATTTTTCGAGGGATCGTTTTCATATAAATTCACACAATTTAGGGTCCATCGAGCTTCCTAATCCCTACCATGTTAAACTCTAGGATAGCCAGAGCGGGTGCTTGGATGGTCAAGGAATTGTCCAGAAGTACGTATCTATCTTTTTCTCTTTGAAGGGGGGAGGAAAATCATCTTGGCTAGTTTGTTTTCCTATTTTGTTAGCTCCTTTAGTTTGCTTCAGTTATTGCGTTTCATGAGATGCATGGTGAGAAGCTATAATTGTGTTGAATATTTCAACTCATTATTTCAGCTTCGTTTCATTTTCTTTGGCAGGAAAGTCTATATCTAATTATAGGGCAGGACATACTCAAAGGATTAATGGGCAGTATTTGCATCCTCCGGTTAGTTATTTTTCAATACACTATTCTGTAAGCTTTGTTTAAGCATTTATTTCGTATTGAGTAAATGATAAATACTGGAACTTTTGGGGTTATCAATTGGTGGAACTGGGCAACTTGATATTGAGATCACCTGTTTTCACCAATGTTGGCGGGAACTTTAATGTGGGAACATGGGAAGAGGGCAACCCTCCATCATGGCCAAAAAGCTGATCCAGTGTCTGTTTAAAACCAAGATAGGAGACATGGGAAAGCTAATACCGATTCTTATAAAATTCAAAATGCTTATGAACCTAGGCACCTAGCATTGTGTTGTATTGGCAGCCTGTTTGATATTGTAGACGTGGGTCCTAATGGGAGGGATATGATTAGCCCTAGTTTTCCCCAACCTGAATACAAAAACAACAGATATTGATGGAGAGATGAGCCCGACGGCTAAAATTTTGCTAGGGAGGCTATAATTATGAAACTGAGTTTAATCATATAGAATTATGTGATTATTCTTGAAAATGGTGGTTTGATTTTGTGCACATATGCTTCTATATGTTATAATTGAAGAAATAGCTTTAATTGGTTATTTTCTCTTTGAGCAATGACTATCCTTTTAAATGTTTGACTTTTCTTTTTCTTTGAACAGTGGTCATCTACTAGATTGGGCCTGGCAGGCATGTTTCAAAAGCCTCAGTACCTTTCAACAGTGGCCACTAACAATACTTCTGAGGAAGGGAGTGAGCAGAAAACGTAAGTTTTATTTTGAGATGGAGTGAACAGGAAGATGATATTCTCTTGTAAATAAACCTCAATCCAAAGTTTAGTACTGGTGTATTATGGCATTGAATGCATTATATATGCTATCTTTATTGTCTATGTTAAGTTTACTAGTACTTTCTGGAAAAGCCACTGTGTAGAGTAAACTCTTGTGAAACATTCTGCATACACGAGTTGGACATGATAAGGCCATCACTAGAGATATCAACTGTCACACTGTTACTGAACATTAACCCCCTCTATCTGTTCTGTTCTCAGATCAGATTAAACATTTTGTGTAATCATCTAGACAGGGTTTTCCTTAATTTGTTAGTTGGTTAAGGTCCAGCTGAATAGAGTCTTGAACTTACTTAAATTACACTTTCTTGTCAATATACTTCAGCTTAACTATGCAGCTAACAATGCATAAGATTACCATTCTGAAAGTTGTTGGCAATTCTGTTGCCTGACAGAGAGTGGCATATTAGCTTTATTATGGCATCACTGTGACTGGAGATAAATGGCAACAAGTGCTCTGATTCAATAATTGAGTGGGAAGGTTAGAGAAAGAGAAAAATAGAACGAGCTTGAAATTTAACTCTTTTCTTCTAATAATTAAATTTTGAACGGTTCAGCGAACTTAAATATACCGAGAATTCTAGTGCCCCATACTAATCCAGATTTCTTGTTGGCAATGGACGATATCTAAATAGTATTTTGGTTAATCTCAAAATTTTGATGATTTAAACCAGAGCAAAAACTTATGGAAATCCTTGAGCAGGGTTGTGGCTGCTGTGGGTCACAATTTCTTGAAATATTTTTCATTTCATGTCTTTGCCTGATAGCAAGAATCCAGCTATTTATTAATGGTGCTTAATCTCCTTTATCATTATTCCTTATTACCTGCCCTTAGGATGGCCGACACTCTAGCACTGTGACTTCCCAAATAAACATGTGTTCTGGTGATGAATAAGACGAAGCCATTTGATCTAATTATTGTTAAAAATGAATGAAAGAATATCCTCAATGTAGTATATCAAGTCCCTAAATATCTTCATGCTCCAGAGGAAAAGTGCACTGTTGTCCTGTAGTGATAAAAGAAGATAAATATTAGACTACAACAGCAGAATTGAGGCTGGAATAAGCAAGATAAGACATTAACCAACCAAAGCTCACAATCTTTCCCATATTCAAATTAGAGACCCCTTAAAAAGTAGTCATTAGCTGTCCATCATTAAAAAAAATGGAGAAAAACACTTTATCTAATGAAAGGGGTAGGCATAAAAAAATTTCTGAAAATCCTGGTGTTCCTCTTTGACCATTTACACGAAATAACAGTTGATTTTGCCCAATGCAAAATGGCTTTACCTAATTTGATCCTATTGAAACTAATGCCACAGTTGCACAATTCTTATTCTGCTCCTTACGCATGCAATTCGGTGCAGGATATCTGTAACTTTTGTTGATAAGGATGGTGATGAGAAGCAAATTAAAGTCCCAATTGGAATGTCTATGCTAGAAGCTGCTCATGAAAATGACATTGAACTTGAAGGCAATAATTCTACTATCATCGTGACATTCTTCCACTTTGAAACTTTATCTTCTTGCTAGTGCTCTCTTTTTTAAAGTTTGGTTTCTAGAGCCCTGAAATCAATGTTTTATTTCCATCATGAAATTTGTTTATTCTTGTTACTGCTCTCTTTATATTTGGTTTTGTTGAAGTCCCCCCCCCCCCCCCCCCCCCCAAACCACGCCCATTATCGGGTGTCCGCACCCATGATGGACAGCCTGATCCTTCTCATGTACCTGATTTTAATTAAGATGAGGGTCTTTTATCATAATATATCCATTTCTGACCCCTCTGTTCTGGGCCAATCTTTAAATTGACTAGTTATCTCTTAATTTAGCTTACATTTGCTGATTGAAGAAGTTGATATACTACTCGATGTTTTTGCAGGAGCTTGTGAAGGTTCACTTGCCTGTTCAACATGTCATGTTATTGTGATGGTACATCATGGATGATAAATATTAAATAGTGATTTTAATGATAATTTTGCTGTTGTCCCGAGTTTCTGCTTCCCATTAACAAGAGTCCTTTTTTTTTTTTTTTTTTTTTTTTTTTTTTTTTTTTTTTTAACTTTATGCAGGATGTAGAGCAGTATAATAAATTAGAAGACCCAACCGATGAAGAAAATGACATGTTGGATCTAGCTTTTGGACTAACTGAAACGTGAGTTCGTTTTTATACCAATTGTGAACCGAACACGGTAATTCTTCACATTATACCAAGTCTAACTTTCTGAGTTACCTTGTAGATCACGTCTGGGTTGTCAAGTGATTGCTAAACCAGAACTTGACGGAATTCGTTTAGCTATTCCTGCAGCCACGCGGAACTTTGCTGTTGATGGCCATGTGCCGAAGCCACACTAGAGTTTTAAGCCGGCAACCACAATAGAGTCTAGTGATAGTACGAGTTGGCAAAATTTTTGGGTGCTAGTAAAACCACATAACTACCATAGTTTCTGTGGCTTCTTGCCATTTAAACAAGTGAGCTTTAGTTCACCCTCGGCATTATTTTTGTAGTGATTATTGGTTATTTATTGTCTTGGGGAGGTCCTCTTTCTGTCAAATAACAGACATAGCACGGTGGCAGAGTTCAGCCAGCCTGCAATTGTTTGACTGTTGTACTGTATAATTTCATAGTACCAATTGCCTTCTGCCACGAATTGATATTGAGAAATGAATTCAAGCTATGCTAGTGAACTAATTGGGAGTTCTTTTTATTTACTGGCATCTCCTTTTATATGCTGTCAACAACTCTGAACTCAGTATAGGCATATTGCACTATTTATAGGACAAAAACTTGATGTACATTTTAAATTATTGGTTAATATCATTCTTCTTGGTGTTCGCAATTTGATTGAATTTGGATTTTAGTTTGAATAGTTGCTTTTGGTCCTTTCATTAGGACTTGGTTTAAGTATAGTAACCAAGAAAAAAGGGAACATCTAAAAAAAAATACCACTTAAACTTCAAAATCCTAAATAGATGATTTTCTATTAAAACAAGTTACCAATTGTATTACTATTGTTATTAATCTCATTATTCTTGTGGGCAAAAGGATTTTGAAGTTCAAATGTCATTTTTCTAAAATAAAACTCGTTAAAAATATAGGGACTGAACTGTTAAATTCAAACAAAGTTCTTGTAAAACTACAAAGACAAAAACCAACAATTTGATAGTACATGATTAAAACCAAAATTCAATTAATTGTAAGGACTAACAATAATATTAACCAAAAAATTATCCAAACAATGTATCATGTATCATCCAATAATTTTTTAAAGATTATGATTGATGCCACTTGATTCTTCTGCATCAGGACGGCAAGTGGGGCAAGTGGGGCACAACTATAGAAGCCATGAATGTTTATTCAATTACTTGATACTAAAGCATCAAGATGGAGACTGATATTAAATTCAGTTCCCTAGTACCGCAGCGAATATGCTTTGTTAAAATGATATAATTTGCTGTGAGTGAAGAAAGATGAGGTAGTTTAATCAATTATCCACAGGTTAAAATGATTCAATGAACCTTGTTCATTTATAAATTGTAGTACGATCCCTCTTTGCATATGTGGAAGCAAGACCAATATTAAAACTTAGTGGAATAAACTGTGCTATAAAACACTATCCACCTAATAAACTAATACCTTTATTTTGTTGGTGAGCCAATTTCAACAATTCGACAAAATTAATTGTGAGTATCACATTTGATCAGACTCATTGGTCTGAAATTTAGAGGAAAAAACTGAAAACGACTTATGGGGAGGGATTCTTTTATTAGTCAGATCCGCTTTTTCACAAGGCAAAAAAAAGTTCTTAAACAACAGGCTGAAGCAAATGCAAATCAATATCTGCAGAAAATGGAACCTAAAAGGCAGCACTTTGTAAAAAAATGTGTATTATAATTTATAAAAATACCAGTTTTGGCATTTTATTTTATAATTGTTGGATCTTCGTAACATTTTGTTGGCTGCTATATCCATCCCTTGGAAAGACCACGTCTGTCATTCACTTCACTGAAAAATTTATTATGGTTTATATATATACTAATCAAACTGCGAAAAACCGACCATCCAAAATTTTACATTGTTATACCTTGTAGTCCAAAACACACTTCAATGATTGGACAAGACAAGCCTTTTTTTCTTAAACTGTTTGCCATCTATTTTTATTATTCACAAGTTCAGATGATGAAACACTCTTGACAATTGAAAAACTTTTATCACTGTTGACCTTAACATACGATGTTAGAACAGATTTAAGGTATTCATGTGCATGATTTAGATTAAGAGGCCAGCTTAATCTAATACAAATAATAGTAAACATAATATATTTAATGCTTCATAATTCGTCAATCCACTATATAGTTTGTTTTCTGATCAAAGTGATCAGTCAAGAATAGTTAACAGATGCGTACATGTTAGGAATCTTTCTTTATTTATTTTTAGATAAAGACAAGTTTAGATGAGTTGGTTTCTAGGCTGAGTTCATTAGGGTTTGGATACGTCTTCAGACTCAAAAAGTGTTTACAAATATATAAATCGCCTAACAATAAAGTTCTTATAACAGCGATAGAATTTAAACTCATAACTTTATATGTCGTAAGACAACTTCTTTCTTACTAATTTGACCGAACTTTGTTGGTTAGGAATCTTTCTTATCAATAAGAGAATATGATGTTTCCAACATAATTCACACACACACACACACACAAACCTTGTGCACTAAGTAGAAGAGTAGTATTATTGTTTAAGAGAAAGTGGTAGATATTTTTGTTTAAGATCAGAGCTTATGCACGCACAACCATAAAATTATTAATTTGGGTACATGTTTGGATCTTTCCCTTTTATCATCTCTCGCGTGACAACTCTGTTGATTATATATAAAAAATATTTGGCTTTATAGGGCTACATATCTATCCCTGATACTCACATATCTGATCTCTCTCGTCTGTATTGCCAAGCACAAAAGAAGACGAAGAACCATATTACACTAACTGATTGATATTTACTTATATATATATATATAAAAACACGAACGCATTGATATATATAAACGCATATTCTTTTAATTAATTCTTACCAGTCACCACCTTGGAATGAGAAGGTGCATCTTGCTGTCAGCATGACATATTACGTGTGCTTAATTAATCTCAATTAGCTTAAGATTCCAACTGTTTCACACCCAAGAGCCACCCATGCACGATTTTAATTGCAATCGATTATTATCTGCTTTATTTAATGGCTTCATTAGGTTTTTTTTTTTTTTTTTTTTTTTTCACTAAACTGTTTATTTAAACAATTCTGAAAAATAATTTTTTTTTTCATATCATTGTGATTGAATCTTAAAGTAAAATATAATAAGTATAAATAAATTTATAATAAAGTGATGAGTACATATTTAACTATATTACTTTTTTTAATTAAATATAATACAATATAATCGTATAATTTAGTTATAAGGTACATGAAAATTTTAATTGATTTTTACGTTTTTTTTTTTTTTTTGGAATTTAATTCTTCTTCATCAACAACAGTACTGGGTCTATGATTTTTTTTTTTTTCCTTTATTTTGTGTGCCTTAAAAATGTTAATTTTGCAGGAAAAATTCGGTGCAACTTTAAAATTAAATATTTATATAAATTAAAACATGTGGTAATATCGACCATTTGTTTACCATGCTCAAATTGGCACTATAATCCAACAATAATGTAACAAAATACATAAAACTGCTGAAGAGCCATCATAATTTTATGGCACTTATCTTCTAAATCTTTATATTTTTATATAGTATAAGAAATATAATAATCCATATTATTTGAGTTTTAAGTAATGAAAATAATTTCTCAAACCCCATATACAATGGCTCACTCTAATTAATTAATAGAGTAAAATACATTGATCACTACTTTATTTTACCTAAATTATAGAAACCTTCCATCTATTTTGAAAATATAAATAAACCTCCCTTGAAATTATAATACATGTTACAAAAACCTCCTTTTTGTATATTTGAAATTCTATTTCCATCTATCCAACCATTAGTTGACCATCAAATTTTATTCGGACTAAAATATCTCTCTTTTAAAAAAGGAATAAACATTTATATTCACCTAAAAATAACTTTTTAACAACCAAAAACTAATTTTTTGCTACAACATTTACAAACCCATTTAATTAAGTATATAATTATTAAGAGAATTATTCATATTTTTAATTATACTTTTTATCTCTATATTAATTAAATTATTTAAAATTTATCCTAATGCGATAAAAAAAATTTAATTATAACTTTTTGCAAAATTAAAAAAATTGAAAAGGGAAAAAAATATTGAATTACATTAACAATTTTAGCCAAAATTAGGAAATTATAATGATGAAGGGTAAATTAGTTTATAAAATTTATTTTCATATAAATGTTAATTTAAAAATATTTTTCTAAAAATTCTTAATAGAATTAACGGTTTAAACTTAAATGTATGTTTTCAAAACAAATGGGATGTCCGTGTAATTAAAGTAAACATAAGGGGAGTTAGATTATTTTATTCTAATTAATATTATAAAAGTAGGGAGACTTCTTTTTTAATACCATACAAGTTCATAGCTTGTTATAATTAATATAGACATATTTGAGTATAATTATTGTGTTTTTAGGAAATAAATAAATAAATGGTAAAAGCTCATCATTACTTGTCTTGCACTTACTGACTAAATTAACGTGGAAGTGAGCCAAAGAATGTACTTTCGAATGAAATCAAAAGAAATAATTGATAGAATCACATGTAGCAAGACATAATCATAAATATACATGCATGTCTAAATGTGTGATTACTTACACTCTTATTTTAATTTTTTTTAATAGCTTTTATTAGTTCCAAACAATCACTCCTAACCATTCGGTAGGGCAGGGACAAAATAGTAAAAATTAAACAAAATTACCAAATGAATAAATAAATGAAACTACATATATACTGCAAGCCATCATCACACCTGCATGTCTAAAAAATTATTTATCGGCGCTCTCTTTGACCTTTATTTTTACGCTCACTTTAACCTTTATTTTTAAATTTTGACCTTTAACATATATCCTTACGTTAGGAACACACATATTATAAAGGATTTTAATAATATTATTGTTTATGCTTTTAGTTTAATCAGATTTTGGTTTTGCTCTCTATGATTTTATAAGGACTTGGTCTATATTTAAGTACAAGGACAAACTAAATCAAACTAAAAGGATCTGTCGTTAAACTCGTGGGCGAACGTTAAACTCAAATCTTAAATCTTTATAAAATTATATTATATGATATTTTATTTGGTCACAAATTTTGCCCCAGGTAATTTTTTATCTTCTCTCAGTAAAGATAATGTTTGTTTCATTATTCATTAGGTCTGTGAGAGGAAAGTAAAATTCTTATTTGAGATACGAAAAAGATTAGTATCATCTTATATATTGTTTTGATTTATAATTATCTGTTATTATTTGTTTGTATTTTCAGGTTATTTGATAATATTTAGTAAATTCTCCCTCTAGTCCTTATTTAAGGAACTAACTAACAATTCTCACAAATTAATAAAAACAGTTAAAGTCATTAAATTTGTCCTAAAATTTAAGTAATTTTCAATATTATCCCTATTAATTACACTAAACTCTAATATCATATTAATTATTACTCTCTTTTTCTCGAAAAAAAGAGTAATAATTAATTATTAATTATTACTCTCACTCACTACCTTTTTAATTATGGGTATACATGGAAAAAAATATTTAATGCTATTTGGAAACAAGTAAGTGTTTTATAAAAAGAACCAAATATACTTGTTAGTTGGTTCCTTATAATAAGAATTAAAGAGAGTAGTTCAATATGTTTATTTTTTTGGCCCGAGCTGAAAAATTTTCCCCCTCCCCCTACTATGTATAAAAAATCTTTATAAAATTATATGAATCAAAACTAACGATTTGAAATTATAAGGATTATAGCCAAAATCTGATCAAATTATAGAAGGGCTAACGACAATATTCACTCTATATATAAATAATCGAAAATTTCAATAGAGTATACTATATATAGCAATTAACACAAGATATTTGAAATGTTTCTGAACATCTAAAATTTAACAATATACTCATATAGTCTTATTAATAATGCACTTCAAGCATGTTTCATACAAACAAAAAAAACCTTCAATTTTATTTTTTACTCCCCTTGTTCAGTTTTTTTTTTTTAATCCTGTTTATAAGTTTTTAAGTTGGAAAAATTTTACCCTTGTTGAATTTTATGTATATCAAGTAAAGAGTTAATCAAGTATAAAGGTTTTCCTTAGTCTGTGTAAAAAACTGTTGAAGTATCCTATAAATAGGAACAGAGAAGTATACATTATAACACATGATAACTAAGTCCACACAATAGAGATTAATTAAAATTGTACATTCATGTAAAAGATTTAACGATATGACTTATAAATATGATCAAAAGAAATATTTCTCTCTCTAACCTACAAATAATACCAGAAAAGTATCAAAAAAATAGATAGTACCAGAGGAATACCAAACAACTTGTTATCGCTATAATAGATTAGCTGTATAAAACATATTTAAATATTTGATGAAATTATGAAAGTGAACCCACACTAGTTAATCATATGCATATGAAAATTTTAGAGAAATCATTACGTTAGCTGTTTTGATATACATAGATATAATACTCGTTGTGCTTCAAACACACAAGACACAGACACGTATATATATTGTATGTGTGTGTGTGTGTATTGTATGTACATGATCAAATAGATTACGTGAAATGAAGATATATGAAATGAATTCAAAGGAAGCACTCATGAGAGAAGGCAAAGTAATTGTGCATGAGTTGGTTGTGTTGTGAGTGTAAAGAGCAAAATAAGTGCAGAGAAGCCATAACTCCATTCATTCATTAAGCACTAAAGAAAAATGATGTGGAGAGAGAGAGAGAGAGAGAGAGAGAGATGTGTTTCTAGAGAGAGGGCACTGTACACGTCATGACAGGGTGGGACTGATGTCATCATAATAATCTCCACTCACAACCCGCATTTTCTCTTCTTAGTGGTGCTTCTGCAGCTATCATCAATGGTTTGAATAGGGTTTCCTTCTTTTCAAACAAATAAGAAAAAGGCAGCAAAAAAAAACATGTAGAAACTTTCAAACACGAAACGCAGGAAAAAAAAAATATAAATAATAATATATTTATCACAAAAGATGAAGAGTTGAAAAGCTCATTTACAAAGAATGGGGACAAAAGCAGACATGCGTGCGACCGAGAAAAGTGCCCCTAGAAAACAGCTTCTCTCTTTCTCTCTCTCTTCCCCTTTCTCTCTCTACAAGAACCAAAATTTAGGTTTAGACAGATCCTCGCAGTTTTTTAACCTCATGATATTCAATAAAGCATAATCACATGTCAAGTAGTAAGCTCATTAACTAAACTACTCAAGTTCACCTGTCTACAAATGTAGGGCAAATGTAACTAATTTACGCTTCTTAAGAAATTGTAGTTTTTAATCTTATAAAGAAGCCAATCTTTTTAGTTTCGTCCTTCAATACAACGAATGATCAGAGTTTAAGTGTTGCCTTGGAATTAAAAACAAGCCAATACTAGCATGATGTAATTAAAATTCTAAATTCAAACCAGCAATAAATAATGAAATTGTAGGATTGACAAAAAAATGTAAACATTACATGTTGCTCTATATTGTGGACCAATAACTCCTTTTCCAATCTGTGGGCAGACACTAATGGCTTGAGGTTACAAGTGAAATTGAACCATGACCTCTTATTTACAGAAAAATTTTCATGACACTAAGTTATAAGGTCATTAACCTATATAAACAAGATTTTAAAAGATGTCATGTATCCAAGAAGAAAAGAATATATTGCTCATATTTGACCTACTCTTTCCGATCTGAAGTATAATCACTTCCAATCAAATCTCACAGGAATTAAGAGTAGTTAACACATTAAATCTTTCATATATTTTTTGGGTTAAAAATCAATGTTGCCTCTATATTCAAATTTGTGTGACATTTCTCCTCTTTTATACAATAGATAATAAATAGGGATAAATTTGAAAAAAATGATACTCTCTCCAATCGTTAATATATATAAGACTCATTTATTTATTTATTTATTTTTTGGAGAGATTAAGAAAGATAAATAAGTTAGTTAATCATAGCATATGTTATGTATGATTAGAATATTTATAAGATTATAAGTCCATAATCCAAATTAATAAGCACAAATAAGTTTGGTATAAAAAAACTCAAATATAAATACTTTAAAATAATTTATTTAGTTTATTTAATCTTTCCAAAAAAAGTCAAATGGGTCTCATATTAAGGAGAAGAGGTAGTGATTAACAATTGTCCAAGTGATATCATATATTAAGGGCCAAGTCCCCCGGTGCCTCATTAAAACCCCCCCTATATTCGACGGACAACAAGCGGATATGAGAGAGAAATGTAATAACCTTTTCAATTTTATAGATACACGTTGTTTGGGTAAGCGTTATTACAAGTTGTTTGGGTAAGCGTTATTGGCAGTGTTGAAGTAAAAAAAGCCCAGTGGAAGAAAGAAAAAAATCTCAGCGGGAAAGTGTTTGAGTTAGCTTATGAGTGAATGAGCTTCTCCAAAAAAAGTTCATTTTTCACAAAAGCTACTCAGTAGAGCAATGGTGAGCGCTACAAGGCATTGGCCTAATGTTTAGCATTTAATGGGAAATTAAAATTCTCAAACTTTCTCATCCAACTCTCCCTCTTTGGCATGCTTTTCGGTGACGCCGATCCTTTGGTTTTAGATGACGGTACCAGTGTCATCAAATTCTCCCTCTCCAACGATTTTTGATGATCTGGAGATTTTTGGTTCGGACAGAAGCTGTAGGAAACTAATCAGAAACGCGGAAGCGTATCGTACCACGCGATATAGGAAAAGTTAAAACCTTCATCATTTTGATTACCCGAAAAGATGCAAATGATCTGAAAGCCTCTCCACGAATAGTCGTCGTCCGCTCTATGATCGATCTTCCGAGACTATCTCTCGAGGGGAATGAGATGTTGTGTGGGCAACCGTTCAGATGATGAACGTCTGCCTCTAAGTTTGTTTCTGATGAGAGCCTCCTTATGCGTGCGTCTATCTTTTTGTCACAAGAGGTGAAAGTAGGTTTATATGCTATTACACCCAAAACCTAACTCTAAACCACATGGGCCATAGAATTCTTGGGCTGTAGTCTCAATTAAGTCTTATTGGGCTTAAGTGACTAAAGAGCACATTAATCCAACAACATCAATTCAGCCTTTTGGCCAAATGGATCTCAAGAAGTGGAAGAAGAATAATAATACGAAAAGGAAGGAAAGAAAAAAGAGAAAAAAGAGAGTGAAAAGAAGGAAAGAAGTGATACAAGGAAAGAACAAGGGAATAGCAAGAAGGAAGGAGAGGAGTGAAGAAGATGCCTTTTTAAAATAAATTTTTTAACTTTTTTTTATTTATCAAATTTAACTTTTGATAATTTAATTCTTCATTATAATCTTTTTATAATAATTTAAATTTAAATTTTTATCGTCAATTATTATAATATATACAACTAATATATATATGTGTGTGTGTAGTATCCAATAAGATTCATGTTTTTTAATCATTTTCTATATTAATTGACTTTTCAAATAATCATCTAAACACATTTCAATTTGGAAAAAAAATGACTTCTTTCACCGTTAATCAAAACATAAATCACATTTATAATATAATCTGACTTTTATTCTATCTTATTTCTATAAAAGTCAGATTGAAAATAAGTCATTTTTCTCACCGCTAACCGCTGATAGCTTAGTCTATAAATTCATTTTTACAGGTAAACCTTTAGATAATCCTATAGATATTTTTGTGTTGAAGAACTCTAGAAGTAACGAAACTTATTTAAGTTTTGATGAAGAATTAAAGTTAATAAAGAGAGAGGGTTTGAATATGGTGAGGCATGTAGATAGCTAGAAATAGTAAACACATAGAGAAAGAGGAGGAAACAGAGGTTAGTGACTGACCTAATTAAGAAAAAGAAGGTAGTCCGTACCAAAAGGGAATAGGAAGAGGATGGGTGAGAGGGGACAGTGGTAATGAGCTATCTGTGTACTTGACACATTTATTCTTGGATTTCATCCACCTTACGTTACTTATGATGCTTTAATGTTGGTCTCATTCCGCTCTGAACCCACCTTAATTAAAGCTAAAAATCTGTCAGCATTGTGTCCAATTTTAGGGGTACCTTCTAGATTTATAAAGAACACATCTTTATAGTTAAGACCTTTTGCTTTTCATCTTTGTTCATACCTATAGTAATAGTAAAAATAAATCATATTTGACCTCTTGATCTCCGCAATATTGCTAGATAGGAAGTGTGTGCTTTATTTAAAAGAAAAATAGGAGAATCACTATATATGGCGTTTCAGTGAAGGAATGTACTCCATGCTGTCTCTTAATAATTACCAAAATCACGCAATTTAATTAAAATGTTAGTTAAAAACAATACTTTTTTCAATCTTTTTATAAGAAACAATTACCAAAATCACGCAGTTTAATTAAAATGTTAGTTAAAAATAATATAGGTGTAAGATTTGTATTTTCTTTCCAATTACATCCTTGTTTATAAAGAGAGTATTTCAAAGATAAATAGTGATAATTTATTATAGAGAAATAATGAATGTCATATATTTAATGAGAGTGAAAATGAAAATATTAGTTTAAAATTTCAAACAAAAAAGATTTATTTCTTATATTTAGGGCCAACTCTATGAGAGATGTTGTTCTTTATAAAAAAGAATTGAGAGAGTAATTACCAAAAATCTCATAATAAGTGTGCATCATACAATTACAAGTTTTGGTATATAAAAAAGACAACAAGTTCATGTTTCTTACTTTTTATTAAGATATTATTATTATTATTATATTATTATACATTTCTTCGTAAGAACTCCTAGTGCTTCTCTGAAAGATCACATTAATTGGACCAACTTGTGTTGCTTATGATGAATTGAAAAGAACGAACTCTATTGAAAAAAGGCAGACTCTGAAACTAGATAGTATAGTCAGGAAAAAAAAAACAGTAATATAATTGTGAATTATAGGGTTGAAATTTGTGAGTAGGCTTTAATGATTTTTATTTACTTTAGATGAACATGCATGTATGGTGCTTAATTATGAAACCATCTAGTTATCTTGCAGGCTTGCCAAGTGTGAGTGCATCTAACTTGCCTTTGAAGTCTAGTTAAATTTAATTAGGTCAATATTACACATGCAATTATATAAAGATGGTATCAGTGTTTTTAATCAATTCTAAGAAGCAAAACAATATCATTAGTCAAATTCTACACCCCACACGCGCGCACACATATATATTAATTCACTAAATAATATATAATAAAAGGGGGAATCAAAATTTAATCTCACCTCTTTTACAGATGAATGAAAATTATATTATTTTTCTTTGGACTAACATTAGTTTTTTAAAATGAATATATAATATAATACACACACACAATGTTACGAATGGCCTTCTTGGTTAGTCTTTAGGGTAATTTTAGTTGTATACCATGTTTTCTTAGCGTCATAATCAAAATTACTCCTATATGATAGGTTTTATTTATATAGTACAACTATCATTATAATCAATTTGAACCTTTGCGTGGACCAGTGGAGGAGAGGCAATTAACCACTAATTCTAATGGCTCAAGATATAAAGATGTAAAGGTTGAGGAGAAATATTTATATGCTCCAGGACTCTGATCGACTAATTAAAATGTAAAAATTCTTTTTTTTTTTTTTTTTTTTTTAATCTTACATGGCAGATAAGCCACCTAGAGAAATTCAAATTTTATAATTCAGAAAAATAAAAGATGCAATATTCCCTTTTGATGGGGGATGAACAGGCCACATGTCAAAAAGTAGGGAAACTTCTATCATCCTTCTTTCTTTCAGCTCTATGTTGCCCTCCCATTTTCTTGTCTACTTGGTATGGGAAAAAATGGAGGGAATGAGAAGTGAAAGTATATAAATTAATATGATGTTGGAGTTTAGTATAGTTAATAAATATAATAATGAAAATCATGCGAATTTTATGATAAATTTAATGTTTTTATTATTTTAAATGTTACGCATTCATGAATTAGTTAGAAATATACTTTATTGTTAAAATATACCTAGTCTACTATTAGTGGATTAGGGCCCAATCAATACTAGTGGATATGCTCTTTTATTCCTTTACTTATGTTTAGGACCATAGTGATATGCCATATTTATTCTTTTCTTGCCTTCATCCCCATGCATATTGCCTTTAAATGTTTTCATATTCAATATATATGTATGGGATCAATATTTTATAAACACTATTAACTTTCTATAAATCTTAGGGTTAAAATGCAGTTTTGTTTATATATAAAAAAATGCAGTTTTGTTCCAAAAGTACTTTTTTTTTTTTTTGGGAAATTAGAATAAAGGACCGAAAGAAAAAATATTTATTGAAAATGACCAAAAAAATTGTAATTATTTAAAAGAATCAAATGTACAAAAATATAAAATTAAAAGTACTGAACTATCCCTTAGAAAATCTTCTCAATTCTCTTCCACACCCTATATTTAAAACTAATTAATACAAAATTTTAAATTTTAAATTTCACTAAATTAAATAAAAGTTTTCTCCAGTTTCATTTTTCACAACTTGCGTCCATATCTATGGAAAAAAAAAAACACACACACACAATCTTCAATTTTGTCAAAAGTATAGTTTGTTAAAATCAATAAAATTTTAAATAAAAATATAATTATATGATTTTAATAAAACACAAAGTCTCTTATAATTTAGTATATATTTGTTAAATGAGATTGTGACAATTTTACAAAAATAAAGATTTTATAAATGATTTATTTTTATTTTTTCTTGGTAGAAAAATTTATGTGATTTATTTTTATTTTAGAAAAATTTAAAAAATTCATTTAATGTTAATAAAATTAAAAAACAAAAACAAAAACAAAAACAATTATATCCACTGAAATGGATTTATTTATTTTTTCAATAAAAAGTGTTTAAGATCTAAATGTTGATACTTATTAGTATAAATCGGCAACTTGATAATATATTTTTTATTAGATTATCTATTGATTATATGAATATAGAACTTGTTGAAAATTAAAAATTAAAAAAATTATGAGTTTGAATTGCAATTAATTAAATATATATTGATTTACATGAATCAAACCTGGTGAAAAATAAAAATTTAAAAACAGATGATGATACTATATGTGAATGGAGGGCGGTTTTACTTTTAATTTTAGTTATTTTTTAACTATGAATACAATAGATAATGTAGGAGGTTTGATTAAGGATAATTTTGTAATTTTAAATTTATATTATGAGATATTTGGTCTTTCTAAGTAATTACAATTTTTATTGTCCTTCTCATTAAATATCTTTTCCTCCAGGTACTTCATTCTATTTTTCCCCTTTTTTTGAAGAGCTATGGGTACTGTTTGAAAGATTGCTAGCTAAGCACTTGCTCAAAAGTTATTTTGTACTCCCTCTATTCCTTTATATAAGGCCTCGTTTGTTACAAAGAAGATTAGAGAATGAAAGGGAAGATCCCAAAGTTCCTATGGATTTTGGGTGTTTGGTAAACGGAAGATCAGTCAGCATCTTCCGGTAAGTGCTCATCTTCCCTTATTTGAGGGAAGATGCTTTCCATCCACAAATGGAGGAAAAGCTGCAATCTTTCTAAGAAAGTGTTTTTTTCCTTTCAAAATTGGCTCTGGTTCTTCTTTTTCCCACTCAACCAACACCCAATTCTTCATACCAAACATCTCATTTTCCCTCAACTTAAGTTCCATTCCCTAGTATACCGAACGGCTCACATTTTTAAAGTTCCCTCTCAATCTTCCTTTCCATTCATTTCCTTTCTTAAATCTTCCTCATAACAAAGGGGCCTAAGAGATCATTTTTAGGTATGACGCGTTTCCTTTTATCAAAGGCATAAATGTTGTCTCAAATTTTTTTTTTGTTAATTTCTCATTTTCACCTCCATTTAATTATTCATATTACTTGTGTCATTATATTTAATTCTCGTACTTTAATTTTTTCCTCTGCTGCGCAGTGTCTTTCTTCCACATAAATTGTGGTATTTTTAAGAAAATGTTTTTACATTTTTATTCTCTCAAACTAATTCTAATTAACTTTTCGAATAGTTGATTCAGTTAATTGCTTTTTAAAAAAGCTTAGGAATAAAATGTAAATATAATGGCTTGTATAAGTAGCTGCAAATGAAGCCCCATACATGTTTGAGTGTGTCGTGTTTGCTAAAGGTAGTTCTATTATTGATCTCCAAGCATTGGCTTGCTTTTTTAACTTTAAAAAGAAAATGAAGAGATTAAAAAAATTAGTTAAGTTAGTTATCTTTTTAAAAAAAGTGTGGCTGTTTTTATAAAATATCCCTTTTAATTATTTGCAATGGAAACTACTTTCTCCTATCCTAAATAAAAGTCACTTTCAACAACCGCGTCAAAATTAAGGAAGGGTGGTTAATTCATTAAATTTGTCTTAAACTGGGAAAAAAAAAAATCAACTTACCCCCATTAAAGAAGGTTTAAAAAGAGAGAGAAATATATGATGAGCCACATTTAGGCATTAATTATATGGTCAAAATTGAAAAGTAAGCATTAATTACTTTTTAAGTAATTAATATATACTCCCTCTAGTCTTTTTTATAAGAGCCGGATATTCTAATTACATCATTTAATAATAGAAAAACACTTCTCATGTTGTAGAAGAATTCTTTTCTCATGTCACACATACATAAAATGGTGAAACTCACATATATATAATTAGCATTATATATATATATATATGTGTGTGGTGTGTGTGTGTGGGTCCCATTATTTCATGTGTGTTTAGGAATCTTCTTCTTCTTATGCAACATGAGAAATTTAAACCCCTTTAATAAAACAATAAAAGTTAGTTAAGAATAATAATTATGTAAGAAATGATTTTTTTCCAAATAGTCCTTATTTATAAATCACAAGTAAGAGAGAGAAATATAGTAGTAATGTGATAAAGTATGAAAGATAATATAGTATTTATGGGGAAAAAATAAGGAAATATAACAAAATTAATTAGGGACAACAGTGGTAAAAACCTATTAAATTCTCAAACAATTTCCAATTGTAAAAATAGCTGAGACAACTTAAATTTCAAACGGGGGAGGGCAGAATTCCATAATTCTCCATCTCTCTTTTCTCCTCCTTCTCTCCTCCGCTCTGCACTTCATCTTCTTCATCGCATGCTCCCTCGCGGCGGCTTGTGCCTTACACACAAGCCGCCGGCGACCACCGCTTTCATGCCACGCGTACGAGTCTGAGTGGTTGTTGCGAGTCCATATCTTTGATCTACGGTCCAGGTGTTTTGGAGTCCAGATCCTTGATCTATGGCCCTCTCCCTCAGAGTTTTGTCAGACGTGGCCTTCTCTCGTCCTTGTGGCGAGCCCTTTCCTCTCCTCTCCAGATCTGATCTGTGAAGGTGAGATTTATCTGTTTTTTTATTACTTTTCTGTGATACTAGGTTTTTTTGTGGTGTTTGTGTCTCATCAAATAAGCAGATCTGTAAGATCTGCATTTAATTCCTCTTGGTTGGACGGTTGTATGAACGTTATAAGATCCGATTCTTCCTTAGTAGTTCGGATCTGCATTCCTAGAGGCAGATCTAAAGAGGCGTTGCTTGTTGTGTGGTCAAGGTCACCAGATCTGATTCAACGAGCAGAAGTTTTCTTTTGGACATCATGGGTCTTCTTACGTCTGAGGTTGGGTTTTTTGTGTTCTTAACCCCAATATGGGGTACCTGTACAGCTGCTCTCGTTGCAGCTAATGCTTATAAGGAGGTGTGCCTGTTTGGGTGGGTTCTACAACCATCACCTTCTTCCTTGTCACTTCTAACCCCAGATATTGAAGAGGCTGCTTTGTCCATGATTCTACTTCTACTACTAAATATTTTATGTACAGTGATTTGGCTGTTTTTGTTGTTGTTTTTGTCTTAAATGTATTTTATTGTACTGGATCTGACCTTACTTGTATCTAGATATTGTACCTGTTTTTAGTATTAATATAAATATCTTTCCGAACCAAAAAAAAAAAAAAAAAAAAAAAAACTTAAATTTCAAACTCTTAAAAAGAACTGGAAGAAGTGTTATGGATTGAAGAATTCTTCTGGAATGTCATTATAATTTAGATGGGGCAGTTCTTCATTTATGGAAGCAGACACCCTTAACATGTGGAACCGGCTTTTCTCCTATGCGGTTCCGTCCACGCCATCCGCTACAAAGAAATGCGACGTTTTGGTTCAAAATGGCTGACCATGCGGCCTTTTAAAAAAAAAAATTAAGGTACTGACTGGGACAAAAAAAATACTTAATGATTTTTTAAAAATACTTTAGGATCATAAAAAATATCCTGAAATATATTTTTAGAACCAGTCAATACCTTAAAATACCAGGTAGTACCATCGGTATCCTAAAAAAATATTTTAGATACCGACGGTACTAAAAAGATACTTTATAATATTGATTGATACTAAAAAAATACTTCAGAATCTTTAAAAAATATTTTAGGTTATTAAATGGAACTAAAAGGATATTTTAGAATATTTTTTCAGGGTACTGATTGGTACTACCTGGTATTTTAGTGGTACTTCAATGGTATTAAAAAAATACTTCAGGATATTTTTTCAAGATCCTAAAATAATTTTTTAAGATCATCAAGTATTTTTTGAGTACCATTCAATATTCTGAAATATATTTTTAGTCCCAGTCATTACCCTAAATTTTTTTTTTTAAAGGCCACATGTTCAGCCATTTTGAACCAAAACGTCAGCGTTTCACTGCAGCGGATGGCAGCGAACAGAACCTGCATTGGAGGAAAGCCGGTTCCTTAACATGTGCAATCAAAAAGAAAAATTTGGGGAAAATTTATAAAATATTTAGGAAAAATTAATTGAAGTCTTATGTTTATAATTAATACAACTGATACACAAACTCTTACCTTTAAGCCTGAAGAGAGTACTTAAATTTATTCGCAGGTTCAGAAATGTGTACCAATGTTTGCTGAGGAATAATTACATACTCCAAGAGTGTTACCTCATATGAACTTTAACTAATTAAAATATAATAATTCATCTTATTTTAATCTCACATGCTGATGAGTTATCTAGAGAAATAACAACTCAATGGAGGGATTTTTTTTCTTCTCTAAATTATCAAGTTTATGCTTTTTAAAATCATCTCCAAATGACTCATCAGACATATGAAACTAAAATGAGATGATTTGTTGTATTTCAATTAGTCAGAGTACGGATAAGGTAGTCTTCCTGGAGTATATAAGTATTTCTCATGTTTATGAATATGCATAGGCGCACTTGTTGATTTTAAAATCCATCCACCCACAACTTGTGATGCATACTTTTGGAGAATCTTATGTTATTCTTTTGGCTTATTCTATATGAAGCAAGAATTTGAGTCATGAACCCACCTTATTGCTCCCTCATGTTCTCCCCTATAACTTTGTGTCATTTTCTTTCTTTTACTTCAACAAAGCAGACAAAGACAATATAATATACCTTAAAATTATAAGTTAGGAAGCTACCAAGAAGATCATACATGTGTGTGTGTGTGTATTCTCATATGTGAGTGTGTGGTAGAGAGGGAGGGAGGGGTTAGGTATTATTCTAACGAAGATTTTATAGATATCGACAAGGCATGAGTATTTTATCCGACATTCTATAGATAAGGTAAATGCAATTGCGAGTTGATATGACTAATAAACAATTACGAAAGACAAACAAAGGATAAAACTTAAAAATATTAAAGATATTGAATGAAAGAACAAGGAGGGGAAATCAAAGCTATAGATAACCGGCCATAAGAAAAGAACAGAAAAAATACGAATGGTTTCTTCCACAAAAAGAAATCATGACCTATCTAGATTTTTTTTTTTTTTTTTTTTTTTTTTACCTAAAGAATTATATATTTAAACTTGTAAGGGGCAAAAAAAGAGAAAAGCCATATATATGAGTATTGTATGATGATATAATGGCTCAAAAGGGTCTAATAAAATTATGAACCGTCATCCTAACTATAGATGAAAAAAGTTATTGCAATGAAATTTGCAAAACACATCAGACATGTCATTATAAATATGATCTGTAAGGATCGTGTTATATATATGTATATATACTTTTCAAAACAACCATAACCATAATCAACACAATTACAATTCACATACCGCCACCAATGTGAGTTGATCTGCAATTATTTGTATAAGTGCTTTTTGAATTTATTGGCATGCTCTAGCGCTATTGAGCCACTGTAAATGAACTCACCTAAAATTTTCATACAAAAAGAATGCAACATTTTTACCTCATGATAGGAGAAAACAACCTATATCGATCAATAGCAATCTTTGTTGTAAAGAATATATAAATAATTTGAAATTATTTGATATGATTTTTTCTAGTAATCAACTAAAGAGATATAAAGGGGGTCAAAGTATATAGTACATAGAATCGTGTAATAATACAGATACTTTCAGCAGAGTTCATGAACTGAAATGATGAATGAAATCGCTATTATAATAATAGCGAAAAAAATCCTAAATTTTGATGGAAGCTTGAAGCTTAAGCACTACTTGATTTTTATACAGCAGGCACATTACTGCATGTCCACGTAAAAATGAAGGCAAAGCAATATATATACTGCACACTCTCTCTCTTTCTCCCCTCTGATTGTGCTCTTCTAATGTTCCATCAAAACATAGAAATTCAAAGCATTGTCTAATGTCTTGTCCTTAATCAATAGAAAACATCCACTAAGTAGCCATCTAGGAAAAAATTATCATTAAACATCATATGTGCTATATAATATATAATTAAAATTTTATATATAGAGAGAGCTTCCAAAAGGACAGGGGTAATGAGAGCCATGAATATATATTGCACCTAGATATAACTGAAACCAAGACACTCATGGAAATAAGAGAGAGAAAGTAAAAGAACATGCACTTTGTAGAGAGAGAGAGAGAGAGAGAGAGAGGTGGAGGAGGAGTATGTTTCAAGATTCAATCATTACATGGTCTTGGGGAAGCAGAAAGGGTTTGGGTGGAAATAGGCCAAGAGTATGGAAGAACGTGGCTTGACCAAGGTATGAGAGAGAGAGCGCCAAAATAAAGCCTAAAGGCTAAAAAGATGAACTCCCTTTAGAATATAAAAATATTATGAGAGCTAAATACAAATTATTTATATATATATATATATGTATATGTATATATAATATGGAAAAAGGTTTAAGCTAGGGCTAAGCCTTTTATCATGATGATACTATCAGCCTTTTTGGTCCTTGGTCGGTCGACAATGCTGGTGTTGTGTGTTCACTCTCTGTTTGTGTTGTGCTTGTGTTTCCCATTCCCTCTCTCTCTCTCTTCCCCCCAAGTCCCATCATTCACATAGTGTCATAATACACTTTGAACCAATCACAAGTTTAAAATATTTACACGATATATATATATATATATATAATTATATATACGATTATCATACATATTTTGTATATTAATAAATCTTTCCCATAAAGATCCCAACTTCACCGTTCCTGAGAATTATTCCGCCGTAAGAAGAAAAGAATAATATATAGAGTGTGTGTAGAGGGAGGTGGTGGGGTTCAGAGAAGACGACTATGAGAAAAACAAAAAATAAACCCCAAAAAGTTAGCAACAAAGCGAAAAAGAGAGGAGGAAAGTTGTGTTCCGGGATCAAAGCTCAGGATAAAAGGGGTCGTTCTCACTTCCTCTTTCCCTCACAAAAAAACCTACCAAGTCTCTGATAGATAGAGGTTTGAGAGATCCACATCGATCTTCTTCTTCATCTTCATCGTCATCACACACGCACGCACACCTAAACTATCTTGTAAGGCCAGTGTTCTATTCTCTTCTCTTTCTCTTATTATTTATATCATCTTCTCTTTTCCGGGCCTTAACAAGAACCAACCTTTACCTCCAAAACTCGAAGCTGATCACTAGGGTGTGCGTATATATATAACATTTGATCATATATATATTGGAGGATGAAAAGAGAGGAAGATTATGGGCAGTGTTCTTCACAAGCCATAAACAACTATCACACCTATCAAGAGCAGCTATTTATGCAACAGATGCAGCAACAGAACACTATGTTTCCAGAAGTTTCTCCCTGGAATATCCCTCCGGTTCACTCCTTCAACCAGCCGGTTCACCATCACTTTTCCAATCCGGTTACAGTCGATCATGACCCGTTTCTTCTTCCTCCTCCGCCGCCACCTCATCCGTCTGGAGGAGGACCCTATGGTGGTTTGTTTAACAGGAGGGTTCCTAATTCTCTGCAGTTCGCCGCCTACGACGGTTGTTCGCCTTCTGACCATCTTCGGCTCTTGTCGGAGGCTCTTGGACCCATGGTTCAACCCGGTTCTGCTCCGTTCGGACTCCAAGCCGAGCTGGGAAAGATGACGGCTCAGGAGATTATGGATGCTAAGGCTCTTGCAGCGTCTAAGAGTCATAGTGAAGCTGAAAGGAGACGTAGAGAGAGAATCAATAACCACCTTGCCAAGCTTCGTAGCTTATTGCCCAGCACAACCAAAGTAAGTTCTAATTCCACCAAAATTCAATTCCATCCAAAAAAGTTAACCGCAAGTTTTAATTTTTAATCAGAAAAACATGTTTTATATAATATATACTAGTGTTTTTTGTTGAACCCTTTTTGGGTGTTGCGTGGTTATAATATATTAGTGTTTGCTTTTTGGTTTGGGAAGTAATTATAAGATATTGAGATGTAAAAAATCATTTTGCAAGATTGTAATCTGAGTTTGGTCGGATAACAAGAAGATGGGAAATCCCAAAAGGACCTTTTTAAGAAAATGAGGTGCAAAAATAGTCACACTTTAACTACTAACTTTTTAACCCTTTTCCTTTTTGGCTTTGCTAGTTCTGGTTAATTGTGTGTGGTGTAGTTACGTTGAGTGTGGTAGTTCCAAGGAGGAGGAGAAAGTTAGAGGAGAGAAGAGAAAAGAGAAAAGTGTGTATTAGCGATAATGTTGCTTAGTTGATATGATAAAGAGGAACCAAAGAGCAGTTGAAAAGCCACACATTGAAATTACATGCTGGACAACATTAATGATCAGTCAAACTCAGTTCGTGAATTAAATCCAAAGAATCTCTCTCTCTCTCTCTCTCTCTCTCTCTCTCTCTCTCTCTCTCTCTCTCTCACACCAGACAAAGCTATATACCTATTTCTGCATTCCTATTCCTCTCCTCAAAATCCCACCAACCTTTGACACAATACACACACACACACACACTCATGAATGTTCTGCATTCATTCTTTTTTCTTTTATATAGTTACTTGACTCTATTAGATTGAGTATGGATTACCCAATTGAGGGTGGCTCTCGTAAATATGTTTTCTGTATCCACACAGAGACAAACTTCAGATACCTTATGTTTTATTTATTCTTTACGCATTTCTGGCGACTCATTAAGAGCCATTCACTGATTATACATGTAAAACATGATGGATTAAGTGGTCCAGTGTATATATATCTTCATGTTACTTTGTACATGCTTTAGTACATGTATGTTTCTTCTTTACGCAAAGTCCCCACAATTAAAGACCCCTCCTTTTTTATTATTTGTAGACGGATAAAGCATCATTGCTGGCAGAAGTGATTCAGCATGTGAAGGAACTGAAGAGGCAGACATCGTTAATAGCAGAAACAAGCCCGGTGCCGACCGAGGTGGACGAGCTGACGGTGGACACGGCGGACGATGACGACATGGACGGCAAGTTGGTGATCAAGGCCTCATTCTGCTGCGAGGACAGGTCGGATCTCTTGCCGGAGCTCATCAAGGCACTGAAGGCACTAAAACTAAGAACCCTCAAGGCAGAGATTACCACACTCGGCGGCCGAGTCAAGAACGTGCTATTCATCACCGGCGAAGAAGACGGAGGCAGCGACTCCCAAAGTAGTGGCGAGCTTCATCATCATCATAATAATCAGAACCAGATGATGCAGCAGCAACTATATTGTATAAACTCTATACAAGAAGCTCTTAGGGCTGTGATGGAGAAAAGTGGTGGTGGGGATGAGACAACAAATGGGGCTGTTAAGAGACAAAGGACTAATAACCTTAATATTCTCGAACACAGGTCTTTATAAGATCTCTGTTACTAGCTATTAGCTACCTTTTATATTATTACTATCACACTAAAATCATCTCTTGTCCTCTTTTTTCCCCCCTTTTTGTTTTTTTCACCTTACTGTCGTCTATGTTTTTTTTCGGGTGTGGTTTTTTGTGGTGTGCCGGAAAAAAAATTGTCATTTACAATATATAATGAAGTATGATATAATGTGTGGTTTTCATGTACTTTGTGTTCACCGAGAGTTTAAAGTTACATGTAAGCGCAGATTTACAAAATGATACGGATTAATTGTATTATCATATTGTTAAAATAAATGCTTGTGTTAAGTACAACGTTAATATAAAAACAATTACGCTATTTTTATCACATTATACACACACACACACATGAAAATTATGTCACTCGACTTCTACATATACTTTGTTAGCTATTATAATATATATTAATATTAATAATATGATCAACAAATTAGCTACAGCTAATTTAAATAGATGAAGATTGACGTTTAATATGTGTGTGTATATGCAGTAGCTAGAGCCCTTTTATATTTTATTTTGTTTCCCTGTGTTTTAGGTTTTTTTTAGTAGCCAGACACAACAAAGGTCTCGATTCAATTATAGTCACACACACACGCCCTCAGTACCATTAATATATCAATCATTATAAAATACGATCGCTTCAGTTTTTATTAAAACGTCATTTTCCTCATAACTTAATGACATGCTAACCTGAATCTATTAGTACTTAATTATCCCTCTTATTATTATTTTTTATAATAATAATAATTAAAAAAAAAAACCTTTTCCGTCAACTTTATCTTTAATGTAAGGTCCCTTGCAATTGGTCTGCAACGTTCTCCATCTAATCTTTCACTATTTTGCTTTTTGTTTCTACAAAGGCACTGAAAAATTGAAACGTGTTTAGTTCTCACTTCTCACCATCGTCTTCAACTGCGGCCTTCTTTCGTACCTAGACAACGACCATGCATTTTGTAGGGACAACTCTGCAAATTTAATTTAAGAGCAGGTTAGCCCCAAATATCCTAGCGAAGCAATGTTCAAATACCCCTGGAATAGTGTTCGCATGTAAGGTCTTATTGTACTTACAACAAGATAGAAAGATACATGTGATACATGCTCTATCATAGAGTCACAAAAGAGCCACAGGATGTCATGAAACGTTCACTAAATCAAAGAAATGCTAGTTAGCTAAATCATTTCCTACAAAAAAAATTCATATCACATGTATATATCAATCTAATGTTATATTACTCTCTCCGGTCAATTAGGACACATTTATTAGATTTTGGAGACATTAATGATACTCACTCTGATCTTAATTATAAGAACACTTTTGTAATGCAATTTATACTACAAAAATGTTCCTATAATTAGAACCGGATGTAGTAGTAGTTAATTATATTTATTTTTTTAAAAATGCCCTTGTTTAACTAAGCTTTATGGTTTTACAAGTTGAAGAAACAAAGGAGAAAACTTCCCAACAAATCTGCAACCCTTGGACAATGCGCGGTGAGTCTAAGTGGAGTCTAAGAGATTAGAGTTGATCATCATCATTCCACCATAATTCTTTTGGGTTTAATAGATAAAAAATCATTTCTAAATTTATTTTTCTCTCATTCCAGTCATGTTTTAATTTTTATTTAAAAAAAACCAGTAAAATTAAGGTGTATGTGACATTAATGAGTTATAAGCATTACTTACTTTATAGAATATATAACTGCATTATTAAATTGTTATTGTGTTTAATTATATTGAGAGAGTATCAATAGAGGTATTTTAGAAAGAAATCGACAAAAATTAGAATTTTGTCCTATAATTAGAACCAAAACCAACTCCTAAATATTGTCTTATAATTAGAACCGGAGGGAGTAATATCTTTATCTTTTGGAATGTAATACATCTAGCTTATAATAGATAGACTTTAAACGTTTCAATTTAAATATTTATTCTCAACCTCACCCAAAACCTCTTACATGAAAGAAATTAAAAGAGATATAAATCGATTTCAAGATATATTAGAACATTATACTAAAACCCAACATATTACAATTTTTTTTATAAAAAAAAAAATTAAAAAAGGGGTTGGGTTTACCCACAATCCAAAAGTTAGCGGACTTGAAGAACATATTACAAATTGATTTATACTTCCAGGCTCCAGCTGTTTCTTTAGTGGGTTTTTTTTTTTTTTTTAAATAAATCTTTAGTGGGTTTTTAATTTTTCTTTATGTAGTTTTGAAATGAACAAAGCCCATTAAAATGTTTTGGACACTAACCCCATATATGTTGACAAAAAACCCACGTATGTTAGGCCCAGTTCAAGGCGTACTTCGTTATTAAAGCCCATCATGCCTTGCCAAAAATATCATCATGGCAAAACGGTTCGTTTAGCACGGAATTGGGAGGAAAAAAAGAAGGATTACATTTGGCCCATGCAGGTCTCGAACCTGCGACCTTCGCGTTATTAGCACGACGCTCTAACCAACTGAGCTAATAGGCCGTTGGTGATTCCAATTTGAATTTATAATAATAATTACTAATATTTTTGTTATCATGAATTCTTTCTATTAATAATTATTCCAATTAAACCATACCTATAATTTATGAAATTTATCACATTATTAAAATTATCCTTATTTTATGGTAAAATAATCTAATTGCTCACCATTTTTACTTAATTACACGAAACTCTCTTTATTTTGAAAACTTATATAAATCTCCATTAAAATTAACATGTATGTTACACAAAGCCTACTTATATATTTAAGATTCAACTGTCATCCACTTAGCTCACCGTTAAATTTAATTTTTGAATTTTCATTTGACCAAAATATCTATACTTAAAATAAAAATAAAAATAAAATTTTAATGAACCAAAAAAATAATTCTAATACGTATATTTTCAAGCTTTCTGATATGTTATAAATTTTTTTAATTTTAATTAAATTTCAAATGTTAAATTTTATTTTATTTATCTCTCCCCAGTTTAACTCAAAACATATTTTCCGAAACTTGCAGAAGTTTAAAAACCCAGCTGGAGCGTGATAAAATATCTTACAATTTATAAAGATTGTGTGTTTTGAATCTCTCACTCATATGAAGCTACGCTTCATTGGGCCTTTGATTTCTTTTTTTCTTTTTTTTTCTTGGTTATTGGAATTGTAGTATGAAATATCATAAGAAATTTCAATTATGGCGATAAATTTGCGATGATCTCAAAGGAATCGTGACCGCACCGCAATGTGTAAGAGATAAAGGGACGAAGAGAGATGTAATAGGATGCATGTTTTGGATCAGAAAGTTATATTAGTAAATGAAATTTATGTTAATTAAAAAGATATATTCTTAGCGGGTTAATAATTTGGAACTAAGTATATATTTTGAAAATAGATGAGTGCCTAGCATGGAGAAGGAGGAAGTCTAGCCTGAATCTGCTTCTTCTGGCCGGAGTTGGTCTCTGGGGCCACTGATTCCGGTGAGGAGCAATTTGGAAACTAGGGACGAGGGGTGTCAAAAGGTGGGAAGGGTTGGTGTGTTCTCTGGTCAAAATCTGTCAGAGCCTGAGCAGAAGGATTTGGCGCATGTCTCTGCATCAAAAAATCTGTCTTTTTCTGCTGGTCAACACCCGTTGCTGGTTGAGGAGGTGAGTCCTTTGGATATGTCTTTTTCTAAGGGTAGGGCCCACGATGGAGGTGATGTGGAAAGTGGAGAGATGTTGCCTATTAATGAGAAGGGGCCAGATCCAACTAATGTTTTGGACTTGAGGCCTGGAAGTTTTGAAAGCCCAGTTAAGGTTGGAGAGTCCGCTAGCTATCTTGTGGAGATCCTTGGAGAATTTGGGTCGGCTATTCTTAATGGTTCACGATGTAGTGGGTTGTCCCCAATTTCCTCAATGACTCTAACACTTAATAGAATTAATCTTAAAAGGCCAAGTGAGAATGAGCAAGACCCAGACTTGGTTAAAAGACAGAGAAGGCTAACTTTTGAGGATCCTCCGGTGCCTCGTGATTCTGTTTTGTCTAGGCAGCAGGCTCAACGTGGAAGGAGGAGATCCTACAGGACAATTAAATCACGTAGATCCGGCAGCAAGAGCTGCTGTAAACTCTCCCCTATATTCGGTGGAGCAAGTAATCTCATCTGATATTGAATTTCCAGAAAGGTGGCTTGCAGGTACAAGTTCTCATGCTTCTAATTCCTCTTTTTATGATCAAACCGCCAGTGGCTGGATGGGACCAGCCACCGGTTCGCCATGAATGCTTTGGCCTGGAACTGTCAAGGCTTAGGGGTTGCCTTGACAGTTAGGAACCTTAAGGAAGAATGCTTCCGAAGAAAACCCCAAATTGTGTTCTTAATGGAAACTAAGCAAAAGGCTACATATGTGAGGAAAATCAGACGGCGGTGTGGTTTTCATGAGGAGTGGTTGGTAGATCCAATAGGTAAGGGTGGTGGCCTAGCTCTCTGGTGGGTTGATTCTTTCAATGTGGATATTCTTTTTTCCCCTGTAAATATTGTGCATACTCGAATTTCATCTTCTGTGGTTGATTCTCCTGAATATATTTCTTTCATATATGGACCCCCCTGTTGAGGAAGACCGGTTGTTGTGCTGGTAGGAGATTACTCGATTAAGTAAAAACATCAGTGGGTCTTGGTTATGCTTGGGTGATTTTAATGATATACTTTCTAATTCTGAAAAGTTGGGTGGTGTTCCTAGAGCTTGGAGAAAAATTCTGAATTTTAAGTGCTTTGTTGCTGGTTGTTGAAAGTAGAGCTTAATACCCAAGAGGGGGAGTGAATTGGGTATTCTACAAATTTTCAAAAAACACTCTGTTTTCAAGTGATAAAAACAGAGGTGAGTAGAGCAAAGGGAAGAGCATTGGACACAATGATTTATACTTGGTTCGGTCCTAACAACTTGACCTACATCCAGGTCCCCGGTCTCACCGGGATTTTTCACTATCTCAAAGATTACACACTCGCACTTAAGAAGCGGTTCTCTCTCTAGAACTCACTCCCCCTTACAAGTTGTAATCAATGAACCCAATCACCAAGTCCCCTGACCTGTGGTTCTTTACAATAAATGATTTACAAGAAAGAAACTCTCACACAGAGTAATTAAAGATGAACACTGAAGCTCTTGTATCAGGTGATACTACACAGATGAAAAAACTGAATAAATGTGAGACTTGAATGATTTTCGTTTTCAGCAGTTGTAGTAGTTGGGAAGACTTGAATGCAGTTCTATTTATACACACAGATCATCAAATGACCGTTGCTAACCCAATAGATCCATTGGAGAAACTCACCAAGGTTAGGAAGTGGTTTAGACATCTTCTCTCTCTAATCTCGGCTTAATCCAAATGGTCAAGTATTCGAGTTGACTTCCTCCGAATTAATCCGTTGTAGGCGCTTGATGTAGTAATCATTCATTAATGCTCGCAATCGTGTACAGGTGGATTACCCAAAAGCATGCAACTTTCTGAACATAGCATTTAATGAGCTGAACCACTTTTTGCCTTTTCCTCTAACCCTTCAAAAATAGTCTCTAAACCATCTAAGATTCACTAGTAAAGTCATTAAGCATAGTCACGAATATCAGAGATTAATATTTCAGAGTATTGAGATCAAACAATAATGTTTTCCAAATATGTCAGATTTGAATTTCTGAATCAGCGTCACGAACTCGAGTTCAGTTCATGCAGACTCGAGTTTGAGGCTTCAAAGTGTAAAGGCGTTTTATGTTCAAAACTTCTAAACTGGAGGTTTGCAAAAACAACCCGAGGTTTTCGAGTCATCAAAACTTCTTTGCTCTTGGGTTGATTTAAACTCGAGTTTGGTCACAGTGAACTCGAGTTTCCTTCATCCAGAGAGGAAGTCGCGATTTTAGCTTTTTGAAATACTTTGAGCAAAAGCACGAACTCGAGTCTATTAGTAGGTAGGCTCGAGTTTGTCACCGTTTAAACTAAAACTAGGATTTTGTTTTCAAGGGAAAACCTGAGGTTCTCAATGCAAACCTTAGAGTTTCTTTCAAGATAAGAAGTCATTGCTCTCTGTAAGGTTTAGGCTCGAGTTTACAGACTTAGGCTCAAGTTCGTTCAACGTGAAAAAATCTGAGTGATCTCGGCCTGAAATAAACCTGAGGTTTAAAGAACTAAGCTCGAGTTTACTTGGTTAAAAAACTTTTAAGAGTTCTCTGCCTGAGGTAAACCTGAGGTTCGAGAAAGACAGGCTCGAGTTTAGTTTGATTGAGAGTCTTTAAGAACTTTTCAAATTTGAAAATCTTTGCTTGCAATGAAACAGTGAAGAGTATCCAAAAGCCTTAGAATTTTGAAAAAATCTTCCCGCCAGAGGTAAACTCGAGTTTGACATAACAGGCTCGAGTTTAATGGTTATGTGCATTAACCAATATTTCCTCTGAAGGTCCAAACCTGAGGTTTAAAACTAATAGGCTCGAGCGTAAAAGTATTTTAAGATTAGGATGCTCTCGGCCTCTTGCAAACCTGAGGTTTTAATGTGTAAGCTCGAGTTTACACAAGGCATGCAAAAACTTAGAGCCACACTCAAAAACAAACCACTGGTTTGGTGTAAAGTTCAAAGTACCAATTGGCAAGTTTGCCCCTTGGTTAGAAGCAAACCTCTGGTTTGAAAATGCAGGCTCGAGTTTGGCGATGTCTGAATACTTTGGATTGAAATCAACAAATTCCAACTATACTCAATCTTGTTTACGATTGTCAGTTATCATCAAAACCCTTAGAGAACTAACAGTTGTGATTTAGATGATTTGGGTTATAATGGAGCTAAATTCACGTGGTGCAATAAGCGGGACCCCCCAGATACTATTCACGAGCGTATTGATCGCGCTTTGGGAAACTGGCAATTAAGGGAACAATTTCCTAATCTACTCGTTTTTAATGTGGAACCTATGGGATCTGATCACCATTTGCTCTATGTGCAATGTCTGCCAAATTGCACTAGGAAAAAGCAGACTTTTAGATTTGAAGCAACTTGGACCAGCCATCCTAAGTTTGGTCAGTTAGTCGACAGTTGGTGGAAGGCCTCAGGTAGTAATTGTTGGAAATTATGCCCTAGGAGCAATTCATTGTACTTTGGATATTTAAGTTATTTAAAGTATTCTCTTGAGTTATCATTTTCGTTTGCATGTTCGTATTGATAACTGATCCCTGGATATATCTTATAGATGATATCCTAAATGTCCCTGGTCAGTCATCTACGCGAGAGTGAAGATGAGATAAGACCAGTATGACTTTGATGAGGTATGGAGATACGAATCAAAGTCATAGGCACTTGTAAGAGTACAAGGTGCTGGACCGACCCACTATGAGAAAGCTGCATGGATCTAGTTATAAGCTTATCTCATGTATAACCGCGTCACGACGCCGTATGACCTGAGATCATCATGGATTCCTACATGATGAATCACTGGTCTTTGACTTAGTCAAAAGTCACCTTTGACCGGGTGATGATAAAGGCTGGGATCGGGATCAGTGGTTTTCATGTGGAGGAATGTGAACGGTCAAGATGGAATTTGTCCCTCACATTTGTAGAGAGATAATACTAGGCCCCTCGATGAGTGAGTCTAAGAAATGTATGGTCATACTGTGATGGAAAGGAGTTTCCATTTCACTTATTAGACTACTCGAGAATCGAGAAAGTAATGGTCAAGAAAAGGAAGTTGACATTATCCATGCCTCATCCTTAACCAAATTATCGCGTGACAAAAGGGACGTGACATGGTTGTACGATAGGTTGTATCGTGTCATCGATCCCCATGTGAATTGGGTAGTCGCAATGTCTTGCTAGAGGCCGCTTGCGATTTGTGGGCTGACACGTGTTGGCCCACCGCCAATCTCATATGGGCTGCGGGGTCGCACACAAGAATAACTCAACACGAGCGAATGTGTCAGATTCATTGAATCTTAGATACGTCTAAGATTTAATGAATACTTGAATTTAATCTAGGATATGTATATATATATATGTGTGTGTGTATATATATATTAAATTCGAAATTAATATATGTTAATATTATTAATAGAGATTATAATATTAATATATTTGTTTTGTATTTAATTTATTTGATAAATTAAATATCTAAAACAAATTGAGATATTGTATCTCATTTAATTTTCGAATAAAGATATCGTATATCTCAATATTAAATTGAGATATGGTATCTCAAATTTAAATTAAATAGATAGATATTATTTCTCGGATTTAATTTATAGAGATAAATTAAATCAAGGCTTTTAATTTGGATTAAATAAATGGATTTGATTAGATCTATTAGATGGATTTAATTAATACATTTATTTTAATTCAGATTCCAAATTCGAATTTCAAATCAGCTTTTAATACGGATTAAATACGTTACATCAGATTTGATTGATGTAATTAATGTATTTTAATCCATATTTGAAATTTGAATTTCAAAATTAATGAGGATTAATTTTATATAATGCGCTGAACGGGTTTAGAAAACTCACGGGACATTTTGTCGAGCGCATTCAGAAAGCCGTGAGAAAAACCCTAGAGTGGAAAATAAAGAGAGACGCACAAGAGGCGTTAGCACGCTGCCGTAGCCGTGTTCAGGAGTTGTTTGTGTGGATACCGGTGGAGGAAGACGATCCTACGAGTCGTCTTCTGGATCAAGGAGGTAGCCCACTGTTCAAGGAAGAACGAGCCGCGAACGAATTCTCCAAAGGTAATTTCGGATTCCTTAGCCTAGGTTTAATCGCACCTGAGTGATCCTCGAGACGGGATTCGTAAGTTTTTTAATCCGCCGCGCGTTGTACGGATCCCAACAAGGGCATCGAGCCAACTCAACGTGCGTTTAAATCGAGGCTTCTTTTGTTTGATTATTATATATGGCTGATATATGAATGTCAAATCGAATCCCGATCTTTTGGTTCTAAGTTCGCGTTACGGTTTTTAGTCGGTTCTCTAACATGGAGCCGCGGCGTTTTCATCCAGTTTTGAATCGTTCGGACGTAGTACGATCAGTTGAATCGTTCATCCACTCGAACCTAGGTCGTGTTTCAAACGTTTGGAAACTCGATCGCATTGACGTTTGGAAACTCGATCACGCTGGAATCTTTGGGGTCGAATCATCGACACGTTTGATGGTGATAGAACGTTGGTGATTCTCCGATGGCCTGCTATTCGCGTATTGATCAGATTCTGAAACGTTCAGAGACGACGATCATACGCGACGTGGGTTGAAGGCTGAGTCGAACACGTCTGAATTCGCGAGGATGTTAGGGTTCATCCTTCAACGTAGTTTTCTGGGCTGTCCAGATTTGACGATAGTCATGTTAGACATGGCTGCGTTCGGATGTTCAGATCAATGGCATTGGGGACGGCCTTCTTCATCGACGCGAAATCAGGTTTAGTCGATGCCTTTTTGGGGTTAAAATTATTTTTTACGAAAGAAATTTTCCAAAGAAATATGACATTTTGAAAAGCTCTGGGGGCGCTGCCCCTTGACCCCGCCCGTTAACCGGCTAGCGGGACTGCCGTAGGGACCGCCTGATTGTTTGTAGCGCGATTAATTAAATCATGGCATATTATATATGTATAATATAATATAATATAAAATCAGAGAATTTTATCATGAATTAATATATATATTAATTTACCTTTCAAAGTGTTGTTTCGGTATGGTGAACAACATGACTCTAGAGATTTTACAAGTGTTGTAATTTAAATATGCCTCGCGTGCCATGCCTCTCTCTCTAAATAATATTGATGTACATTCTCTTCTCATCTCACTCCTCTCGAATGTTAAAAGAGGTTTCTCTATATGTATTTTCTTTTATTATTTAGAGAAGTCCCCTCATTGGCTTGAGTGGACTCTAGGTTAGATGAGCCATGTTGTGTCACGATTTTTTCTTAATTATGTTTGATGTGATCATATCATAATTAAATTAGACATTATATGATATACAATAAGGATTGCATTCATATAGGTAAAATTAATAAGATTAATTAGTTAATATCAATAAATACCCTCTAAATACAATCTTAAGTCACAATGCCGTCAATAAATGAATACTTGTCAAAACCTAGATCACCCATTTGTATGTTCCACCAAAGTGGATGCATTTGAGTTATCTTGGTGAGGCAAGAGAGAGTAATGGTGATACTCTATATTCATTGTTGTCTTGACTTAATTGAGATTATCAAAACGGTTTTGGATCTCAAGGCATTGGATGGGATTAAACATGCTAGGTCATATGATGATCAAATCCCATAAAGATCTAAGAGTTACATGTGATGTAATTGGCAAAGTAGTTGCCTACCTAAATAACTTGATTTTAAGCGTCCTGCCAAAGCGGACTTAAGATCAAGCCAAATATGGATCTTAGCCCACTAATTAGAATGAGGGTTGTTAATTCAAATGGGGAGAATATTAACTGACTTTGCATAATTTTAATTGTAGAATCATGTCGAACACCAACACCGCTACAACCCCACTGCGATCAATCCTTGAGAAGGAAAAACTAAATGGGACAAACTTTCTTGACTGGTTTAGAAACTTGAGAATTGTTCTCAAGCGGAAAGAAAGACTTATGTCCTTGATCAACCCATTCCTGACGAGCCTGCAGCTAATGCTCCAAAAGCTCAGAAAGATGCTTACACGAAGCATACTAAAGACTCTGTGGATGCAGCATGCTTGATGCTTGCCACCATGGTTCCAGAACTCCAAAGAGATCTGGAACATATGGAGGCTTTTGAGATGATTGCTCATCTCAAGGAAATGTTCCAGCAACAAGCAAGGCAAGAGAGGTATGAGACCACTACGGCCTTACACTCTTGCAAGATGGCTCAAGGTGCATCGCTTAGCACTCATGTTTTGAAGATGAAAGGCTATCTTGATCACCTTGAGAGGCTGGGATTTCCCATGAGTCCGGAGTTAGCTACGATATGATCTTAAACTCACTCCCGGACGTTATGACCAGTTTGTCATGAACTATAATATGAACAACATGGAGAAATCAATTTATGAACTGCATGGGATGCTCAAAACAAGTGAGCAAAGCATTAAGAAAAAGCCCAAAGACTCTTGTTTTGATGGTTCGAAAAGGAAAGGGTATGAAAAAGAAAGGCAAGGGAAAAAGATGGGGCAAAGGCTCACCGGTAAGACCAATGAGCCAAACCAAGCCCGAATCTAAGCTCAGCCAAGAAGGCAAAGCCTCCAAGGATGGGGTCTCGCTATTTCGCAATGAACCGGGTCATTGGAAGAGGAATTGCAAACTCTATCAAGAAGGTGTGAAAAAGAACAAGAAGGATAGCGGCGCTATCGCTTCGTATCTATGTCATAGATATTCATTTTTCTACTTCCTCTACATGGGTATTTGATACCGCATGTAGATCTCACATTTGTACAAATGTGCGGGTCTCAAGGAAAGTAGGAGATTGAAGAAGGGCGAAGTTGACCTACGAGTTGGAAACCGAGCAAGAGTTGCTGCTTTAGCCGTAGGCACTTATGAACTAGTTCTGCCCAGTGGGCTTTTGTTATTGTTGAACAATTGCTTTTATGTTCCTGCTTTGAGTAGTAACATTATTTCGCTTTCTTATTTGGATAAGGAAGGTTATACTTCCATTACTGGGAACCGTAAATGTTCGATTTATCATAATAATGTTTTTTATGCTCATGGAGATTTGCATGTTGGTCATTATGTACTAAATTTAGAACATCCTAATAATGGACGAATCTATGACATAACTACTAAAAGGTTCAAGTCAAATGATTTGAATCCGACCTACCTATGGCATTGTCGTCTAGGCCATATAAATGAGAAACGCATTTCAAACTCCATCAAGATGGATTTCTTGAATTCATTTGATTTTGAATCATTTGATACATGTGAGTCTTGTTTATTGGGAAAGATGACAAAGGCTCCTTTTACTCGACACGGTGAGAGGGCAACCGATTTATTGGGCCTCATACATACCGATGTATGTGGACCAATGAATAGATCTCACCGAGGGAGGTCATTTGTACTTCATTACATTCATAGACGATTTCGTAGATATGGGTATATCTATCTAATGAAGCATAAGTCCGAATCTTTTGAAATGTTCAAAATATTCCAAAATGAAGTGCAAAACCAACTTGGCAAAACAATTAAGGCACTTTGATCTGATCGAGGTGGTGAATATTTGAGCCAAGAGTTCATTGACCATCTTAGGAGTTGTGGGATCATCTCACAACTTACTCCTCCAGGAACACCTCAATGGAATGGTGTTTCTGAACGGAGGAATCAAACTCTATTAGATATGGTTCGATCTATGATGAGTCAAACAGAACTTCCACCTTCCTTTTGGGGTCATGCCCTAGAAACATTTACGTTCACACTAAATCGTGTTCCGTCAAAGGCGGTTGAAAAGACACCATATGAGATATGGACCGGGAACAAACCCGGTTTGTCATTTCTTAAAATTTGGGGATGTGAGGTCTATGTTAAACAACAAGCCTCGATAAATTATCATCCGAGATCCTCAAAACGCCTTTTTGTGGGGTATCCTAAGGAAACTAAAGGATACTATGTCTACAATCCCACCGATCACGAAGTGTTTGTTATTCGGGATGGTGTCTTTTTGGAAAAAGAGTTTATCTCTAAAAGAACCAGTGGGAGTAAGGTGAACCTCGAAGAAGTTTGAGAGTCACAGGACAATGTAGAACAACAGATGGAAACCGAAGAAGACTCACAACAAGAAGTTGTTGAGCCTACTCAAGTAACACAAGGCCCACGAAGGTCCGATAGATCACGGTTCATGACCTCGAGAGATATGGATTTCGATTCGGAAGTCGTGATGTTTTGCTCATTGAACAATGAGCCAACCACCTATCGAGAGGCCGTGGTGGGGCCGACTCGAAAAATGGCTTAATGCCATGAAGTCTGAAATGCAATCCATGGACGACAATAAGATTTGGACCTTAGTCGATCCACCTGAAGGTTTAAAAACCATTGGGTGTAAGTGGGTTTTCAAAGAGAAAACTGACATGGATGGCAAAGTAAATGTCTTCAAGGCACGGTGGTTGCAAAAGGATTCACACAAACTCATGGTGTTGACTATGATGAAACCTTTTCCCCAGTTGCAATGGCCAAATCAATCAGAATCTTTCTTGCCATTGCATCATATTATGACTATGAGATATGGCAGATGGACATCAAAACAGCCTTCCTCAACGGAAAGCTCCTTGAGGATGTGTACATGACACAACCTGAGGGTTTTGTGCGTCCAGAGGACTCTAGTAAAGTATGTAAGCTTCAAAGATCCATCTATGGATTGAAGCAGGCATCTCGGAGCTGGAATCATCGTTTTGATGAAGTGGTCAAAGAGTTTGGATTCATTCAAAACATGGATGAACCTTGTGTTTACAAGAAGGTTAGTGGGAGCACGCGTCGTATTTCTAGTGCTTTATGTAGATGACATCCTACTCATTGGGAATGACATTCCTGTTGGAAATTATGCCCTAGGGGCAATTCATTGTACTTTGGATATTTAAGTTATTTAAAGTATTCTCTTTAGTTATCATTTTCGTTTGCATGTTCGTATTGATAACTGCATCCCTTGATATATCTTATAGATTATCTTAAATGTCCCTGGTCGGTCATCTACGCGGGAGCGAAGATGAATTAAGACCAGTATGACTTTGATGAGGTATAGAGATACAATCAAAGTCATGGGCACTTGTAAGGGTACAAGGTCTTTGGACCACCCACTATGAGAAAGCTGCATGGATCTAGTCATAAGCTTATCTCATGTATAACCGCGTCACGACGCCCTATGACCTGAGATCATCATGGATTCCTACATGATGAATCACTAGTCTTTGACCTAGTCAAAAATCACCTTTGACCAGGTGATGATAAAGGCAGGATCGGGATCGGTGGTTTTCATGCGGAGGGATGTGAATGGTCAAGATGGAATTTGTCCCTCACATTTATAGAGAGATAATACTGGGCCCCTCGATGAGTGAGTCTAAGAAATGTATGGCCATACTGTGATGGAAAAGAGTTTCCATTTTCACTTATTAGACTACTCGAGAATCGAGAAAGTAGTGGTCAAGAAAAGGAAGTTGACATTATTCATGCCTCATCCTTGACCAAATTATCGCGTGACAAAAGGGACATGACATGGTTGTACGATAGGTTGTATCGTGTCATCGATCCCCATGTGAATTGGGTAGTCGCAATGTCTTCTTTGGAGGCCGCTTGCGATTTGTGGGCGACACGTGTTGGCCCACCGCCAATCTCATATGGGCCTGGTCGCACACAAGAATAACTCAACACGAGCAAATGTGTCCAGATTCATTGAATCTTAGATACGTCTAAGATTTAATGAATACTTTTAATTTTATCTAAGATATATATATATATATATATATTAAATTCGAAATTAATATATGTTAATATTATTAATAGAGATTATAATATTAATATATTTTTTTGTATTTAATTTATTTGATAAATTAAATATCTAAAACAAATTGAGATATTGTATCTCATTTAATTTTCGAATAAAGATATCGTATATCCGTTTTTAATATTAAATTGAGATATGGTATCTCAAATTTAAATTAAATAGATAGATATTATTTCTCGGATTTAATTTATAGAGATAAATTAAATCGAAGGCTTTTAATTTGGATTAAATAAATGGATTTGATTAGATCTATTAGATGGATTTAATTAATACATTTATTTTAATTCGATTCCAAATTCGAATTTCAAATCAGATTTTAATGCGGATTAAATACGTTACATCGATTTGATTGATGTAATTAATGTATTTTAATCCATATTTGAAATTTGAATTTCAAAATTAATGAGGATTAATTTTATATAATGCGGCGAACAGTTTAGAAAACTCACGGACATTTTGTCGAGCCCATTCGAAAGCCGCGAGAAAAACCCTAGAGTGGAAAATAAAGAGAGACGCACAAGAGGCGCTAAGCACTGCCGTAGCCGTGTTCGGGAGTTGTTCGTGTGGATACGGTGGAGGAAGACGATCCTACGAGTCGTCTTCTCGCGATCGAGGAGGTAGCCCACCCTGTTCAAGGAAGAACGAGCCGTGAACGAATTCTCCAAAGGTAATCTCGGATTCCCTAGCCTAGGTTTAAACGCATCTGAGTGATCCTCGGGACGGGATTCACAAGAGTTTTTTTTAATCCTCTGCGTTGTATGAATCCCAACAATTCCTACCTTGCAGAGTGTCAAGTCTTGGTTAGGAAAGTCTTTCTCAATGAAAGATTTAGGCGAAGCCTCTTATATCCTAGGGATCAGGATCTATAGAGATAGATCCAAGAGGCCCATAGGCCTAAGTCAGGGCACATATATAGACAAGATACTGCATAGGTTCAGTATGCAGGATTCTAAAAGGGGTAACATGCCTATGTCTCATGGTATTCGTCTCAGTAAGGATCTGTGTCCTAGTACACAAGATCAAAGAGACTGCATGAGTAAGATTCCATATGCCTCCGCCATTGGGTCTATCATGTATGCCATGTTATGTACTCGGCCGGATGTGTCATTTTCCTTGAGTATGACCATGAGATATCAACAAGATCCCGGTGAGGATCACTGACCGTTGTCAAGAATATCCTTAAGTACTTAAGAAGGACTAAGGACTTATTCTTGGTATATGGTAGTTTAGAGGATGAGCTCGTGTGACCGGTTACACGGATGCGAGTTTCAACCGACCAAGATGATTCAAGATCGCATCGGGATATGTATTCCTGTTGAATGGTGGTGCGGTAAGCTGGAAAAGCTCTAAACAGAGCACTGTAGCTGATTCTGCAACGGAAGCTGAGTATATAGCAGCATCGGATGCAGCTAAGGAAGCAGTTTGGATCAGAAAGTTCATCACTGAACTGGGGGTGGTTCCTACCATCTCAGATCCAATAACTTTGTTCTGTGACAATAACGGTGCTATTGCACAAACAAAGGAGCCTAGGTCACATCAAAGGACCAAGCACAAACTCAGGCGTTTTCATCTCATCAGAGAAATCAATGAAAGAGGTGACACGAGCATAAGCAAAGTACCAGGAGAAGACAATGTAGCAGATCCTCTTACTAAGCCACTTGCTCAAGCGGCACATGAGCGTCATGTTAGGGCAATGGGAATTAAAGTAATCAATGATTGCACCTAGTGCAAGTGGGAGTTTGTTGGAAATTATGCCCTAGGGGCAATTCATTGTACTTTGGATATTTAAGTTATTTAAAGTATTCTCTTGAGTTATCATTTTCGTTTGCATGTTCGTATTGATAACTGATCCCTGGATATATCTTATAGATGATATCCTAAATGTCCACGGTCGATCATCTACGGGAGTGAAGATGAGATAAGACCGGTATGACTTTGATGAGGTATGGAGATACGAATCAAAGTCATAGGCACTTGTAAGAGTACAAGGTGCTAGACCGACCCACTATGAGAAAGCTGCATGGATCTAGTTATAAGCTTATCTCATGTATAACCGCGTCACGACGCTGTATGACCTGAGATCATCATGGATTCCTACATGATGAATCACTCGTCTTTGACCTAGTCAAAAGTCACCTTTGACCGGGTGATGATAAAGGCTGGATCGGGATCGGTGGTTTTCATGCGGAGGAATGTGAACGGTCAAGATGGAATTTGTCCCTCACATTTGTAGAGAGATAATACTAGGCCCCTCGATGAGTGAGTCTAAGAAATGTATGGTCATACTGTGATGGAAAGGAGTTTCCATTTCACTTATTAGACTACTCAAGAATCGAGAAAGTAATGGTCAAGAAAAGGAAGTTGACATTATCCATGCCTCATCCTTGACCAAATTATCGCGTGACAAAAGGGACGTGACATGGTTGTACGATAGGTTGTATCGTGTCATCGATCCCCATGTGAATTGGGTAGTCGCAATGTCTTGCTAGAGGCCGCTTGCGATTTGTGGGCGACACGGTGTTGGCCCACCGCCAATCTCATATGGGCTGCGGTCGCACACAAGAATAACTCAACACGAGCGAATGTGTCCCGGATTCATTGAATCTTAGATACGTCTAAGATTTAATGAATACTTTTTTTATCTAGGATATATATATATGTATATATATATATATATATATTAAAATCGAAATTAATATATGTTAATATTATTAATAGAGATTATAATATTAATATATTTGTTTTGTATTTAATTTATTTGATAAATTAAATATCTAAAACAAATTGAGATATTGTATCTCATTTAATTTTCGAATAAAGATATCATATATCTGTTTAATATTAAATTGAGATATGGTATCTCAAATTTAAATTAAATAGATAGATATTATTTCTCGGATTTAATTTATAGAGATAAATTAAATCGAAGGCTTTTAATTTGGATTAAATAAATGGATTTGATTAGATCTATTAGATGGATTTAATTAATACATTTATTTTAATTCAATTCCAAATTCGAATTTCAAATCAGATTTTAATGCGGATTAAATACGTTACATCGATTTGATTGATGTAATTAATGTATTTTAATCCATATTTGAAATTTGAATTTCAAAATTAATGAGGATTAATTTTATATAATGCGCGAACGGGTTTAGAAAACTCACGGGACATTTTGTCGAGCGCATTCGAAAGCCGCGAGAAAAACCCTAGAGTGGAAAATAAAGAGAGACGCACAAGAGGCGCTAGCACGCTGCGTAGCCGTGTTCGGGAGTTGTTCGTGTGGATACGGTGGAGGAAGACGATCCTACGAGTCGTCTTCTGGCGATCGAGGAGGTAGCCCACTTTGTTCAAGGAAAAAGGAGCCGTGAACGAATTCTCCAAAGGTAATTTCGGATTCCCTAGCCTAGGTTTAAACGCACCTGAGTGATCCTCGGGACGAGATTCGTAAGTTTTTTAATCCGCTGCGTTGTACGGATCCCAACAGTAATGTCTCTTCTATTATAGCTGATTTTGTTAGTAAGCTGATGAGGTGCAAAGATGGGTTGGTTAAGTGGAGCAAGAAGGAATTTCCTAACAATGCAAAGTTGATTGTGGAAATGAAGGAACACCTTACCTCTATGACTAAAGAGGGACTGAATAGTAGCAAAGTGAAGGCCTTTAGTGATGTCAAAGTGGCCATTGAGCGTTTGCTGGAAATTGAGGAGAAATATTGGCTACAACGGTCTAGGGTGAATTGGCTCTCGGCGGGAGATAGGAACACTCGCTTTTTTCACTTGTCTACTATAAAAAGAAGGCAAAGAAATAGTATACTCAGCCTTAAGGATGACGCAGGGAACTAGTTACTGGAGGGTCATGAGATTGCAGGAAATATTACTAATTTTTTCAAGCAGTTATTCTCCTCCTCAGGCTCTTCATGCTTGGATTTTGTATTGAGTTTCATTGAGAGTAAGATTTCAGATGAGATGAACCAACAATTGATGCTGCCTTTCACAAAAGAGGAGATAAAAGCTGCTGCTTTCAGCCTTGGCAGCTCCAAAGCACCAGGCCCGGATGGCTTCTCTGGTATGTTTTACCATAATTCTTGGTCAGTGATTGCTGATTCCATTCAAGCATGATTAGCAAGAGTGAGGAGACAAAGAGGCTATCTGGTATTAAATTGAGTGTGAGTTGCACGGTTCTGACACATAGCTTTTTTGCGAGATGATACATTGTTCTATATGAGTGCTTCTAGGGGTCAATGTAGCTATTTGGCCTATCTCTTGCGTCAATATTGCTCTGCTTCGGTCGGCTATTAACCTTGATAAATCCTGTATTTTTTTCTCTGCCAATACACCGAGGAGGTAAGATTTGATGTTGGTAACATTCTTGGTATCCTGGCTTCTGGGGATCCTGGTAAGTACCTTGGTATACCGAGTATATGGGGTAAAACGAAACAACAAGCACTAGCATATATTCGAGAGCGTGTTACAAGTAAGATACAAGGGTGGGGCCACTCCTTCCTCTCCTATGCTGGGCGTGAGGTGATGATTAAGGCTGTTATTAATGCCATCCCTATTTATCCTATGAACTACTTTAAATTCCCGTTCAAAACCTGTAGAGAAATTCATGGTTTGATTGCTAATTTCTGGTGGGATGGGAATGCCTTTGGTAATCGTACTCATTGGAAGGCTTGGGAGTTTCTTACAAGAGGGAAGAATCAAGGTGGTATGGGTTTTAAGGATCTGATTATTATGAATAAAGCATTGTTGGCAAAAACGGCTTGGAGACTAATGTTGAGACCAAATGATTTATGGGCACAAGTTCTCAAGAGTGTATATTTTCCAGAGAGTGAGTTTCTGGATGTGGACAAAGGAGCTAAAGCCTCTTGGTGTTGGTTAAGCATTATTGATGGTAGAGAATTTCTGAGGGCTGATTTAAGATGGGATTTGGGTTCTGGTAGACATATTTGCATTTGGGGAGATAGTTGGGTACCGGGGGTTGTTTTTCCAGAGAAACCTCCTGAATGTGCTGATCCCATAGTTACGAATGGAAGGGTTTCAGATTTAATTGTTGATGGTGTGTGGAATCTTGCTCCAATCTCTCAGTATGTATCAGATGAGGTGAAGAATGCTATTTATGCTATGCCTATTCCAAATAATGGGTTAGAAGATAAATTGGTATGGACCTATGCCAAGAAAGGCGAATATATGGTAAAATTGGGGTATCTTAGTGGGAAAGAGTAGTCTCTTGCTGATGTTAATAAGGCTGGTTCTTCTTCAGTTCTACCACTTTCTTGCTGGAAGGTTATTTGGAAAGTGAATGTTACCCCACGAGTGCAACACTTCATGTGGCGCATTTTTAACAATGCATTGGCAACTAATGCTACCCTGTACAGCAGAAAGCGTTCACGAGACAATACTTGCCCTATCTGTGAGGAGGCTAAAGAGACTATTGAACACCTCTTTTTTCTGTGCTCATGGACCCGGTGTGTGTGGTTTGGCTGCAGCCTTGGAGGCCATTTTGATCCTTCTAATATCTCTAATTTTAATGCTTGGTGGCTTCAAATTTCAGGTTCGGATCTGCTTAATCCTAATGAAATTTCCCTTGTTTGTTGGATGTTGTGGTTTATTTGGAAACAGAGGAATGATTTTATTTTTAATCATCTTATTCCTAACCCTCTTGCTGTGGTGGAGTTAGCTAAGAGACACAATGCTGAGTTTTGGGGAAATTTGGAGAGAACCAAGGCGGAGAGAGGTGGGGAGCATAGGAGTTCTGCTGCATACGCTGGTTGGTCCCCTCCGGAACCTGGAAGAGTTAAAATAAATACCGATGGAGCCTTTATTTCTGAAAAGGTTCCATCTGCTATCGGTATAGTATGTCGTGATTGGTATGGCTCTTTTAAATGGGGGTATGTTGATAAGGTTAAGTCCATTTCAACCTTCATGACTGAGGCTCTTGCATTGAAAAAAGCTTTGATGTTAGCCAAGAATTTAGGACTGGATAAAGTTATTTTTGAAACTGACTGCTTACTGTTGACATCCTGCTTAGATGCTAAATCTCCAGATTTATGTGAATGGCGGAGTAGGAGTATTGTTCATGATATTATTTGTCTCTTATCTGATGAGGTTGGGTTTCTCTTGTCTTTTACCCCTAGGAGGGGTAATCGAGTTGCTGACTTGATTGCAGTAAATGCTTATAAGGAGGTGTGCCCGATGGGGTGGGTTTCACAACCATCACCTTCTTTGTCTTCTCTTCTAACCTTGGATGCTTTGGAGGCTAATTGTGTTGTGACAGATGATCCTCTCCCTGTTGTGTAAACGAGGAGATGTTTATTTATTTTGGTTCATTTTCTAGTGTGTTTGTTGCTGTTTTAGTTTCGTTCTGTATTATTTCCTTGTATGTTCGGTTTTGGACTGTATTCCCCTTGTCCCTGTGTTGTTCGTTCTGTTTCTTTGTATGTTCAGTTTGGACTATATTTCCATTGTCCCTGTATTGTTCAGTCTCTGTACTGCTGCGTTGGTTTTTCTATTGGTAATATATGCAGTTATCCTTGAGCAAAAAAAAAAAAAGATGAGTGCTATATGTAATTAAAATAAAATAAAGATTGATCAGTATAAAAGTTCAAGGGAAAATCCCATATAAAGACTGTTAAAATAGGAAAATTCTATATAAGGCTGGTAAACTCAACAAATCTTAAATTGGGTCAATGAACCAATCTAGAATATTTAAATTTTGGTTATTTTCCAATAATACCATTAATCATACTCCAAAGAAAAGAGGAAATGAAAAGCAAGAAGTCCGATGTCTGTCGTTACCATCGTCGCTCTTTATCGTGTGTCCTTAGAGTATGAACAACGCCATGAGAAGTGCCACTGTTTGCCACCATCATCACTTTATAAAATACATATAACATAACTCAGATTCCTTTTATTATTGAAACTAGCACATTAATCATGTATATCCAGTCTATGGCTAATGAGAATAGAAGTGGATTTGGAATATGCTTAGAGGATGGACTGACTCATAAATATTAAAATACAAGTCCATTTAAGTAGATCTATTAACTAAAAAAATTAAGGAATGAAGATTTAACATTAGAACTTGTAGGAAACTGATCAGAAACACGGAAGCATATCGTACCACGCCATGTAGGAAAAGATGAAACCTTTCATCGTTTTGCTTACCTGGATATTGAAGAGTTATCGAAAGATTCTCCACGAACAATCCTTGTCTACGAACAAATCCTCGTATCACGACAGTCCTCGTGCGATCTATGATTGATCTTCCGGACTATCTCTCGAGGGGGATGAGATGGTTGTGTAGGCAACCGTTCGGATGATGAACGTCTGCCTCTAGGTTTTTGTTTCTGATGAGAGCCTCCTATCTATTTGTGCGGCCGTATCTTTTCAAGCGACTGAAAGTTAGTTTATATGCTACTACACCCAAGACCTAACCCTAATCCACATGGGCCTTAGAGTTCTTGGGTTGTAGTCTCAATTAAGCCTTATTGGGCTTAAGTGACCAAAGAGCACATTAACCCAAAATCTCCCACTTGCTCTTTAAGATACCAACTTGAGTTCGTAAACCCAAGACCATGTAGCCCATAAGCCATCATCATCGATAATATACCCCATCCCTTGTCTCAAGCTAGCCTGGGACCTACCATTTGTCATTCATCAAGGCTCATGATAATCTACGAAGATTATCTAGTTTGGTGCTACTCCACTAAAAGCCCGAACGTGATCTCCAAGAACAATGACACTTATAACAAGAATATGCCGCCCTTTATAGAATGTCTATAATTTGATTGACTAGTTTTACGTAACCCAATCAATTATTTATTCCCTTGACTTTGATAGTTTCTCTAATGGATTACATGCACTGGCCAGTGTCTTCAATATCCAGGTACCGAAACATATCAAGGGGACATTTCCTATAGATTCCATGTTGTTTATCTTATAAACACTGATAACCAAATAGTCTCAATCCCAAAATACCGAGTTGTTGGCCGTCATATAGATCAAACCTCACCCGTTGGTAAATCAAAGAATGAAAACTATTCGACTACCTCGTTTAAAATAAACTCGGGATTAAGAGCAACTACATAACTATAGTTATCTCGGAGTTTTGATTCCTTATGATAGAAAGAACAACCTTAATCAAATCTCTCCTTGATCCATTCAATGTGAGCATTAACTCACACCAATGTTTTATAATGATTCGGACAAAACCATTTCATAAAACATTGCAGCCTAAATAAAGTGCCCAACTTAATTTAATAGTGTGAACCATTTCATCAATTGTGAGAACCTATGACCATGTCCTCTATGAACGTATTCATATGATCATATACTCCACAATTGATCCGGACTTTAGAGTTTGTAAATAGTGTGCGAAATAAATGAAAAAAAAAATACTCCATTTATTAACATGCAGAAAAGAAATGCAATGTCATAATGTCATGCTCAAAAGCACAAAATAACAAAGTGAAATAACAAGCGCCTAAAGCTACAAATCCTGGAATCCTCCTAAGACCCATAGATGAAACATGCCTCTCGAACACACGCTCGGGCAAACTCTTAGTAAAAGGGTGAGCGAGATTCTCGTCGATGCTATCTTTGCTACCACCGTATCTCCTCTTTTAATTATTTCTCGGATCAAGTGGTATTTCCTCTCTATGTGCTTCGTCTCTTATGACACCTTGGTTCCTTGACGCGCTACTACCGCCCCCACCGTTGTCACGATGAGAGTGTGATAGGACAATTTACACTGTATCACCCGAAGATCCGTTAGGAACTTCTATAACCATGCAGCTTCCTTTGCGGCCTCGAAGCGACTACATACTCGGCCTACGTGGCGAGTCGACCACACATGTTTGTTTTACACTTCTCCAACAAATGGCACCGCCATTAAGGGTGTACACATATCCCGAGGTGGATTTTCTTGAGTCGATATCTCCTTGGAAATCCGAGTCCGTATAACCAATGGTTTCAAGACTCCCACTTGAGTAGACCAACATATAATCTTTCGTTCTCCGTAGGTACTTGAGTATATGTTTAACCGCTACCTAGTGTTGCTCTCCAGGGTCCGATTGGTACCGGCTTACTACTCCCAGTGCAGCAGATATCTGGTCTGGTACATAGCATAGCATACATGAGACTGATGAAGACCTTTTGTCATTAGCCTTGGGGTCTACAATCAACAATTAACCAAGGATTGCGTATAGGCAAACCTAGGATCGTTCTCTCTTTTTGAGGAGCTTTTTATTGAATCCTAAGTAATCTAGATGTCATGCAAATGAAATGGAGAACAAGGGGGATTGGGTTTTGTTTATAACAAGAATTAAAGACGGAATGAAAAGAGCGGGATTTAATCAAATTAAAATGGATCAACCCGAGAATTGGGATTCCAAGACCTTCCATCATCGAACAAAAATAGAATAACTGAACTTATGATTGATTCTAGACAAACCAAAATCTCTCGCATTTGTCTAAAAACTCCCTCAACTAGACGATCGCCTAGCATATGTTCGAATACATGGTATGCTTTCTCGTACGAACGCACAATACTCACATGAACCTGATCCGAATTATATCCTTGGGATATCAATCTGGATGTTAGATCTAACATCCAATCTGTATCTAAACTCGAATCCGATTGAAGTACGAAACAAGTTAGTTACCGATTAAAGCGCAAGTCCTCCGGATGACACCATGGAATCCTCAACTCATGAGTCGATCACGAAACTTAGCCAAGCATGGCTGTATAAAATGAAAATGCAGAAATAAAGATGTTCATCATGACCATGAAGAACATGAACAAGTTCATCATGAACACGAAGAACACAAAGAACAATTAAAGAAAATGAAAGCTTCTATTCCAATATAAAAATAAATCTCAACAACATAATGAATCCTTACGAAAGAGATGAAGAATAGAAAATCAAAATAGAATAATTAAAAGAAAAGATTAAGACTTAAGCCATACCAAGTAGGAGACAATAAATTAAAGACAAGAATTAAAGACAATACATAAAACTAATAAAGCAAAACTAAAACCATTCCAAGTAGAAGGCAAGAAGTAGAAGAAGGAAGCTAGAATGTGAGAGATCTTGGTCTCCAAGGTGTGTATTTCCCTTCAGCCTCTTCATCTATTTATAGGAAAATTGGGCATCTCATTCATCCATTTTACACCTAATTTCGTCACTTTACTTGGTGGCAAACATGGAAGAATCATTGAACCACTTTCCACCTCCAAAAATGCGTCATTTGCAAGCTGGATTACACCATGGAAACGGTGGATCTAGACCACATGGTCTTCATATGAAATGTTGCCCTGGATTTCAGCTTTCCAACCGCGCAAACCGGACCTAATTTGGAGGTCTTTAGCTCCAGTTATGGGTCAAATACCAAATGTCATTCCAGAGTCCAGTGACAGCAGCCTATTTCGGCTTCCAGGCCCATTTTGGCCCTCTAAACATCTGATTTGACTTTTGGGCTATTCATAAGATTTGTAGGGCTTCCTCTTAGCTTTCTGAAAATGCAAATTGAAGATCCATTGGACTTCTAGAACTCAAGTTATACCCAAAATACCAAACAGTGTTCACGACCCAATTGTAGTAAGAATGTGACTAAAGTTCAGTTTTGAATCCAAACTCAAGATGTGACCAAGATTAATGCAAATAAAGTCTAAAAACTCATTATGAAGATGAAATCACATTTTTAGGTAATTGATACATTAAAGCATGACAATGATAGAGTTTTTAGCTTCTTTTTGCATTTAAAATATCATGAATTCGAGAGATTATCGAGACTACCTCTTTCTTTGAAGCATAAGGTATCCTACTCATGCGTTCTCTCTCTCAGGAGTTTGAGGAGATTGCTTCTCGGAGATGAATCCCATGCCTGAAGGGTATAATTCCCCTCTTTGAATTCTCCATGCTAAACCTGGCAAGTATTTTGTCAATGTATTGAGCCCGAGATAATGCCAAAACCCTGTTCTTCCGGTCTCGCAAGAGTTTAATACCAAGAACATAATTGGCTTCCCCCGTCCTTCATATCAAAATGTTTGCTCACCAGGTTTTTATGCCCAACAATACCTCCAGTATCATTTCCGATAAGGAGTATATCATCCACATAAAGTACCAAAAAAGATACCACATTACCTTGGATCCTTTTATACACACACGGCTCATCAGGGCTTTTCTCAGAGCCATAAGACTCAATGGCTTGATCAAATCTGATGTTCCATGATCTGGATGCTTGCTTAAGTCCATAAATGGACCTCTGCAACTTGCATACCATTTCTTCTTGCCCTTTGGCTATAAACCCTTTTGGTTGCTTGCATATAGATTTCCTTTTCCAAATTTCCATTTAGAAAAGCAGGTTTGACATCCATCTACCAAATCTCATAATCAAGATTGGTCATAATGCCTAAGAGAATCCGGATAGACTTGAGCATGGCAACCGGCGAAAAGGTTTCATCATAATCCACTCCTTCTCTTTGGGAGTACCCTTTCACCACCAATCTAGCTTTGAAGGTTTCAACCTTCCCGTCCGATCCTCTCTTTCTCTTGTAAATCCACTTACACCCAATGGGTCTTACCCCTTTAGGTGCATCTACAAGAGACCAAACTGAGTTGGAATACATAGAATCCATTTCACGATTTATAGCCTCGAGCCATTCCTGAGCATCAACATCTCCTAGTGCTTCGTCATAACTCATGGGATCACCATCTTCTGCGATGATGTCATCCTGATTTGACTCACCCAACAAGAGATATCTTGCAGGTTTACGAATCAATCTCCCACTATGACTTTATCGCACTTGATGTCGTGCATCTACAGGGGGGTCCACATTTTGTGGGTTGACAATTTCTAGATGAGAACCCTCATTAAGTGGATCAACCAATTCATGATTTTGTTCTTCATTTAGTTCAACATCATGCTGAACTTCCGTTCTCTCTGCGGTTCCCGTGTATGTTCGATACATTTTCCCCTCTTTGAACAACCACGGGAACAAAAAGCTGGAACCCCGAGGTTGTGGTGAAACTTGATCGAGACTAGCTCATCAAGAATAACCTTACTTCTTGGCTTATAGTTTGTCATATAGTCCTCCTCTAAGAAAGTCGCGTGAGTGCTCACTATGACCTTCTTTTCTCTTGGACTATAAAACAACCAACCTCGGTTCCTTTAGGATAGCCTACAAACATGCATACTTCAATACGCGAGTCCATCTTGTCCGGTTTCTGTTTCAAGACATGTGCTTGGAGCACCCCAAATCCGAATATGATTCATGGTGGGCTTACACCATTTCCACAATTCAATTGGTGTCGTTGAAATCGACTTGGACGGAGCTAAGTTCAATAGATACATAGCTGTTTCTAAGGCATATCCCTAGAATGAATCGAAAAGTGATGAATAACGAGCATAGATCTTGTCATTTCTAAAAGGGTTCTATTTCTCCTTTCGGAACTCCATTCTGTTTGGGGTGTCCCTGGAGAAGATAATTGTGAAACTATCCCCTCTTTGGTCGGGTAAGACCTGAACTCTCCGAGATAGGTATTCACCCCTCGATCGATCGAAGAGTCTTAATTTGAACACCTAGATGCTTTTCTCGCCTCAGCCTTGAACTCTTGGAATTTTCCAAAAGCTTCGGACTTGTGACGCATCGGTACACATGTCCAAATCTAGAGTAATCATCGGAAATGTGATGAAATACGATACCCGCCTCTGGCTTGGACATTTATTGGTCCACATACATTAGTATGTACCAATTCCAGCTGAAGTGTGGCACGTTTTCCCTTGGCCTTGAAAGATCTCTTGGTCATTTTACCCTCTAAATAGGATTCACACACCGGTATCGGTTCAAAGTTCGGGATTTTAAAATCCCACTTTTGACCAAACCTTGGATCCTGTTAGAGTTAATATGACCCAATCTCAAATGCCAAAGATAAGTTTCATTGGAAACTTTTCTTTTCTTTGATGAATTGATATGCTCAACATTTTTTAATTCAACATGATTAACTTCACAGGGAATATGACTAAGGAAATAAAGACCATTAAACTTTACACGGAACAAATAAAAGAAGATGAACTTCTTATTGAAACTGAGGAATCAAACTGAACCACAAACCATGTTTATCTAAACAACTAACGAAATTAAATTCCTCTTAAAATCAATAATAAATAAACAGTCTTCTAAAACCAAAGTTCTATAATTATTAAAAGATAAAACAACTTGTCCCAATCGCTAGTGCGGAGATACAAGCCCTGTTCCAAGCTTCAAATCTCGTTGTCCTTTACTCACCGGCAAGCTATGTTTGAACCACTACAAAGAGTAACAAACATGGTTAGTGGCTCCCGAATCAACGATCCATTTGTCATCGTGATTCTCCACTAAACAAGCCTCAATCACATTTAAATTACCCATACCTGGTTTATTCATTTGTGGGCAATCTTTCTTCCAATGCCCCTTTTGTCCGCACTTGAAGCACTTGCCTTTTGGCTGCTTCATTGCAACTATTTTGGCAACTGGAGTACCTGATTTCTTCTTTTTCTTGTTCTTGTTCTTTCCCTTGGGTTTCCCCTTAGGTTTCACAGAACTTTCACTAACAAACAATGCACTTCCTTGCTTGACTAGAGTCGCTCGGTACTCTCAAGCTCGTACATTAGTTGAGTGAGGTCAAGATTCATTTTGTTCATATTATAATTCATCTTGAATTGGTTGAAGTATTCGAGGTAGTGATTGTAAGAGAAGGTCAACTTTTACTTCTTGTTCAAACTTGATACCATGGTCATCGGCTTCTTGAAGTTTGCTATCATTGTTAGACAATGATCCCGCACACTTCCTTCGACATGACTGTCTTGGTGACTGAACTCAGCGCATTTTGCCTAGCAGAACTGCTAGGTGTAGCAAACATGGCATCAAGAGTCTGGAGCATTGTTGCTCCACTCTGAATTATGTTCATTTGCTCCTGAAGGTGACTGGCGAGACTGGCCAAAATGTAGCAGCGAACTGACACATTCGCCTTCTCCCATCTATCCTTCTCCTGCTGAAAACGAGTCCGAATTGCATCAGACGCATCTGCAGCAGGCAGCGCTGGCATAGGGGTAGTGAGAACAAAGTTGAGCTTTTCATATTGAAGAACAATATCTAAATTGGTTCTCCATTGTTTGTAATTTGTACCATCCATAGGTTTTTGGCTCAAGATTGTAGCTAAAGGATTGAATGAAGACATTTTTCTGAAAATAAGGAAAAACACACTAATTTCAAACTTTAAAATTAACAACAAACAGAAATATCGCTAGTAGATTCTAATAACTACTATTCGTTCATTGTTTAACAATCCATTAGTTATTTTACAAGACTTACGATGGGCAAGATTCTTGTAAAACTAATATTGTTAATTTGGGCCTTCGTTCCATTGCCGAGCCTCGATGGGAGGGTTAACAATTTTACCAAAGTTGAATGTATTTAACTATTGTTTACTTTCAAAATTATCTTTAGTATCCAAGTGTTGCCGACGATGGGCCGTATAAAACTTTACTAAAATTTTGAAAATATTAGGGTTTAATCTAGCGAAATCCGATCATCCTTATCCGATGGGGCTTCGGCGACAACTATTTCACTAATAAACCCACAATGGGGCCCGTAGGTTTTAAAATTAAAAGCTTAATTTAAAACCTTCACCCATTCAATATTTTAAGTTTAGAATTTTTAATTTCCAAGAATTTGTTCATTTTAGAGTATTCTCGTGAGATCAACATCTTAATTGAAATCATTAGGTACTTTAAAATCCGGTCATGATTGGCGAATGAGCTTCACATGATCATTTTAAATAACCCACAAGATATTCTCAAAAATACAATTCTCTTGGGAAATTTGTTAGATTATTTATCTGGATAACCCAAATAATCTCTCATAATAACTATCACACTAGTCGATTGAAAAACATAATAGTTATCATGCATTTATGACATGTGATTATGCAACAATATGGCATCTTCCTATTCTATATGGCATGTTATTTCAAACATCACGTTAATCGTACATATAATTCATACAATCCAAGAAAAGCATTAAATTAATTAAGCAAATAACTTTAATCCATGGTTTTCCTAAAAAAAAATTAAAAAATTTTACAACTTTGGAATTTCTCTTTTGTCCCGCCCATAGGATTTATCTGAAGCCCCTTCAGGGTATCTATGAGCCCAAAAGCCCAAAAACCCAATCCTTGGCTAGAAGCCCTAGGACACAAAAGAGGAACCCTTGCCTTCGCCTCGCCACGCAAGGAGCCGAAGTCATCTCAAACGAAACTCCAGGGGAAGCACCGGCACGGAGACGATCAAACGGCCGGAACCACCCCAAAAGGGTGGCCCACGCGCCCTCACGCGCCGGCCGTTTGCCGGCGCGTGACGGCCACGCGCAGCCACTTGTGGCGGCGCGTGGATTGTCTTTTGGCGGTGTTCCGACCGCCACGTTGTTTGTCTTTCCGTCCTCTTTCCATCCATATATGGTTTGTCCAGATCCAAGATCTAGAAGTCCACGAAAAGTGTCGTACAGTGTTGTTTGCTCATATTCTTCGCGTTTCTTGATCTCCAACTTTTACAGGAATTCGAAAAATACATAGAAATTCGAAAAGAAATCATAAAATAGCAAGGAGGAAACCTAATCATATGGGATTAGCCTCCTTGTTACAAATCAAGAATTACACGAGAGAATCTTAACCATGGATTAAAGTATTCATATGATTTATAAACGATAACTACTATGAAACAAATAACAAATATAGAAATGATGCCATCTTTTCAAAAATAATTTTCGAAAATAATCACATGAAATTTCAAAACTCGGTTCTTTTCCTCATCGCTATTGGCTCGATGCCAATTGTAGGAAACTGATCAGAAACGCGGAAGCGTATCGTACCACGCCATGTAGGAAAAGATGAAACCTTTCATCGTTTTGCTTACCTGGATATTGAAGAGTTATCTGAAAGATTCTCCACGAACAATCCTTGTCTACGAACAGTCCTCGTATACGAACAGTCCTCGTGCGATCTATGATTGATCTTCCAGACTATCTCTCGAGGGGGATGAGATGGTTGTGTGGGCAATCGTTCGGATGATGAACGTCGCCTCTAGGTTTTTGTTTACGATGAGAGCCTCCTATCTATTTGTGCGGCCGTATCTTTTCAAGCGATCGAAAGTTAGTTTATATCTACTACACCCAAGACCTAACCCTAATCCACATGGGCCTTAGAGTTCTTGGGCTGTAGTCTCAATTAAGCCTTATTGGGCTTAAGTGACCAAAGAGCACATTAACCCAACAGAACTAATATCAAGTCCCCAAAGAATTTTTTGTCATTAGGTTCTTACGCGTAAATAATATTGTTTTGTCTCCATTTTTTTTTTAATAAATAAGGGATATAGAGATAATTTGACTCAAATTTTAAATCCTTAATTGAATCACATAACCTAATTAATAATTTATTAAAGTTAGTAGCACAAATTAAAATTTGGATAATTTAACCATCTTTATATCACAATCAATAGCTACTACTGTTTCTTTCAGTAACGCCCACAAGTTCACAAAGGCGCGCGAGCTTGGCCTCTTCTTCTCTGTTTCCAATTTTCTCTCTGTGAGACACTTTCCCCCAGTTCTTTGATTTTTTTCTTGATTGTGAAAGACAGATTGGGAATGTTTTTTTTGCTTCCCATTTCTCTTTCTCTCTGTGCAATTCGTTTATTGAAGTGATGGCTCGGCGAAGAGTGATTACCTGGGGAAGGGTTCGAAAATCTCTTCAAGCTCTGTTTTCTTGTGCCTTACTCTTCTCATTCACTATCCTTCTTGCTCTCAAGATTGACAATGTCGTCCATTACTCATGGTGGTACGCCGTTTGATTCACTGTTTCTTTCTTGCTTTATATTGAGTTTCTCTTTCAATACCCAGAAGTTAAACATATACAAAAGAAGCAAAGGTAACGAATGTGACTTCCTTTCTGAACTTTTTGCTGGTTTCTTTGTCCTCTTTTGTGATTGAGTGCTTGCATAGTTGCATTGATTGCATGCATGGTTGATTTATGAATAAAACCCATTTGTATTTATATTTTTAATTTTTTTAAATCTAATTGGCAGGATTACATTTTTCACCTCTTTGGCTTTTCATGGAGTTGTATCTCGAGGTCGGTTTTCCCTGCCTGCTCCTTCAATGCCACATGATTGCCATGTATGTATGTTTGAATTTCTCGTTAAAAAAAGCGTAATAATCTTCATTGTGAAATTATTAAAATTCTTGCAAAGTAGTTGGAAATGGGTTTTCAAATAGGTTTTTTGTTGCTGAAGTAAAACTAATTCTTTGTTCATGGACAGTGGGATCCTTGTCATACCATCATGGCAATTCCGTTGCTTGTTGCTTTTGAGCTACTTCTTTGTGCACATCTTGAGAGCTCTTATGGTAAGAAATTAAACATTTCTTTTGGAATAATAACTATCATTAATCTTATTGAGCTTCTCTTTTAAAATTTGCTGATTTTTATTATTTTCATTCAAATGATGATGCAGAGGTCAATTTAAAGATAGTTTTCTCACCCTTGTTGGCTTTTGAGGTGGCGGTTATGATTGATAACTTTAGGTATATCATATTTGGTCAACTGGTTCATCAGATTCCCCCATTTCCCACTGTCAAAACACCAAGAGCTTCCATGAAAGAATTGAGCTGCAAATCATAACTTCTGCACAATTTTTATTAAATGATTGATTGAATAGCATGCCATATCTGCTATTTTAACATATCATTTTCATACTTGGGAAGTGTTATCATAATTTCACAATAAAAGTAGAGGTTACAATAATTGCCTTTCAATCTGGTAAGTACTTGGTTTAGTAATAACTAATAAATATATCTTTCCATAGGATTTGTAGGACATTTCTGCAAGCTGATGAAAATATGATTGAAGAAGCAATGCGGAGAACCCTTCCTGTAAGTATATTATCCTTTATTTTGATTAAATAATTGATTAACGAGTTGCTCTAAGTAATATTAGGTATCTATTGCTTGCGCTGGATTTCATTTACTACTTTCTTCAAGGAATTGTTGGTACTCGGTGTTAAAGATGTTTGGTTCCCTTCTTAATGGTATATATTACCATACGTTTTTATTTTAGCGACAAAATATGACCTACAGGACTTGTAGATCATATTTTTAAAATGATGAAACTCAATAGATTAATGCAATCTCATTGTCATTATATTTTTTTTAATACCTTGAAACTAAATTTTGAACTTTTGTTTTCTAGCACTTCTGCACTGCAATATCCATGGCCTTCTTTATTGTTGCTACAGTGCTTACTCTTTGTAAGATATGTGGTAAGTTTTTATTTTCCCTTTAAAATAAAAGTTCCCTGCGTAATTAGCTTCTTTTCCCCTTATGTCTGTTCATATCGTTTTCTGGAGATGCATAATGAATCACTAATTAATTACAACTTTAAAGCTTACACGTTCATGGCCTCGTCTGGATATGTTTCTACTGAATTGCCTGCGTTCAAAATATGCCAAGTTCTCCTTAGAAATTGAGGAGATATTATAGGAGTTAATATAATGTGTTTTAACTGAAGTTACTACATCAGTACTGTTGGCCAGTAAGAAATTAATAATCAATATATTGAACATCAACAAGTTGTGCTCAGTTTAAGTGGTGATTTAGACTGGGGTAAGTCCGATTAGCTAAAATGGTCCAGTGTCTTGAGTTCACATTTCTTGAAAGAAAAAAAAAAGTAAGTCATTTCTATAAGTTGCTAGAACTCTGAAAAAACATTCATAAATCATAACAGTCCCTCTATCTTGTTGCAGCTAACCTGCTCTCCATCATCTGCAGGCAATGAAGCTGCACTAGGCTGGTGGGAAATATTTAAATTCTTTGGTTATAGTATACATATGTAATCATAAGACTGATAGTATCCGGATTTCCCTGTTTTATAAATTTCCTTTATCCTTTTGCAGTGTTGGAGTGAGCATTGCCATTTTTCTTTCTACAAAGTGGCACAATCCAAGAATTCATGGGAATGATGAGATTACTGAATCATCGTCATTATTAATGAGAAACCAGGACTTGGGTAGCAGCTTAGATAGTCAGCAAAGTGGGTCAAGCAATCTGGAGAACATCGGTGGGCACATTACGAAAATTCCTATAATTGCTTTCCAAATACTGCTGATTATGCGTTTAGAGGTATGAAATTAAAGATGGAAAGAAATGGAAGATTAATTAAAAATCTTTTTCAGAGTTTTTTCTTTCCTCATTTCTTGTCCTGTCTGCTTTTTTAAGGGAACTACTGCCAGTGCCAGAAATATGCTGTTTCAGACTGTTTTTTCTCCCCTTTTTATGTTGCAAGGAGCTGTTGTTTTATTTGCTGCTTTCAGATTAGTGGAAAATCTAGTACTTACACTTCACAGTGGAAAAATTTCTGCAACATTCTTGGCTGTTTCATCAAAAGCCCGCGATTTCTTTGGTTTCATAGATCATGGGTCAAGGTATTCGTATAATGCTTATTATTGGATACTCTGGCAAAATATATATATTATTTATATATTATTGGATATATAAACTGAATATCTTCAGCAGGTTCTCTTCATTTTCCCCATTAACAGGTGGCTGGGTTGGTGGTCAATAGATGAAACAAGTAGAGAGGAAGAAGCTAGAATGTACTATGATGGGAGTTTAAAGTCAGTATTTTATTCCACACATTGCTCTAGCATTCTATCTAGATAATTAGTACTCCCTCCAATCCTAAATACAAGATATAATTGACTTTTTTAGAGAGATGAAGAAAACTAATTAAATTACTTTAGATTTTTTTTATTTTTTCTTTCAAAGTAATTAGTTTAACTAAGAAACTTATATATAATTTAAGGATACATAACATATGATATGATTAAATAACTTATTTAGCTTCTTTAATCTCAAAAAAAAAAAAAAAAAAAAAAAAAAAAAAAAAAAAAAAAAATCAACTATGTCTTATATTTAGGAATCGTTGGCTTAGAAGGTTAGGGATTATAGTTGACGTTGATTCATCATTTTTAACGTCTCTAATTCAAAACTGAACGTGAAACTTTGATATGGGAAGTTCCCATAAGTAATTGAGCATGAAAGCCAAATGAATCAAAAGATTCATGTTTGGTTTGGGAAGAGATCATGGAAGTTTTGAAATGAATGGAAAGATAATCTACTTTCATTGAGTGATTTATTAGATAATCGAAAACAGAGAATCTTGAAGACGGAAATGGTAAGATCTTTGGCACAAGAAGAGGGGTTGATTTGTATCATCTTGACTTGGTTTTGATTTCTCTATTTTTTTAAGAATACCGAGTCGGCTTCTTCTCCTACCCCTATCGTATAGAACATGATGGAGTACAAGATATTGGTCAAATTTTCTCTCCACTAATATATATAATTCAATTTACAAATTAGGTATAATAGTTTCTCCCCTGATCAGGTGAAGAAAATGCCTCATGAAGCTCTTGCTGAGGAGGTAAAGGCCTTGTTCTTGCAGCTATAACATCATTTCTTGCATCATCTTCTCCTCATGTTCAAAAGAATTTGTTGAACCAGTAACTTACTTTTACTTTCAGATTCTTGGACTTCAGGGTGCATTGCCTGAGCAAACCAATGCTGCAAAATCTAGCCAGCAGGAGTATGAAAGACTTCTAAATGTAATATTTTTTTGGGCCTTTATTGATCTTTACTTTCTGCATTATAAATATGCAAATCATACAATTTTGGTTTTAAGCATATCATCAGCTTCTTTTTTTTTTTTTTTTTTTTTTTTTTTTCCGGTCGAAGATCGCTAATCTTCAAATTTGTCAATCAGTTGAAAAGAGCTTGAATGTGTGGCCTTTTTATTTATTCATTTAGTTCTTCGATGGTTATTTGAATGGAGACATGATTTTGTCTTCCTCACAATGTGGGACATTATAAATGTATTACGAAACTAAGGTGACACTGACACAAATGGCTGCAATGAAAAGCTGTCATTTTGGCCTCATCATGAAGTTAAAGGCACCCAACAAAATTGTTGCAGTTGTTTCCCAGTAATATGGGAGCCCACAAAGGTTGTTTTCTTTTGTGGCCAAAGGGGCAAAGGGTACCCCACAAAGTTATTGGAGGCCTACCTACCGTATAAACAAGTAGATCTGTGATTTGGAAATCCTTATGCAACTGATTGATGTATGCTTGGCTTACCTTGTTTGCAATTTAAAATTATGTATAAATTCATGCTCTCTTTTATTAGTTAGGGTAACACAGATGAAGATGTGGAGATGGATGTATGGCTTACCTTGTTTGCAATTTAAAATTATGTAAAATTCATGATTAAGGGTAACACAGATGAAGTGATCATATCAATTTGAATCATAGTAGACGTGACACTAATTGAAGAGAAAATGGTATAACATAGTTTGAGCTATTGAGGTGGTCTAGATATGTACGAAGAAGTTTGTTGAGGGCGCAAGTGAGAAGGTAGATCAAACAATATGGAGTCCTCTGAAATGGGCAGAGGAAAACCAAAAAGAACACTCAATAAAGTAATTGAACAACATTTTGGTTAACTATTTATCTAAATATTTGATTGTAGATAGAGCATGTTATTGTGTCATCTGTATAACTAACTCCACCTAGTGGGATAAAACTTGTTGTTGTTGTATTATTATTATTTTTGTAACTTATTATTATTATTATTGGAAACCACGGATTCATTTATTTTTTTCATTATGCTTGAATGGGATCTATTTCACTGTTAACCTAGTAGTTGATTAATTTATGACACTGTTAACGAAGTAACTCATTAATCTATCAGGAAAAGATTCTATGCAGAGTTTGCTTTGATATGCAGATAAATGTGATTCTTCTTCCTTGCAGGCACCATAGCATTTGCAGGTAAGTACTGCCGTTGATTTGATCTTCTCGCTGCCATTTCGTTGTTCTTTAATAATTGCTCTTTTAACCTTAGGACCAGAGTAAGAAATTCTTGGATAGATCAAGCTAAACATGAAATAAAAATAAATATATATAGCATGCTCAATATAACGCGTTTTCTGTATAATTAGCTTACTTTACTAATCTTAGATAGATAAGGAGTTGAAGAAGTTTGACCATGCTGTGTTTATCTGCTATCCTTTTTTGAAGAATGATTTTCCTTTTCTTTCTTTCTTTCTTTTTTTAACTGACAAGCATACCATAATCATCATTACCCCTGTTGTGACTATATTCCATCATGGATAACAGCAATTGCTGCGAAAAATGTCTGACGTGTCCCGTCTGCCGTGTCCCCATTGAAGATGTAATTCCTGTATAGAGATTTGTAGGTTCCATGTCTTCACTGGTAGACGATGTTTTTATTTCCTCTGATAAGTTTTCATGTGTTTTCGGATTAGGCCATTACTGAGAAACCCACAAGTGTGGTTCCTCTGCTCATAGAACAAGTGTATATAATTTTAGACAGTTTCAAGGAATAGACAATCCAATTCCCTTCCTGTATCATGTAATCCAGTTATCACTTACTGAATCAGACTGGATGACTCTCTCTCTCTCTCTCTCTCTCATTGCTAATTAGCTCATTGTCTTTATGGGTCCCATGTAAAACTATGCTGTCTATTTGAAAACTCACCAGCGGATTCCTTAATCAATAGTGGGTCTATAATCATATGCAATGAATGTTCCAGACCAGAAGAGTAGGTGAGTATATTACACTACCTCCTGTCTGGTCCTTATTAGTTGAGAATTAGATTTGAAGATTGTACTTTATCTCCTAAATTTAAGCAGGGGTATTTTTGAAAAATAATTATAATTAACTAATTTAACTTCTCTCTTTAATCTCTCCAAATTCTGGTAAATAGTTCCTATAATTAGGACTGGTGTGAGTAATTTTTTTTTTTTTTTTTTTTATATAAAGTATTCTATTGATTGCAACATTATAAGGAGTTTCTATCAAATAATAATGATGTGAAAGATGGTAATCCTTCCGATCCTAACTGTAAGACCAATTTAACTTTTTTGAAGAGATTAAAGAAATTAATTAAATTACTTTAGAGTATTTTTATTTTTATTTTTTCCTCCAAACTGATTAGTTTGAGTGATAAACTAATATATAATCTAAGGAAACACAATATCGATATGATTAATTAACTAATTTATCTTTCGTATCTCCAAAAAGTCAACTGGTCATAATTAGGACCGAATGTAGTATTTTAGGAAAACAAACGTTTACTATATTTGTTACAAAAAAACTAACATAACTAACTGTTTTAATTTAACCAAATTGGTCAACTAGCCTTATATTAAGCATCGAAAGTAGTATATATAGATAATGATATTCATTGGCCAAAAAAAAAAAAAAAAAAGAAGATAATTATGTTCTGATACAGAGCAACTCCAGGGAGAGCAGCAGGAATTTACAGCAGCTCTGATAGACATGTTTTGAGATTACAGATAAAAATTTAAATGGCCTCACTGATGCATACATAAGACATCAAGGTGCATACATGACATTTTGTACCTATTTATTGTTCTAACAAATCTTAGATACTTATGCTTCAAATTATTATTAATTCATGAGCAAGGCAGTGCCGGGAACACAAACTTGGGGCTCAAGGCTCCAACTTCTCTCTATATGAATCTTGTCGTCGTCCCGAACCATTCTGGCGAAATCCTCGTAGCAATCCTCCAAGCTCCTGAATGTTTCATTGGGGTAGAGAGTTCCGATGTCGGCGTCGCCAGGTCCTTCCGTAGGGAAGTTCAGTTGACAACCTTTAATGAAGATATCATGAGTGAAGGCTGCTACAATGCTCGCTGGGATGCGATTCTCTGCAGGGTTACACATAAAACAAAAGAAACGTTAAAATGTAATACATATGTTGCAGTGTCTGCTTTTGAACTGTGTCTCTTATCTTCAGATTTTTGCTTAGAGGTTTAGAGTTTAGGGTAGATGATGTAAATTAAATGTAATGGGATTGAGGGAAACTAAAGGAACCTGCAGCTGCAGCGAGAAGATCATCTCCAGAGACGGTGACTCTGGGAATTTTCCGTCCGACTTTAGATTCCCACAAAGAAGCAAGCTCGTTGATGCAATAACAATTGTTTGGAGGGCGAAAATGGACGTTCTTGTTCAGAGTTCTGAGATCATCTGCTGCTTTAATGGTGAACTTTCCAACATCCGCGCCATCAACGAAGTAAGCTGTCCATAAACAATCAAACAAATTTTTTTTTTATTATGCAATATTATTCCATACAGGACTCCATCATTTTCAAGGTGATAATGGATCATTTAGGGAATGAGTTTCCCTGCCTATCATTTGGATAGGTAGGGAGAGCTCCTCTTCCTTGGACCGTCCAGATTAGAGATGGACGGTCCAGATCTGATTTTTTTTACTTTTTATTTTTTCAAAAAAAATTATTTTAATGGGTACAGAATCTAAAATAAAGATAATCTCTCAACTAACATTTTTTCAAAAAATGATTTTTTTATTCAAAAAGTAGTAGTTAAAAATAAAATAAAATCTGGATCTTAGGATCTGATCTGACGGTCCAGATCAGATGGGCAAAAGGTGCCTATCCTTTGGATAGGCACCAAAACTGATTCCGATCATTTAGAAGTTGGTTTTTTACTATTTACGTTTTACGAGGTAATAAATGTGTAAAAGAAGTTTTGTATTGATTTATGTGGACATAATTTTCAAATACTAATTCAAACAAACACTTCAAATGGGCATTTAATATCATTAGGTTACATAGCCCACCAAAAGTTGAAAAGGAATGTGTTTGATGTTAGTTGTGTCAAATGATTCCAACCTATAAAATGGTTTTAAAACATTATCTTTACCAAAAAGTGATATCAAGTGGAGGGCCAGTGATATTCATTCCTAGAGGTTGAACTCGGTTCTATTTTTATAAGTCCTTTTTGACTAAAAAATTTGGTCCTTTTATAAGTTCATTTTCACCAAATAAATGAGATTGTGACAATTTTGCTCATATTATTGTACCAATGAAAATAGAGAGAGAATAAAGAGTTGAAAGGTGCTCATTCATAAATAAGAGCAAAGTTGAAAATTTACCCCATAATCATTAAGCTACCTACCTCTCCTTAGTATCTTTGATTTGTTTAAAATAGACTTATAAATAGGACGAGAGTGGTAGATTTTAAAATTAACTAGAATGATCAGACTTGTGCCAAAATATTAGAAAAAAATATTACTAGAATAATGAGGACGTCATAATTATAATTCATTTAGATAGAACGTTGGTTTGGTGCTTAAAAAAAAAAAAAAAAAAAATCATACGATAAAAAAGGTGATAATGAGAAATGTGTTGCATTTCTATATATGTAATTAATAAAAGTAGAAAATGCAATAAAAAATTATTATTGAGCAATAATAATTAGTTTACCTTTGACGGTTCCATCACCGTAGATGGGCAAAACATCCAACGGTGGAGGGTTAGCGGCAGGATGACAATCATCATAATATGGCCAAGAGGCAATAGAATTACAGCAAATGTAGGTGTAGGGGATCCCTGTCTCCTCTATTATCCTCCGCACCTTCCGCTTCTCTACATACATTTGGAGCCCCGGCTCCACTGGATCCGCCCGGTCCACGTCATGCCCAAACTCCGATGGCAAAAACCTCTGTAACCCCAGTTTTATATTAATATAATACCAAAAACAACCCTTTTCTTATTTTATGTTTCATATCCCAAAAAACAGAAGTTCCCTTGGAAAAAGAAAGGTTTTGGTAGATTCGACTCTAAATATTTTAAGCGAATTAAGTGAAAAGTACACAGGTATATTTTAAATAAAGGTTTAATGTTTCTATCTTTATCACAAATATTTTTTTTTTTTTGTTTTACTTGTATAAAATTGAGTGGGTCCCATTAATATTTTATTTCTTCTTTTTATAATAGAACTCACTCACTTTTATGTGATAAAATATTCTGCCCCAAAAACAGAAATATTAAATCCAAATACCACTAAGAGTGATACTCCACCCATCATATTATGAAATAGAAAGGAAACGGTCAGTCATGTGACATGGGTCTGAGTATAGAATACACACACACACACATATGCACCTTAATAGTTTTGACAGATTTCATGGCCTCCACAAGAGTGAGCTGATCAAGAACAGCTCCGGCTCCTACGACTGAGATTACTATCTCTATTCCATTCTCTTTCAATATCTTCTCCATCACTTCCTTCTCATTAATCGATCCCTGCATCAATATTTACAAAAATAAAAAACGATTTTTGAATATTTCTGTTAAAAAAAAAAGATCGGGAATAACATTTTACTCACCTCAACGATTGTGGCCCCTTTCTTGCGAAAAGATCTGACAAGGGCGGCCTTGGTAGGGTCGAGGGGTTCGCCGCGAACCAGCAGGAAGGTGGGGTGGCCGGCAGCGAGGCTGGAACCCGCCACGAACTGACCCATGAAACCCATAGCTCCGGCGATGAGCACCGGCCTGGGGGCGGCGGCGACAGGAGGGCTAGTAACCGGTGGTACTGTCATTTCCAACCTCGCACCAAGGCTCTTGCCTGATATATGTTTTATTATTTTTAATTGGATTCTGGGGACAAGATTCTCCGTAAGTAGGTGTCGTTTATATAGGAATCAAGCCCGAACTACAATTTTCACCTACTCTTCCACTAGCACGTGCTAAAATTCCAACCATTTTTCTATTGACTTCTTATTACAAATCTTTTAATAATAATAATGAACGACATTTTTGCCATAACTGAGAGTGCAAAATGCATACTATGTTCCTTTTTCTTTTTTTTTTTACCCTAGTTTAAACTCTACAATAAATTAAAAAATGTAACTAATAGTACTTTTTATATTCTTAACATGCCCTAATATTTTTGGTGACATATGCACTTAATTTATTTTAATAATGATTTTTTTTTTTTTGAAATTTTTCTCCTGCTTTATGGGAATTAGAGCTCTATATCTTTATGTGCACTAGGGTCTTTGTTTTATGTGAGGTTCATGTGGCTTTTTGAAATTTTTGAAAATTAATGAATATAAAAAAAATACTATAACTAAAAAATAATAATGAACATTGTCTTGGCCTAAAAAGACAGATAAATAGAAATAACGCCTTTTAAATAAAAAATATTTGAAAATAAATGAATTGAATAATGTTTATGGTTGACTGAACTCCCATGAATTTTAAATTTGTTCAGATAACTCCCATGCTATCAGTTATTATTCATATTTCACTAACGGAGTAAAATATATGTTACTCAAATTAAATTATAAATATATAACTCTTCTGCAAATTTAAATCATGCCAAAGAAACCCCTATCATATTATACTCTTTTAAGGAAAAAATTGGATAGCATTAATGATAGGTGAGTTATTTTCACAAATATGAAAATTAAGATGTAATTATGATCATTGTTATCAAATTTATGAGAGTTTAGATTTTTACGTTTCTAGTTCATAAAATCGAGTTGAGTCACCAATAAACTCGTGAGTATTGCAAACTCAGTTAAACTCACGAGTTTTATGTATCGAGTTGAGACACTAATAAACTCGTGAGTATTGCAAACTCAGTTAAACTTACGAGTTTATATATCGAGTTTACCATTTTTATTGTTTCCATCTTATAAAATCGTGTTAGCTCATCCTTAAACTCGTGTTAACTTTTTTGATTTGATCATGTTCAAATGACTTTAAAAATAAATTTTATGGAAATTTCTCTATTAAATATAATAAATTAAAATTGTTGATTGATTTAATTTCAATTATTTGAATTTAAAAAATATTTAAATCAAAATATTTTTATTTTTATATTTTAATTATTTAATTATATACTATTAATATCTATTTAATTGGAAAAATAAATTCTTACGAGTTTATGACTCGAGTTCACGATACAAGTTTAACTTACTATCACGAGTTCTTAAACACACGAGTTTGATGATAGATAAGTTAGTTATCCACACACGTCATTTAACGTTTAGGGAGATTATGGATAATGTAATTTTAAACTCCTAACCTACATTTCCGGCCAGCAAAAGAAAGCTGATAACTTACATTTAAGATGTATTAAATTTCTGATAAATGCATTCATTTACAATAATTAAATGAAAATTAACTACCATTAATAATTAATATGTTGAAGCGTAGCTGTAACGTTGAACTCAACTTTCCATTTTTTGACTGATGGTTGGGGGAGATCAATCAACAACTTCAAATAGGAAAATTCATGAATTTCAATTTGAAAATAATTTGATAGCTACATAAATCGTATTGACATTTCCAAGTCCCATCATCTTCAGGCTTACGTATTAACAATCCAAACTAAAAAGAAAGTAAAATAATAAATTAAGAGCAAATAAATATCATAGAGTAGAGTGTCATCGATCGACCGGGCCCAGGCCGAGAAGGGCCAGGGGTCCTAGCCGGCCCTCCAAGATCCAGTAAGAAAAACACATGTTTTTCAAAGTCCGCCCCTGAAGACACGAGGCGGGCCGCCCTATGCGGGCCGGAAAATTACTATTCCAAATTTTAACTATTTTTCCTTCACTTTTTTTATAAATATAATTAGTAAATTACAACACGAATCATCTAATAAATAAGCATAATCACTAATTCATAATCAAAAGCAAACTATGTTCACAAATAACTCATATAAAACATAAAAAGCATATCACTTAGCGACATTAGTACGATGACTATTATAGTTATCATCTTCGTCACTATCATTAATTTTAACGACATTTGATTGTTTTTCACTTTGGGTAATAGCCTCGACTCATGAGTAAGAATATTATGAAATTCTTCTCCCGCATCATGAACACATCCATAATCTTTATTTGCAACAAATAATAAATCAAATCATAAAATTAGAGTATAGTTATTATGTATTTGTAGTTAAATGGATAAATAACTCTATAACAAATACAATATATATATATATATATATATTAATAAATTAATAAATTTAAAAAAAAAAAAAAGCTACGATGAAAAGGGCTGCAGGGGTGACCCGAGGCCCTCCAGGGTCGGCCGTTTAAGCTGAGGCCGTCGGCCTTCTTCCGGGACTAATTTCAAATATCTCGTCCATTTTTCAAGTCCGGCCCTTAAAGGGCCGGGGCTTAACGGCCGGCCAAATGGGCCTAGCCCGTTTTGACGGCTCTATCATAGAGGTTAGGGTATATATATTTTTGGGAGAATGATATTTAAATACCATCTAAATTTTTAAAACCTCAAAATGTTTATTAAAAAATTAAAAGGACACAGAGATGATAGAAAGAAATTTGAGATTTTGAAATTTAAGTGTTTTTATTAAAAAGTTCTCTATCTCTTCCTCTTCTTAGCCACTCTCTTTCTCTCTCTCCCCCCCTTCATTTTCACTCTCACCTACGCCTTTTTTCTTCGCCGGCGATAGCTTCCATCTTCATCGTCACCGGCGAGTTTTGCCATAACCACAAAAATGCCGCGACTGGGAGTTTGAAGACGAAGCTTGGAGCGCCACATGTAACATCTTAATTTTATTTTAGGATTTAATTGTATGAAATAATTATATATGATTATTGTAATTGTGGGAGAAGAAAAAAAAATGGATAATAATAATAATAATAATAATAATAATAATAATAATTGTTGGGCTTTTGTGGTAATTTTCCCCATCTAAAAAAAGAGAGAAAAATACATGGCTGATGTGGAGAAAAAGGAAGAAGGAAAAGGAGAGATCATCACCGCCATAATTAGGGGGTGACTCACCCCTCCTTTTTCCACACACACACATATGGGTGGTTTGTGGTGGTGAGAGGAGAGAAAATGAGAAGGAGAGACGCAGAGAGTGTTTGAGAGTGAGAGAGAAGAGAAAAGAATAAGGGTTGGAAAATATTTGAGTTTTCTGAGATATGTTATTTATCTTATAAGATCATTTTGATAGTTAAATTAACTTCTTTTTAATAAACTTCCTTCATGAAAGTTATTCCACATATTTTTCTCTTTCCAATGAATATAATATTGTGTTGGTTAGTGAAAATTTTGAGGTTATGATTTTAGAAAAGTTTTGAGTTTTGATAATAGATGATTGTCTATATGTATAGAGTGATTAATAACTAATTTTAATTGGTTTAGATTTATTGATTGGTTGTTGTAGAAATTTAAATTAATTTTTCTATTTAAGAAATTTAGAATTTATATCCTACCAGAGATTTCTACTGATTAAATGAGGTGTAAATGATTTATTTGGGTTAATGGAAATATTATGGAAATTGTAATCGGTTAGTTTTGAAATTTGAAGAATTAAACTATCATTTTCAGTTTTTATTACGACAATACATTATTATTAGAATTTGTGTAATTTAAGTTATATAAAATTATAATTGTAATAATGTAGAGCTTATTTATGATCTATGATTGTTCGTGTTTTACTTCTCGAGATAAGGTTTAACTTGAAGTTGAGGTACCGAGGTTAATTTATTTTATATGCTTATTTTGAACTATAAGGTATTTTCTAAACCTTAACTTCACATAAACTACTGGCATGTGTTTTGAAAAATTATGCGTATATCTGAATATGAAATTATTTCCATGAAGCGTGTATTTTTCAATATATATATATATATATATATATATATTGTTATTGAGATTGTGAATGTTGTGGTAGTTATGATGTTTGTTGTGAAATATTGTATATGAAGTAATAAGTTTTGTAAGATATTGTTGTTATAATGTTTGTTATAAAATGTTGTATATGAAATAATATATTGCACGATGTTCTTGAAAGTTATAGTGACATTTATTTATCTCATTATCGGATATACTAGATTGTGTGGAAGAGATTTACGGTGAAATTGTACCTATTAGCTCTCTCATTCCTAGCCCAGAATTTGAGTTGAGTGTTTTGGGCGGACACCTTCCTGTGACAGTATATTGGTGGTAGCATGGGAGGGGACAATATTCTTGAAGTGTCTAACTAACCTTTGCCAAGTGTACTAGCACTGATAGGTTGTACCAGGTCTAGAAGATATAAGGAGGAACATGATGAACGAGTGGGGATGATTCTAATTATGGTTAACTATTATGTACTATTGAGTTATTGTTGATATTATAATTATGTTAGCAAACCTGCTTCTTTGACTTACAATCCTTTCCTACATATTTGATAAATTAATTTTGGGTACTTGGACTTTATGTCTCACCCTGTCATTATCAATATTTTTTAGGCGAAACCTCTAATTTTACTAGAGGACAAGGTAAGCAATTAGAGGCATATGAGTTGCGAACTTTGTAAGCCTCTTTTGGTATGAGTGTTGTATGAATTTTATATTGTCATTCTAGGGCCCTCATGTTTTTGAAATAATATATTAACTGTTTTGGAACGACTGTTTATCCGATGTGAGACCAAAGATTTTATTTTATACACTATATTATTTTGGTGAATTCAAGATTAAATCTTGTGTTGAAAATGTTTTGTGTAGACCCTATGTTGTGGGATCAGTGTTGTAAGACTCGTGGGCAATGTATTTTTCTTTTCGATAATTCTGCCCAAAGTTTTAGATTTTCAATAGTGAGTTTGTGGGCGGAAATTTGTTCCCTGAACTTTAGTGTGTATATTTTGGAAAGAAAAGGGTTTTTCCTTAATCACTTGTTAATCCGGTTTTTTAAAACATTATGGTTAATAATTGTTTAGTGAGGAAATGTCTTTTCACCGCGGGATCATAGTTCAAACCAAAGAGCTTCTTCAACCGGAGAGAATAACATTTAATCGTTTAATTGCTCTATTAACCTATTATTCAAACCAATCTTTCTTGTTATTCTGAACCTATGTTGTTGAAATTGGGTAGCTATGTTATAAATTACTCAACCTAAATCTCTTGTTGGGTTTGAAATTGGATAGCAGTGAAGTAATTGATAATATTTCGGTAAAAGGGACAAGGATTATAACACACTTACTAGTAGAACTTGGGATGTGGTGGTTTTTAGGGCTAGACTCCATTGTTGAAAGGGGAAGGAATGAGAGATGAAGAAGAAGGTCAACAGTAATCCGGGCATTTCATAAAAATCGTAATGGGATTAACAAGTTCATCAATAGTACTCACAAGACTAACAAAGGCGTTTGTCAGGTCAAAACATGTCAGTCTGGGTTCACCTACATTTGAGCACTATGAACAAAAATCATAATGAGATTAACAAGTTCATTAATAATATTTACAAGACTTGTAATAGGTTTAACAAAGACGTTCGTTAGGTATGAATTTGGGTTCAAATGTGGGTGAATCCAGTTTGAAATGTTTTCACCTAACAAACACATTTGTTAAAACTATTACAAGTCTTGTGAATATCATTGATGAACTTGTTAATCCCATTATGATTTTTGTCAAATGTGAGGGTTACTGTTCAAGTTCTTCTTCATCTCTCATTCCTTCCCCTTCCAACATTGGAGTCCAGCCTCAATAATCACCACATCCCAAGTTCTACTAGTAAGTGTGTTATAATCCTTGTCCTTTTCTCTGAAATACTGTCAATTACTTCACTGCTATCCAATTTCAAACCCAACAAGAGATAGGTTGATTCATATATTGCATAGTAACCCAATTTCAATGACAAAGGTTCAGAAAAACAAGAAAGATTGGTTTGAATGATAGGTTAATAGAGCAATTAGATGATTAAATGTCATTTTCTCCGGTCAAAGAAGCTCTCTGGTTCGAATCGTGATCCCGCAACACTCCAAGCTTCGGTCTCCAAACTCACAGTCATGGCGTTTTTTGTGGTTATGGCGGAACTCACCGACAACGGTGAAGGTGGAAGTTGTCGTCGGCGAAGAAGAATGGCGTAGGTCAGAGTGAAAATGAAGTGAGGGAGAGGAGAGAGAAAGAGAGTGGCCATGAAGAGGAGAGAGTTTAGGGGTATTTTAATAAAAACATTTAAATTTCAAAATCTCATATTCCTCTCCATCACCTCTTTGTCCTTTTAATTTTTTAACAGACATTTTGAGGTTTTGAAAATTCATATGGTATCTAAATGTCATTTCCCTATATTTTTAGGAATATTAATTATATGCATGATAGATAATATTAGGGCGCGTTTTGTACGCATAAGAGGTGGGCAGGGAAGGGAAGATGAGTAAGTTCCCTTGTTTGATACACTTTTAACGTCAATCTTCGTGGGAACTCAAGTTCTTAGGCCCACAAATCTTTCTCTAAAGGTGAAAAGATAAGATTCCACCAAAATTGGTGGGAACCTAAGTTTTCTCTAGGAACAGTGAAGCTTTTGACATATTTACCCCTTATAAAACATTTATTTTTCTCTTCTTATGCTTCCTCAAAATCATCTAAAAGTGCTTGAAGCCAACATTGTTATGACATGAGTTAGGTTTTTAGCTTTGACACAAAAATATGACCTAACCACATATTGTTTAGCAGTTATTGCGGCATTTGTGGAGAACGAGGAGGGAGCCAAAGCTGTGCCAAAAGCTTGTGGTTTGCTATTGATCATCGGGATGTTGTAAATAGTAACATGGAGGACAAAAAAGAACACAATGTGGCAATTTCCATGTTGATTTGCATGCTCATCGGAGAAGAAGTAGTAGGTGTTCTGGTGAAATATTTGTCATTGATGTCGTGGCTTTACTCGCTACTCACCAACAAAACTTCTCATAGGCCAAGACATAGATAGTGACCTCGTCTAGTTCCCTTGGTTTACCATTCAAAAATAGGGGATTATTTTGGTAGTTAAATAAATGCTTCACCACCAAGCATGTGTGTTGTGACAATCAATAGCCCCAAAAGGATAGCCACCCTGATTTTGTGTCTATACTCTATTTACTAATCGAAAAAACAAGGATAAACAAAATTTAATGAAAGTTATTTTCTACAAGGCAAGAAAATAATATTACATTCGAATTTATGTGGCAAATTTGAATTCGATCAGAGAAGTTTTTTTTTTTTTTTTTTTTTGGTGATAGGATTGAGACATCTCAGCTAATACCTAATGAATCATTTTACAATCTTGACATTACAGCACCTCTAGATCCTCCGAAGGCTGATAGATTTCATGCAACCCCTGTCCTATTTCTAAACCTCTCTTTGCTAAGTAATCCATTGCATAGTTGCACGAATGACGCACATGGGTGAGTCTCATTGTCTAGTCCCTTCTACAGCTCTTTAACTTCCATAAGTAGATTAACGTCCCTATGAGTCGAACCATATTCATGGAGAATCAGGTCAAGACACTACATGGAATCCATTTCAACCCAAACTTTCCTAAGCCCCATAGCCCATGCCATATTTAGACCAAGGAAACAAGACAAAATTTCCGTAGATAGCTCATCCCCATCATCAATGTGATAAAAGAAACCTTTCAGAAATCTTCCTGTTGAATCTTGAAAGAGTCCCCCACAAGCACTTTTGGAAGAAGTAACTAAGTACGCACCATCAATATTCACCTTCACCCAATCCGCTTCTAGTGGTCACCATGACTCTCGACTACAAGCCAGAATAGCCCCTTGTATTTTCATCCCTGCTAACGATCATTTGTGAGTGCCATGGTTTCCACCATCGCACTTGTACTAGGAAGAAGACTATCATTGGAGATCCATTTCTTCTAAAAAAACAAGTAAGTTTCTCTATAGCCATAGCCACCAACACAAGATTGTAAATCTGGACGCCCACCTCCTACTGACTTCTGTCTTGCCCTTTATATTCCACCACACTCAGTCTGAAAGGTTCATATTGCAAAACATGCCCAATCTTGACGGGGGCACCACTTTCCTCCATACAGCTTTCAAATGTGTACAATCACAAAAACACATGAATGGTATCTTCTAAAGCTGTCTCACACAAAGGACAACTCACATCCGTCGTTAGCCCCTTTTCATTTGGTTAGCATTCGTTAACGGACATTGTCGGGCTATCGGCCATAACAGGGTCTTGCATCATAATAGGACTCAGACTTTCCATACTCTAACCCAGTCCTTTCCCTGATCCTACACATCCCATGATAAAACCCGATATGAAGATTTCACAGTGAATTCTCCATGTCTCTCCCATTTCCATTTGATTGAATGAAACTCACCATCACTAACAATTCCTCCAAGCACTGCGCCCCATGTTTTCTTTATTCATGTCCACACATTTGAACCAGGGCATTTCACATCAATACGAGGGAGAAGATTCTCCCCACATTTATGCTTATCCCAAACTACCTTAACCCAGAAGGCATCCCGTGTGTCACAAGTCTCCATCCCAATTTCAAGAGGAGTGCTTGGTTTTGCAATCTAGCATGTCTCAACCCTAAACCAACCCACCTTTTCTCCTGACATACCTCATCCTAAGCTACTAGATGCATTTTGTGACTTTCTGTTGTGCTAACCTATAAGAAGGAAGGATTTTACTTATACAGAGTTTCACAAACATTACTAGGAAGGTGAGAAATTTGCATAGTATTTGCAGGGATGGCTAAAGAAACCGCAGAAATAAGAGTCAACCTCCCAACTAAAGAAAAATAAATAGTTTTTCACCTACTCAACATTTCCTTAACTTTGTCAACCACCTCTTGAAAGGAGTCCTTCCCAACCCTTTTGTGGTGGAATTGAACACCAAGATACTTCCTAAGGTCCGATGTTTGAGTGAATTCGAAGGTATTACTAAGCTCTGTATGCCTAATATGATTAACATTCTTTGAAAAAAATATCCGGGTCTTAGAAGAATTTACCTTGAGGCCTGAACACTCACAAAACTGAGACAAGCACTCCTACACCATCTCCACTTGTTGAAGAGAAGCTTCGATAAACAAAATAATATCATCTATAAAGAACATTTGAGAAACCAGTGGACCCTTCTTTGTGAGCGTAATAGGCTTCCATATGTCACATTTCATCCTCTCTTGGATCATATGAGCTAGTTTTTCAATGCAAATCACAAATAAATAAGGCAAAAGAGAATTTCCTTGTCGGACTCCATGAGAGATTGAAAAAACTCTGCCTTACGCATAGAAGTTTCAGATTCGCCGTACTAACACACTGCTCTACCACCTAGAAAAGGTTCTAAGGAAGGTTAAGTTCATGTATACAATTAAGCAAGAACTTCCAATTCACCCTATCATAAACCTTCTCAAATCTATTTTGATGGACATATACCCTTCTTTCCGCCCATTGTTTGCATAGAATGGATCACCTCTTGGGCCACAACGCTCTTATCTGGAGCTAAGTCGACCAGGCACAAAATTACATTGGTTCAAAGAGATAACATAGGACATGAAGCATTTCATTCTATTAGTCACAACCTTTGTAATTAGCTTGTATATGACATAGCACAAGCTAATTGGCCTGAGGTCTTTGAAGGTCTCGGGGTGATCCTTCTTTGGAATTAAGACAATAAGAGTCCCATTAGTAACACGAATTAGCTCCAGATGATGAAACACATGCTTAACAAACTGAACTACAGAATCCGAAACTGTTTCCCACTGATGTTGGTAAAACAAAGCATTAAATCCGTTAGGCCCTGGGGATTCAAGTGCACCTACACTAAACAAAGTATCTTTAACCTCAGCTTCGTCAACTTCCCTTTTGCAACCTATTCATGCATCTCCATTAGCTTTGGATAGGAAATGCCACATACAAGGTGCGATTGTTTGATTACCTCTTCCTTGATCAGATTCAAAAAATACTCTGTTGCATGGATTTTAATCATTTTCTCTTCAAAGCACCAATCCCTATCATTAATATAGATAACATCAATTCTATTATTCTTCCATCAACTTGAATATGAAACCACCTTGTATTATGATCACCTTCAATGAACAAGTTAACTCTAGCTTTTTATGCCAACTATAGAGCTTCTTGCATTAAAGTCTCATCAAGCTCGATTCATAAATTTTCTTGGAGCTCCTCTAGATACAAGAGATTACCTCCTTTGGATATTGCTTTATTCACCTTGTCCAGCCAACAAAGAAGTTGTGCCTTATGCTTTTGTATATTCCCTAAAACTTCCATATTCTATGGACTACAAGCATGGGCAAAGCTCTCAATATTTTCCCCCAACCTTTGGAAGAACTCCACTCCTTTTTAACCATGTCATTAAAAGTTTCATGAAGAACCCATGAGGCAGTAAATCAAAAAGGCCGCTAAATCTGTTCGTGTGAAGAAGTTCCTTCCATACTCAACAACAAGGGCCCATGATCATAATTAGTGTAGCAAATGGAAAAGTTTAGCACCTAAATACTTAGCACTCCATGCTTCATTGGCAAGTATTTGATCCAAATCAGCTTCCATGCTTCCTTTTTTCCATGTAAAATTCGATCCGTCAAACCCCAAATCCACTAAATTGATATCTTCAATCCACCTCAAAAATTCATTATCCACAGTAAGCTTTGAAATTGCACTAGATCATCTTTCCTTTGCAAGCAGCGTCGCATTAAATATCCCCTAATGTACCAAGGCCCCTTCATAAAAGCACTAATTCAAAAAAGCTTAGTCCATAGTGTACGTCGGTATACATGGTTGGGGCTCGCAAACACCACTGTTAAGAACCATTTTTCTTGTCTAGTAGATTGAATATGCAAGTGCATAAGTTATTTATGTTGTTCCATGACCTCAACTTTAAGGGACCCTTCTTCCCATAAACACCATATACTACCCTTATAACCCTCTACAGCAGTATAGGAAACTTACTAAACCCTAAGTGGTGGATTTATCATTCCGTTTTAGTATCATTCTAGTGTGTTTCAAGAAGAGCCAAAAATCTAGTTTGTAGTATTTCTTGAGTTCTCGTACCAGGCCTGGAATGACTTTGAGCATATACCTCATGAATTCCATATCATGTAATTCAATAATATTGAGCGAGGTTTGTTGGGGCCATATTACTGCCCAGACGATACTCCATAACCATCCCCTGATCACTATCTAGCTTCTGTGCTCCCAGTCACATTGCATTGTCCAACATCCCATATGAACGTACCTCTCTACTTTGCTTTAAATCCTACAAATGATCATGCTTAGTCTGCAAAAAAAAAAAAAAACCGTTGATGTGATGCCTTAGGTTCGGCTCCATACAAAGGCCCATGTAGAACCTTATCATCCGTTGACGTATGCCCTTGAAGAGGTAAATAATTATTAGTGATATCCACAAATTGGGCTCCTTTGTCTACCACCTCTTTAATCTTAGACTGGGGCCTACCACTCATGCAATTCTCCTTTCCAAATACCTTGGCCTTCTCTTCTTTTATCCTGGCCCACTTCCATTCTTCTTTTGGCATATCCTTAGGCCCTTGATCCCCTGCCGTCTGCTTCAGCCCTTTGGTACATCTCGTAAGTCCTCAATAAGTGCTCATAGAGCTATCCATTCTTTCTCATATCAAAAAAAAAAAACTATCCATTCTCATAAGAGAATATTTTAGACAAATTCAAATTTGAAAATTCCGATGTGGTTATGATTAATATTTTTTTAATGATATAGGTGAGGGATTTGTTGAGATACACTTTAAAGCTGCAAAATTCGCACATGATCAATTTAGAGATTTCCGAAATAATTTAGTTGATTTTTTTCATTTTATTATTGTTAATTATCGTTATAAGGTCATAAGTTGCGAAATAGGATAGATTTTATTCAATATCTTAATAAAACACAATCTTTTATTATCATTTATATTATTATTTATTTTTTAGAATTTAGTTAATATCATTTATGGCTGCAACTTTTATTTTCCTTCACTTAACAAAAAATGTCATTTTTTCTTTTCATTTTTAATAAATTACTTTTCGAGATGAAATATGTATTTCTCAATTTTTTTCTCAACTACCACCCATCATTTTTATTCCTACCGAACAACTCATCATTCCTCGCCTTTCAAAATCTTCTCTTCCCTTTTTTTCCTCCCTTAAATTCCTTTCCCTCCTCAAATTTTCTTTATACCAAATGAGCTCTTATGTAAAACAAGAAAAATCTTCCATGTCATGAGTCAATTCCTTTTGTAGCAATTCATATTGAATGTCGATTGTGTTAACGGGTAACCTCCCTTGCTAATTGCCATAAATTAAAGAAAACGTCAATAAATATCAAATTCAATTATCATAATTAATAGCAGCAATCCCCATCAAAGGACGTTACAAACTCACACAGGAACCTCGCTATGAATGATGCAAATTGTGGCATAAAGGGAAAATCTCACTCAAGTCTTAAGGACTAGAAAAAAATGGGTTAAGTATCATTTTTGCCTCGAAAGTTTTGTCTTAAGAGCACTGGGCATTCGAAAGTTTTTTTGGATCATTTTTACCCCAGAAGTTTAGAAAACAGAGCAATTTCGCCTAACCGTTAATGACTATTAAGTCTGACCGTTAAATCAACGTGGTATCCATGTGGCATACCACCTTATCATCCAGATGGTGTGACTTTAATGATAAAGACATACGAACAAAAACACACTTGCATTAGGCTAACTAATCAACCCAATGCCACATCTACCTGGATAGTAGATAAATTGAAAAGATCTTTAAATGCTGATCCTAATATGAGCTATGAATTAATGGAAAATGAATCATCAAATTTGGTGTTAAGGCTCATCAAATGCAATTATATGGGGCAAGGAAAAAAAGGAAGAGAAGAATGTGAAGGTTCTTGTTGGTCAATTTCCTTGATGGCAAGTGAACCAGTCGAACAAGTAATAAAGTGTAAGTAGAGTATCGTCCCACAGAGACTGAGATACCAAAGAGTGACGCGCGATTGCTATTATAGTTGTGCAAGTAGAAAATAAATATAATCGGGTTGAGAGGTTTTTGTGATTATGCTACTAGCAAAAGTAAACGAATGACTTTAAACGTGAGAAGATATCGGTAAGAATTTAGGGCTGGACTCGAATCACCCTTAAGTGTGTCAATCCCGGTTGCTCTACCCAATGCTATAGCATCTATACTGCACAGCTTCCACAATGCTACAACATAGCTACTAACTACAAAGCTATTTGGTTAACCCACCTCGATAGTCTACCAAAGCTTCCGCGTCCGATACATATGACACTACCTATACTCCTTCCATATTCCTATGACAACTTTCTAGTTAGGTCTACTTTACACTCAGGGTGTTATGGTTATGAGAGGTAGACCCATTCCTGAAGCCTACAATAATAGGTCAAGCCGTGCATGAGCTGCCTAGCAAACACAGTTTCTCAGAGGTCTAACCTCAACTCCTTGCCCGATGGGCGAGGCCACAAATCTAGCCCTTAACTTCCGTTAATCGACTAGTAATTAAAGCACTAATAAGCAAACCAAATTTATTAAATTAAGAACTTGCAACTGGGTTCATTCAACAACTTAAGGACTCATCCTCGTCCAGTCATATGAAAATCAGTTCATAACTGATGAGGGACACACAAAACAGACACTAACAGAATGACCCATGATCGAAAGACTAAAACAAAAAGGGAAAATAGAAAGCTTTGACGGAGTTCCAATGGCGTGGATGCGGCCCTGTCACGTCACCACTCCATGTCTTCTTCGTTCCATCGTACTGCAGGGAAGGATGCTAGGTTGTCCTGGAAGTCTCGTGCTCTTGTGAAATCTCTCACTCTTTTCTTGAGTCTGCCGAAAGTAGAATCTCATTCTAGGGCTCTCCGACTCCTCTAGGGTTGGCTCCGTTATTTCCTTTATAATCAGGCTTTTCTTGCGGCATAAGTTACAGCGAGATAGGCCTTTCCTAATCCGTCGGGATCTATCGTATCACTTGATCTGAGTAGATTGCTTTTGCTGATCCTGCGGGATTCTTCAAATCTTTTAGTTTCAATCCTCTGCATCTTCTATTCCGTAATATCAGCAGTCTAGCTGTCATTATCGCCCTTTTCTTTTATTCTTAAATCATCTGGGTAAAAAGGTCAAAAAACATGCCGCATAGCATTGCGTCCTCTACTTTGCTATAGCCTTCGTGATGCCTTGTATTGCACTTTCGAGTTACTGTCAGAATGCTATAGCATCGTATCAGTTCTGCTATACTTTCTTCTTTAAAAACCATATAAATTGCTCTTCTTAGCACATGTAAATAGCTTCTGCCCTTCAGTTCCCTATATCCTGCATATATACCTTTTTGCTTAGATTATCTTCAGTTAAGCTCTATTTACTATTCAATTCAGTAATAAAGGATAGGGAAAACATGGTATGATTTGCGCTCATCAAATACCCCCACACTAAGCTTTTTGTACTCCTGGGAAAAAATAAGATGAAGCGAACAAAGACTCATAGACGTAGTACTCCTGTCTGCATAACCTTGCTTACACAATTGCTTTAAGTTCTCGTCCCTTTTCGGCAATCCCACTGCCTAGCACTAGCGGCTCACAATGCGTGGTATTGCTTAGATGAGGAAGTCTCCAGAGGCTCTCAAGTTCAGTGTTTGCACTCACTTACCCGGGTATTTTAATTTCTCTCTTGTCACACGGGCCCAAAGGATCCATAGCCTTGTCAAAGTTCTAAGATTACTTCCTAGCATCTGACTATTCGTTCATCCAAAGGACTTCTTGGGTTACAATGAGAGGATGGCCTAGTGTTTGAGATGGGAAATGAAGGTGGATGCTATAGCAGATCCAGTAGACAAATCTTTTGGCTTCAGCCGAGTGCTCCTTCTTGAACTTTGTAATCCTTGCTGTCCTTTACTCTAGTTCTTTTCCTTTCTTCTTCCTTCTAGTTTCTCTCTTTTTTTTTAAGAAAGCAAACCAACAGCTTTTTCATTTCTTTCTACAGCTTTTCATGGAAGCACTCTGCTGTAGTATTGGTTCTCTTCTAGCTTTCTTATCTAACTTGTTCTGCTATAGCACACTTGGGTGGCTCAATGGGGTAGCAATGTGGAGATCATGATAGAATGGGTTGTGTATGGGAATAATGGGTATGACATGAATGCCTTTATCCTATGAACTTCAAACTCAAATGCCAGATAGTTTATCAAAGAACTAAGACAAATCAAAGATCAAACATAGGCTAGCAGACATGCACACAAAATCAAACAATTAGGCTCAATTCAATCCTTCCATTGGGGGTTCTTCCCTTTAAACTTCCTCATTGCTACTCTACTTCGCATCAGATTGTCCAGCACCGTCAATTTCCTAAGCCTAAAGATTCAATTCCCTAGGCAATTGTGCTATGCTCAGTTATACAAACATTCATCTCATTGCTGCAAGGATTTGTTCATGCTTTATCATGTAATTTGAAAAATTTTGAATGCCAAAAACTATATGCAGGGTAAAAATGGCGGCAGATTATGTATCAATCCCCCCCACACTTGAACGATGCAATGCCCCCATTGCAATCGACGAAGCGAAAGGGGAGAGAGATGCGAATACAGCAGGAGAGAAATACTACCCAACAGGCGCCCCAAAAATTTTTTTTTTTTCGGAAAGGGAATAAAAACATATTCAAAGTCAAATTCAAAAACAGAGAAAGAGTCTAGTACAGAAGGTAACAGAAAGATACAACTTAACTGAGCTTAACCTTTCCCTGCTGAAGGTCCGGCGACAGGGCCCTGAGAGTTTGACACCTCTTCGTCATCAATGTCAATCAAATGTGTGCTGGTGGGCTCATCGTCATGTGGGCTTCTGCTCCGGTGACGCTTTCGTGAGCTTGTACGTTCCTATTGTGACGGCCCGGTGAGCGAATTGTGCATATCAAAAGTCGCCTCAGGGAAAACTGGCGGTGTGTATTTTGGGGCATTTGCCACAAGATTTGCCGCAAAGTCTGCGATCCCTTTCGGCTACATATTGCCACCATCATCTTTCGGCTGAAGGAGCGATCGACGAACGTTGCAAGGTAGTGACCTGGGCAACCAAAGCGTGAAACGTCGCTATAGAAATCAGGATAGTGTCAGCCGGGGCTTCGACAGAGGAAATGGCTATGTTGGTCTGGGTGACCCGCGGTTGACATTTTTGCAGAATGCGCTGTACAGCTGCCACGGCAAGTAGTTGCGGGAGTACTGCTCGTTCTTCGCTGGCATCAAAAATTACCCCTGCATTTCGACAGAGCTCGGTGATGAGCGCAGGGAACCATAGGTTTCCTGTAGTGGTCTTCAGGGACTCGAAAAGCTCTCGATAGATGAGTGCGTCAACGTCAATTTGTTTGCCTTCTTAGAGGCAATAGAGAAGAAATGCGAGTTCTCGTGAGATAGTCTGGGTGTGCAGTGTGGGAATAAGTCGGTAGCGGAGGAAGTGGAACCAGATACGTGCTTCGGGTCTCAAACGGCTACATTTTAGATTGTAGGACCCTTACTTGGAGATTTTTCATTCGGTATTTGGCAAGCAAAGCCGAGCGACCACGTTAGCAAGGACCTCAGGGTTTTCCTCTTGCTGGAGAAGCTCGTTGTATTCATCATCGGTAGGCTCTAGGTCAAAAACCTTACGGATGGCGCTGGCCCTGCATTATACATTCTTCCCTCGGACTGTTATGAAATAAAGGGAGCCCCATGGATAATTTGCACCAAATTCAAAAACAAGGGGGGTTACCACCTCGGCAAGGTGAAGGCCGAATTTTTCCCATCGGCGCTGGCATATGATCCCTGTAGTGCATTCTGGGTAAGCGCCTTGCTCGAATGCATCTCCGTCGAATCCTCGCTCCGATGCTAGGGTTTTATATGCTTTTAAAGAGTTGAAGCGAGATTCAGCTTCCCGAGTGGTAAATGGCATAGCGTCTGGAGCTTCAGCAGGTGCTTTTTGGCTAGAACTCTTGGTGTGTGCCATTGGAAGACTCTAGAGTTGTAATGAAAGAGAGTGTTGTAGCCTTGCACAGAGTGAATGAGCATGAGGATTTGCGTCGAATGTTGAGTTCTGATTTAACTAGGGCTCAAGAAGAGTGATTGTGGGCATACAATTCGAGTGGGTTGCGTGCAATCCGTCCGAAATTTTAGGGGTGAGCCGTGCGGCAGACGCTTGGTGTGGCTAATGGCGGTTCCCAACTTTTGGTGGTAATTTAATTTTCAAATCTGCTGGGCCCAGTCTTGTGTGGCCCACCCATAAGTTCGTTCTTGAGTGCGACTAGTGCAGATGAATTGCTACAGCAGTTCCAATGCCTTGGTCCTTTATTGCTTCGGTCGTCCGGTGGCATAGCCTCTATTCTCAAAACAGTTATTTAAAGCATGACGCTGGGCTACCTCCCAGTAGCGCTTGGTTTAAAGTCTTCAAAACATGACGCTTATTTAAAGCATGACGCTTGGTTCAAAAGTGATGCTTTTGGCGTCTAAGTTCAAAAGTTAGACGCCAAAAGTAATGCTTTTGGCGTTTAAGTTTAAAAGTTAGACGCTAAAAATCAACTTTTCTCACATATAATTACAAAAATATCACCACCTCTATTTTTTACTTCTTCTTTAAAAAAAAAAAAAAAAAAAAAAAAAAAAAAAAAGGACGCCTTTTAAGAACACGAATACCCTTTTGTTGTAGTAGTGCCTTTCTTCTTCTTTTTTTCTTTGGTTAGGTGTGCATTTATTTCAACAATCATTTCCCAACTCCTCCTCTCTCCCCTTCATGCGTGTGTGGATGGGGTGTTTGTATAATTTATTTGTTCCTCTATTTGTAAACCCCTATGCTCTCATACACAGAGCATATATATGCACTATATTCCTAACCACACTCTTCTTTTCATTGTGCAAGACTATGTGGGTGTGTGCATTTACTGTACTCAACAAGAAAACTCCAAACTCCTTCCCTCTTGTCAATCCATGTGTGTATGTGTGTATAGATTTATTTATTTCCTCTTTGACCCATATTCATCCCTCCCTCTCACACACGTCACACACACACACATAAAACCCAACTCATATATCCTCTAGCTTTAAAGGAATGTAGCTCCAAACTTCCTAAAATCATTATTGTAGATGTTTATTTATTTTATTGTTTTAACCTTTTGTACAACTCTATCTAAACCCTTGTATGTGTGTGTGTATATATATATATAATGTTTCCTTTAAATTTTTCCTTCTCAAAACAACAAACCTGTAATCACCCAAACATGCCCGTGGTAAATAAAGAAGTTAGTTTTAAATCCTTTAGTAAATAAATATATATATATATATATATATATAAAACTTAAGAAAAATATGTGGAATGGTGAGTTTTATATATAATATGGGTGTAGGGGATAGCTTTAAGTATTTAGACTTTCTTGAAAGCAACTATAAAGTAGTTTGAGTTATATATTGATAGATATTTATATTGGTGATCTTGTACATTCTCATTGAGAGCTTCGAAGTGATTTTTGTATGATTACCTATAAGCTTGGAATAGAGATAACCCTGGCTATTCTTTCATATACTTGTCAACTATGTATATATACATATGTATATATTAAACTGTTTTGGGATTTATTGTGTCCATGGAGGGCTTGATTTGGAATTATATATTTGACTAAAATTATATTTATGAAATGAGAAACTTTTCAAGCATGCTTGTTGTATATTAGAACTCATGGTTATCTACTTTAAAAACTTTTTAAGTATGCATGTGTTATGATGAAAATATTATTTATTTTATTGTGATGGTTTCTCATTGATACATATGAATGGTGGTACATTTGTGATGGGTTGGAGTAAGGAGGAATTTTTATGATGATATTTGTTTATGTCATCACTCGGTGCATAGTGTATGGTACTTGTCAAAGCCCCTTCTTCTATGTCTTCCTTTGGTTGGAATTGCATTGGAGCTGTGAGACAGATGACACCTCCTTAGTTGTGTTCAAGGATGGGGGGTCACAATCCAAACTTAAGTTCTATACCTTTAGCGGGTATATCTTAAGATTTGGTGAGCTTGAGAACAATCCAGTTAAATGGATGGGTTTCCGTTGGACTATGTGTTAGCTTATGGCTCCAGTCAGCGATATAAGGATAGACGGTGATATAAGAGAGGCATATTGCATATTCAATAATTGTATAGTATGTATGTGTGTGTGTGTGTGTGTGTGTGTGTATTATATGATATCTTTTGTGAAAAATATTTGGATTAATGAATTATGATGTTTTGAAACTCTTTTTGGTAGGGAGTTTTAGTAGTAACCGAGTCGAGAATCAATTTGTGAAAGGTTTTGTATAAAGTATAATATAAGTATATTTAGTTTGAGACAAAATGTATTCTTGAACCGTATGTTCTCGATCTTGGTTTACATGTCTATTTTTGAATATAAATGGTTACTGAAATCCTTGAATTTTATGATTATTATATTTATTTTTTCCAAGATATTATTTTAGTAGGAAGAAAGGGAAGGCACCTATAGAGTGAGTCTTCAAGGCTCTTTTGTACTCCTAGAGCACATGTTATGTCATTTGTATTTGTCATGACTCTAAGACTTCCGCATTTTAACGACTCTGAAATGATTTCGGGAAATTAATTTGGCCAAGAAAAATGAGTTCTTGTTGATTGGCAATATTTCAAATACTTCGGTTAATTTTTTGGTTGTTGAAAAGTGGGTGTTACAGATCGTCAGTTTAACTTTCTTGTATTTTCAAGATTGACATGGACAATGACTCAATTAAATTTCATCTCAATTGGCAATGGAAAACTCAAGAAAATTATAGAAAAGGGCCCAAATAGTTTTAAAAATTACGAAAAGGCGGCAACGCAAAGATGGATGGTCCGATGGGTAGCATTGGGATTAGGAGGGAAAAAGGGAATTAGAGAGAGAAGAATTGAACAATAATTTCTAAAATATCTGTCATTTTACTTGTAATTTTCTCCAGTTCTTTAATGCTACCTAGGATAAAATTTAATTGAGTCATTATCCATATCAGCCTTAAAAATACAAAAAAAAAAAACTCAAACTAACGATCAATAAGTATTTTTGCTCAACTTTTATAATCATATAGTCACTTTTGCATCCAAAAAAGTACTTGGTGTTGGGTGTACTTTTGGAAAAACCACATGTGTATTTTTATACTTTAACCCTTTATTTAATAATTTCAAGGCTAAACTTTCATTATTAATCTTACAGGAACTTTTTGGATGGTTATTAAGACTCCAAATGAATTTGTTTTTAAGAAGGCAATGAAAAAGGTAGGAAGACATGATGATAAGGCATACGACTATCGATGTCTATCCCCTTAAATACTTGGACTCAGCATGCATTTCATGAAAGTTGCAAAAGTCCACATGTCACTAATAATGTTTGTGAATCTTTCAATGAGTGGATTAATGACCTAAGAAATATGAACGTATTGAATTTTTAGGTGGGTTGAGGTAAAAAATAATGATGAGATTTTACAAAAAGTTTCATTCTACTACATCTTGGCAACAAAATATTGGGGCAAGAATTGTGAATGAAATAAACAAGATCGTGAGGGATAGAAGACATTGTAAAGTAGAGATGGCTAATAATAATCTATTTAAATTATGTGATGGGTTTACAAGATTTCTTGTTAACTTAAATTCCCATACTTATGAATGCAAAGCACCTTAGTGGACTGCCTTGCAAACATGGTGCTACTGTCATTGCATATATGAGAGCAAAACTAGAAGACTATTGTGATGCTTATTATAGCAAAACAAATTACATGGCCACATATTCTAGTACAATTAGATCTTTAATTACTAGATTTAAGTACATTAGAAGAAATAGATGTTCTTCCACACTATTACTCAGGCTTCTAGGAAGCCCTAGAGTTAGTAGGAAAAAAAAAGAGAAAAATATGAAGTTGTACCATCAAATGTAAGACGACGACTGTCAACTGTCAAGTGCTAACTGTGGAGAGTTAGGACACAATAAAAGGACTTATAAAAGAGCTCCCATTAAAATCAAGAGAAGTAGACAAGTAATAATATATTGCCTTAATTTTCATGAATAACTACATATAATATTTTCTATTTTTGTTTAATCATTTCTCTTTACATGAAGGTCCAATAAGTGCATCACAAACTTCAATTAAAGAAGTAACTCAAGAGCATCCTTCAGTGCAAGCAAGAGCAAAGTCAAAAATCAAAGGAAAAAGAATAAGGAAGGTACGTGTCAATTTGTCACATTCAATGTCTTTTGTTAAATATTTTATAGTATTTTAATGGACTTTTTTTTTCAAATATTATCTGGTCAAGCAATACTCCTAATAATCCTCATTCAACCGCTTTTTCAATGCCTCCTATGCCCCTTCGAATAGGATTAAAATCGTGCTTTGTTGTTTTTTCTTTGTAATGACATCAAATTTAATGGATGTTCTATAAAAACTTGCACATGGTTGGTGTATTTATTTTGTCTTGCACATTTTGACTAAAATTGTTTTAAAGAATTAAAGAGCTTTTTACATGTTCCTTCATTTCTATTTTTTTCTTTAAAAATAGTTATTTGTTTGATGATTTTAGCATTGGTTAATGTAAATATCACAAACGTTGAATATTCAAGTAAGTTTTTAAATAAACATGTGCTAATCAAATGCGCTTATAAATATTTGGGAAAAAAGTATTAAATTATAAATTTAAATAACACATCACAATCTCAAACTTATATATTTTATGATATTTGATAATAAAAAAAATATGTGTTTAATATATATTTTAAGTCAAAATTAATTTATAATATCAAAATGAATAAAAAAATTTTAACAAATCAGAAAGTTAGAAAATCTATTGGAATAAATTTTTATTAGCCCATGTGTTGGAAGGGGGAATTTTGGTCAAAAAAATTTAAAATTCAAACTTAACGGTCAACTAACGATTTGGGTGGATGGAAATAGAATTTCAAAATATAAGAGAGGTTTATATAATATACATTTTAATTTTTAAGGGAAGTTTATATATGTTTCCAAAATAGAAAGGAGGTATGTGTAAAGGCAAAACAAGAGAGTAGTTAAAGTATTTTACTCTAAAGGATATGTGACAAAAACTTTTAGAGTACACTGATACGTTACCTATGAACAATCTTTTTTTTTTTTTTGTCAAATGATACTTCTATTAATACTCCAAGAAACATTACAAGCAACATCACAGAAGGAAAAACCACAAAAGGAGAAACAACATCAACTGAAAACAAAGTCCATGAAATTACAAACAAAACAGAATACATACAAATAAAAACAAACTACAAACAATCACCCCTCAATGGGTGATTGGGAAGAGGTGCATCATGAGGATAAACATTCATCTTCTGGGAGTCCAAGGCTAGAAGTGACAGCAAAGAAGGTGTTGGTTGGAAAACCCACCCAATCGGACACACCCCTTTATAAGCATCTCGTACGCAATCGTCACGACACGATTACCCCTTTGGGGTAAAGGACGGAGAGAACCCAACCTTGGTACCCAACAGACAAATAATATCAAAAATAATGCTCCTACTCCTCCAATCAATCATATCCGGAGCTTTAGCATCAACACATTCAAGAAGAGAAAGACAGTCGGTTTCAAAAATAACATTATCATGACCGAGATCAACAGCGAGCATCAATGCCCTCTTAAGAGATAAATCTTCAGTCATGAAAGCAGAGATGGATTTCACCTTATCCACAAAACCCCATTTGCAATCACCAAAATGATCCCTACAGATAACTCTAATAGCAGCGTCAGTCTTATTAGCCGAAAAGGCCCCATCACAATTATATTTGAACTTGCCCGTTGATGGGGGGACCAGACAACTAGATGAGTAGGATTAACCCTTTGGACCTCCGGATTGCTGTGCTTTTTATCACAATTCACCCAGAAGTCAAAATTGTTTTTCCTCGCACATTCAATAACATCAATAGGGTTAGGATCCTTATGATTAAAACTAGATTATTCCTTTGTTTCCAAATAAACCATAAGATCCAACAAATTAAAGAGAGATTTTGCTTGCTTAAGAAAGACATACCTGAAAGTTGAATCCACCAAGCATTGAAATTTGAAATACTAGCAACATCAAGCTTTACATCAAGAGAACACCCAAACCAGACACACCAAGTCCAAGGGCAACGGAAAAACAAGTGCTCCACCGTCTCCACCGCATCAGAACAAACTGGGCAGATGCTACTCTGTGATATCTTTCTTCGATAAAGGGCCGCATTAGTAGCAACAACATTATTTAAGATTCTCCAGATGAAATGTTGAACCCTAGGGATAACCTGAATCCTCCAAATTGATTTTCAACAAGATGAGGCGACAACTATTGAAGACCCAACCTTGTTGCCGTCAGACAACACCTTTTCTTTACTATTATGATACCCACCTTTCATAGAATATACACCATTCTAAGCATTATAATTAATAATACAAGGGCCCGCGGTTGGTGTAGCATTAGCAATATTCCCTTGGATTAATGGATTAGAACATTGGGCCAACATTGGTGGAGAAACCAACGGCCCACCCAGCGTTGAAGGAAAACCATCTAGCCCAATTAAATTAGGTCCATAGCTGGGGTCATACGCAGACAGCAATAAGGAAGTCCCTCCGTCCATGCGCTCCCCCTTTCCAGCCATGCCATGGTCAAAAGCAACTGACCCCATCTCAGCCCCTGGCCCACCAGGCGACCCATACCTCCTCTCTCTTTACTCCTCCACGTGATCTCCTTTCTTTTTTCTTGCATCATCATCTGTTTCACTAGTCCCCATCAACACAGTGGCTTTCGGCGCGTGTATGTGTTCTGACAGCACCAACGGCTCCAAATGAGAGGTCACCGGAGACCCTGGGCGTTTGGACCTCCACCGCGATCCACCCTTGTAGGATCCCACCTTGTTAATTCACTTCTTGCTAGAATGTCACTATCAGCCGGCGACTGAGATCGACGAAAAGTGTGAGTGTTTTCGTTTTCCGTTTTCCGATGAAACAAACTCCGGCCACCCCGTCTTGCGAACCTCAATAATATCTTCGAAAGTCCTCACCCAGGAGAACTTAACCACTTGCCAAACTGATTCACACTCCCATTGCCATTCATATTACTCACCTCCTTGCAACTCCGATCATCATGTCCAATCCGGCCACACCGGTAGCAAAAATCTTGGAGCCGCTCATACCTAATAGAAGCCTAGACAGGTTTCTTTCCATCCCTCGGCACCCAAAACCCAGTCATCAAGGGTGCGTCTAAACTAAGAAGGGCTCTTGTGCGAATAAAACTGCGGGGCATCTTACCATTAACCATAGGACTCTCGAACATAACTGTCTCCCCCACCGTGTCACCAAGAGTTATCGCATTCTGGTTCTCATAAGCCTCTAGAGGAAGGCCATGAAACTGAAGCCAAAAAGGTACCTTGCTGAAATCGACGTTTGACAGCACCATATAATCCTCCCATTGTTGTAGGTTTAACAACTGACCTAGAATGGACCAAGGTCTGCCTCTGAGAACTCTAAAATAATCATCCATCTTAAAGAAACGAAATAGAAAGATAAACTGCTTCCTATCAAGCTCATGAACCTCAACATCCTCACTTATTTGCCATCCTTTCTTTATCATCGATAGAATAGTGGGGATATTAAGATTCTTACTAGTGAGAATTTTTCCGACCAGTGTCCCTCCATGCTTCTCACTTTTCCGACCCATATTCAATACTGTTAGATATTATTAGTTTTGATGATGTCTAATATAGATGCCTTTACAAGAGCAAAAAGTTTTGATGATATATTTATCTCCTACATTGACTAACTACTACGTTTAATGTAGATTAGTTCAAATTTAATTATAGATCAAGAAGGAGATAAGAGATTATAAAAAGAAGAATTGGAGAAAATGTCAAGTTCAAGAAGAAGAAGAAACATTAAAGAAAGAAGAACTTGCAGAGGTTGTCAAGGAAGCAAGATGTCATTCCAAGTTAAATGATGAAGAATGATCAAGTTGGGAGATGGAAGAAGGAAGAAGGAAGAACTTGCTGAATGGAATGAAAATATAATTATTCAAGTTCTTATGTTGAAGCTAGAAGCCTCCAAGATCATATGGAAGTTGGAATGACTCAATTCAGAGTTAAAACAAGCAAAAATGAGGTTCTGGATGAGCAAACTCGAGTCTCCAAGTATTAAAATCGAGTTTACTACCTTGCTGCAGTAATTTGCCTATCTGATATGAGCAAACTCGAGTTTAAGAGTGCAAACTCGAGTTTAGGACTTCAAACTCGAGAAAGCCACTACAAACTCGAGCCAATAAGTGTCTTCATCATTTTTGGTGTCTCTGGACTAGGCAAACTCGAGCCTGTAAGTACAACCTCGAGTTTACAACGGTCATCAGCACTTCAGCTCCATTCTGTTTCACATTCAGCTCACGCGAGGTCTGGTATTTTGATGATATCTCACAAACCAGAGATCAGATTGAGATGAAACCAGTGGCATATGAAACTAGACTCTCAATGCGTCATTTTGATATATAATTCAAGCCCAAAGGAGTTCAGATCAAGGAGCTATGAATTGTGGAAGTTGACAGAGAAATCCACGCCACACAGAAAACCAAGCTTCAATGTTTTGGGTATAACTCACAATATAAAAATCCAATTGATCTGAAATCAGTGGCATATGAAAGTAGACTCAAAGGGCTTTCCAACAAGCTTTGAATGGACCAAAACGGAGTTTAGAACAAGGAGATATGGCCTTCAAAAGTTGACAAAGTTGCAAACTAGAGACCAGACCAAGTCAGAAGCAACCAAGTCACAGTACAACTTGCAAACTCGAGTTTATCAGTCACAAACTCGAGCTTGAGAGTTCCAGAGAAGAAATGAACATTTGGAAAAAGTCAAACTCGAGCCTATAAGTGAACAAACTCGAGTTTAGCTCAGACAGAGAGCAACCAGGTCCTGAAGAGCATCCAAACTCGAGCCTATAAGTAGCAAACTCGAGTTTGCGGGTTATGTAAATGGAGCTATATACCCAAGAGGGGGTGAATTGGGTATTTTAAAAACTTTTCTGAAAGTGCTCTGTTTTGACCAAGTAAAAACAGATTATAACAGAGGAGGAAGGGAAGGAAAGCTTGCACAAGAGAAATTATCCTGGTTCGGTCTTATCCTTGACCTACATCCAGTCCCCAAGCCACACTTGGGATTTTCAATCCACTATACTCACAAACCGATTACAAACTCGTACTCAAGAGTAGTTCTCTCTCTAGAACTCACTCCCCCTTACAAGTTGCAATCAATAAACCCAACCACCAAGTCCCCGACTTGTGGTTATCTCAATCAATAAATGATTTAGATAGAACTCTCTCACAGAGCGATAAAATGAACACGAAGTACAAGTATCGATTGATACAATACAGGTGAAAGCTGAACACAATAAATGGCAATCAATAAATTTTCACTCTCAGTAGGTGTATCAGCTTGAGAAGAAGTTAATGCACTCTATTTATAGGTAGAGAACATTAAATGACCATTGCTTGATGAATCAAACCGTTGTAGGTGGTTAGCTTAAGGTCTCATCATCTTCTCTCTAAACTCCAACTAATCCAGGTGCTAATATGATCTGATGTGGAACTCGAGGATTTGTCCATTGGAGAAGAGTTTACTTGATGAAGAAAGCATTCTTGACCGTTGAGAATGCGTGCTCGGTGGATTATCCAAAAGAAGGTTGATTTGCGAAGTGCATTAAATGCACCGTACACTTTTTGCTTTATGGCTTTGACCTTCAATAATCTTCATCTCTGTTAACTGAAATTCACTCAACAAACTTGTTAAACATAGTTGGGTTTATAAGTGAATGATTCATGAAAGCAATTAGAACAAACAAGAGTGATTTGCAAATTCGTATAATTCAAAAATTGGTTTCAGCGTTGGGTACTCGAGTAAGTTCATCTTTACTCGAGTAAGTCACTGTGTGAGAGAGTCTTTACTGCAGTATCCAAAAGGATACTCGAGTAAGCAACTTCCAGAGACAAACCTTCGAGACTTGAACTTTTTGAAACCAAAGGCTTTACTCGAGTAAGCTATTGGTGTACTCGAGTAAGAAACTATTTGCTTGAAAATTTTAAGTGTAAAATGTCTCTATACTGCAGTATACATTTGTATACTGGAGTAAGCAAGTTCAAGCCAAAATGATGACTTCTCTGTATGGTCTCATACTCGAGTATGCATATCCTTACTTGAGTATGCAACTCTTTTTCGAAAAAGTGTGAAGTCATTCCATGTCTATACTTTGGAGTAAACAAATTCATACTTTGAGTATGCAAGAACATGAGTCAATTTGAAAATCAGTTTAAGAGCTCATTACTCGAGTATGAAAACCTTTACTCGAGTATGCATGAATTAGAAAAACTTGGGAGCTCTCTCGTAAGACCCTTTACTCGAGTATGCAAGTGTCTACTCGAGTATACACTCAAGTTCAAAAGTTCATTTGCTCTCGGTAAGTCCAATACTCGAGTATAGCGATCTATACTGCATTATTGACTTAACTTGAAAAGTTTGGTTGCTCTCTGGATGGCCTATACTCGAGTATGAAAACCTATACTCGAGTAAGAACCTTCTGTCAAAAACTCGATTGCTCTCTGAGACATCAATACTCGAGTATGGCTATCCATACCGCCGGTATTGACATGTAAAATCCAATTGGGCAATCCTTTAATGAGTCCTATACTCAAGTACTCATTCCTTTACTCGAGTAAACAACGATAAATGGTTTTAGACAGATTTTGCAAAAACTTCAACACATGTTTACAATTGTTGTTAATCATCAAAACACATTGAGAACTAACAGGTTACAGAGAGCAAAGATTGGTTTTAAAGAGAACCAAACTCGAGTCTATTAGTTGGAAACTCGAGTTTAGACAATACAGAGAGCATCTGAGCTATTCAAGACAAAACCAAACTCGAGTCTATAAGTTGCAAACTCGAGTTTGCGGGTTTTCCAAGTTCTCAATTCGAATTTTCCTTCGATCAAAACCATCTTCAAAGCTGAAAGGATATCAAACTCGAGTTTATAAGTTACAAACTCGATTTTGGCTCAGGCATAGAGTAATCCAACCTTCGACAACAAAAGGAAGCTCGAGTCTATCAAATGCAAACTCGAGTTTACATCGCTGAATCTGAAATTCAAATTCAACGATTTTGTAAAACCTTCTTGTTTGGTCTTAATACTTTCCATTATCATTCTTCTATGTTCCTAGATATGTTTAATCACTATGTTTGTGAGTTTCAGATGATTTAGAAGATGTTTAGTGAAGGTTTAAAGCAAAAGCAAAAAGTGACGTCAGCACTTTAAAAGCAAAACCCAGAAAAGTTGTATACTTTTGGATAATCCTTCTGCATACGTCAACAAAGAGCTAAAGACAGCTTTCCACATCCAGCAACTGCTATTCCAACGGATTAATTTGCCAGAAGTCAACTCTAAACAATTTGCACAGCTGGATCAAGCAAAAACTAGAGAGAGAAGAAGACCAAAGCTCAACCTGAACTTTGTCTGTTATGGGCAACGGTTATAAACGGTCATATATTGTTCTCTACCTATAAAAGAGGACAGATTCAAGCAGAAAAAGGTGGAGATACAAGCCTACACTTCCAACATGCTTGATACTGTTTTTACATCATTTACTCTCTTTTTTCATGTTTAGATAACTTAGAGAGTGAAGTGATTTGTATTTGATCTTCGGTGTTTATCTATTCACTTCTAAGAGAGGAGATTTATTGTAAACACATTATCTTTCTATCTCGAGAGTTACTCAAGATTGGGTAATCTTAAGTGGGATATACATTGTGTTGATTACGACTTGTAAGGGGGAGTGAATCCTAGTGAGAGGATTACTTGAGTACGAGTGTGTAATCAAGCGGTGTGTTGATTACGGTTGTAAGGGAGAGTGAATCCTAGTGAGAGGGTTACTTGATTCTGAACGTGTAATCAAGTTGAAAGAAAATATGGATTGAAAATCCCAAGTGAGGCTTAGGAATTTGGACGTAGGTCAAGGATTGGGCGAACCAAAGATAAATCGGTTTGTACATTCTCTTCCCTTATCTCTTACATTTCCGATTTATGTTTGAATGACTTGTCAATTAATTTATAACTCATTTCGTCATACAAACTGAATTTACTGATTTGCAAAAAGATTTTCAAAGAATCTAAGTTTTTATACTTCACCCAATTCACCCCCTCTTAGGTTCAGCCGGTTCTTACAAATACCACTTCTTTTTGCATACTAGGCGTACTACCAGACCCTTCCTCCATTGCAACAGAACGAGAAGAGCAGTAAACTCACCTATGTCTGAAACACACACAGAAAGAGAAGGCTAGCTCACGAAGAAACAAACACCCTCACACAGGAAGGAGAGCACACAAAACTGGCTTCGCTTCTTCCAACAATACCTATGAACAATCTACAACAAAGGCTATATTGTGAAATTTTTTATTAATTGATTTTCTTTTAGAATTCAAAACATTATAACACAATGTTTTATTGTAAAGAGTGTCTAAGTTATTAATTTCTTTTAAATTGTACGATGTTTATCTATAATGTATTGAATTTTGAATCCTAAAATTTAAGTTTTCTATGTAATATTATTATCTTTTTATTATCAATGATGATTATATTGTGTCTTATATAACAAATATTAATAGTAAAAAATAAAAATAATAATAATAATAACTATATTTTTTTTTTAAAAAAAAAAAAAGGGAAAACTCCCAATTAAATCTAGAAGAAATGCTAATATCCAAATTCTGGCCTGTACTTTCAACAAATTCTTAATCAAGCCAAAGGGCTTAATTAAGGATTTCTGAATATTATTAAAAGACCAGAATACCCCTCTGTAATTGAAAAATGATTATTTTGCCCCTTCCAAGTGGTCTTTCACATGGGATAATTATTTTTTTTAACTTTCACTTTCACGTTGTAAATATTTATTTTTAAGATGTTAAAATATTTTATTTCAATAAAGATTCGATATTAAGTTCTTATAATTCACGTTTCTGGGTTGAATTTTTCCACATTGCTCAAACAAATAAAACTCAACTATTTTTCTATTTTTTTTAAAAAAAAAAACTCACCTATTTTAAATTAGTAATTTTTTTATTAAATATGTTTAAAATAATTTATTTTAGTGTTTTTATTTTTATGTCATAAATTAAAATATTTTTATTTATTATATTATAATGGAGAAATAAATATTTATTTTAAACATTAACAATATTCTAATTATAATAATTAGATTCATTGGCACATATATAATAATATCAATTTTGATTATACAAGTTACAATTATTTTATACTAACTTATACAACTGTATTAGATTAAGGAACAGATTCTCTTTCATACTCTGCACAGGGGAAGTTCTGCTATGTGATGAATGAACTGAGACAAGTATTGTAATTCATTTTAAATAGTTTTAGTTGCTGATGATATTAGAACTCCACTCGATCACTTTTGTAATAGTTCACTCTTTATGCTTAATACTTGATATAATACCCTACATTTTAGCAAATAACTCTCACATAATTATCATTAAATCTAGCTAAAACAATCAAAATAGAAATCAGGCCTAAATCCACCTTCAATTTTCCTTTTAAACCAAAGAAGGGCATTCTAGTCTCTTAACAACATTAACTAATTCCTAATTAGGCCGATAAGGAATTAGATAAAAGTGTAGGCCTGATTTTGAATATTGGTATTTTAACTAGATTTCATTGGGACTTTTCCCAAAAAATAAAGTCAATACATTATTGTTACACAGAGCTTATTTAGTGTACGCATATATAACGGTTCAGAACTTTTATACATGGTCGATTATAACTGTAATAATTTTTTTTTTTTTTTTAGTATTGGTATATATGCCTTAAAAAATTTGATTGTTTCAAAATTACCAGGCAATATATAAATAAACTTTGATGATGAGTGAAAATTGTCTGTCGTATTCATAGTAAATTAGATAGTTAAATCTATGCGTAGGAGAAAATTAAAATAAATAAATAGCATAGTTTATGATATATTAACAATGTGCCTCATATTGTATATCTAAGACTTCCTCCCATTCTTAATATAAGACTCATTTTAACAAATAAATTTGATTATAAAGTAAATTTTATATTATAGACTGTAGGTAGTATTTTATAGGGAAAATATTAGTGATGTTTTAAGTAAGAGAAAAAAATATCAATCTCAAATTCCTTATCAAAAAAGTCCCTAGAGACTTTTTTTATATTAATTACGAATTCCAATATCAAAAAAGTCCTATTGTCAAAATGATTTTTCCTATTATTAAAATTTCTCTATGAAAATATTGTTGTCAAAATGACTTTTCATTTTGTCAAAATGACTTTTCATTTTGTCAAAATGACATTTCATGTTGCCAAAAATTTTCAGATTTCTAAAATTCTATACAAAGAGTGGAAAAACTCGAAAAAATATTTACAAGGAAAAGTCATTTTAACAACTTGAAAAACTATTTTGACAACGAGACTTTTTTGATATATGAATTCCATAATTAATATAAAAAAAGTCCCTATAAAAAAATTTGGGGTTAGGACTTTTTTTGATATTTTTTCTCATCTTGGAGACTCACTGATATTTTCCCTATTTTATATTATTACATAACATTATAGATCAAATTGCACGTTGGACACTTATAACACTTCTCTGCTCCTAAACATAGAATATAGTTTATAGTACAAATTGCATTATAAACTATGTCCTATATTTAAGATCGAGGCGTAATATTAACATACAGTTTTCTCCCACATATATACTCTAATTCTCTTAACTCATAATTTTGTAGATTTTATGAATTAAGTACGGTGAACATATATTGATGTCGTAGTTTTTAATAATAATTTTCAAACTCAGTGTCCGGTTTCGCAGTGGAAGTCCGTATAATCCCATTTGACCACAAAAAAGCGTTCATAGTCCCAAAAAGCTCATTTACATTGCTTAGGCAATTTTCATGAAATCCCGATCAATCGCAATTTCAATTTTGTACAGCATTTTAAGTATAACTGGTAAGGAGTATTTTTACGTTGAAAAATATGATGATGAAGATTCAACAATGAGAATTTCTCTTATCACCCTCCTGCTTAGCTTCTTTAATTTTATTTTATTTAGTATATGATGTCTTTTATTTAAATTTTGTACTTCACATTAACTTTTAAATTATTTCTTAACAATAATTATTATTAAATAAAAATTATATTTAAATATTATAGTCATTAATTAAATTATATTTAATAATTATTGTCATTAAATATAATGATTGTGGAAATGTAAACAACTTTATAATTTAGTAATTGTACTTTTATAAGGATTCTAGAGGATGCCTCACTAGTGTCATTTGTGGGGGCTTTTTATGAGGTATTGTTTTTTTTTTTTTTTTTTTTTTTTTTGCCCACTGGTTCACACGGGCTTCACGCCACGACTAGTCGGATCCGACTGCGTCGCCGGCGACTATGGTGAGAGAGTCTCCCAACGGGGGTTTTTATGAGGTATTGTTGCTTGCAGTTGTTAGATATAGGGCCTGTTAGGATGACGTTAAAAGTTTGGTTGAAAAAAAACCAGGGGAGGGAAGGGGCAGTGAAAATGGAGGTTTGAAAATATTAAATCTAATGGATTTTTGGTTATAAAATTATTTTTCAATTGAAGATAATAAGTGGAGCTTTTTCTTTTTTTTGCCTTCACAATTCACATTGACTTTTCTTGAAAAGGAACCGTTTTCTCTGCAAGCCATCACCTCCTCCCTCCTCTTCAATTAATTTCCCCAATCAAACATACCATAAAAAATATTACATTTAGAAAAAAAAAAAAAATTAGTGACAGTAATAAAAAAAAACCTGTAGCAGTGAAAATTTGATTTTTTTGTGTTTGACATGGTTTCAACGTCTGATGAATTTTTGGTTATGAAATTATTTTTCAGTTTCTCCTCTTCAATTAATTTCCTCTGCCATCTTTCGTTTGCTTTTTTTCTTCTCGACCGTTGAGCTTTTTCGGCTTCACTGTGTAATTTATTTATTTATGTTTTTCTGAATTTTTTTTTATAAGAAAAAAGACATCAAATAATCCAAATGTGCTGATCCCACTTTAGAAATTCGGTAAATTCGGTTGAAAATATATTTATTTGTCCCCCAGCAAATCATCCGTACGACATAGAAATTCGGTCCGTCGAAGGGAGGGAAAATATATTTGAAATTAATAAATAAAATTAATTAATTTTGTATGAAAACCCAGAAATTTATACATGTGTGTGTTCTAACGTTCGTAAGTTGCTGAATATCACAACATAAATCATTTTAATTAATTCATTATAATAAAAATATATTAATTATTGTCTCATTAAATTTGTCTTAAATTGAAAAAATAATAATTTTACTCCCATAAAATGAGGTCTTGAAGAAGAGGGAAAAATACCATAAGTAATATTTAACCCATTAATTATAGAAGTAAAATTGATAAATAAAAATTAATTATTTTTTAAGTGACACAAACTGAAGTTCTCTTAGAAGTTAGTCCCACACGTGCCCTAAGCATCCAACACTATATATATAATAATGTTGTGGACCTCAACCTACATTAATGAATGACACGGGAGCGGCTACGGTCCACTGCCCAATCATTTACTACACGCGGTAACAATTTATTGGGGAGAGGGGTGCAGTGGACCGTAGCTGCTCCCAAATGACACTGCCTTTACACGCCCCCACCCAATATTTAAGTTTTGTGGTCCCTTCGAATAATACCATATCAAAGGATCACAAATAAAATAGGCAATAACTTTTTTCAATCTTGTAATATGGAAACTCTCTTACAAGTAAATTGTGGTAGGTTTTATTTTATTTATAACCTCAAACAATTAATACCTGCCCTCATTTTTGTTTTAATACAAAAAAATGTAAGTGAGTTGGGCTCTAATCCACTAAGGTCAGGCTATGACTCCAGATTAAAGAGCGCTTACAAATGGACTTATAAATGAGGGAAGAAATAGGTCAGGTCAAACTAAACTTTACCCTTAACAAGTCAAACCTGTTTGGTAATAAGGTGGTCTGAACCTGACCTGTGGCTTATTACAGGTCTTATTTTCAGTTTAAGCCTAGCATGTAGTCATGTACAAAGGATTGGACTGACCTGGGGCCTGTTAAAGAGACCTGTTAAGATCAAGCACTGAATATTAGCGAAGAGATCAAGCATGTTAAAATACATTTTTAATACAATTACATTTTTTTCAAATAGAACAATTACTTTTTTCAGATAGAATAATTACCTTTTTTTTTCAAATTAAGTAATTTACTTTTTTATGTTAGCATAGAGTAATTTACATATCTAATAGGCTTCTTAGTTTACTAAACGAGAGACTCTATATTTACTAAACGAAAGTCTCAAGTTTAAAAATTGAGGATTAAAAAAGGTACGTTAGGATAATATCCTTTTATTTGGAACTCAATTATTAGAAAGTCAAGTGTAATTGAGTTTAAATTGAAATGAAAATAATAAGAGAATACCCACAACAAATAAAATTATGCTATAAAAGAGATACATGAAAGAGAATATCCCATAAATTCATAATTTTATTCGTTAAGATGTGATGTTATTCTGTCGGTATATTAACGTGAAACTCAATGATATCTCCATGCTCACGCTTTATTCTTTCCCAATTAAATGCACAAGTCCAGCTCGTTTGTTATCACTTCACTCTTATTTATAAATTTATTCTGATAAAAAAATTTAGAAAAAAACACTTCTCATGTTGTAGGAGAAGTGTTTTCTCATGTCACACATATATAAAATGGTAGAATCCATATATATATAATTAACATTATATATATATATATATGGATCCCACTATTTCATATGTGTGTAGGAATCTTTTTCTTCTCATGCAACATGAGAAGTTTAAACCCCAAAAATTTAGTCATACTTATAAATCCTCTTTCATGTAATAAATAATGGGGGTTTACACTTCTCATGTTGCATGAGAAAAAAAAATTCCTACACATACATAAAATGGTGGGACCCACATCTTTTTTATTGAAAAAAAATCAAGCATGGAAATTGTGGGACCCACATATTTTTGTATCTATGACATAAGGATACACTTCTCCTACAACATGAGAAGTGTATTTCCCTAAATAATATTATAACAATTTTATCCATATTAATTGTACCAATGAAAATAAAGAAAGAAGAAAGAGTTGAAAGATACTTATTCATAAATAAGAACAAAGTTAAAAATTTAACTCATAATTATTGAGGTAACTACATCTCCTTCATATATTTGATTTAGTTAAAAATGAGTTATAAATAGAATTAAAATGGTACAAATCAGGAAAAGTTGGATTATTGATTGTGATCTCACCAATTAATGGGGAAATGTGCCAAATAAATGTAGAGGATAAATGTTGGATAATTGAGGGAAAAAAAAAAATCACTACCACACCTATAGGCATATATTAAGGGTATGTTTGGTTTGAGGGAGGGGGAGGGGAAGGGGGAGGGAAATAAGGAAATGACCAAATTGTCATTAATAAAAGGAATATTCTTTTTTGTTAAGAGTATGTTTTTGGAATATTAAAAAATTTATAGGGGCAATTCAGTAAAGAGAAAACCAAAAAATAACCCCTCCCCTCCCTCAATCCAAACATGCCCTAAGAGAAAATTCCTCCCAGGTCTTAAGGAATCAACAAAATGTCAAAAAAATTCAAAGGAAATTCAAAGATGTCTAAAAAGTTCTAAAGAATTATTAATCTCATAGATAAAATTATTATTTCTATATATAGAGTTGTTGCTCTCACAAAAAAAGTTGTTAATGAGACTTTTCTGAATTCCTTTTGAGATTTTTTTCAACATTTTTTCAATCCCTTAGGATCTGAAAGAAATTTTCCCATATACCTAACTTGTGATTCAGCATCTACTATTCTTCTTGCCTTCATTTGTAGGTGAAGGCATGCACGGTGCTAACCTTCACTTCCAAAGAAAGAAGGTGAAGTAGTCCTCCATGGTGGTAGAGTTGTTTATAGTTGTCGTGCTCATCTCAAAACCGAAGTGTACGTTGGGCTCCTTTGACCCAGCACACATTAATTCAGAAGGGTCCCAAAAGGGAGAGTAAAAAAAAAAGAAAAATGTTAATTTAACACTGAACAAAATTTCATCTGCGTTTGGTATTTTAAAATATTTTATGGTTCTTCTAACTTAAAATATTTTTTCAAGTGTATTCAACATCATGAAATATTTTTTTAAGTGAGTCTAAAATATTTTGTGGTTCAATTTTACCTTAAAGTATTTTTCATATGCAATGTCAACTTCATTGTTAATTCCCAAAAAAGTATATTAATTAAAGGTACCTATGTTCCATGCTATTGAAAATAATTAAAGATTATGGTTGAAAATACGGAAGACAAGTGTAGAAAATATTAAAAAAGACAACTCAAAAATGTGCAAAACTGATTATTAAAATTAATGAGGATAGAATGAGTACTAAAAACAAGGAAGATGAGTATTTAAAAATATGAAAAAAGAGTGATTAAAAATTAACTCAAAAAATATTCTAAGGGAAAATTTGTAACACAAAATATTTTAAAATACTGAACACATTAAAAATACTTTTTGATTAATTCACTAATATCCTACGTCAATAACAACTGACTAGTCTAGTTCTTAGGAATGTAGGCTCATAATAGGAATGCACATTACATGCTCGATAATTACATGCTTCTTATATGCCCATACCTCTATTAAAAGTATGAGCATTTTTTTTAATTTTTTTATATATTGTATTTATTTAGATTTAAATTATATGCTGCTTTTCTAAAATGTTTTTTGCACTCAGTATCTCAAATTAATTAGCTTCCCGTCTGCATTCGAAATATCTGTTTATAACCGAAACTAATTAATTTGAGATACTGGGTGCAAAAAATATTTCAGAAAGCAACATATAATTTAAATATAAATAAATACAATATAAAAAAAAAAATACATACCTCTAATAGAGGTATAAGCACATAAGAAGCATGTAATTATTGGACATGTAATGCGCACCCCTCATAATAGAGGGAATCTTGCTACCTCTAAATAACAACTGACTAGCCTAGAGCTTGAGTAAGAGACCTAGAGCTTGAGTAAGAGACCGATTAAGTTAGAATAACTCATAGCCAATTGATCCACACACACATAGCAGTACATGAAAAATACTTTAAGCTACTGAATAAATTACAAAATACATTCAATACATCGAGATAAATACTTCTTGTGTTAGATGAATCTTAACCCCAAAAAATTACAAAGTTGTTCTGGTTCACCCCCTGGGACTTTTATCCGTGCCGTTATCAACTTGTCCCTACAATTATTACATTATCGATTCAATAAATCAATCAATGATAGATGCAGAAATTCTACTGATATTTTATAGTATTAGAAGTAGAATGTATTCCATGAACTTTATTTCCAAAACATAGGTACTCATTGGTCTTTAATGCAAGACCTTTTCACGAAATTTAATGAACCATACATCTAGTTAATCTCCAAAAAGCCATACTAATCAACGGGTGATTTCATTGTTAAAAAAAAAAAAAAAAGGTGATTTTGTATTAATATAAAATTTTAAAACATTTAACTAACTACTCCATCTATCCCTAAATATAAGCTTCAACTAACTGATTTACGCTTATAAAAAAAAAAAAGTTAAAACTAGTTAAGAGCAATAAATATGTATTTGTTTTTCAACTATGCCTTTATTTATAAATACGATAAATGAGAGAGATAATAAATACATCAAATAATATTAAAAGTAAAATTAGAAAATATACAATAAATGTTTTGACAAAACTAAAATTAGGCTTATATTTTGGGACAAGCCCTATCTATCGCAAATATAAAATTTATATTTGGAGGGAGTATTTTTTTTTTTTATGATTATCAGATTTAGTCAAATTTAAGCATTATCAAATTCAGTTAGGGTTAACTCTCTTCAAGATATTTTTTACCTTCATATTGACTGGAATTCAAAACCTATACTTAAGCTCTTAGGACTTAGGCCCCTTTAACTAGAATTTACACGTGTTAGTTAACTAATTATAATTGATTTACTTAATTTTAGTAACGTAGTTAATAAAAATTTATAAAATAGGAAATGGATGGAGTATTATAATTTAAAACAGTTTGTCAAACTAGTTTGAGCAAACTTACGACATGGACATAGATTTGAAACTCAAATTGTTTACTTTTATCAAAACAAAACAAAAATATCACAATTGTATAATTAAATAATTAAAATATAGAAATGACACTTTGATTTAAATATATATTTAAATCTAAATAATTAAAATTAAATCTAATAATATTTATAATTCATCATACTCTACAAAGAATTTCTATGAGACCACGTTGAGAGGCCGAAACGTGCATCTTAACAACTGAAAATCACTTTTTTTGGCCTTCTGTGATGTTTGAATCAGTATTTTTTTCAATTGGGTTTTTGAAGAAAAAATTGTTTTAAGCCATAAGCCAAAATTTCATTATTTTGGCTTTTTTACCGTAGAGAGAGATAAAGTTTATATAATAAAGAGAGAGAGAGAATAAATATCTCATGAGAAAAGATATTAGGTGCCACCTTTTTTTTATTAAAATAACATTCTGATTCATATTATAAGCTTACTTGCATATGAAAATTTGGTCCCAATTATATAAGTCTACTTAAAGGTTAATAATAATTTTTTCCCTAACCTTATCCTCAGTTATGAAAGTATTCAAAGAATAAATAAATAAATAATTAAGAAAAAGCGGTAAAAACTCTCAAATTAGAAATTAATTGGTGTGAATAACCGAGAGAAGTTTATATATACGAAGAATGACAAGATATTCGATTTAGGTTATTCTTACCAATTAAATTTTTATAGGGGAACTTTTCTTCAATTTTTCCTAAATTTTAAGTAATTTAGTATTTTCAAATTTTTCTCAATAATACACTAACTATTTTTATTTTTATTAAATTTATATTCTTTTTAGTCATTTTACATCAAAACTTATTTTTACATTAATCATCTAAACAAATTTCAGTTTATCAAACTGACTTTTTTAAAGTTAATCAAAACATAAATTACATTACATAATCTAACTTTCATCCTATCTTATCCTTATAAAAATCATATTAAAAAAAGCTACTTTGGTCCACTAATCCGAACATACAAAACATGAAATGAGTACAAGTTATAGTAACAAATTTGGGTCCATGTTCACCGTCCAGTAGCGCAGAGGGTCACAAACTCACTAGCTCATGACAGAGTAATGATGTGAATTAGTTTCCCTACCTATCTGTGACCTATCTCACGAGATAGATAGAGAAAGCTCTTTCCATTTGGACGATCTAGATTTTTTTATTTTTTTTTATTTTTTAAGAAATAATTATTTTAATAGGTAAAGAATCTAAAATAAAGATAATTTTTTAACTAAAATATTTTTTAAAAATGATTTTTTTCATTTAAAAAATAACTGTTAAAAAAATATTAAAAGAAATCATTTATATGAATTTTGAAATTCAAGTTTAGTTTTTTTTTATATATATTTTTCTTTTTAGTATAGTTAGAACTTGGAAAAAGGTGAAAATGTGTGGGACTGACAAATGACAGAAAGGTACGAGGGGGATTGAAAGTGCTGTTAAAAATGTAGGTACATAAATTATAATGAAGGGTAGATCTTCAATAAGTTTAAGTACATATATTTTAATAACAAAAGTATATTACAGTAAAAATAATTACAATAACATCCTTTTAAGCCTGATTTTTTAGAATTCAATCATAATTACCTTATTATTAAGGACTAGACACTCAATAAGTTCAATACATATGTATTTTAATTGCCTTATTATTAAAGGTGGGCACTAATTAATTGCTCACATCAAAGACTAGGCACTTATTATCAAGAGCAAGTATTAATTACTGGGATTTTTCCCTCTATAATTTTCTTTTCTTTATGTTAATTTCTTTTGTATAAAATATACACACATATATGTGTGTGTGTGTATATATATTCACATTAGAATTGAAGGGGGGCACTTGCTCCCTTTTCATGAGAGTGGGCCCGCCCATGTGTGTTGACAATGATAGGAATGTCATGTCCTCGTATCTCAACATATCAAAACATATCAAAACGGATCATCATAATTGTATGGCTCATTATGTTGTTGGTCTCCATCATGTTCATATTATCGACAGATCGAGTACTCGTATTGGTGCTCAACATGTGTGTACTGTGAAGGTAGCTTTTGTGACTATAATTATATCTATGTGAACCGATTAGCTATAGCGACTTGGCCGATGGAACCTTGTTCTCTCTCCCTTTTTCTTCTCCTTTGTGACATAGACATTGTCAAGGATCAGAGAGAAGCGTTGAAGGTCTAGAGGCAAACCTTATGTTCTAATACCATACTGAATTTAAAAGGATAAAAACACATTCCATTAATATCTGAATAAAAAGTAAATATATATAGGCCATTATATAGATAAACCTAGGGTTTTAACCTTATAATCAAAGTAAATCAAAATAATTAAGATATAATATGGTAAAATATAATATATCAATATCTATTCCCAAAATATAATAAATATCATACTAAATAATAAGATAATATCTAATCTAAATAATCCATAATATTACAAACCACAAAGAGTCCAACATTTGGAAAGGTAAGAATATTAAAAAAATTATTACGATCTTTTTGAGCTTGTAGCCATGTGGAAATCCATTGACTTAAGGATTTAGAAGGTGTGTCATCAATTTTAATTCCCAAATTGCTACCAAACCAACAAGCTCTGGGCAATAAAAAAATATAAATGATCAAAAGATTCATTGTTGATAGCACAAAAGGAACATACCTCCAGGGCAGACAGAAGAAACTCATATTTATTTGTTCATTAATAAATAAATACTTAATAAGTGGGCAAAAGCCGATGAGCCTCTTTGCCCATACGAGTTGTTCCCCATCGTCCATTGCATTAACTCTCAAGATTGCCTTTATTCTCTTGTTGTGTTCTTCTGCTATCTTTCCTTACTTATAAGGGTGAGAATAGGTTAGACTAAGTTAGACTTTATCTAAATAGGTATGGACCAACAATAGAGATTTAAAGCTTGAGTTTTGATTTAAACTTATATGTAGACTTTTTTGAAGAATCGAGTCTAGACTTTCAAAAGGCTTAAAGCATTTTTAAAGACCTACTTAAAATATAGGCCTTTAAACAACTTTTAAAGCCTATATCTCAAAATGCATATATAATTCTTTTCGCTTATTTACAATCTCACATTACGTCTTAAAAGCCTAACATCCATTCTCACCAGAATATTGGCTTAGTAAGGAAAAGAAGGAAAAAAAAAATGTCCAATGACAAATGACAATAGTTGTCCAAGCAATTATAAACAAGAAAAATCAATTGTCTATTGATTAATGAGATATATTTTTTAAACTCATTGTTTGTAATGGAATTAAGAAAAGAATGAAATATGATTAGGGACTTGAAGAGAAACTTGTAAACGAGATAGATGCTACCTAATTATATTTTTTAGGGTATCAAATTATATTTTTTGTGAAAAATAAGTACAATATTAAAGAAAATAAATATTTAATATTTACTTCAATTTAATAGGATACTTTTATGACAATTGAAATTTACCATTTAATTATTTGAGTAATGAGAATTTACTCCAAAAGATCAGCAGCTAGCGAACTTCCTTTTCTTTTGTTTTTCTCTTCGTACGGCTGTCAAGTAAGTTATCTACCTCCTATTTCTAAGGATTTTCCTCTTTAATTTTAGGTATTTAGTGTCAGAAAAATTTAGGGTAGTTGGATTTCATATTCTAAAGCCTTATAAATGATAATTTTGTTTTTAATGGAGTTAGTGAGGTTTGAATAAGAGTTGTATGATTTCGATTTTTACTTGAGTGGTTAATTTGAAGAAACTAAAGTTATGGTTTGGTTATGAAATTGTGGTTTATGAGATGAGATATGTTAATTTCGAATTTAATGATTCATTTTAACTTATTGGAGGTTATGTTGATGATTGAATAGCTTGGGTTTGATGTTTATGATGGAATATGAATATTAATAATTTTGGGTGAAACTTTAAGTGTAGGAAATTAGGTGTTTTAGGATAAGTTGAAGAGTTGTGATCAATTGATAACTCTAAAGGGTGAAAACAAATTAATGGGAGAAAGAAAAGGAATTGTGATAATGATTTGATAAATAATTGATTTATCGGTTTTTTTCCTTAAGTATTAAAGTGACCAAAATTTTAGGGTGTTTATGATGATTGGATAGAATTACTATTGTCAATGATTGCAATGAGAGGAATATAGTTATTGATGCTAAAAATATGCTTGTGATAGAGAAATTGTGTTATGGTAATAAATCGAGAATTTTGAGGCTTTGTATTAAAGTGAACAATTTAAAGGTTATATGAATATATCAGTTAGGGGTTTGATTTTTGAGTTAGGCTTTGGATCGATCTTGATATTGTGATGATTGGAAAGGAGGATTAATAATTGGTTTATTTTAAGGGTTAAATACCTAATTTGCCACCGAAGTTTTGCTAAGGAGTGTCCAAGACTAAAAGTATTTTGGGCATCATTTTTGCCCCGGAAGTTTTTTAGGAGTAAATTTGCCCCGGAAGTTTTGTTTAGGAGCAAATTTTTATAAACTTTCGGGGCAAAAATGATACCAATCCAACGATCAAGATCAACTGATGGGCAAAATTGATATATTTGTAAACTTCCGGGGCAAAAATGATACCCAAAATACTTCCGAGTCTTTGGGCGCTCCCTTAGTAAAACTTCCGTGGTAAATTAGGTCTTTGACCCTTATTTTAATATGGGTTACATTTGAAGTTTAATTGGTTTATGCATTTAATTAAGCTTGATATTTTTCTCAAATGAGCATTTCGAGGTTGGAATCCTTAGTTATAAATTGGAGATTCTGATTTATGGAAAAAATGAAGGACAATGGTTGGCTTCTAGATAGATTTAAGCCTCTAAATTGTTGTTATAACCACTCAATTAGTTTGAATACTAAATTGTGGTTACAATTGATTGTTGCAGATTGATTTGTGAATTGTGGTTGAGCTTGTAGCTTGGATTCTTGTGGTAAACTTATCTTTGGCGAGAGGTAACCATTTTCCATTTGTTATATATGTTGGTATGTTGTTTGCGAGTATTATGTGGAACGATTGTGAGAATGAAAATTATATACTTTGAATTGTTTATTGCAAGTGAGAAAGTTTTCATGATGTTGATAAGCATTTTGATAGAAATTGCCTTGTGAAGCTCTGTGTGTGTGTGTGTGTATATACTTTGAATTGTTTATTGCAAGTGAGAAAGTTTTCATGATGTTGATAAGCATTTTGATAGAAATTGCCTTGTGAAGCTGTGTGTGTGTGCGCGCGCATGGGTGCGTGCGTGCGTGTGTGTGTGTGTGTGAGTGAGTGAGAGAGAGAGAGTTGAGAGTTGAGATATTATGACATGTATATGAAAATGATTTGAATAGCGTGATTTGAATGTGAAAATCTTGAGAAATTCTCATTGAACTATTTATGGATAATTATTATGATGGTTGGATTGTGATGAGATGAAGTATTTGTTTCACCAAGTGGTGTAGCCTCTATTAGTATACGATGGTTGGCTTTTCTCTATCCCACTAGTTCAATGAGAGAGTGTCTCACTGGTTCAACCAAGGATAATCATACTGGTTCAATGAGGGTTGCGACATCCCATTATTTCACTAAGGGTAAAGGACCCATAGTCTGCACATGTGTTTTGTGGATTTTGGCTGGTCCTCATCACATGAATAGTGAGCTTTCGAGTGGCTAGTAACATGGGCAAAAATAAGGCAGTTCAGTTCAATCGATTGGAAGCAACTTGGGAATTGTGATACTAAGTTTGTGTTTTTGAAATTGTGATATGGAATTTGTTATATGAAAATTGTGATATCGAAAACATGATACGGAATTTGTGTATCAAAATTGTGATATAGTTTTGTGACACGAAATTTGTGATATAGAAATTGTGATACGGGATTTGTAATTGGAGTTTGTGATACATAATTTGTGATATAGGGTTTGTGAAATGGAATGTATGATATGGAATTATGTGAATTATATCTCTACTACTTTGTCATATAAATTGTTCCACTTAGCATCTTACTAGCACATATTAGCATGTGTAATTAGTGAATAGCTAGTTACTGGGGCTTTTGTCCCACCCAGTTGATTTAACATTTTTCAGGTAATCGTTATTCTGCTAATCAATTAGGGAAGGGTCTGGAGTCTTGATTATTCAGATAAGCGTCTTATTTGCCCTGAAAGTTTTGGCTGAGGACCACTAGGTGGATGAAAGTTTTTTTTGGGAGCAAAATTGTCATGAAAGTTAACAAAACGTAGCAATTTTACCCCTCCGTTAATTTTGACCGTTAAGTTTAATTGAGTGCACACGTGGCATATCACTTCCTTAGTCAAATAAGAGTTAAGTATCATTTTTGCCCCAGAAGTCTTTACTGATGAGCAATTTTGCCTCGGAAGTTTACAAAACGTAGCAATTTTGCCCTCTATCTCCCAAGATTAAATTGGGTTAAGGTGCATTTTTGCCCTTAAAGTATGCACCCGGGAGCAATTTTGCCCCTGAAATTTCAAGCGTAGCAATGTTGCCCCTAAAGTTTCAAAACGGAGCAATGTTGCCCCTCTCATAAAAACCCTAACAGTCAACTAATGGTCAACGTTAGGGTTTTTAACAGAGGGGCAACATTGCTCTGTTTTGAAACTTTAGGGGCAACATTGCTCCCAAAAAAAGTAGCAATTTTGCCCCTGAAGTTTCAAAATGGAGCAATGTTGTCCCTCCGTTAAAAACCCTAACAGTCAACTAACGATCAACGTTAGTTGACCGTTTAGGTTTTTAACAGAGGGGCAACATTGCTTCGTTTTGAAACTTCAAGGGCAACATTGCTACGCCAAAAACTTTAGGGGCAAAATTGCTCCTGGGCGCATACTTTAAAGGCAAAAATGCACCTTAACGCTATTAAATTTGACTATTAAATTAGTCAAAGAACACACATGTCATGCCTTGAAAAGGTCAAACTTGAAGTTAGAGGCATTGAGCTCAAGGCAATTGGAATTTGTGAAGCCGAATTGGTTAAAGGGAGCATCACTTATGATCTAAGCAAATGAAACGCAAAATGAGAAATGAATTGTCCCAAAAATTAGTTCAGTAAGACAAATCAATAGTGATAGTATTTAACTTTGTATAGATTGATCTAGGCCACCCACCCTGTCCCACAAGATAAATCTCCAGTGATTTTAAGTGATGCTTACTAAACCAATTTTTGGGACAAGCTGGAATTTTTAGGAGCGGTATAGATTTACTTGTGGAACAGGGTGGGTGGCCTAGATCAATCTATACAAAGATAAATGTTACCACTATTGATTTGTCTTACTAAACCAATTTTCGAATAATTCGTTTCTCGTTTTGCGTTCATTTGTTTAGATCATAAGTGATGATTTTCTAGGTTTTGCGACAGACCTTTCAGTCCCTTTGACCAGTTCAACTTCACAAATTCCGGCCGCCTTGAGCTCAATATCTCAAGGATTTCCCTCTCTAACTTCAAGTTCAACCTTTTCAAGGCATGACATATATGTTCTTTGACTGATTTAATAGTCAAATTTAATATTAGGGGACAGAAAAGGCAAAATTGCTACGTTTTGTAAACTTCCGGGACAAAAATTATACTTAACTCTTATTTGATTGATGAGGTGGCATGTCACATGTGCACCCAGTTAAACTTAATGGAGGGGTAAAATTGCTACATTTTGTTAACTTCTGTAGCAATTTTGCTTCAAAAAAACCCAAGGTGCTTTTGTCCACCATTTTCCCTATTTATAAAGCCTCCTCCTTTTTATTCATAGGGTGAATTGTTGTATATTGCCACTGTAGGGCTCATGTTGCATTCTCTAATGTGATATTGTGTTTTGGATTATACCATTTTCTATCATGGATAAGTAACTCAAGTAAATATTTGAGAAAATCGTTATTTAAGTATTTTAATAATTGGGTTTGATATTGGGCTTGTGGTCGGATGAGTATATTTTGCACTTTGAGAAGTCCAAGTGTGTTGATTAATTATGGTTTAGTATGTAAAACGATGCAAAGAGTTTTATTAATCTTGATAGATTTAAAATTTTTGACAGTTGGATAGTTTGACTTATGATGTTTTATAAATGTTTGTGAATTTTGAAAATTATTAAGAAATGAGTTTATCCCCGGGCTAAGTTTTGAGAAGCTCAAGGCTCAACTGTTAATTGTAATGAATTTATAAATGTGTTGTTTTGAAATTGCTTAGTATGCAATTATTTAGAAAATTTTTATTATCCATGATAAATTTTAAATGACCGGTTTATTATTTTCCATCATGAATAGATACTTGTAGGGGTTGAAGTCTTTTATAACCATGGTAGTGTTTTCAAATTTTAATTGAACTCTTTTTCTACTATGGTTAGATTTTGAAAGATGAGTTGTAATCTATTCTGCTATGGTTGACCTTTAGGTTTAAGTTTTCTCCTTTGCACTATAGTATTATTTATTATCAAAAGATTTGATTAAGTGTATCGATAATTGAGTTTTAAGGAAAAGATTTTACATGCAGCCCATTTAAGCCTGCGACCCTACAGGGCTAGCCTTTTTAGGCTCCACTACTTTTTGAGGCTCTAAATCATAAGCCCAACCCTTGACTTAAACGGGATTCAATAGGCCAGCTTGATGGGGTCGGACTGTTTTCCCGACTCTTGAGTTATTATAATTAATTTTAGCGTTAAGGTGCAGATTGGCCAACAAAGTTTTACTCCAGGAGCATCCAACACAAAAAAGTTTTAAGTGGACCAAAAATACCAGAAAATTTTTTAAAAATGTAAAGTTAGCATAATGTCGTTAGAAAAAAATCAACGTCTACTAAAATCACAAACTTTTAAGGGTTAAGTGCAGATTGGCTAATAAAGTTTTACTTTAGAAGCGCCTAGCATAAAAACTTTTTACTCCAGGAGCGCCCATCACAAAAAAGTTTTACTGCAGGAGCACCCAGAATAAAATTTTTTTTAAGTGGACCTAAAATATCTACTTGTTACATTTGTGATTTTTTTTTATTGCATTCACTCTTTCTAACCCAAAAGCACATAGTCGGAGGGTCCGAGTAAGGATTTGCAACAGTCAGATTTTATGTGGATTGTATATGGACTTGCCCGGGCACATTCGAAAATTTACTCGGGCACCCTTTTGAAAATGTAAACTTTTAAGGGTGCCTGGGTAAGCTGGGTGTAACACCCCAAAATCCAACGCCCAAATCTTGGTCAAAACACTTGAAATATCTCCAATAAGGATGATCAACATCCAAATCATTACAATACGTAATTAATTCAATTCAAAATGTATTTTTGAGTCAACATAAATTCCCAAAATATTTAGTAATAAAATACAAAGGGAAGTCTTAGAGTCATGGCAAATAAAATGACATAACATAAATTCTAGGAGTAAAATCGAGCCTTCATGGCTCACTCCATAGATTCCTTCCCTCTCTCCCTACTAGAACAATCACCTGAAAATTGTTAATATAGAGTGAGATTTGACAATCTCACTAACTACTAAAAGTTTCTACCGTACACAAGCAAATCACATATGACAAAAAGCAGGAACTGATTACATATATATTTGTATATACCATAATTTCATACAACATTTCTTATCGTAATGTCAATGTGAACCGTACAATGATACAATATGCAATATGTTGCCTCCCTTATATCATCGTCCATCCTCAATCAGCTTGACCGAGCCATAGGCTAACACATAGTTCAATAGCAACTCATCCATTTGACTTGGATAGTCCCAAGCTCACCAAAACTTAAGATATACCCGGCCAAAGGTATAGAGCTTAAGTATGGACTATGGCTCCCCTCTTTAAAACAACACAACTAAGGAGGTGTCACATGTCCCACAGCTCCAATGCAATCCCGGCCAAAGGAAAACATGGAAGAAGGGGCCCTGACAAGTGTCATCCACTGTGCACCGAGTGATGACATACCACGTGGTAAAAGAACTCAACATACAAATTCCTCCTTACTCCAACCCATCACATATGAATCCGCCATGTCAGATATATATTAAATCACCAATAATATAATTAAATGTCAAATTACAATAAATCATGCTTCAATTCATATAAAATATCAATTTACAATACATACACATATACATATGTTTCAGTCCTTTAATTTAAAATAAAAGATAGTTACTCAAAATCAAACACAATTTACAAGTATATAGAAGAATATTCAGAGTTACCTCTAATCCAAGCTTACAGGTAATCACACAAGAGTTACTCCAAAGCTCTCAATGAGAGTCTACAAAATTACACATAAATTTCTATTAACATATTACTTGAATTATTCTAAAACCTTAAACTACCCTTTAACAATTAATATTATATACGTAAATATTTATAGGTTACCACATATCAACTTTTATATTAAGATATTCTATTGTTAGAAATAAAATTATCTATGGTACAGAAGCTTTAACATATATACCTTTATATATATAAACCTCTAAAATTATATATGCACCAGGTGCAGCTAAAAGGAAAATGGCGAAGTAGGTGTCAGACGGTTTAAAGGGGAGTATGGAATAATGAAGAATGATGTTGAAGAATAAAAGAACACACACACACACACATATATATATATGTATAGACACACACACCCCACAAAAGGAATTTAAAATGAAAAAAGGAATATATATACATGCACACAATAAAACGGAAAGGCATGTGGGTTTATATGAAAGGTAATAAATGTGAAAGACAATCACATATATATAAAACTATAAAATATATATATACATAACACAAATAGGAATGAGAGAAGAGAATATGGATTTATACCGTTATATGAAAGGTAATAAATGTAAGCATTGAGAACAGAGCGTGTGAGCTAAATGTAGGATTGAATATCAGCATTTCGACAAGTGCAAGCTCTTCTCATCATTGTCTCTATTTTGAATGGTTCTCCTTTTATAGTCAATGAAGAACATTGAGTAATTCTTCCAAATTTGAATATGTCCGTTGGAGCGTATATGGCCGTTGGAAAATATTACCGTTGGAATATGACCGTTGGGATATTCAAGTCATAGCATTTGAAGCAGATGAACAAGTTGAACATTTTAGTTCATTGAAGAACATTGCATTTGAGCATTCAACTTCATTTCTTCAAGTTCCTTGTTGAATTCAATCTTCTTTCCCATTTAGAAAATCTGCAAACTTCATCTTCATACTTACATGATTTTGGTCTTTGTCAAGTTTGATGTAATCTCAAACTTTAATCACACGAAACTTATGCACAAATGATATAAATGATGTTAAGAAGTAGTATAAGTTCTTTTGGAATCCATCTGAATGTTCTTGACGAAAATCCGAATCTCGGACACGTGATTTTCGATCGCGAAAATGGTAACTTGAGTTATCCCATGTAACTCGAGTTGTTTTAAATGCCAGAATCTTTCTGATTGAATTCTAACTCGAGTTGTCATCTGTAACTCGAGTTGCTGCTGAATTCCAAAATTCTGAATTCTTTCTATCAGAGGTTGACTCGAGTTGCCATGCCTTGACTCGAGTTAAATCAGTTCATTTGATAGTTGGCATTGATCCTCAATCCGAGCTTTTGATCAACTGAAACTTGCTCATGAATATTATTAATAACATTGAAGAGTATAACAAGTAGTAATCAATTGATAGCAACAAGTTCAGAATTCTCGGAGACGTTGTGAACAGTGATCTGCTACTTTGTTGATTCGAGTTGTAGTCTCTTCTCAATATTCATTCTTCTCTTGTTTTCCTCTATGACTGTTGTTGAATCAAGTTTCCAGTCCTAATCTTGAGTTATCCAAGCCTAGTTAACAACTCATTCAAAATCTCATTGTATGTTGAGCGTTTTTGAACCATCTTGAACTTACTGTAACTTTCAAAGGCCATAGCTCCTTGAATATAACTCAAAATATAGCTAATGACCTATCCCTAGAAAGCTCTTTATGTATTCTTTCAAATGCCACTGGTTTGAGCTCATTGGGATGTGTGGTTTGTGAGATACACTCAAAACATCGAAGCTTGGTCTGCTGAGTGACGTTAATTGATGTGACAACTTGTCAAATTCATAGTTCCTTGATATGAACTCCTTTTGGCTTGAAAATTTTTCAAAATGACGCATTGGGAGTCTATTTTCATATGCCACTAGTTTCGTCTCAATCCGATTCCTGGTTTATGAGATATCATCGAAATACCAGACCTCGCCAGCTGAAACATGAAACAGAGGTGAACAGAGTTGCTGAAATTGCACTGTTAACTCGAGTTATTACTGTTAACTCGAGTTACTCCTAGTCCAGAGACGAAAATCACATTTCTTAACTCGAGTTACTCATAACAACTCGAGTTGGATCAGTCCAGAAACCCAGAAACACTGTAGCGAAGACTCTAACTCGAGTTGGAGTTCATAACTCGAGTGGTATCATCCCGAAACTCCCTTTTGCTTATTTTAACTCCGAATTGAGCCATTCCAACTTCCATTTGATCGTGGAGACTTCTAGAATCAACCTTGGAACTTGTATAATGATATTCTCATTCCATTCATCAAGTTCTTCCTTCTTCCATCTCCCATCTCCCATCTTGATCATTCTTCGTAATCAAGCTTGGACTCATCATTCTCTGCAACTTCTACCTTCTTCAATATCTCCTCTTCTTCTTGAACTTTCTTTCTATAATCTCTTATCTCCTTCTTGATCTATAACTCAACTTGGATTAATCTACATTAAATACAAGAGTTAGTCAACGTAGGAGATAACTATATTACTCAATCTTTTTGCTTTTAATAATGACATCTATATAAGACATCATCAAAACTAATAATAACTAACAAAATGTATATATATATATATATATCTCACAAAATGAGAATTTTTTTTTCTTTTTTTTTCCCCCTAAAAAAAAGAAACAATCTAAAGAATTTGTAGCAGGTTCAAAAATGGTTTTTCCTATACCTATATTGGTGTGCACCAGAAGCATGAGATAGTCCTTTTATATATATACCCACACACACAGTACAAGGCGTAAGGGTAGGGGTGATGAAGGATGATATAAATTCACCTATATTGTAGCGATGTGATAGCATGGTGTGAGAAAAGTGAAGGCAAGACAGGTGAGTTTGAAATATGGAGAAAAGGAAGAAGAGATGTATCAAATATTTATTTACAACACAAACAAATAAAATTAGAACCCCACAGTGACGATGAAAATATGAGTTCTTTTAGATCGATGGGCTCACATATATTTATATATATACCTACATGCTTGTACAGGAAAAGGAGGAAGTCTGAAATTTTGTTTGACAAGACCAACGAGAAGATGAAGAAGCAAAAAAATATACCTTGGGGGGTGGGGAAGCGGCGTCGGAGTCTAAGAAGTATGAGAGAGAAAAAGTATTTATAGAAGAGAGGCTAGGGTTAGGGTTTTAACTCTCTTATTAAAATAATATTCTTTTACAAGATATAATACTATATAATTATTTTCTTTCTTATCTCTTTCTTTTTATTTAGATATAGATCAGATTATTTTATGAAGATATCTCTTCTACATATTTTTTTCCCTTATTATTCTTATCAATATCATTTATCATTTAATTAATCAATTTTAATAAAAATTGATCATATATTTATTTATTTATTATTATTTTCAAATCTTAATTTTATACTTCTAGATCTTCTCAAAACTCATATTACTTAATAAATCATATCTTCATAGCACTTAATTATAGGGTGAAGGTGCAGATTTGCCAACCAACTATTATCCGAGGAGTGCCTGGCACAAATAACTATTGAGGTAACCAAAATGGCCAATCAATAATTAAAAGTGAAAAAAAAAACACCAAATAACTATTAAAAGTGAAAAAAAAAAAACTAAAAAACTATTTAAAAAAAAAACACCAAATAATTAAGTTAAAATATGAGACAACGGCATAGGATGGTGGCGGAAACGCTAGAGAAAAGAGCGGTTAAGCCTTCTTGTTGGGAAAAGAAAACACCAACGAGAGATGGGAGCGAGGCATTGTGCGGGCATTCTGGAACTTGTGGCATTGGAGGGATGGAGTGAACTACTGGATGAGTTCAAGAGGGTGAGTGAAACACCCAGCAACAATAGAAGCTTTGGAAATGCCGACGTCGTCGACACTGTGACGATGTCCCATGGAAGACGGAGACACCAAGACAATAACAAGGTAATAGTTCGTTGGCGAATCTGCTCCAAATTGTGTTTTTTTTTCACTTTTTAATTGTTGATTGGCCATTTTTGTCCCCTCAATAGTTATTTGTGCTAGGCACTCCTCGGGTAATAGTTGATCGCAAATTTGCACCTTGACCCTTAATTATAATTAGAAAAATTGGGATGTTACAATTCTCCCCTCCTAAAAAGAATTTTGTCCTCAAAATTCCACAGCGTAATCAACATCCAATAAGTTTCAATAGAAAATACGCCTCCATTCTTAACATTGAACCATCATTTATTATACATAACACAAATAGGAATGAGAGATTGGATTATATGAAAGGTAATAAATGTGTATATATATATCTCACAAAACGAGAAGTTTTTTTTTTCTTTTTTCCCCTCCTAAAAAAAAGAAACAATTTAAAGAATTTGCAGCTGGTTCAAAAATGATTTTTCCTGTACCTGTATTGGTGTGCACAAGAAGCATGAAATAGTCCTTTTATATATATACCCACACACACAGTACAAGGCGTAAGGGTAGGGGTCATGAAGGATGATATAAATTCACCTATACTGTAGCGATGTGATAGCATGATGTGAGAAAAGTGAAGACAAGACAGGTGAGTTTGAAATATGGAGAAAAGGAAGAAGAGATGTATCAAATATTTATTTACAACACAAACAAATAAAAGTAGAACCCCACAGTGATGATGAAAATATGGGTTCTTTTAGATCGATGGGCTCAAATATATTTATTTATTTATTATTGCTTTCAACTCTAATTTTATACTTCTAGATCTTCATAAAACTCATATTACTTAATAAATCATATCTTAATAGCACTTAATTATAATTAGAAAAATTGGGATGTTACACTGGGAAAGTCCATATACAATCCACCTAAAATTTAACTGTTGCAAATCCTTGCCTGGACCCCCAACCATGTGCATTGGGGTTAGAAAGAGTGAATGCAACACAAAATTACAAATGTAACAAGTAGATATTTTAGGTCCACTTAAAAAAAAATTTGTGCTGGGCGCTCCTGGAGCAAAACCTTTTTGTGCTAGGTGCTCCTAAAGTAAAACTTTGTTAGCCAATTTACACCTTAACCCTTAATTCTATGATTTATAGTTCATAAAACATGGTTTATCCCTTTTTTTAATAAAAAGCATAGTTTATCTTAAACTTTACAAAACATAAGAGTGTCAAAAGTGCTTAACCTCTCCATACCAAGAAAATAAGTGTTTAACCTCTACTTCTTGCCCTTTTTTCTTTCTTCATTTGCTTCGTGATAAGGAATCTTGGTTAGGTACTCCTCCAATTCTTAATATAAAACATATTTAAGAAGTTGATTTTGGCCATAAATATAAGACACAATTTTCATATTTATAATATTTTCCTAATTTAACCATATGGTTACTCCTTCAACAGTAATCAAGAAGGAGAAGTGATATGTGGTATTTATGTCATGTTTTCCCATATGTTTTGACTGTTTTGGATGACAAATCTGAGCTTTATTGTGTGCTACCTAATAGAATGTATTCATGCACATAGAGAACTAGAGGATAGAATTTACAAACTGTTGCATTCATATCATTATCCTGCTCATGTGCTTAAGAAAAGAACCACATTTTGGTTTACGATGAAAGTTCATAAGGAAGCAGATACAATGCTATAGCATATCGTATGCTTACACCTGCGCCAGCAACACAATGCGACCACTATGCCATAGCAACGTAAATGATGCAGACTTATGCGCTACGTTATTCTAACCTTTCCTTGTGAGTTTTTAGGAAAGTAAGACAGGTCACCCCGACGCACATGGAGACAGTGATTGACCGGATCAGAATCTAGAAGATGCCGAGAATCGAGAGAAAGATTGAGAGAATCCCACGATATTAAAGGATGATCAATTAGCCAAATCTAAGATCTTGGACCCAACATATTTGGAAGGCCCAACTGACTGGATGTGCGATCGAGGAGACCTGATTATAAGACGAAAGCGCGGAAAAACTTAAAAAAGATCAAAAGCCGTGAGAGAGAGCAGTCAACCAATTCCTATCAGACTGAAACTCACGCCGAAGGAACAAGAGAGACGACAAATCGAGAGGACAGTAGATCACACCGAGTTCTTCCTTAGAGCAAAACGAATTGTAAAGACATAGAGATGTCACGTGACAGGATGCTTCTAACGTCGTCAACTATTCGACGAGTTTCTTGTTTTCTTTTTTGTTTTATTTATCATAATTATGTTATGGGTTGTTCTACAATACTCCGTGTTATGTGTTCCTCATCAGTCTTGAACTAAATTTCCTGTGGCTGAGCGAGGATGAATTCCTAAGTTGTAGAATGAACCCAATTTGCTAGTTCTTCATTTAATAAATCCAGTTTTTTTAACAGTGTTTTAATTCATAATTGGTTAGCGGACGCTAAGGGTTATCCCAGTGGTCCTTAACAACCCGGAAGGGAGTCAGGAATAGACCTCTTTTAGAAAGTGCTTGCTGGGCGAGCCCGTGCATGGCTCGACTCAAAACTGTAGATGCCAAGAATGGATTTACCGCTTATAACTAAAACATCTAGAGCTAAGCAAATAGACTAGACTTGAAATCACCATAGGAATATGGGAGAGTAGAGCGAGGACTGTATTTACAGGATTGCAGAAGCTTCTGTATAGGATAGTAGTTAGTTAACTGGATAACATTGTAAAAGGCGGTTATGCTGTAGCATTGTGGAAGCTATGTAGCATAATTCCTATAGCAATGCGTTGTAGACAAACTGGGGAAATAACACGACTTAGGATGAAATCTGAGCTCAGCATGTTGTTAAATTGATACCTTCCTTCGACTCCTGGTCACTTATTCAAATTTTCATTAGTAGTAATAGCAAAAACAACCGAAAATCTACACTACTTTTACATAACTTGCGTTAGGAACTGAAATCATTTGCTAAATTACAATCTGTGTGAGACGATACTCTACCCACTCTTTATTACTTGTTCGACTAGTTCACTTTCCATAAGGGAAATCGACCAACAAGAAGGAATGAGAGAATTAAGGAAGATAATTAAGATGTTTTAAAAAATATATGTCAAGTTAACTAACTCAACTAACTTCCTTAATACAATCAAATTAGATAAATATGTCTTATATTAAGGAACGAAGGGAGTACAAGACTTGAGGACATGTGTTCTTAACTCAAAAAATTACACTTCATCCCCCCTCCTTATTCTCTAGGCACATGCATCCTCATATTATAACTCAATAATGTTTGAGGCATTGCGAAATACTAAATGTTGGCACATTTTATCTTCTTATTCTATGCTTATCAGTTTATTCGACCCTTTTCTTTTAGGGTCAAGAGTATGATAGTCAAGTAGAGTCTATTTTATGTCTTCTTTGGGCATTGGGCCCATCAAATAACAAAAGGGGAAAATTGCACAAGATACTAGATAAGTGATAGCCAAAGAACACTTTTAGGGTCAAGAGTATGATAGCCAAAGAACTCTTTTATGCCAACAAAACTAGACAAGTGAGAACATCCACTATTTGCCACAAGATACTTCACATTAATAGCATGCATAATTAGACAAAATAGAGCATATAAAACAATATATCATACTAAGATCAACATTGGCATATATCCAGACAATTTTATCATCAATAGCCATTAGGGAACAAATGTAGATTCTTTACAATGAAAAACAAGTTTTAAAAAAAGGTTATTTTTTTGAAGGTAATGTATTACCCAGACTTTCAAGTTTAACTGTCACTCACTAGAGTATTAAAAAAAATAATTCACAGTAAATGAGGAAAAAGGATTCCATTCGCCTCAATCACTAATTTATTAGTTTCCAAAATTTTGACCCATTGCTCCCTCCCAACATTTGGAAAACCATCAGCTAACTCTCATCTCTTCTGTGTGTTGATTGAGTAATAATGTCATTTCACTTCCAATACCAGGAAAAAAGAAAGAGGTATTTTCTCAACGTTCAATAACAATCCATATCATCTTTAGACAACTGCTCCAAATTAAATTGCACTAAATTAACTTTAGAGATAGGAAAATGGCATGCGAGGAGTGTGCAAGGGCATCCTTGTATCAAAAATTGAAAAAACAAAAAACTAGGCGAAATGTGAGCTTACCTGAACTAGCTTGTCAAGAGAGAAACGTGAAGCAGCGATGAGGCCACACAACAAACACTAACATCGATGATAATGATGGAGAAGCAAGGCGCAAAAGAGGATCAGGGGAGCGATAAAGGAGTTTAGAAAAGCGACAAAGCTCAAAGTTATCGCAACAAGAAGAGAGGTTTAGAGAGTGAAATTCAATTTTCGGCGCGATGAAAAGAGGATTCAAGGAGCAAGTTTTAATTTGAGGCTAATCTTTTAGATTGATTATGTTCAAAATAAGGTTTTAAAAATTCACTTTTTAGACTGGTTATTTGAAACATTTGGTCTTAAAATTAATAAATATTTTTTTATTCCACATATTTTAGATCGGTTATAAAAAAAAAATCAAGTTTAAAAAATTTCATCTTTTTTAGACCGGTTATAAAAGACAACCGGTCTAAAAAGTAATCAACTTTTTATTTTTTATTATTTTATCTTTTTAGATTAGGTGTTCAGAAATCCGTCTAAATAATATCTTTTGGACCTTATATTAAAGGGACCGACCTAAAAAGTTTTTCATATTTATAAAACTATCACCGGTCATACTTTTTATACCAATCCTCTATAATCAATCTAAATGTGGCGTTTAAAAAGCCTATTTTGTACCAGTGTATCAAACTTGAAGTAAATCAATTTATATTTGCTTATATATAGTTTTGTTTCAACTAACATGTTTAATGAGTTCATGATTATCTATTCTTCATCAGCAATTCAACGAAGGTGGAGGCAAGCAACCACAGATGTGAAATATGTATTACTGATTATTAACTATGATTTTCAGTTTCATGTGTTATCCCATAGGATGAACTGCAATATTTATTTAAGTAAATTGACTAGAATTTCTTTGTTCAGGATATACTATAAGTGCAACAGCATGAGGTTACCCTTTGCTATAGGAAGCATGTTGAGAGGAGCTTGGAAGACTCTGCCATGCTAATTGTTACCTATGAAAACAAGCATAACCACCCTAAAATACCAACACAATCTGAAAATGCATGAACTTGATAGAGAGCTAAACCCAGATCAAGCAAAGCCCAAAATTGAATTTTGTTGCTCTCTCATTGGCTTCAGATGTTGCTGTACATATTTTGAGCTATGCAAGTAGGGATGTACTCAGCACAATTATTCAATCCATCATTGATCACATAGAGACCTTATAACAATTCAAACTTAATCATCTCTAAATCATTCTAGAATGATGCTTGTGATAAACAAAGAAGAAAATGCTTCTTCCGGAGGTATGGATGGAAAATTTTAGATGTCCACGGATTATATGGTTATAGTGTAAATGTTCCACTTCTACATCATGATGATTTGACCAGTGACACAAATGCTTTTTTAGAATTTCTTGTGGTGGCTCGTGACTCATCCGAACAACATACATGGTGACAAAGTGATGTATTTGGTGCAAAAGAAGAGAACAAAATAGACAAACAAGTTTAATTATAACTAGGATTTGTAGGATGCATTTATGAAATATATTTTGTAACTTAATTTACTTGATATTAGTGACTCATTGTATTGATTGGATTTTAGTGGTTAATTAAGCTTATCCAGAATTTTTGTACATGACTAGGTATTGTTATCAAAGTATTGTAAACTTAAAGTTATCATTGCAATATATTCAGATTATGTTAACATGAAGATATATAGATAAGTTCACGGACGGCTATTGACAAGTCCACAGACATGCATTGACAAGACTATAGGTACCCATTGACAAGTCTATATGCCTGCGCTAACAAGTTAGGCAGTTAACAGTGACAACTTTTTTGTTTGTTCAAATAATATGTTCACATAATCAATATTAAATTATAATAAGAAAGGTAGTTTACAAAATGAATCATGCTATATAAACAAGTGCAAGGGATTGCACTGACAAGTCCATGAACACTCATTGATAAGTCTATATGCTTGTTCTGACAAGTTCATGTCAATCCATTAACAACAGCATTTATATTATAATACAAATTTTCATCCAACTTTCATTTACATCTTCAAATGTATCTACAAGGTATTTAATCATCTAGGAGGTCCACAAATGTAGTTGTATTAAATGTTAGTGTGAACTTCATAACAACTCTATTACTCTCTTTTCTTACAATTGATGATATCATTGTTTTCAACTCTTCATAACTTGTGCCTTCCTTAACAGTTTTTGATCTCGTTGTATCTCCAACATATGTTATATCACCAACTCCACTAATTACAAATTGTTCCCGATATGAAGCAAACATAGGAGATTTTTCCAAGATGTACTAACCATCACCATTGTCAACCTGCATAATACAGTTGTCATTAACAACTTTACTGCCCATATTAACAACACATTCTTACTTCATATTTCAAGGAGTTTCAACTACAAAATAGTTGTCCTTAACAAGTTTACAACCCATAATAATAACTATCATAGCCCTTATTAACAACACATTCTAACTTCGTACACATGTTACAACCACAAAACTTTCACACCATGTTCATTAATTATCACTTTAATGCATAAACAAAGCACAATATACCCAAAAACACATTAAATGACAAACAAAATCAACGGTCTTCATCGGTAGGATAGAGGGATAAATAAAGCACAATATACTCAAAAACACATTAAATGAAAACAGATATTAGGGTCAATGGGTCACCCGGGGCAATGGGTCACTCGACGCACACGATCACTCGATGGGTCACATAGTCGATAGGTCACACAATGGGATTTTTGATATGTGACTTTGAGGATTCAACAGTGTGACGATGTGTTAAGATACAAAACACTCAAGAAAACAACGAGATCGTAAATGGAATTAGGAATTAGAAGAAGAACAATGTCATATGTGACACACACACTTTGTGGAGACCAAATGCTATGGATTTGACTAAAGCAAACAATTCCGAGTAAGAAATTGAACATCCAGATGAAGAATCTATGAGAAAAGAAAGCCCATCGTGTTGGTGAGAAAAAGTATGAGAAACAACATCAAGAAATGGATCTAAAGGAAGCTCCACCAGAGCGTGTTTGCTAGTGTAAATTCCAGTTTCTAGTGAATACCAAGTACGACGGCTTGTGAATTATGGCTCATTGCAGGCGAAGTGATTGCTTACAGTCGTTTCCATTGATAGCCTGATAGGAGAAGAATGAACGGAGTGATTGAAGGAATGGGGAGTATTTCAATATTGCTCCTTTTTCTTTATTTTACTAAGGGTATTCTAGTCATTTCACAATTGGATTATATTACCCCAAATGTCCCATGAGACTTACCTGGAAATTAGAGATTTCAAATGACCTTTAGGGTCATATTTTGTCTAGCTTGAAACCTTAGGGGGTGTTTGGATTGAGGGAGGGGGGGAGAGGGGAGATCTTTAATCTCCCTTTTACTAAATTACCCCTGGAAACTTTTCAATATTCCAAAAATATATTCTCAACAAAAGGGAATATTTCTTTCATTAATGGCAATTTGGCCATTTCCTTATTTCCCTCTCCCTCCCCCTCCCTCAAACCAAACATACCCTTAGTGCAATTTTCCGTAGCAAAAATTACCATGTTGTGTGTTTCAGAATCTACATATTGGGCTATTGTGCAGTACTAACACTTAAACTTTAGGGCTTGCTTGGGTTGAGGGATGCTCAGAGGAGAAAAAAATTTATGAGTTGAGTTTAAAAAATTTGGAGAAATTAAGTTGTAAAATTTTAGTAAATGAAATATGTAAAATAAAAGAGTAAGAAAAAAAATAATTAATTAAAAAATTTTAACTCCACTTTTCTAAACTTTTTAAATCCGAGTTAAAAAAAAAAATAAAAACATTTGCTCAATTTCCCTCCCCATCCTTCACAGAACAATCCCTAGTGCTCAGAAAATGGCGTCCAACTTTTAGTAGTTACACTTAATTAATAGGAATAATTAATACCCCCAGTTCTTTTTATAAGGAGCAACACCCTAATTGTACAAAACCAACTGTTGGTTAAAACTAATAAATGCTTAAGGGAAATATTTTTTTTCCAATCATACCTTTAATTATGAACTATGATGAGTGTGATAGAGAATGATGAGAAAAGAGAATAGACAATTTTACTCTGGAGGTTTTTGCTCAGAAGTTATGAGTATCCAGAAGTTTAAGGAGTAGTATTACCCCAAAAGTATATAAAACATTGCAGTGTTGCATCATTTAAAATGTTAACTTTGACTGATATCTCACATGACACCCCATACGTGCCACCTCACCACTGTAGAAAGACTCCGCGAGGGTAAGCAAAGAGGTATCAATTTGGAGGAAGGAGACATTGTAGAAATTGACGAAGAAGAGGATCGAACCTAAGATCGAGGTAAGTGAAACAAAGCCTAGAAATATAGGAGCAAGAAGATGAAAGTGAGGATGATGATTGAACAAGGTCAAAATGAGGCGATGAAGAAATCGAAGAAAGCAGTACCATTTTGGTCTTATTCATTTCTTGCTTTGTTTCACTCTCTTTTCTAACCAATCTTTCTTTGGTTCAGAGCTTCTTGGGGATATGTGGTGCATAGCTTCTGGAGATGCCAAGGAGGGAGGTAAGAAGAAGAGTTAGGTGCAATGTATGGGGTGTTATGTGGGATATCCATTAAATTTAATGGTCAAAATTAACATTTTAAATAGTATGGGCGATAATGCTACGTTTTTTATACTTACGGAGGCAAAATTACTCTTTAGAAAAAATTTAGGATGCCCATCACTCTTAAGCGAAACCTTTTGAGGCAAAATTGGACTTTAACCTAGGAGAAAATTAATGGGAAAAAGATGATATGAGAGAGACATGTAATTAATTGGGAGTAAAGAGAAAAAAAAAAAAAACTGTATTAACTTTTTAGACAAAGTTAAATTGTTGCTTATGTAAAGGACCAACCCTATGAGAAGAGAATGTTGCTTATAAATAGAATCAGATGGAGTATGTAAGTTCTTACAATAGGGTTAAGCCTAATGAAAGGGGTCAGTCTATCATAACGTGGCAAATTAATATACGGTTTCTCAAGTGACGAGGTGTTTACATTTAATGCTAACAATGCCTTGAAGGAAATTGATTTCAATAGAAGGATACTTGTCCCTAGCAAAAACAATTAAAATGTAAATCCTTATATTTTTTTTTACTAATTCCACTACAAAAAAAGTCAATTTTTGCGACGGAAAAAATCCGTCGCAAAAAAGGGTTTTTTCCGTCGTTAAATGCGTTTGCGATGAATTTTGTCTATTGCAAAAAATCTCATCGCAATTGCGATTTAAAATCAAAAATCATGCAAAATTTTGAAATTTGCGAAGGAAAATGATTTGAATTCCGTCGCAAATTTCGGGAATTTGCGACGGAAATCAATTTCCGTCACAAAATTCATTTTATTAATAGAAAAATTATAAAAATAAAAATTACAAAAAAAATTACAAAAAAAATATTTCTAAAATCCAAAAAAAAAATTATTAATAATTATTATTGCTCTTCCATAGTAACCACTGAAATTTAAAAAAAAAAAAAAAAATACTATAATTATTAGGGCTCTTCCACAACCACTCAAATTTAAAAAATTTATGAAATAAATAATACTGAATAATATATTAAAAAATTGTATATAAAGAAATATATATAGTAGCAATCCTAAAAAATTATATATAAACAAAACAAAATATAAACAATGTTGGCAATAAAATGAACTAAAAAACACAAAAATCATAAATAAGTTGTACACCAAGTAGCTGTAGAGTGAACAAATTAGAGCTTTGTAGCCCACAAAATACAAAAACCGGATAATAACTACATCTCCATGCCCAAGCTTTCTTTGCAACCAGTACAACCACACTCGGATTTGAGGTATTTGTACCGCTGGTGGTAGCAGCAATAACAACATCTCCATGCTTAAGCTATGTTGGTTCCCTGTGTAAAGTATTGAAGCCTACAACCTTATTCTGAGATTCCTTTGGTATAGCAAAACCCTGCAAACAGTGCAATACTATATAGCTCAAACCTTAAGAATTAATGATAATAAGAATATAATGAATAGCAACATGGCAAAATCACCCTTCAAAGAAAATGAGAAATTTGGATGAGTTAATGGGCACAGAGATAGAGATGCAGAGACATAATTCACAGATCAGCAACAGTGACGGAGACCAAATGTTTTCAAATAAATACAGTTTCACCATTAAAATATAACTTAGTGAGCACGGAATATAGGATATTCAACTAAGAAACATGCGCACTCAAAATTGAGAAAATTGTCTTGTCTTCTTCAAATGTAGAGGCCAGGACAACTTACAACAGAAGCTAAACTACTACAACAAACCACATACCTGAGCATACTTCCTTGCTTGCTCAAAACCAGTAGACTTGTGTAAATTCTTATACCACCAAGGGGCCCACAAGCCATCTATTGGTTTTGGACCTGCTTCCCACCTGGCATGCTTAAAATGTCAACTTGTGATGCATGAATGTAAAGTAACAATAGCAGGAGAGTAGTTATAAACATTATGCAGAAACAATAAATTGTCATTGAAAGAATGGCATCGCACAAATTTACAATGATTAATCAAGAAATGACAACAAAGAAAAATGGACAAAGGTAGGCAACAAAGGAGCAGAAAAAGGTCTGGACTGGAAAATATCGACATGATAAGATGGTGCAATCAGAGATGGTCACCATATTCCATGTTGAGTTTTGAGTCACTAATTTTAATAGCACCTTTAAGTAGTGCATTCTAGCCTAAAATTAAACTAGAAAAACCATTAATTGGATAGAGTACAATGTATTTTAACATTATTCACACAAGAAAATTGGTTATGATTGCAGTTATACAAAAGAATTGTCGCTAATCTAAATTGATTTGACAATCAAATTAGAGAAGTAAGTATTGAAACTAAGCAATTATAGTCTTATAGATCAATGGGCAGCGTGAAATCATATTCATGCAGTCATGCATTATTTAATGACAACACTTGAGCATGTTCATAGAGCTTGAATACCTCAGGATCTTCTTGAAGTTCTGCAGCATCAACGACAGGTGGTGGTTTTCCCCTTTCACAAAGATCATTGTATATACAAACAAGCTCTGCCAAACCCAACTCATAAAATGATGGAGGCATAACTTTGTCAAAGGATGGCTGGATACACAATAAGGCCAATAATACAAAAAAATCAGCCAGTGACTGTAGATAACTATGTGAGCCTACAATCGACACATGCTTTTAATATCTCTTAAGCATCACTTAAACGTGAAGCTCAAGGGTTGGTACTAGCCAGCAATATGCTGCAATAGCTTGTGGACTTATAGATAAGAAAGAAATAAATGGAAAATATTTTTCAAAAGATATATCATACCAAAATGTCAAGAGAATTTCTTATCAGAATAAAGTGCTTTCCTTTCTTCAGAAGATCATTTGTCAAGCCTGGTACCCGTTGCTTTGCAATATGCTGGAGGCGACAGGTAAGGGTAAAACTTGGAGATAAGTTAAGAGATTGAATTATTTGTCAGCCATTATAGTCTTTCTGAAGAGTATTCACATGCGAAGCAACAGGAAAAGGGATAAGAACTTTTACAATATAGAGTAATTTGATGATTTAGTCCTTGAACTATTGAGAGGATTCATATTTGAAGCGCCAACTTGATAGTTTACTCTTTCAGGGACTGAGTCATTAACTAACCCTACCATATAAAGTAAAGCTAAAGAAGATTTTAGACATGATTAAAATGGGCATAAAATGGTCCTCATAGTATATACTGAACCAAGGATTTAAGTTTTGGCTAATTAATAAAGAAGATTCAAGATTTATATAACTACCATAATAAATTACTTTTTTCAGGTAACAACTCCAAATCAGCCAAAATAGATGGCCAAGAAACTGCTCTTGTATCTTTAATAAATTAAGTGTCATTTGCTAATTGCATGTCTTGAAAGAGAAGTTCTTTACCTTACAGAATTTATACTTCCTACTTCCCGAACCATAAATGATGTTCTTTATAACTTTATTTTCATCAGATTCTTGTTACAATTGGAACATCAACATTTCAGTGAAAAGCGCAGGAAAGCAATAACACAAGAATTTTAGGATTAAATGTGTAGACATTTCTTCATGTAAAATGAGTGAGTCGACAAAACCATATTGGCTCCATGCTCTTCAAAGAATAAACCACGAGAGAATCACCTTAATTTTTTTTCATCAAAATTGCAGACGTACCGTTTTGGACATTAGCTCTTCCCTGTAAGGTCTGTCGAGACCTGTTACTCTTAGGAAATTTGCATAAAAGTATGTTTTTTATGACCATTTTTGTAAAACAAATCGTCAAAAGTCCATATTTACTATTCATCTTCTTTCTTAAAAGCAATTTACTTGTTTATTACTAGATTTTTCAACCTCCTGCGCTCGTTTTACTATTCACCTTTTTTTTTATTTCTCCCTCCTTCACCTTTCAACAATGGAGTCCAGCCCCAACAACCACCACATCCCAAACGATTAAAATTTCAAAAAATCAAACCAAGTTTTTTTTAAGGGATTCACGGCATTACAAGGAAGGCGATGAAGAACGAGCGTTGAGATGAATATGTTTTAAAAAAAAACAAAACCCCAACCACCCAAAAAAAAAAAACCCACCCCCTTGCTGATGGCCGGTCCCGGACCTTCGATGATGATTTTTTTTTACTTTTTTAAAATTAAGGGCTAAATGGGTAATTTCACCCGAATTTGCATATCCTTCATAGGTCCTTGTCACTTCTCAGTCTTTTTACAAATTCGATAGGCTTCTGGGGGTTTTACAAATTCATATGGTATTTATTTGTCTTTTTCCCTAAAAATAACTTCACTCTAAAAATTTTAAAATCTTCTTTATATTATGTCATTCATCATATTAAAATTAACATGATTTTTTTATCCCAAAAAAAAAAAATTAACATGATTGTACTTAAACTCGTGTTAGCTATAAACCCAATTAAACTCATGAGTTTATACACGAAATTTATCATCTCTAAGTTTTTACCTTCCAAAATTATGTCAACTCGCTACTAAATTTGTGTTATTTTATTTATTTTGATCATGTTTAATGGCTTTATTATATATAAACTTCATAGAAATTTATTTATTGGATATTATTAATTATAAATGTTGATAGATTTAATTTCAGTTATTCAAAAATTTTTTATAATTAAATTAAATTATTTTCATTTTTATATTTTATTATTTTATATTATACTTTTAACCCCTAATTATTAATAAACGTAAATTCTTACAAATTTACGATTAATTTACATTTTTATCAGGGGCGAAGCCAGGGGAGGGCTAGGGGTGGCCCCCGCCCCCCAAAATTATAGAAAAAAACCCAAATTTTTAGAAAATTATATTTTAGCCTCATAAATATTTCAATATTTTCACTTTAGTCCCCATTAAAAGTTTCGTGGAGGGACTAAAATGAACATCTTGAAATATTTATAGGTCTTAAATGTAATTTCATAAACATATGCATTCTATTCTGTAATTTTCACCCCATGTAATTGTAATTCATAACTCTACCTCTTATCATGAATTTATTTAAATTTATAAGTTTGACAACTTTAATTATCTCTAATAAAAAAACTACATGTGTCAAACCCAAATAAATAAATAAAAAAATACTTATCAACTATTAGAAATTAACTAAGTTTTTTATAAAGGGTTTCTTAAAAAAGTTAAAAAATCATAATTACTTAAGAGGACAATATTTTAAAATCACATCTATCCAACATCAATTCAACGGTCACATCACCGTTTTAAGTAATTATAGCGCGAAGGATGCCCCCTCCTTTCATTCAAAAACCACAAACGACAACGTACTGTGTCTGTGAGTGCGTCCCAAGTCGGCAACACGCAGACGCGTCTTCAGCTAGTCGCCGACATTTGCATTCACATTGGAGAAAATTAATTTGTTATTCCGCTTGACTTTAATCAATTCATTATATTTTTTTCATCAGATTTTTTTCTTTCTTTTGTATCTTTTTAACTAACTTTTGATTAAGTTTCAGTAGCTCTTTTTCTTATTTTTTTAAATCACGTTTTATATTTTTATCTGATTTTTGAAAGCAAAAAATATAAAATCAAATAAAACTATAATAACCTGATTAAAAAGGCACATTAGCTTTCTTTGATAATATTCAAAAGGGATTTTCTTATAGCAAATCATTTGAGATAAAGAAGGGGATGAGTTCACTTAAATTTGGGTTGAGTAAACATTAAAGGCCTAATTGAATTAGTATTGGAAAAGTACATTTACGTAAGTTAAAACAAAATTATTCTCACATACTTACTTTTTATATCATAAATCATATTGAATCTAAACAGACACTAGATACTATAGAACAATAATTTTTAAATATACTAGAGTTATTATACTAGTACATCTAGTACTCAATGTAAGAGCTAATTTGGTGTTTACTTTAATCCAAAGTGCTTCATCTGATTCTATTTTGTAGGAGCTCAAAATTTGAATTGAAATAGTTCTTTATATAATTGTCTCATAAGAGTTATTTAAACATTTAATGAGGTTTTTTTTCATTTTTGTCTCTCATTAATTATATATATTTTATTAAGTAAAATGTTAGTGATACCTATATTTACTTTATTTTCTCTTTTACTTGGCCCTCTTATTTTATACTTAATATATATATATATATATATATATCATATGCATTTATTATTTTTAACTAATTTTAACCACTTTTATAAATTGCCTAATTTGATTATTGAGCTTTTATAAATAGGATTGGAAGAAGTATAAAATTCAAATCCATCTTTTGAAACTTATAATTTTTCCTAAAATATCTGTTAATTACATATGGGAAAGGAGTTTTGTGAGGTTTCACATTGATTAGGGAGGGGATTGAAAGACGTCATATAATGATCTGGATATCTCCCTTCTCAACGCTTTTTAAAACCATGAGAGGTGATAGGTTCTCAAAACGGACAATATCAAAAGTGAAACGCTATAACATTACAAGTTACTATCAATAAAATAAAGTATATTTAAAAAAATTAATTAGTATTTATTAAATAAACCAATCTAACTAATTTTTCATATCTATAAATTAGTTTTTATTATTATCATAAATTAGTGATCTCCCTTTTATTTGAAAGAATTAAATTAAATCTACACTCTCTATCCGAAATAAGTGGGTACGAAAAGGTATTTTCTTGGTGCTCCATTTGTCCACATGTTTAAAGTCCTTGTCCTTAGTATGCTACTTACTCTAGTTTTTATTATAATAAGTATATTTTGTATTTTTTATAAAATTAATCGATATTAAATTTTTCAATTCAAACTAATATAATAATATTTATTTAATTGAATTAAAAGCTCTGTTAAATATAATTAATTAAATCTATCTTCCAAATTTACTTGTTTTAATTGAATTAAAAGAATATTAATTATTTTTTCTTATATGCTCATAATTAATAAGAGTAGTGGATGAGAATAATAAAAAAATTAAACATAAAACAAATAATATAATAATAATATTTTAATCTCAATTAAATAATATCATTATATTTTTATTTAATAAGATATTATCGTTAAATAATAAAAATATGATATTATAGTTCGGTATTCATTAATCTCGTAATTAGTAGTGGTAATATTAGAAATTACTTAAATTTTAAGACAATTTTAATGATTTTAAATGTTGTTATTAGTTTGTAAGAATTGTTAGTTAGTGCCTTATAATAAAGACTAGAAGAAGTATTTGAATTAGTTTAAATAACAAATGCATTTTTACATATTTTACCCTCAATTTTATACATTGCATTAATTAAAATGTTGATTTATTCTCTCTATTCTTTCCCTTTTCTTTTATTCTCTCACATCATCTTTCTTTACATATTCTCTTTTATCATTTTTCTAGCAAAAGCACTATTGCAGCAACTTTTACCAAAAATTGTACCCAATTAGAACAGATAAAAAAAGATTTACCGAAATATAGCAGCGCGATGCCACCAGTGGTATCAGGGTGCGTGACGCCACTGAGGTAGTGGCGTCATAAGAGCAGTGGCGTCATACTAGTTAATGCCACTAGTGGCAATTGACGCCTTGTGGCATCAATTTAATTAAATTGAGGCCACTGGTGTCAATTTAATTTATTAATTGACGCCACTAGTGGCGTCAACTGGTATGAGGGCGTCAATACCCATGATGCCATTACCTCAATGGTGTCACACCCCCTGACGCCGCGGGTGGCATCTCGTCAGGTGACGCCATTAACTACCTTATTTTGGTAAATCTTTTTTTATCTTCTCTAATTAGGTACAATTTTTGATAAAAGTTGTTACATTGGTGCTTTTCCCTACATTGGTACTTTTCCCTCATTTTCTCATTATTATTCACTCACTTACTCGGGGAAAAGTACCATTGTAGCAACTTTTACAAAAAATAGTACCCAATTAGAGCAGATGTAAAAAGATTTACCGAAATAAGATAATTAATGGCGTTGCGTCAGACGACACCACCGGTGGCGTCAGGGTGCATGACGCCACTGAGGTAGTGGCGTCATGGGAGCTGACACCACCATAGTGGCGTCGTACTGGTTGACGCCACTAATGGCGTCAAATTAATAAATTGAGGCCCATGCAGGCGTAAGACGCTAGTATTGACGACGTCAGTACCCATGATGCCATTACCTCAGTGGCGTCACGCCCTCTGACGCCACTAGTGGTGTCTCGTCAGGTGACACCATTAACTGCCCTATTTTGGTAAATCTTTTTCCATCTGCTCTAATTGGGTACAATTTTTGATAAAAAGTTATTACATTGGTGCTTTTCCCCACTTACTCACGCATAAATAATAACATTTTTGAATAAATAAAACATATTTCCTACAAATTTATTATTTTTAGCTAATTTTAACTCTTTTCTAGGACCCACTACTCGATTAAAAAGATCATATACATAAAGTTAAAGGGTAATTTTGCCCGAATGTTTTTTGAATAGTAATTTTTCCTCGAAAGTGTTAAAAAGTGAGAAATTTTTTCCATGCCGTTCTCTTAGTTTATTTTGACCATTTTTTGACCAAATCTGATAAAGTCGCAGTCCAAATGTCATTTGTGTCTTTTTTCATGTGAAAATTTGCCCCAAAAATCAAAATGTCATTTATTTTATTTTTTTTAAACTAGATTTAAAACTTTCAAAGCAAATTTACATCTTAACAAAAATGACATACAGAGTATATGACCTTTGGACTGTCAACTCAACATATTTAGTCAACTAACAGTCAAAATTAATTAGGATAATGGTCAAGGTAAAATTATCTCCACAAAAACTTTCAAAACAAAATAATTATTCTCTTGGTGACAACTTTTTGGGGGAAAAGATCCCTTAATCCTATACATATATAGGGACTGAGGGGATATTTTGAATAGGGTTTTATACCTAAGATTTGTCAATAATAAAATGCGAAAAACACAATAAATATTTAGATAAATCTAAAATAAAACTTATACTTTTGAATTACATTCGTTCATGAATTTAAAGTCTATAATATAAGATGGAGGGACATATTTGAGCAAATGTTTTTTTGACCGTAAGAGTGATCTTTTCCTATATTTTGAAGATAGTCTAATTTCAAGTAAGTGTTAAGGGTTTTATAATTTAAAAATAAACAAAAATAAAGTCAAAAAAGTGGTCGTTGCCCGGTATTACTCCCCGACAAAATTTTAGTAAAATCAGCAAAAAATAGTGAGATACTCCTTTTTCCTGGTATATACTAATACGATAAAGAAACAAGTTTTTCGTTTGCAACCGGAGAAGTTTCTCAGTGGAACACGGACGGTTTTGATCTCTGACCTGGCCTGACCTGTATCATCATCTTTCTCCGTCTCCTATGGCTGGGTTTGTACCTTTCTCTCGCCTTTTCTTTTCTCTGTGATTGTTGAATATCAAACTCTTTATTCAGTTGGTTTTGCTACTTGGAGATTTTGGAAGAAGAACATTTTTGCTTCTGGAACTTCCCTGGAAACTAGATTTCTTCTATGAGAAAGCGACCATTTTGTTCTTGAGCTTCGATTGTGACTTTCTTTCTATTTTGTCCATGGGTTTAGTTACTTTCATCAGAAAAATACAGACCCTTTTTTTTTTGCATTTTCTTTTTCACAACACTTACACGCACACAAGTTTTGTGATCTTAGGGTTGTTCGTTGTTCTTGAACCGAGTTGAATGAAAGATCATTCATGCGATTGAAATTTGGGATTTTTTTCCCTATAACCAACTTGATGCTTTAAATAAAGGGCCGATCATGATTCCTCGTTTTAACTGCGTCATGAGTTCGTAGTCAGAGTAACCATACGGCCCTTAAGCAAAAGCTTCTAACTTTGAAAGAATCCATAACCCTAAATGCTTCTAGAATGCTATTTAGTTAACTCATATCTGTAAACATTCCATTTGTTGCCTTTTATTTGTTAACTTGTCCTATTTGCTCTTGTTAGCTTTTTATCTTGGTTTTTAGATAATGTGACTGTTACAATTTGTTAACTAGGAGCTAATATAGGGATGTAGTAGACTGTTAAGTCTTTGTGTCTGTTATTGTTGTTGCAGAACATCGTGGTTGGTGGACAAAAGTAGAATAGCAACCAAAATAAAGAGTGCTTCTGGGGCATTTGATTCTGAGAAGGTTAAATGGAAAAGCAATCCTACCAGAGCTTGCCCAAATTGTCAGAACATTATTGATAATAGCGATGTAAGTGTGATTTTCTCATGAAGCTTATGGATTTCCAGGTCAGATTTCATAGAAATTGTTATGTTTAAGGTGCATATATCTTTGAAATTATTAATGTTAGGTTTATTTCAAGGACCAAAATTGTTCGGCCTCAACCTAAGCTATGTTTGTGTTTCTGTAATTTTCATTCATATTCTTAAGTCTCCATAGAGGCTTTTCATATGCTTTTCATTCTCATGATCGTTACTCCTCTGGTTGCACTACAAACTAGTACAGTATTTTATAAGAAAAGTTTGCCTTGTGTCTTAGTTCAAAATGCAGTAAAGAGCAAGTGCAATAAAGAAAAGGCTTTCTCTTAACTGAATTGAATGTGAAATTTGATGCAGAGGCTTTTCACTCTGATGTTAAATTAAAAGGAAACAGCTGTATTGTTCTTATCTTCATATAATACTATCATAATTTCATGTGCTGTTAATTATATCTTCAACCTGTTGTGCCAAAGTGATGGAAGCCAAGGGAAATCAAAGTTAGGCAGTGTATAATCAAAATATTGTTTGCTTCATCCAAAGTCAACATTTCATTGGATCACATGGGACATAAATCATCATTGCATGACCATTCCTTAATGGTGTCATTATACTTTTTCTGAAGGAAGCCATCGGTTGCTGAAGGAACTTCCTTTATAGGCACCTCAACTCTCAACCATGCCTCCAGAGTTTTAAGTTAGATGCATTAAAATCTAAATTACCCATGAGCAAGTTAAATTTTTCATATATGTAACCATTTTGGTTGGCTGCTGCTGTTCTTTGCCATATCTCTGAATTCCTAGAACTCTGTCCTGAAAAAATGGTTAGTGTTAATGTATTATTGTTCAAATTTAATGCTTCTATTGGATTTTTGGTTCAAATTTCAACCTCTTTATATTCTAAACCATTGCATGTAAAGTTATAGATTTCTGTGCTTTCTGCTTTCTGTTTTCTGACACTTGAAAACTTTCTGTTGCTAGGTAGCACAAGAGTGGCCTGGATTGCCAAAGGGTGTGAAATTTGATCCATCAGATCAAGATATAATATGCCACTTGCTTGCTAAAGTTGGTGTGGCAAATTCAAGACCTCATCCTTTCATTGATGAATTTATCACTACTCTTGAAGTGGATGATGGAATTTGTTATACTCATCCAAAACATTTACCAGGTTTGTAGCATGCTAGCATAAGTTTGTACTCATTTTAAGGCTTGATCATATATGGTTTAATTGATATTATTTGGTTGAAACAAAAGGTGTTAATCAAGATGGAAGTGCAACCCACTTCTTCCATAGAGCAATCAAGGCATATAATACTGGCACTCGAAAGCGTAGGAAAATACATGGCCAGGATTTTGGTGATGTCCGCTGGCACAAGACTGGAAGAACTAAACCCGTAGTGTTGGACGGGGTTCAGAAGGGCTGTAAAAAGATTATGGTTCTTTATATGACCATGGTTAGAGGAGGTAAAGCAGAGAAAACTAATTGGGTTATGCATCAATATCACCTAGGAGCACAAGAGGATGAGAAGGAAGGAGAGTATGTTGTCTCTAAAGTTTTTTACCAGCAGCAGCAGGTTAAATCGGGGGATAAAGATGACCTGGATATTCCTGCAAGAACCTTGGATGTTCCTGAAAGTTCCGAAAACATTAAAGCAGCAACAGTGCCAGTTGATCCAGTCACCCCCAAATCGGTGACCCCTGATCCACCTTGTACCAAAAGACCACATTCAGGCATTGACGTGGATTTTGTTCCTCAGGTGAATCCTTTGATCATGTTTTCTCCTTGGTCAATGTTGAAACAATTTTCCAAGTGTCATTCTGTCAAAAAATAAATAAATTAAATTTGTGTTTTCCTCTGTTATTGCAAGAAGATGTAACAAATAATGTGTATTGTTTTGAAGTCAGTGGGTATACAAGTTATCGGTAGTTTATTTTCATCTCTAAAGTCTGATCTCCATTTTCATACTTTGCCAGAGAGCTTTTGATATAACTAGTCTCTTTTTTTGGCTAACAAGTAACTAGATAATAATATGCCTCGTCTAATTAAAATACTGTTATAAAATTTCCATATGTGAAATTCCACTTTTATCCTTTATTTATTTTCATTTTATGTGCTGGAAAGAAAATCATTTGGCATTTGTACATGGAACAAAAATACAGTGGTGGCATCTTAAATTTATTTATTGTATTCCAGTCTTTAATGTATTCTGCTGCATTGAAGTCACATGACTCATTGTAATTCCTAAGTCTCCTTGAAGTTTTCAATCTTGTGTCAGACAATATAGTAAGCAATAATGCCATTTGAAGATAGCATCAGTAGAAGAAGCTAATACATGTTCTATTTTTGTTTTGTGCACTGCTTTCTTCCTTAGGATCCGCCAAAGGATTGTGTGGAAGATGCGTCTGAAGTAGTTTGTGAAGAACCAAAAACTGATGAACTCAAGGAAGAAAATCAAAATGATAATGAAGGAACAGATAATAATGAAAACGATGATACTATTGAAGAATCTAAATGGTGGGATAGTGAGTCACAGCATCTTTTGAATTCACAGCAACTCGTTGAAGCATTGTCCTTGTGTGACGACCTCTTTTGCAGCCAATCTCCCAATAGAGATGACAATAGTGAAGTACATAAGAACCTACCTGGTCTTTCTGTCTATGCTCAACTAGGACCAGAGCATCTGAAAAAGGATCTTGAAGAATGCCAAGATCTTTCAAATATAGAACTTGATACGCCTCCTGACTTTCGACTAAGCCAGCTGGTACTTTTACATTCTCAGCTAATTTAACTTTCATTAAATTCAGTTTAATTACTGGATTTTCTTTCATTATAACATTTTTACGTTCCTGTAGGAGTTTGGTTCACAAGATAGCTACATTTCCTGGGGTGGCAGCAAGGCAGGGAACTGATACGGTTCCTCACACGAGATAAAATGAAAATTAACCTGTTCTGTAACTACTTTTTGTTGCTGGAAGAAACTTTGGTGCAGTTCTTAGGTGTTGATTATCATGGCCTTCAATAGAATCATGTGACGTGGAGGAATCATTTCTAAAGGAGTCAATGTCATGATGCTGAATCATTAAAAAACATTTTCACACGTTATAATTTTATGGGATGACTAGATAATAAACACCTAAGGAACTTTATCGACTCTTCCACTCTTGTTGATAAGTTGCCTTTTTTGTATCAGGGATATTTTGAAACTAGTACTCCCTGGATTTACTACTTAGCTGTAATGGAAGTCACTGAACTTTATCAAGTCAAAGCAATGACATGCGGCTTTGCTGTGTTCTTTTCCTTTTAACTTATTTTGGCCTAAGCCATAGAATTCTCTTATATACTCTGTTTTGGCATATCATGGCATCTTTCTGGTTATTTCAATCCTGTTTGTGGTCGAACTGCACAATCCCCTGTTTTATGTGACAGATGCAGATGTATGTAGCTATGATTTCTAGTATCTTTAAAGTTTCAAACATGCTTTGTCGACCATCAAGTTTGTTACGGCTTTTATTGTGTGTGATTGTGATGACAGATTCATGAACTTTTAAGAATGTGAAGAGCTTGTGTGAGTTGGCATGTGGCGGTGGAGAGAGAGAAGAAAGACAACAATGGTCCTCTTCACGAGTGGCACAAGTGCCTGTGGGGAATAGTGTTCCCACAACAACAAAAACCAATAACCTTTTTAATCATACTATAATTGACACTTGGACATGCCTTTGTTCATGAATTTGAACTGAATATCTGTCACAGTATCTGAGAACCTAACCACATTTTTAATTGCTAATCATTTCATCAGATAGTCATTGCTATGTGAGTAATGGAGAATTGCTAAGAACAATGTCCAAGTGCTTGTTTGGGAAACATGTTGGGAGGACCTGAAAACCAAAAAACATAACCTTTTTTTAATTATTCAAATCATGTTATAGCTGAAAATCATTGAAAAAGAAACAACATATGCTCTACTTTTGGCCAATATTAGTTTGCTCAAAATTTAATTTTGCCTAAACATCAGTTGGCAAAATCAATTATATTCTGATTTCAATTTTAGCCAACATGAGATCAAATAAATTCCAAACCCCCCCCCCCTCCTCCTCCTCCTCCTCCTCCTCCTCCTCCTCCTCCTCCTCCTTCTTTTTCTTTTAATTTAGATGGCAGGTGTAGTGCCTGATGAGTAGTGGGAATCGAATCCAAAATCTAATGTCATAAAGGGCAGATTTTGTGCCACTAAACCTAACCGTCTTTGGCATTTTAGACCGATTTCTAAGCTGGTATTTCTGCTTGAAATTAAAGAATGGTGCAATGTTATACAAGCTGAATGAAATAAGGAGGAGGAAAAGCACATGTGAATCATAGATTTTTTATTTTTTTTTTTTTAAAAAAAAAAGAGTGAAATTTTTTAGAAGAATAAGGAAGGGAATTATTGGAGATGCGTAACTGAGAAGAGAGGCAAAAAGGAAAGTGAGTGGGGTTAAGGATAAGGTGGTGCACGTGGGAGAGGATAAGGCAGCCATTTTGACCAAACGTTTCATGTCTCTCTCTTCTCCAACCAAGGTGGCTCTGCCATACATGTTCCATCCTATTCTGCGGACATTGCACTTTCAAAAGTATCCTCCTTTTTTTTGTTTCATTAGACACCTGAGATGATATAATAATGAACTATTTTTATCCTCTTACTCCTAAATTTTCTCTATAAAGATTAAAACTTTGTCAAGTTTTATCATCAATGTAAAATATATACATATATGTTTTTCATCCATGTGACTTGCTATAAATTTTATTGCGAAAATTAATCTTTTGGTCTCTTTAGTTTTAACTGGATTGTAACTCAGGCCCTACACTTTAACTTAGTGCAACTCAATCCTTTTAATCTTGACTGTAATGCAACCCAATCCCCATAGTTTTAACAATTTTATAATTTTGTTATTATGTTCTAGAATAAAGATGAGGGACTATATTATAAAAAGATTAAAACTATAAAGACTGAATTGTACTTAGTCAAAGTTCAATAAATGAATTATAATCGAGTTAGAATTATAACCGAGTTAAAACTATATAGATCAACTTGCACTGGGTCAAAATCTAGGAACTGAGTACAACTAAGTCAAAATCATAGGGACTAAAAGATTAATTTTCCCAATTTTATATTATATATAGATGGTTTATTCACCATAGTTTTCTCCCTCTTTCTTTGGCCCTAAGAGACCCATAAATTTAAGAACATGACTTGCCTATGCAAGTTGTACAAGTTGGTTGCAGGTATCACATAAAATTTGCATTTTTGTTTTCTTGGATGTGAGAGTGAGTTTGAATCCCCCACAACATACTAAGCATACTAAGGTTTTGTATTATATTGATGGGGTAAGCCTTAACAAAGATATCTCTCACTGCCTAGCAACAATGTCAATAAATGCTTTAGGTGTTTTCTATACTCCTTTTAATCCTAAATCTATGAGCTATTTAGAATATTAATTTTAATTCTAAGTGTAAGATATCTATCTACTCTATTTCTCAAATTTATAATTTTTCTTCTGAAAGGGATTTCTATCTAGAGGTATTTTCAATACAATGATTAAAGAGGGTATCTTAAAAAACCAACATACATGTTTTGTTGCAACATAACTAACTTAACTAATTTTTTTAATCTTCAAAAAATAGTTATCTAACTTCTATATTAAAAATGGAAAGGAGCATATAAATGAACAAGCTAAACAATTTGAAAATGAGCATAATCACCCATGATCCCTCACAAGAAGAACTTGATGTCAGCAAGACACAAGATCATTGGATAGCTTTGGACTTGCCCTAACCAAAACATAACCCTTTAGAGGCATTCAAAAAGCATGTTCATCAAAATTAAGATAAAACTCTTATCACATACTTATATTGTATATCATAAATCATATTGGAAAAATAGTTTCTACCGTTAATCCAAATAGATACAAAAACATGAAAGAATTTTGTCCCATCAAGCACAAAAGTGATTTTCTTGTTTCCAAACAGTCACTAAAATGTCTGCTAGCGAATCCCCTGTTCAAGGCACTATTGCACTGCCTGATAATTCTAGGTGTGCCTTTCCTAATCACCAATTTTTTTTTTTTTTCTGACGAGAATATTTTCACCAGAAAATAAGAAATAAAATTACAAGAATGCCATTATTGGACAAGTGAAGACAGCAACTACAGCTCTATCATTAGTTTATGTGGTGGAGCTTACTCACTCCCTATTGTTGCCCCTATTCTCTGGACTGAAACATAAGGAAAGAGAAATAAAGGCCCTTTTAATCTGCTGACGTGGCACGTGTAGAACTCAAAGCTGGAACCCAACAACACTTTGATGGGCCCCACACAACCCACATTTTGAGTTCTTTGACCACAAATGTCAATTTAAACTCTGCCCTCTGGTCTCTGCTTCTTCTAACTCAAAGGGACAAACAGGGTATGCCTGAAAATTACTCTGTTTCCAGCAGAAAACAATGTCATAAAAACAATTGAAGATTTCCATTTATTAACTTTCTTTAAATAAATAAATAAATAAGAAATTTAAGAGGTAGATGTTGTTTGGTTGATAGACAAGCAGATCAAATAATCAGCAAGATTTGAAGACAATATCTTTTTCAAACTTATCAGTGGACACCAGCCATTGGTCTTTGTCATGGTTCACCACAACCTGTGTCTCCTACAATATCTAACCAGCATGTCATAAAAAATACAGAGGACGTTATTATTATTATTTTTAAACAGGGAATCTAGTATAAAACAACGGACAACTGTAGATGTTATCAAATTCTAAGTCCATGATGATTTTGGTACTCTAATCTCTCTTTAATTATATGAATTAAGGAATGCTTATGGCACCTTATAACGTGTTCTGTTTACATAATTGAAGAGTTGTAATATAAATACTTTACATGATTGGTGTAGGTCAACAGATTTCATCATCTGTTGTAAGAATCAGACTTCATTACATGTATTAAAAAATAATTGTTGTAAGTAGGAATCATTTAGGGGGGAGCTCAAAATACAATCTTTCCCTCTCTTATAACCTTTTTAGCCATGATGTCAAATTTATGTCCTGTACATAATTTTTAATAGTCTTCAAAACGTTGGTTTTTTTATTAAAAAAAAAAAAAAATGACGTGTATGATTAGTACTTGGATACACAAAGCTTCTCAATTTGTGTAGATGATCCATTAATTAACAAAAAACCTATGTCTTTATAGGAATTTAAATGTTTTTTTTTTTTTTTTTTTTTGATATAGGAATTTAAATGTTTGAATAGCATTATTTTGTGCAATGCTCAACAAATCTTCACTTCAAATGATTAAGGGGCCTACATGATGATCCAATAATTGAAGCCCATTAACTTAATCTTCCTCTAACATTTTTGGTTTAGAAACTCCTCTCTCTCTCTCTCTCTCTAAGTTCTTTCATAAGACACTTTTCTTAATTTTAACATGTTTAGCAGTACAAAAGCAAACTTGGTTCTCTGCTTCTGCATCTTGATCACAGCATTTCAACTTCGAACCCCAAAAGTTCCTGGGTTTACCATGAAGACCAAATCTGCTACTAACTAAATTTAGTCATTGCATAAGCTAAAATGTATAAAGAGATACACTAATTGGGTTTGTTGTAGAAAGACAAACAGAAAGAAAAAAAAAAACTAATGGCGTTTGGTGTTCTTCTGATCTTTCTCTACCCTCTCCCTTCAATCTTCAACGAACTCCAACAAAACTCACCACCCTCCATTTTTCTCCCTCAGTGGAAGGTATGAACTTGACATAGCACCACAATCACATGGAAAATTAAAAAGCTTTCTTCCATGAAAATCTTTTCTAAAACCTCAAGAACTTCAGCTTTCAGAAATGTTGTTGGGATTATCTTCTTGAGTCACTCTTCAAGATAAACCATCGCTGACTTGGCTCATAGATAGCTATTACCTTGGAAGCTATTCAGTGATTCAGGTGTAAACAAGGAAATTAAAGGATAAATAACAGAACAGAAGAGAACCAAAGAACAGAATGATAAGTAAAATGGAATTTGGTATTCATGCTATTCTGATTTACATAAAGCTAGAGGCCCTGAAGGCTAGAAAACCCTTACAAAATTGTTCCCCTTCACATAATATCTTTCCTTTTTCTATGTACACTCCATCATGAATCAGAGAGAAAAAAGATAACAACCAAAATAGATAGCTAAAAAGGAAAAAGAAAAGGGCTTTTCACATCCCTGAAAAGCATTCTTAACTTAGGTTTCAACTTCTTCTAGTCATGCCAGCAGAGAAGCATGACTACACACCTTCTTATAATGTATAAACGAGCCCTTTGCTCTCTGAGGGCTCCTCCAAGTCCTCTGTTTGATAGCCTTCTCTTGGAACTACCACTTGCCATCTTCATGATCTTCACTTACTACCCTTTCTTCTTCTTCTTCTTCTTCTTCTTCTCAGAAACAGAAAAAAGGGTTTTTCCCTTTGCTTCTAGGGAGCTCAAGGTTTTAAACTTTGTGTGAATTGGCTTGAGAATTTTCTGCGAGATGGGGTGCCATATATATACAAGTGGAAGGTTAAGGAGGTGATGTGGTCCTAACTAAAGGGTTGGTCTAGTGAAGAAGGGAGAGATGGGGCATGAAAGGGTGTGCATTGGCTCAAAAATCCATCAAGGGACATTAAGACCATGTGGGTCCCATATCAGCTTCATCAATTTGGGGAATCCGTAGGGGGGTAAGGGGGGTTTGATTAAACAAGCCTCACTTTCTCCCATTGTTATGTCACTCTCTATTATCCTACATGTAGCCACTAACCACCAGCACAATGGGGCCTCCCATTTCTACAATATGGGTGCCATTTTCTTTCTTAGTTTACAAGCTGACTCAACACTGACATTCTCATGGAATATGATTCACATCAAAATAAATCAAATTTACTAAATGAGAGCGCGAGGATTAACTAATAGAAATTGTGCCAACTTAACCAGTAATATCATGTTTAAGTTCTAGTATGAAACTACATTAAATAGTTTTTGAAAGAGCTTTATTGCTCTTGTGATTCTTATCATCTCAACTTAAATTAGTCAAAGTTTAATGTGACTTTCGAATATCGGGTGGCTTTATGAATAATTATGTATACAAGTTTGTAGCCTATGATCATCCTAAATATTATCCCAACTAAAATAATTATATTATCCCTCACATATATTAAACACAAGTAATGTTTTTTGTTTTTTTAAATTATCTTCATTTCAGAGGAGCTACCCCTAATTTATGCATTGCAGGTGAATGTGTGAATGAGGACAAAAGCCTTGTCTTTTTCTTTTTCTAAGTGCCTCAAAATTTGTTGCTTCTGTTCATCTTTTTGTTGGATCCACATAATCAGGGAAATGACCGGTGGATAGGAGGTTGGTTTAGTTGAATCCTACATAATAATACACACAACAACCATTAATATCTATTTGAAAAAGTTCATAGTGGATTCAACTTATCTCTAAGCTTCAATCTTAAATAGAAAACAGACACTCACTTAAGGGACCCCACACACTACACACAGCCATCAACATCAGAGTCAGTATTTCTTAGGTTAAACTTGTGTCTATCAAAAAGGTTTTCGAGTCCAGAAATTATTGCACGCAAGGAACAAGAAGCAGAATTTTGGTGAGCCTAACACCACAAGACAATAATAATGGAACTGAATAATATAAGGCTATTATAAGTTTGATTAGAGCTTCTGTTACCGAGTAAACAAAAGCTGCATAATGGAGGTCTAAATCGGCAGAATATAAAGACATGCTTCTGACAGTTTTTGGAGAAGACCGAACAGTATTGAAACACAAGTTTCTTAAAATATGAAGCAAAATATAACATGATACAAACATTTAAATACTAATTCCGGTTCTTAATATAAAAACTAGTTGAAGGCTGACTTTGATTCTCAATATACGACTTCAATCTACTTTGTGTCCCAAATTTATAATTTTTTTTTTTTAAAATATCTCCCTTGATTGCACACATTAAGGAGCTTTCATCTAAGAATGATTATGATGAAAGATGATATTTTAGTAAAACCAACCCATATTTAATATAAATAACTAATTTTCTTAATCTGCCCAAATTAATACCGCCATATTTGTTAAATAATAAGCATTAGACACAGGCATAAATATCAGACACAATCGAATTGAAGTTTTAAAATACCAGTGCATCATTGGATGATAGTCACAAAAGTTTATTCTCCATTACACCTCAAGTTCACAATAACTTTACTCCATTGAATGAGAAAAAGTTAAGTATAGCTATCAATAGTGACTTTGCATGCGTCTGAAAGCAATTTTTGGTCATGTAAGTTATCAAAAGAGAGAAAAAGTCAGTTTTTTTTTTCCTTCTGCAGCATCATAAAGGGGTTCAAGAAAAGCAGCTAAGGACGTAAGTTTCAAGCTTATGACTAAGATTCCATTACTTACAGCATTAAAATAAACGAGAGAGAGAGAGATTGGCTTTATATAATAGACTTAAAACACAGCTAATAAGTGATTAGTTTAAATCATACTTAACGAAAGCCAAAGCAGGGCATCTACTTGCTCAGTCTCGTGCTCACCCCAAGTCACTTAAAATGCCAACCTTTATTCAACGGCTCCCTTCTAATATAGTTTTTATATGCTTTTCATGGAACCAAGCGCTTTTGTCAGTTACGTTGGGAGTATTTTTTTCTTCTTTCATATATCTTTTTCCAGTTCATACTGTTTTGCAAACAATTACAAATAGAAGATGAAAATGGTATGGATGTTTGTTTTAGTTTTTTAGAGGTGTTTTTACGATTTATAACTAACTATGTGATCGAGGGGAGTTTTGTCTTGATTTGTGGAAAATTGTTTATGAAACCACGATTTGCTTGTTTCCCAATCAGACGGATCTAAAAGGAGAACGCATTACAAAAGACTAGCATATTCTGTAAAATAGCCTCTTACACTTGTAAGCTTCTTTAATCTTTCTAATGTGAGGCTCATGAGACTATTAGAATATAAGAATACTACATCGACTGATAATAAAGAAATGAATAAAGTGATATGAAGTTACTCAAATTGATTTAAGCTATTCTGACAGGAAAACGAACATAACATAATATGCACATATATCTCAAAAATCTAATTAGGGACAAACACATATTTGACCATTTAGAAAAGAAGAATTAGTTGAGGTGCGCATGATCAAAGTGGTTCAACTCCAACACACACGAGCACAGTAATGAGACATTAAAAAAAGGATAACGAGGTCGGTTGTTGTACTGAAACAAGAAGGTCAGAGTTGCACGTGAATTTCTCGTGATTCACAATGGCATTGCCTGCGATACAATCAACACACACACACACATATATATTCATTAATAATTATTTTGTTTCATTTAGTTTTATAATCTTCAATTATATTTCTCATCATCTCCATTCTTTGTGGTTCTTTATTGCTTGTTCGTTAAGGAACAAGCTCGCCACATGTTGGTTTAGTGGCATCCCAAATACCCTCATTTAAAGACAGCTCTTGCATCACACATAGAGCCACATGTCAAAGGATTTTGAGAGCTAAACAAGATTTTATTGCATGTGGATGAATCTGTGGGTTGGTTTCATTTGATTTGGCAGTTTCAGTTTTTCAGTGTTTCTTGACAGATAGAATGCGCTTCTCATTCTATAATATGTGAAATTACCCTCCACTTTGTTTGTTCAAGTAATTTACACAAACGGATATGATACTTAGATTCCAAAACATCTATTTAATGGTAATAGTTAGATAATTAATTTACAAATATTAAGAAAATTAGTTAAATAAATTATGGGGTTTACACTTCTTATGTTACATGAGAAGAAGAATATTCCTATACACATATGAAATGGTGGGCCCACATCTTTTTTATATTAAAAAAAAAAAAACTCAAGTATAGAAATGGTAGGACCCACATTTTTTTGTATCTATGACATAAAGATATACTTCTCTTACAACACGGTGAGAAGTGTATTTCTCATAAATTATTTGTAATAAATATGTCTGGTTTACCTAAAATACTTTATTTAATCATCACAATAGAAACCCCATTTAGTATATGCAATTAATATATAAACAACTTGAAAAAAAAATTATATATTTAAAAGACAAAGGAATTTGGGGTCATACTCATGCTTCTAAGATCAAAGCAAATCGTTCAGCTAGTTCATACATTTAGTATAGTAAGAGTAACAGTTAAATTCCAAAAAAATTATGGAAAGATGTAAATATTGAAGTGGCTAAAGTATACTTTTAGTTCTTTTTATTTTACATAAGGCATACTTTTAGTCCCTTAACTTTATAAAGTATATTTTTGGTCTTAAAATTCCAACATCGTTAATGTTACTAATAGAAAACACTAACGCAATGAACTTAAATAATGACTAATAACATTTAATTACACAACTTTTATATATTATTCAATTTACCCATATTTTAAATTTAAGTTTAATAGCATTTAATTACACGGTCATCACTTAAGTTGACACATTGTTATCACTTGAGTTTGTATTTTTTGTTAGCAAAATTAACGGTGTTAGAGTTATAGGACTAAAAGTATATTTTATAAAGTTAAAGGATCAAAAGTATATTTTATGTAAAACTAAAAGGACTAAGGGTGTGCATGGTTGGAGGGAAGGGAGGGGAGGGGAGGGGAGGGGAGGGGAAAGAAAACTTTTAATAGAGAGGAAAACTTTGTGGTCCCCACTACACTAAATTTTGGTACAATTTTCTTCTCCCCTCATTTTTTTTTTCCGCTCTCCTCCCCTCCCCCGAATCATGCACACCTAAAAGTATCTTTTAGCCTATTGAAGTTTAACATGCAAATAAGACCGAGGAAATAATTAATTTTTTTGTTTGAGATTTGTTTGTGATTCTCCTTAATTGAGTGTCAATTGCAAACTAGGAAGTAGTCATTTAAGTCCTTTTTTTAATGCCAAAATTTAAGTCTTGTAGATCACTCTCAATTATTTGCAATTGAAATTTCTATATATATTTGTAAGTATCTGAATCGATACTTTAAACTTATTTTTTAGTAAGATTTTTTGAGAGCTAATTCTTATTAAATAATTCTTTTGAGACTTTTGTATCATTCCGCCCTCACACAACTCTCTTCTATTTTTGGAAAGAAATGTTTTTGCATGCATTAAACAAAAAATTTGAAAAACAAGACTTACGTTTAGGGAAAATGATTAAAAAAAATAAAATTGTAAAATCCCAAATCAAGTATTTTTTATAAAATGAGTTGTAAATTGTTTATCAAGTCTCCTCATTGTCTTATCAATTCTTGACAACGTTGTCAAAATTGAGTTTCTACGTAGAAACGAAAGGGGTGGTAGAAACGTAAATTGTAGAAACGACACGAAACGTAAAATTTCTACTACTTAAGGTTAGGATATAAAATTTTATATATTATATATATATATATATATATGCATGTAAAAAAAACATAAATCACTACTCAAAATTCAATGAATAACTTCATGTTTAAAAATATAAGTCACATAACTATATAAAACATGAGTTCAAAAAATAAATAAAAAGAGCTTAGCAACTACAATTAAGTTCCAAAACATCAAAAGAATAAAGTTTAATAATTTTTAAATTATATCAATTAACTCAAATCAAACACATCATCTTTCATCAGTTTCATGTCACTAATGTCCTCTTCTTTTACTCTTTTTTTTTTTGATACATAGGCGATAGAGGAGGGGGTTCAACCCGGACCTAGGGAGAGGGGAAACTAATCTCAATACCACCGCACTACTAATAGTGCCGGTCCTCTTCTTTTACTCTTATAACAAGTTCATTTGTAAAACTTAAAATATTCAAATCGTAATCATTCATAGATTTCCTCACTTTAACTTCAATCAAGTTTTCTTTATCATAGGCATCAACATCTAAGTTATCTACATCTTCCTAATCTTCTTCATTAAAAACAGTAAAAACTTACATTTTTACCCGTTTTTAGTAATAATTGTTTTTACTCGTATTTTAACATGTATCACTACAGTAAAAACATAAAAACATAACACTAGTTTTTTACAACAATAATTCTTAATAACAAACCTGGTTTGATATTTTACAATTTTAAAATTCTTTTTGTGTCATTTTCTCTTATCTCTCTGATAAACTTTGTGATTTGTCATTTTATATTAGTATGAATTATAATAATATTTGGAGATTTCTCGGACTTTCCTTGATTTCAGGTCTTTTCTGGGAACAATCTTGAAAGTACATATTTAAAGAAATGGTGCTATGCTGCGTACCCTGCAAGATTATAGCTGGTTAAGAACTAATGACAGGTCTAATCACTCTGTTATCTATTACTTTTTGTCGTACGGACACATTTAATGAATCAATAATTAGCAATTAATTAAGTGACCGAGTTAATTAAGGGGGCTACTGAAACAAGATTTCTGCACAAAAAAAAAAAAAAATGAGACTGAATGCAGCAGCAATAGGATTATAGGACCAAGCGCAAAAAAGGGGTTGATAAGTTGTTTTTAATATGGTAAAATGAAGAAAGACTAATCCTATTCTATTTTCTTTTTCAGTGATGAAAAGGTAGTGTCCACTAATTTGCATTGTAAAGTTCAATCAACCACTTTTTTTTTTTTTTTTTTTTAACAGCAGATTGCAAAATGCAAAGTGTCTTTTTTATAACTTGATAAAGATTTGTACTAAAAGAAGAGATGATCTTTGATCCTTTTGTGGTTTCAACGTGGGGAGCGGTATGTGGGAAAAACAAAATTAACTATAGGTTGAGGCTAACTTTATATCAAGATAACTTAAGCCTATTGATAGGATATATAAGAAGATTAGGTTTTATGCAACAGTAAAATGGTTATAGTGTGACATGGAGGTTATAAGTTCAAATTTCAGAAATAGTTTCTCTATTTGTTAGGGTTTAGGACATCTATCCCTCCCAAACCACTAAGCCACCCTTTTTATTTTATTTTTTATAGGTTCAGGGGATCCCCGTCGGTAGCAGTGATTAGTCCCCTCACCATAGACTTTCTAAAGTAGTTTTAATGTTAGCCATGAGATCCTCTCCATACACATTACCAAGGATCAAACCCCTAACTAAATGTTTAAGAAATCCAGCTAAGTGTCAATTGTGTTGGGCCTCATAGTTACCGCTCTTTTTATTGATAGGACACATCTCATCTTTTATATACCTTCAATTCAATTCAATGTATCAAATCTTCTTGTTTTTTGCCCCCCTTTTTTTTTTTTTTTTTTTTTTTTTTTTTTTTTTTTTGGTTTTTATGAGGAGGATGGAGTGGAAATGCTACAACCTCGATATCGTTTGCAAACTTTACAGGATTAAAGCCCAAGCCCATTAAATTGAGGAACTTCTTTGTTTGGTCATTGGTGAGGAGGATGGAGTGGAAAGGCTACAACCTCGATATCTGTTGCAACATTTTTCAACGGTTTGTTTATATTGGATTGTACCAAGTCTACCTTTACATTTTGGAGTCGGATGCGAGGATCCTTATTCAACGCATTACTGAGGGTAACCATTTCATTGGGAGTCTGCTCTGAATTCAAATCGAGGAGCTGAGATCAAGGTTATGGCAGCTTGATTTCCGTTTCATTCCAACAGACAAGAACAGGGTGGCCGACGCTTTGGCTAAGTTGGGCCTGTCCAACACAGCTATTTTCCAGAGCTGTCCTGCTATTTTGACATCCCCTTCTCCTTCTGTTTCATTATGAGATTGTAATTCTGGCTTTTAAGCCATAAAAAAAAAAAAAAAAAAAAAAAAAAAAAAAAAAAAAAAAAAAAAAAAAAAAAGAGTCTACCTTTACAGGATTAAAGCCCAAGCCCATTAAATTGGGCAACAAATCACAGTTTGAGAAAGTGGGTCCGTTTAAAATAGTGGTAGTAGAAGTGAATTTTACGTCTAATGGACTTTTCCTAATAAACTTTTTTTCTGCTAGACTTTTTTTAATGTGATTTGTATTTGGGATAGCAATGGCAGAAGTGGCTTTTTTCCTGATGGCACTTGTTTGACATAGTTTTTGAAAAGATAGTTGAGATAAAAAATGACTGAAAATGATATGAATCATATATATGCACACACACACGGTATAAAATGTAATAATTTTGGATAAAATTAAAAATAAACCCGATTTGATATTTTACAATTTCAAAATTCTTTTTCTGTCATTTTCCCTATAAACTTTGTGATTTGTTGCATTTTATATTCATACAAATTATAATAATATTTCATTTGTTGATTTCTCATACTTTCCTTGAATTCAAGTCTTTTCTCGAAAGTACATATTTAAAGGAATGAAGTCAGTTTAAAAGGACGTTGATGGTATTAGCACGTTAATCTTCCACAAATGGTGCTATGCTGCGTAACCTGCAAGATTATATAGCTAGTTAAGAACTAATGACTGGTCTAATTACTCTATTATCTATTACTTATTTTCGTAGTGGCACATTTAATGACTCAATAATTAGCAATTACTTAAGGGGGCTACATAACAATAGCTGTACTTAATTTTCTGATTCAGGCCACAGAAAGACTCAATGTAACAGCAATATGATTATAGGACCAAGCGAAAAAAAGGGGTTGATAATTTGTTTTTAACATGGTAAAATGAAGAAAGACTAATCTTTTTTTTTTTTTTGATACAAAGACTAATCCCATTTTCAGTGATGAAAAGGTAGTGTCCACTAACTTGCATTGTAAAGTTAAATCAACCACCTTTTTTTTACAGCAGAATGCTGAATGAAAAGTGTCTTTTTCATAACTTGATAAAGATTTCTACTAAAAGAAGAGATTATCTTTGATCCTTTTGTGGTTTCAACGTGGGGAGCGATATGTGGGAAAAAATGTGATTATGTTTCCTTTCCATCTTTATTAACCTTTTGGGGGGCCATTTTTCAGTTTTGGGCTTATTTAGAATCAATTTTTATGGTAAAATTAATTGTAGGTTGATATAACTTAAGCATATTGGTATATAAGAGGATTTGCCATGATGCAATAGTAAGGTTGTTGTTATATAATTTGGAGGTCACAGGTTCAAATTTTGGAATCAGCTTCTTTGTTTATCGAGGTAGTTTTATATACATCTATCCTTTTAGACCTCTAGGCCACCTTTTTATTTTTTTGGTAGGCCTAGTGTATCCACCGCCAGTGACAATGACTAGTCTCCCTCACACCGTAAACTTCCCATAGTGACTTTAGTACTAATCATAAGATCCTCTTCATACATATTGCCAGGGATCAAACTCTTAACTAAATGTTTAAAGAATCCATCTAAATCTCAACCGTGCTAGACTTGCTGCGCTTTTTTATTTATAGGACATATCTCCCCTTTTATATACCTTCAATGTATCAAAAACAATCTTTTGTGAGATTAAGGGTGTGGAGTGAAGTTGTGTTTGAATTATTTGAATATATTCTAGTGCGATAGAGAATGTGAGACTTGAAAATCCCTCCTCTCTGGATATGATTGAATAGAATAAGCAACTGTGCAACAGATATACCATCTTGTTAGAACTAGATTTCTGTATGCATGATTGGTTAATGCTTCATCTTCTTTTTACGTTTTTTTTTTTTTTGTTTTTTTTTTTTTGTTTTTTGGTGAGGAGGATGGAGTGGAAAGGCCACAACCTCGATATCGTTTGCAGCTTTTTTCAATGGTTTGTTTATGTTGGATTGTACCAAGTCTACCTTTACAGGATTGAAGCCCAAGCCCATTAAATTGGGGAACAAATCACTGTTTAAGAAAGTGTGCTTGTTTGGTATAACTTTTGAGATGCGCAATTGGGTTTTTTACTATTTCAATCGAGTTTTTGGGTTTTTTTTTTTAAAAAAAAAAAAATTGTTTGGATGAAAAAATTTTCAAATTGACTTATAGCATAAAAGCAGCTTATTTGAAAAGTCAATTTTCCTGGCTTATGGAGTAAAAGCTTCTTATTTGAAGCTGGCTTGTGGAGTAAAAGTTACTTATGTAACCACCAATCCAAATATAAATTATATTTTATAATCTGACTTTTACCAATATGACTTCTCTATAAATGATTTTTCCCACCAGTATCTCAAATAAGTCCGGTTAAGTCTTATAATGCCACGTGGTTTAAATTAATTGGTGGGAAGGATTGCATGGGACGTGGGTTAAGGATGGAGAGAGTATAGGAGCGTAGAAACTGAAGGCAAAAAATTCTTTATTATATACTCCCTACATTAATATAAGAAATATTTAGGAAGTTAAAATTTATTCTAAATATAAAAATAGTTTATATATTTATCAATTTTTTTTTAAATTACCTCTATTACTGCTCACTCAACAATAATCAAGGAAGAAAAGGAATGATGAAATTTAAATATGATATTCTGTAAAGTATATGTCATATTAACTAATTTCTTTAATATAATTAAATCGAGATAAATATATCTTATATTAAAAATTAAAGAAAGTATGTGGGTATCGTCCTCTTTCCTCTTCCTTTTGGAGAAAAACCTCTCCTCTCTTCTTCAGTGCATTTGCTGCGTTTTATAATTTTTTTTGGTATTATCTTTGTGATTCAAATTCACATGGGCTACCGGTTACTTTGTCAGACTTTTAAGATGTGTCACAATTTCTTCAGTCTGGATCAATGGAAGGGGAGGGAAAAGAGAATTTTATTAAGTTCAGTTTTTAAAAAATGGAAAAAAAAAAAAAAAATAAAAATTTCCCCGTCAACCCAGCAAAAGGTTGGGAAATGGGATTGCAAGGGATGGCATCTCAGGCTATCTTTAACCGTCCAAGATGAAAAAAAAAAAAAAAAAATGTCCCTAATCCTATTAAAAACACCTACTTCCTTATGGCATAACAATTGCAGAACTTTTTTTTCTTACAAAAATGTTCAGGTCAGCTGGGTCCCAAGGCTCACAAGGACCAAGTCATCTTTAGACTCAAAGAGCACTTGTAGATCACCTACTAATAAAGTTCTCACATTGACAAGATTTGAACCTACAATCTTATGGTTATGAACAACCTCTTTACCAACCAACTGAACCAGCAAAACATATTTGCAGCTGGGGGTGACACACCAGCCAGATCCATGAAATGTGGGCCTAAATTCACAAAGAATTGGACTATGTGGTGGGCCAGGTCGACTAGTGAGCATATTGGGGTTACCAAATCTACTATCAAGGCCTTTTGAAGGACCATTTCAAGCCCTCTTTCCCTTCCAAGAATTGCGGCGGGGAGCTGAGGCATCTTTTCTCGGGAATCAGTTTTCCTAGGAGGTAGGGAGCTGAGGCATCTTGTCTCGATTCAGTATTTTTTTTAAAAATAATTATTTTAATAGGTAGAGAATCCCCGATTTTTTCATTTAAAAAACAACAGTTGAAAAAAAAAAAAAAAAATTAAAGCTGGACCCGTCGGATCAAATCGACGATCCGATTTAGAAAAGTTCTCCCTACCTATCCCAAAATAGGTAGGGAAACTAGTTCCTCTCGTCTCGGTATACCAAACCCCGAAGAGAGCCGAATTCCAGAAGACATGTTGTCTTCTATCTTCAATATAACATCTAATTTGTGGAAGAGTGGCATATTCTAAAGTGTTCAACCCTATTTCTGCAATTGTTTTACAAAGGTTATTGGCATGTGCAATGCTACAACTACTGAAGAGTGGGCTATTTTTGAAAGGTTGAACTCAGCCTGGGATTTGGGGTTCAAGAAGATGGTATTGAAGTTTCATGCAAATGAGCTTATTATTAGATTATTAGATATGAATTTTCAGTCTGATAGTTTGTTCAGATTAGAGAGTTGTTAGAAAGGGATTGGATTATTTCTATGTGTCACGTCCCAAGAGATAGTAATAGGATTGCTAATGCTCTTGCAAAGTTGGGTCTGACCAAATCTGTTATTTTGGGAGACTGCCCTATGCACCTAAGGACATGGGTAGACCAAGACTATTTGGAATTAATTTTCCCTATTGTTTAATTTCCTCTGTTATACTTTGGCTTTTTAGCCTTCTTTTATATCAAGAAGGAAAAAAGATCTCATTTATAGGGTAAAATTGTGGGTAGTATTAAAGAGATTAACAGTAGGGGATGAAAAATGTTCACTCAATTAGCATCAAATCTGTCAAATATGCCTCATCAATAATCAATGATAGGTCATGTTGAGGAATAATAATATTAAGGTAGTTCCAGTTTTTTTAGGCCAACCCGAATAAGTTGGGTTTTAATTTTAGAGAAAACTAGGAAGAGTCGCCTGAAAAAAGATATATATATTTAATGATAAAAACCTTAATAAAAATCTGAATAATTTAGGTTTTATTTACTCATTTTCTGATATCTTATACTGAAACATAAAGTCAATTTTTCAATTCAAAGGCCGATACTTGGTTTTTCTCTACACAACAACGATACTTCTAGTCAACGTTTCGAGTGACATCATGGATTTATGGTTGAGAGTAGAGCTAGCAATCTTGCAGAATCGTAAAAAAACACCTATTTTTTTTTAAGCACACCAGGTCCGCCACCATTTTTTTAACTATTTTTTCAAAAAAAAAAAATAATTAGTAAATTACAGTAGGGATGAAAAAATGTTCACTCAATTAGCATCAAATCTGTCGAAATAACTCGTAAAACAATAATCAATGATTGGTCATGTTGAGGAATAATAATATTAAGGTAGTTCCAGCTTTTTTAGGCCAACCCGAATAAGTTGGGTTTGATCAGATTTATTTAATTAAAACTAGGAAGAGTCGCCTGAAAATATTAATTCAAATATATATATATATTTTTATATATATTTAATGATAAAAAATAATAAAAAAATCTGAATAATTTAGGTTTTATTTATTCATTTTTGATATCTTATAAATGAAACATAAAGTCAAAATTTTAAACAATTTTAAAAAGAAAAAAATCCGATACTTGGTTTTTCTCTACACAACAACGATACTTCTAGTCAACGTTCGAGTGACATCATGGTTGAGAGAAACAATTTTCTCGCCCACATGCTTATGGGATCCGGGATCTGACGACGTTGAGAAATGAGAGCAAATACTTCTAAATACAAACAAAAAATAAAATAAAAACAGAGAGAGAGATGGGAGCACAGAAGTCACGCATATGGTTTACAATCAATCCGCTGTCGAGGAGGAGGATCTTGAATTTACAAGATCCTTATAGTTCTACGGTTGATTGAAAGGATATAATGTGCTCCTCAATCCAGAATCATTATTTCAAGCATGAAGCTGGTTTTCTAACATTTTACATTGGATAACTCTTGAGATGGAACCACCACATTTGGCTCTCCATTTTTTTATTGAAGAGTTTCCTCTTTCAAGATTTAGAACACAAAGGTTTTCACTTCTTTTAATAAATGAGCTTTCAGTTATTTGAACTTGTGTTCTCTCCTTTTCAGAATGAGTCCACTGACAACCTTATCCAATAATTTGTTGGCGGCTCTCCCGTTTAATAGGCCAATAATCTATCAAGATTGAGATAAACTCACCATTTCATAGACGTCATGACAGTTACTTAGCAGAACATTCACATGCCCGGTGGAAAGCACTGTTTAACAAGTGAAAATGGACTATTTCTCAAACCAAAAAAGAAAATACTCCCTCTGTCTTTCTGTTGCAGTACACAACATATCCATTTTTTTCCTGTTAGCTGTTGGCCAAAGATAACGTAGTAAATACTAACAAAATAAACAATAATCATTTTGCACTCACGCTAATTAGAGAGACTACTGGTAATCAAATGAAAAGGCTTCACTCAGCTAGCATCAGATCCATCAGGGTGGCATGCCCTTCAAAGGCTTGGATCTTCAAAGAGATGGACAGAAAAAGCTAGACATCGAATGTGGGCCAATAAGAACACTCAATAAAGATATTGAACGAAACCTTATAGTTAACAATCTATCCAAAGATTTGATATTTGGTAGAGCACAATGACATTATATGATCCATGTAACCAGCCCCATCTAATGAGATAAAGCGTGTTGTTATTGTTGTATAAAATGTGGACCCAGTACATAGTCATAATCAAATGGGCAAATAGAGAGGATTCAAAGGCGAACCTCAAACTCCTCGGCGCCAGCTTTCTTTGGTAAATTCTGCAGACAAGTTCGAAATAAGGATTTGGGTTCAAGAGAGCAAAACTCAAGGTCAGATTATGTTGGCTTTTGTCTATACAAGGATATTTCTAAACACAGAAGCAACAATCAAATAAAACAATGGCAGCAGTAGCACAGCTTATATTCAGTTGCCTTCTTCAAGACTTAACCTTCCAGGACGCACTCAAAAAAATCCATTAATCATCACTCAATAAGGCATATAATAAACAAAAAAGTAGGTAACTGGCAGACCAATAAAACATGTAGATATATGTAAGCATGTTAGGAGTGAGTTTAGTCTCACATGCTTACACGTTTGTTTCATAATTAACTTGGTTTATTTACCAACAATAGAAATGTACCTAAAACATTTTCTATTTATAGGTTTAACAGAAATCATGTCATATCAACAAACAGCTAAACGGGTTCCTTAAAAAGACAAAAACAAGAAGGAATCCATAAAATAACTTTATAAGATTCAAATAAACAATCTTAACAGACAAAAACCTAAGCATTTAAACTGTCATGAAAAATAGGTTTCATCACTGTTAGCTGATGTTTTTCTGAAATAGAAAAAGAATCTTCAGGCAAGAGTTATTGTATACTTCAGTGACATACTTAGAAGGATGAAGGAAAAAAACAATAGATGGAAAAGAAATTTGCGAAACTCAATTGTTTTCCACTCCCTTGACCAAATAGAGTAAATACTAAATATAGGCTCACTGGGTAATTAGTAACAAGATCCCATTTTGATCCTCCCGCACATGAATCCCAATACATTAGATATGTGAATCACATTAATCTAGATAAGATACATGAACTATGGTACTCTATATACATAATCAAACAAAAACATCAAATAACTATTTCCGACAGCTTCACATAATGGATCTTGTACCATCAAAGAGGAATTCAGGCAAATTCATCCTTCTAAACCTACTCAAAAGCATTCCTTTTTTCTCAACTTCTTCCACTGAATAAAATCATCCTGTCAAACCCATAAATCAATCCCTGGTGTTACTAAAATCAACAAGATTTGGTTTGGTTAGACCTTGACAAACCTAATCGAACTGAACCATAACATGGTAGATTCAGTACAAGAGAAAGATGCTTTCAACCTGGACATAGCTGTATGCTTGTTTGTAATGGTGATTAGAGCCTTCAAAAGTAACTTTTTAACCATGATCTAAGATATATGAGGTAAGTATGTGAAAAAAGTTTTATCTATATTTATGTAAATAAGTGTAAATAAGCATTTTAGGACCCCAAAATTGATCCCAAACATGCTTGTAATAATGATTATGAAATTTTATATACAGAAGTGTAGAAATATGAAATGTCATTCCTCCGACAAGATTATCAAGTACACACTTCTAACAGCCACAGCAGAGCTAACATTCACCTTCCATAATTAATTATTTGGCCCCCGAAAAACAATTCCGCAGTTGATTTGCATTGAAAACAAAAATATATCGTATAAATACATCAGATCCAAAAAAAAAATAAAGATTTGAGCTAACAAAATCCTAAAAAGGGCATTACCTTCCAGGACCAAAGACATTCTAAATTAATCACAACATATATACAGACGCAAACTCACCTTAACTCAATTTCTCTACTCTATTTAAAACCCTCTATGATCCCACATTGAAGAAGAACTTCAAATTTCTGAAGCAAAAACGTCTACACTTGCTATTTTCCAGCACTTCTTTTTCACCTAAACCTAGAGAGAAATACAGTATCAGTAACAGAAGACCACGTTCTCATCTTATCACTCATTACTATACATACCATGCAACCAATCATCGTATAAACATCCCTCTATCACATCGTATCTTCCAAAATCATCACCTTTCCCCAATTTGATACGGCTGTATTCAAGCCAATATCACCTTCCCAGTTCTGTCAGGTTTCTTCTATTTGCCCTCCCTGTTTCTTCCCCTGAACCACCAATTACTGATAACACAATAACAGACAGTTCCATAGCCGATGAAGATGAAACTCTAGCTATCATCATAGAAAAACAAAGAGTGGTGAAACAGGTCATATGGGACCCACAAGCTATCCAAAGGGCATGGCCTTTTTGCATCTAGTCTCAGCCATGGCTTCCCTTTCCCACTCCAGTGAAGTAGGCTTACAGGTCCCAGATGAAGATCCCTGCATAAACCTTTGAGATTGTCACCGCCCAGCCCATGCTGGTTCCACCTATGATCCACCCCCTCAACATTTCCGGCGAACACCAGCAAGAACGGCGGCAGAGAACCGAGCTCATAGATTCGATGCCTTTTCTGAATCCTCATCCACGTCTCTAGCTTCTCCGTGTACCTACCCTCCCTCCATTTCCACAGATCTATGACCATCACCCCTGTGTTGAAGTAGCAGGGTTTCCGGCCACGAAACGACGCCGCATAGACTGGGTTTGACCAGAATTTGGGCGTGAAGTAGTTGGTGAAATTGACGTGACAATACTCAGGCGCGCCCAAAACGTGTGTTCCCAAATTGATATTCCAGAGCTTCGCCACGTCATCCACCAAGATCAGATCGGAATCGAAGTAGATTATGCGGCGGACGCCGGCCGGCAAGAGATTGGCCAAATACATCCTTGCGTAGTTGAGAGGCTGGTCAAGCGCTCGGCGAACGGAATTCGAGATCTTTCCCCTAACGACGTTTGAGTCAAAGCGGTATAAGTAGAAGTCTAGGTACGGAAAAGCGGCGGAGATTATCCGGTGAAGTTCGGACTGGCTGTGCGATGCGGTGATGAAGTGGAAAACCACATTCTCCGGGCAAGAGGCGTGTCGGAGAACGGAGAAGACCGCAGCCACGGAGCCACGGAGGTAAGCGGTATCGAGAGTCATGGCTATATGGATAATGGAAGGGTTGTGAACTTGTTTGTCGGAGGCCGACCAGGACGTTTCGGAACATTCCCTGCCGTTTCGAAATGCCGGGGCTTCCCTGAACTTGAGAAGTTCACCGGACTCCAATGATACCGGAAAAATAACGGCAGCGGTGAGGAGGAAGGCGAAGATTGCCCTGTAAGAGAGAGATGTCGTGGACATGGTTTGCTTCGTCGTATGGTGAAGAGAATGTGTTTGGTTTTCTTGATTAAACAGTGTACACTAGTACAGGCCTCTACAGGGGTAGGCGTGCCGGTCGTATGGGGGAGAGAGTACTTTTCAACAACCGAAAAAAAAAATACAGATAGTTTTCCTTCCAATTTTAAATAAAATTGAATCATTAATACTTCCACGGTCCTCAACACAAAACATGATTAATTTTTTTTTAAATATTTAGAAAATTAATTAAATAATTTTTAAAATATTTATATTTATCATTTTTTTCTCTAAATTATTTTATCTAACTTATAAAATAATATATAATTTAAATATATAATAAATAATATGATAAAATAATTTATTTAGTTTCTTTAATTTTTCTAAAAAATCAGATATATCTTATATTTAAAACCAGGAAAGAGTAATACATATGGTTGATATTGTATTGTAAAATAATACTAATTTTCAGATTTAAAAAATTAAATTTTCATTTTAAAGTTGTTTATAATTATTCATAAATAATTTCTTATTATTAATGATTTGCAGAAGATGTAATTTAAATCCATCAAACTCAACATTTTGGATTTTTACTTGAGAAGTTCTATGTACGCCTCAACCAGAGAAAAATAGTGGGCTGCGGGTCAATTTCTGATCAACTTTTGGACTTTTAGGTTCCTTACAGAGTCTTGTGCATTAGGTTAATCTTTTCATGGAGCTTGTCTGTGTTGACTTTTTTCTTTTCTCAGATCGCTTTTAATATTAAAAAAAAAAAGTTAAAAGATAAAACCCCTAGAAATATATAGTAAGGAACAATATTGTCCTTTAAATTCTTTTTAGTTTTAACGTCACCCAAAAACTTAAAAACTGTTACGGACCGGCCCAAAAGCCTCCAAGTCCATAGCAAGGCCCAAGCAGAAGGCGTAATCCGCCAATCATGGCAGGAGAGCCGAAATCCCTTACCAGCGGGATTCGCCCCCAATCATATCAATCCACCGAGATACCCGTCCCATTTAGGAAGTATCTCGGATATCCGCCCCCTTAATGACACGTCACATTAATGGGATATCGTCCAATATCCGCCCCATTAATGGCCCCCATTAATGGCGTGCCTCCTGGATATCGCACCCGCCCTCTATAAATATAGAAGGCGGAGTAACAAGGTGCACACACTCTAAACCTAGACTATTTACATACTCCTCACCGTGCACACACGACACCCTTTGTCGTGTACGGTGATCCCACGCTCTCCTGGTTATCTCCTTCATAGATACCCAGGTCTGCCGATACATCCAAGATCAATCTACCAGCCCCTGGCTGGACATCTGTGTTCTACACCAGAACATTGGCGCCGACCGTGGGGACCATAAATTTCTATCCCCGTGACCATCAATGGCTCACACCGTAAGCCACACGCAAAACCAAAGAATGGACCGACCAAACGAGGAAAGCATGGTACCCCCAAATCAACCTCGGCGCCCGAGTCGACCTCGACCCGGCCGAGATAGGCCACGGACCCATGATCGACCATCCCGAGGAAAAACTCCGGAAGGATACGTTACCGACTCGAAACCACCTCGCCTTCCTCGACAAATCTCCGCATGAAGAATCCCCAAAAGATCGCCCCGAGACAGAGACCGATTCCGGACGCTCAGTACTAGACACCGACGTCCGCATACTAAGGAGAACCCAAGAGGCGATGATTCGTAGATTCGAAAACAAGGAAAAGTTCGATCACCTCCAAAGGCGGAGGATTTTCATGCTCGGAACTAATGATAGAGGAAAAGCTTGAAAACCTTTTTCAACGCGGAACCCCGAAAAGCCCACATAAGAGGAAGGAGGTTGTACGCACCGGATAGCAATAGTCCGCGTACCCGGCCCGAAACGAATCAACATCCCCGTGGCGGGGAAAGAGGGGGGACGGCGGAGGGAGCGAGATCGCCAACCAACCCCCAAAAGGCACAAAGAGGCACCTTTGCGGATCCGGGATAGGGAAGGCCGGAGCGAGCGGACCACCATGATGACGATAGGGAACCGAGAACCGAGATCGTGAACGAGGACTCGGACGAATTACACGAGGCGACCACTACGCCTCGGACACGAGGATCGCCGCGGCAAAGATAAGATGAAATACTCGGCGCGCGGGTGGGACTCCATTCTCACGAGCAACGGCCACGGCTCCTTACCCGAAGAATTTTGACCTAGCCGACCTCCCCCAATATGATGGGACCCGGGATCCACGTCATCACCTCGAGTTATTTGAAAAGTTAATGTGGGTGAGATCAATAGAAGGTCCGGTGATACTAAGACTCTTCTCGCTACGCTAATCGGGCCGGCCCACAAATGGTTGAGTTCGCTACCCAATAATTCCATTCGGAATTTTGAAGACCTTGGTCGCAAGTTTGAATTACACTTTGCCACCAAAGAAGAAACAACCGAAATCTCAATTCACGCCGAGTAAAGTGAAGCAAAAGAAGGGCGAAACATTGCGTAAGTATCTGGATCGGTTCGGAGATACGGCAATACAGTACGATCCTTATCCGAAGAGGTCCATGTGCACCGCCTCGTCAACGGACGGACCCGATGACGCGCGCTGGCCCGACATCTATGTAAGAATCGAGTATATTCCTTGACGGAATTCTATCTTGAAGCGAAGAAATATCTAGACGTCGAGCAAATGGAAATCGCCAATGCGAGATGAGCCCGAGAAGGCAAGGAACTCATCACCGAAAGAAGAGACCCGACCGACAAACACAAGGCGGAACCTCGCGACGTGGCGGAGAGAGCCGGCCCGGACTGTAGCGAACGGACAATAAGGGGAAGTACGGAAACTATACCCCCTTGAATGTCCCGCGATCCCGTATGTGGAAGGAAGGAGGTCGCGCGAGCCACGAGATGAGGAAGGTGACCAAGCCAAAGCCTCTCGAAACCGGTCCAATACAGGCCGGGGAAGTTTTGTAGCTTCCACGACGTCCCTTGGTCACACCACCGACGAATGCTACGAACTCGGGGATGCTATTGAAAAATTTGTAAGAGAAGGGAAACTACGCCAATACGTCATAAAAACTCAAGGGAAATCGGCAAGCGGAATGGTAGCCGCCGAAGCGAGAGTCCACCACGAACCTTTCGGACTCAAAAGAAGCGGAGAACCGGCCCTTCGGAGGGGGCTACCCGGACGCCGATCTCCAATGCACCGGGATCGGTGGCGGCCGGAGGAGGTGGAGATACAATAAGTCGGGCGCAAGAAATACCTCGCGAGAGGTGTTAACGGTAAAAGAGGTGCCGAGGTTCAAGGGCACGTCGTCAAACCCGAAACCACCCCTAGTCTTCACCGACGAGGAGCTCAAGGAGGTTATTCCGCCACCAAGACGGATTGGTCATCACCGGATCATCGTAACCGCGGTCAAACGGATATTTGTCGACGCAGTAGTTCGGCCGACATAATAAGCCGGGATGCATACCGAGAGAATGCACCTCGATGTCGAAGACCTAAAGCCATGCAAATCTACCCTCATCGGGTTTAATGGAGAGCGTTCCTTCCCAAAAGGATATGTGGACCTCAGACTGACCTTGGGAACTAAGGAAGCCTTCAAATCGGGACGGGTAAGGTTTGTAGTGGCGATTTCCGCTCCCCCCTTATAACATTATACTTTGGCCGACCCACTATACACAGTTGGGATATCTTTGGCATCCACCAAGCACCGAGAAATTGAAAATGATCAATGATCAGAATCAGGTGGTTGAAGTGTCCGGGGACCAGAAAGCGTCGCGGCAATGTTACTTCGAAGCCCTCCGTGTAGAGGAGGAAAAGACGTCATCCCCGCCACGGCTTCAAACCAACGAGGTAATGACTAATGACGAAAAAAGAGGGGCGACCCGGCAATCGGTCAACATGGTAGAACTAGACCTCCGTGAACTGAAAACCCACGCCCCGAGCCGGAAGGAGAGTTGGAGGAATTAATCCTCGGGACGGACCCCTCCAAGACAACTAAAATCGGCAGGGACATGGACGCAGAGATCAAGGCAAGGCTGATCAAATTTTTAAGGCAAAACCAGGACGTCTTCGCACGGACGTCGCCCGAAATACCCGGATCGACCCACACTTCTCGCTGTCACAAGTTAGCCATATGGCCGGGTCGAAACCAAGGGCCCGAAGAGGAGAAATATCTCGACGACAGTGAAAGCCCTTGAGAGTCACATTGAAGAGCTCCTCCTTGCTGCGGGTTCATAAGAGAAATACGATTACACGACCTGGCTTTCTAACGTGGTCATGGTGTTAAAACCAACAGTAAATGGAGGGTGTGCCGACTACACCAATCTGAATAAAGCATGCCCGAAAGACTCCTTTCCCATGCCCGGCATTGATCGCTAGTGGATAACTCGTACGGATACCAACCGCTTTCTTTTATGGATGCCTACTCCGGTACAATCAGATCGCTATGCACCCCGACGATCAAGAGAGAACCGCCTTCATGACGGATAAGGCGAACTATTGTTACAACGTCATGCCATTCGGATTGAAGAATGCTGGGAGCTACATACCAACGCATGATGAATCGAGTCTTTGACGATCAAATCGGTCGCAATGTGGAGGTATATATAGACGACATGATAGTAAAGTCAAAGCATCCGGAGCATCATATCCGGATCTAGAAGCGCACGTTTGACAAATTAAGACAATACCGCATCGAGGTTGAACCCGGCTAAATGTGCTTTCGGGTGCCGTGGCAAATTTTTGGGTTTTATGTTGACCAACCGAGGGATTGAGGCCAATCCGACAAATGCAAGGCCGTGCTAGATATGCAGGCCCCCAACTCCAAGAAGGAAGTGCAGCAATCGACAGTCGCTTGCGGCCCGACAAGGTTCCTACCAAGGTCACCGAGAAAGCTCTACCTTTCTTTAAATTATTGAAGAAAGAAACCCGGGGAGGATGGAATGCGGACTACGAGACGGCCTTTGAAGAAATCAAGAAATGCTTGGCAACCCCGCCGTCGACAAAGCCGAGGCAGGGGAGACCTTGTTCCTATACCTCTCAGTAGGCGATGAAGCGATGGTAAGCGCCGCCTTGGTAAGAGAAACCGAGGCCGGACAGACACCCATCTACTTTGTGAGCAAAGCGCTACAAAACGCCGAGCTCAGATATCAAAAGCTGGAGAAAATGGCATTCGCATTGCTGACAACGGCAAGGCGACTTCGCCCATACTTCCAGGGACATCGGATTGTGGTCGGACCAATCGCCGATCCCGATTCTCGCACAAACCGGATTTGGCCGACGGATGACGAGCCGGGCGATTGAATTATCTGAATTCGACATCACCTTTGAGGCCGGCAGCCATCAAATCACAAGCATTGGCGGACTTCATCGTGGAATTGACTCCGGTCATGACCGACAACGACTGAGGGTATTTGTTGACGGTCTTCCAACCCAAAAGGCAATGGAGCGAGAGTCATTGTCGAAAGCCCCGAGGGAATCGCTCGAACATTCCCTCCAACTCGGAATTCCCGACCTCTAACAATCAAGCCGAATACGAGGCCCTCTTAGCGGATTGGCTCAAGCAAAAGAAAGCGGAGCCCGGGCGGGTTAAGGTGTTCACCGACTCACAACTCGTCGCCGCCCGATCGATGGCGCGTCTATCAAGCGAAAGGCCCCTTGTTGGCCAAGTACTTAAATAGAGCAAAAGAGGTAATGACGGAATTCGAAGAAGTCATTGTCTCTCACATTCCAAGAGAAGAAAACGCCCGGCCGACATCCTCTCCAAACTCGCAAGTACCAAAGGTCCCGGAGTCATAGAACTGTCATCCAACGAGAATTTGGCCGAGCCCACGTGCATCATGACTATCTCGTCCGCCTGACCGGAGAAAACCAATTGAAGATTACCTAGAAAGAGGGATCATTCCCACGTACTCTACCGAAGCCAAAAAGTTGATGAGAGAAGCCGCCATTTACACTATGGTCGATGATCAGCTATACCGGAAAGGGGTACACTGCCCAATGATGCGATGCCTCGGCGAGTCCGAATCCAGGTATGTACTGGCCGAAATACATGAGGGATGCAACGGCCAACACATGGGCGGTAAGGCTTTGGCTAGGAAGGCATTGCGGGCCGGCTATTATTGGCCCACCATGATGCATGACGCCATGGAGGCCGCCAAGCGGTGTGACAAGTTGCCGAAACACGGCGGGATCTTATGGCCGCCGCCACGTAGTTAAAAGGGATGCCCGCTCCCCTGCCCTTCTATAAGTGGGGAATGGATATTCTTGGACCATTTAAACCGCACCGGACAGCTCAAATGGCTCATTGTCGCCGTTGACTACTTCACCAAATGGATTGAAGCGGAAGCATTAACTACAATCACGTCGTCCGGGATTATGAAATTCGTTCGTCACAATATCTTCGCTCGGTTCGGGATACCCGCTGAAGTCGTCACCGACAATGGAACCCGGTTCACGGACCAAAGATTCCAGGCCTTAATGTCCAACCTCGACATCAAACAACATTTCTCCTCCGTCGAACATCTGCAGTCCTAATGGCCGGTGCCGAGTCCGCCAATAAGATCATTCTCGACGGTTTAAAGAAACGCATGTTAAAGGCCGACTCTAGTTGGATCGAACAACTCCACGGTGTTCTCTGGGATACGGGACGAGCGTGCGGACTCTACCCAGGAAACTCCCTTCCGGCCGACATATGGATGCGAAGCAATGATTCCATCGAAATCGGGCAGCCATCGTGGAGGAAGATCGAGCGGACAGCAAGGACCGAGATCAAATGACGACGCCTTAAAGACAGATCTGGACTCGATAGATGAGATCCGAGTCACACTCATTGCTTGAACTTGCCGCCAAGCGGTTACTCGCGGCCAAATATAATCGCAAGGTTCGGCCACGATCCTTCAACCGGGGTAACTTGGTACTTCGGAGGGCCGATATAGGTAATAAGAACTCCCGAGACGGAAAACCGGCAAAGAACCGGGAGGGACCGTATCGTGTTAAAGAAAAGCTTGACGCAGGGCATATGTTCTCGAAACTTTGGCAAGAAAGCCGGTTAAAGGACATGGAACGCCGATAAGTTGAAAATCTACTACTGGCCTAGCCCAAGACTACGGCTCGGTCATTTCTTACTTTCTTTCATGTTTTTTGATTGCTTTCCAACTTTCCCTTGCTTTGCATTTGAATAATTTATGACCATTTGCACGCTCTTTAGAGCTGCTTTATTTAAAGAAGGAATACCTCAAAGAGGAGGCGCCAACGTGCACGATTATTTGCTTAAGCTTGAAGCCGAGGCCACCAAGCCGGCAAAACCCGACTCCGAGGTACCCATACCCGGGCCGAAACGAAAAACATCTAGATGTATGACACCGGCCGTTTGTACTCCGACGCGCATAGGTAAGAGCTCGGCCCGCCATACGTGGCCTTCGCGAAATTGACGCGTCAACGCTCGCCCGATTTAAGAAGGCGGTCGTCATCCCGACCCGATCAAGTCAAAATGTCCGATCCGAGGTACTAGACACCTCGGTCGACATGTGACAGACCTCGCCCTTAAAACGGTTCCTACCATCTTTTCCGGCTATTTAAGCCGATGAGGCGATGCGGTTAAGTGAACACCCCCGAGGGTACGACATACAACCTCGTCCCACTCTCCCACACCGCAGTGTTGGTCGAGTACACGACTTGTATATAATGCAGTCAATAAATTTCAAACAATGGAATTTAAGAAACTGGCAGAAGGGCGGATAAATAAATTCCCCATAAGTCATACAAAGTTACGGCACAAACGCCGGAGTCAATAAAGTACAAAGGCACGTACGCCCACTAACAATAAAGATTAAAGCTTAACTAGAAGGACCGGCCTCAGGAGCACTCCTGGTCGCCTCACTCTCCGCATCCGACTCTCCCCTTCCAGACCCGGACGCAGTGGCGGAAGGAGGTTGATACGAAACTAACGTTCCGTCTTCCACAAAGGCACGGAAGTCGTAGCCGTCCAAGTTAAGCTCCGTCTTCGGATTCAAAGTCGGATCTGCTCCAGTGCATTCTCGAAGCAATCCGCGGCGATGCTTTAGAAGTTCGTCGACTCTAAGCGCTCTCGCCGCGATACGGCGAGCCTCCTCGACGGCTTTAACCTTATCAAACAACGAATCACGCTGTTTTTGCGGGGTTTTCACCACATCCATACTTTCGCTCGGCGCTTTAAGGCCGGACACACTCGTAGGCCGACTTCTCCGCCCCTTCTCGCGCTGTTGCATATCGACTCCACCTTAACGAATGCCTCCTTGCGGCATCCCGTTCCGGCCGGCAAAGATCCCGCTCCTCCTCTATAAGACGCAGCTTGGCCTCGATCGGCTAAAGCCTTTTTTTACGGATGCCGCCTCGGCCGGTGCCTTACGGTTGGCCTCAACCTCGGCCACTAGCCGCTTTCGGTCGTCTGTTCTCCGTATCGGCCCGAATGTACTTTTCCCTTACAATCATATAGGCTGCGGAAACCTATGGATTTACACAAGTACCGTTCTGCGGCTTGTACTTCCTCGGCACTAGGAGGGACGGGGCTCGGTTATCCATGAATTCCGGGGGAGGAACGCTACATCCGGCTCCTTGGTCACCCCTTTTCAAATACAAAACTCCGAGGAAGCATGGAAGAAGGACGTAAGGGCACGATTGAAGGAGGAGGAGGAGGCGGAGCGGTCGAAGACGCTGGAAGAACCGAGGCAGAAGGAACGGTCGCGGCCCCAGTAGCTGCAGCCTCACCCTCCGAGACGACAACCTGCTTCCCCTTGGAAATTGCTGGAACCCTTGATTGAGGGGATGCGAAGGGCGCAGATGGAGTCGATTCCTCGGCCCCGGAGACCCTGGCCTTCTTAGCCACAATAGGGGCATCGGCCTCGGCGCGGAAGTCTTGACAGCCGCCCGTTTCCGAGATCGACTACTCGAAGATGCGGCGGCCGGATTTACTTTTTCAAATAACCGGGGAAGGGCCTTCATATCTTGAGCCGAAAAGAACAAGTAAAGGGAAATCAAGCAATGAGCACAAAAGTACGGCTGCAATATACGTAACATAAAGAAACATGTCAAAAAAGGACTCCTACAAGTCGAGGGAATTGGCCTAGATCCCTCCCCGGATATGAAAAAGGCCGCTCGAATGCCATAATGCTCCACGAAAGCATCCAACCTGGGAACGTGAGGGCCATCTCGGGTAGGAGGTCATCTTGCGAGATCTCGGAAGGACGAGGGGCGGCCTTATGATGATTCTCCACCCAATATAAAGGGAAGCGCCATACTACGTCGGCGAGCCTCGACCCCCTTTAAAAACCAAGCCGGCTTACCGGGCACGGCGACAACCTTGAAAAACGCACTCTTAAACCGCTTAAAAGACTCGGAGAAGGGCTTCATAAGCTTCCTCGGATTAACGCGGAGAGACACCAGCCCCTTCAACTTGTCACCTTCCTTCGGAGAGCCGGGGTAAAAGGGCCAAAATAATAAAAGAAAAGGTTGGTCGAGGGGATTGGAACCGGTAGGAGCGACACAATTGCTCGAACGCTACAAGGTAAGCCCACCCGTTCGGATGAAGTTGAGACGGGGCCAGTCTCAGGTGCATCAGGGCAAGCATTTGAAAATGGGTAAAAGGAAAGCGGACGCCAACCCGCGTAAGATAATCCCGGTAAAAATAAAAGAAATTTGGACTGCCTACTTCCCGCTCAGCACAAACAGGCTCATCGGCCTCCGGACAGCGTAGAAACGCACCCCCCTCCATGTCGGGTAGGTCCATGCGGGCAATATCCTCATCCGACATAATGGACCGGGTCTTCAAGACCTCGTGGGACACCCAGGGATACCTACGACACAGGGCCTCGGGTGGACTAGAAGAATCCGATGTCTCGGCCTCGGCCTTTTTCTTTGAAGGCAAAGATTTCGGAGCCATTAACCTATATGCAACATAAAAGGAAATTAGCGAGTTGGAAATACCGGAAAAACAGATTAGAAGGCAAAACAGACGGCGGACTTGGACGAAAGGGCACGCCGGAAGGGGGACCCAAAGGACGCCGATGCCGGCAAGATCCAATAATCGAGGTGGCCCTGAAGTCTTCGCCACGCGCGATGTGAAATGAACTCTCAGCCAAGCAGTCCCAACAGGGGCCGAGATAATCACCAGGATAAGGGTCCAAACTTGCAGGGGATGGACCCTCACAGAAACTGATCGGTTGGGCCATCAAGGCAGGAGCACTAGAACCGGTAAAAGAACCCACCCCGGCCCAGAAAGGTGAAAAGGTAGGAACGGTGTTTGCCGGAATTCGAGCCATGGAAGGTGACAAAGCTCTAGCAGATATGGGTTGAGGCCCACTCGCCCGAAGAACCATTCCCACCTCGACGAAGAGGTGCTAACCTCTCGTTTCCGGAGCTCGGTCCCAAGAACCCGATAAGAAGCTCTCAACGAGCGCGAAGAAACTCCTCTTCCTCGGGGGTGAGCGTTGTTCGACTCTAAGGAAAGGTCTATGTCTATCCATCGAAAGAGGAACTAGAACCTAAGGACTACGACTTCACGTCAAAGGGAAGGAGCATATAGAGCGAGAACACGAAACTAATCTTAAAAGAAAACTCGAAGGCCGGAGAATGGGAAAAACAGAGGAAAAACCGAGATTATCTAAACAAGACGAAGTATGCCGTAAAAGAGTAAAGGCAAGGACGGAAAATACCCGAGTAGAAACAAAGAAGATGACTTGAACGAGTGAAATGTAACGAAGAGGATGACTTGAACGACCAAATTGTAGGACAATGGAGTTCTCACGGAAAGAAACTCGGAGCAAGTTCACTACAAGATTGTATGCGTGAAATAGTGAAAAACGCAAATATAAAACAAAAACTGCGAAGAAGGAGAGGGAACGCGGGGTATTTCGGTCTTTGAATATGGACACGATGGGAAATGCACGACATGATGAAGGAGCATTAAATGCGCACACAAATCGGCACACGGAACGGCGCGACGTATCAGCATCCTTTCCAATCGGGACACGCCAGGTGTGAAAAACACAATGATGGCGCCTACGGAAAGAAGACCAAACGGTTTACCCGCGAACAGGGGGACTTACCATTTAAATCCGAGGCCGCCTAATATGCCCCGTGCAGGAACGGCCCAAGGCACCATCCAGGGCGACATCACGAGGTAAGCCGCGGCATAAGGAGCCGGGTTGGCCAAAGCATAGGCCCTTGGTCACACGCCGGACGGGAGTATCACACACCTCGGCCGTCCAACAACATGAACAAAAGGCGGGGGCAACCTGACACGGACCGCCCAAAAGCCTCCAAGTCCATAGCAAGGCCCAAGCGGAAGGCGTAATCCGCCAATCATGGCGGGGAGAGCCGAAAATCCCTAAGCTAGGGAGATTCGCCCAATCATATCAATCCACCGAGATACCCGTCCCATTTAGGAAGTATCTCGGATATCCGCCCCTTAATGACACGTCACATTAATGGGATATCGTCCAATATCCGCCCCATTAATGGCCCCCATTAATGGCGTGCCTCGGATATCGCACCGTACGCCTCTATAAATATAGAAGGCGGTAACAAGGTGCACACACTCTAAACCTAGACTATTTACATACGGTCCTCACCGTGCACACACAAGACCCCTTTGTCGTGTACGGTGATCCCACGCTCTCCTGGTTATCTCCTTCATAGATACCCAGGTCTGCCGATACATCCAAGATCAATCTACCAGCCCCTGGCTGGACATCTGTGTTCTACACCAGAACAAAAACATAGTAATTTTACCTCTTCTATTAACAATCTAACTCGTGTATTGTGAAAATGAGATGGTTTGATTGGGGGACGAAGGGAGAAGGAATTAAATCCAGAATTTTTCTTCAAGTTCACTACTTAATTCATCGAACCATTACATCACAACCTCTATAGAACACTATGATATCCCTCTCCAATCGATCAAAAAACATAAAACGTATTTGAAACTAGAAATCTGTGGGTGAAATGGGTTTCTAAGGGTTGACAAGTCTATGTAGAAGGAAGTGGTGATGACATAGGCAGGGCAAAGGAAGAAGAAAATCCAAAAAATCCAATAGATATCTCATATCCTCCCTCTTCCTCTCACTTTTAATTTTTAGGATACAGTGGTGGAGATATTCATGGAAGAAGAGGGTAGTGGAGTTGGGGTAAGCGATGTGCTGGCAGCCTTCACGATGACAAAGAAGGAGGCTCGAGCATGACAAGGGAGGGGAGACAGGGAGTGGACGAAGGATCGGCCAATAGTTTGGAAGAGAATGGTGCCAAGTCGTCGACGACGACGTTCCTTCAATCGCGTCTCTCTAATCTTCGATGATGAAGACTATGAAACTCCTTGTTTGTCTACTCTCCTCTCTATTCTCTTGGGTGAAGAAGATCACTGATAAAGAAAACATATCTCCCCCAAGGTCCTCGTTCTCGCTCTCGTTCCTCCGTTCAAGAAGATGATTAGTAATGATCGAACAGAGTCTTTGTGATCAGACTTGGGTCTTTCATTCCCCATTGCAATTTTTCAGCCCCAAACAATGTTGTTTCCTTTTCTTTCAATTTTACGCTTGTTTATTCCCACCTCCCATCCCTATTTCTTTAAGGGTGTGAGTGATTTTCACTTATTCATAAAGAGTTATACATATGTAGATAAAATTTATTCAGTCTCTCTCTATTATTCATATGTTTATTTCACTCGTTCGTAAAGAGTTTGTAGCTTACAAATTGGATTGCGATGAGATTTCAAAACTGCTTGGGGGTACATTAAAATTATGTAGCTAAAGTGGTCCTTTAATAAATTTTTCCAAAATATAAAATGTGATTGATCTGAGACGGAAGGCTGCTAGAGCAACCGCCGGCAGATTAAATATAAGAGTAAAGAACTTCACGTGAATGTCAATTTGAGTCATAATGGTGGTAGCTGTACATGTGACGTGCCTCCACGATTTTATTATTATTATTATTACTAGCAAAGTGTCCAAATCTAGCAAATAAATTATACATAACATTCCCTTTCAAAAAGGAACGAATCAAATGCATGAAGAGGGGTCACCTCCGTGCCGTTTGTTTTAGTTTTTTAAACGTGCTTTTATGATTTATAAAATACGTATGTAAATAAAATTTTGTCTCAACTTTTAAAAAATGCTTGAAAAAAGTGCTTTTTTGAGTTTCTCAAACAACCACTTAAAAAAAGTACTATCGTGGTTGATAAATATAAAACTTAATTAATTAATTTTTTAAAATTAAAAATTTAAATAAATGATTTCAAATTGTTCATTTTTATCTTCTTTTTTTAAAAAATAATTTATCTTACTTATAAACTAATACATAATCTATTGATAAATAACAAAAACTATGATTAATTTATTTATTTAGCTTTTTTAAATCTTTACAAATGAAGTCAACCAAGTCTTATATTAAGAGTGTGAGATGGTAATTTTTAAGAATAGTCTAAGATGGGAGTTCTTTTATGGTAAAAAGGGAATGAATATGAAAGTGACACCCATGAGGTTTTTGAGAATAACACAAAAGAATGCCTCATAATAAATGAGTCAATATAATAGGGAGGATGTCACACAAGTTAGATGTTGATTTTGCTCTGGCAAAAAAAAATGTGGATTTTGTTTCCATCATAATCATTAATTTCTTGGAATCAAATAAGGGATCTATAGCATATTAGTCTTGGTCAAATCAAGAGAGGAAATTAGGGTTGCTGAGTTAGTTAATGCTGGAAAGTGGAGCCTAACCTATTTGAGAAGAAAAATTATTCATGTTGTTGATGACTAATGTTATAGAGCATGACCCTCTTAGTGTAGATTTTTAAATAATAAAAAAAAAGATAACTAACCTCAATAAAAAAAATAAAACGACTCACCGTTAGTATCAAAATTATAAAAATTGTAATGTTACTATTGAAATCTTAATCATGATAGAAAAGGAATGCACACATAGAGATCCATCATGGTTAATTAAAAAAATTTTGATAATAAAATTTTAGGAGAGGGGTTGGGCTTCACCACATGATCCAAGCAAGGTAGGGCTGGGAGCCCGGTCCATGGGATATTAGCCGAGCGTACACATGCCTCCACCTCTACCACTAGCGTTTCCACTACTTCCTGGCACCTTGATCTCCCCCTCAAGACTCCGACAAACGCAGGATCGAACGCCTTTCCTTAAGGTGAGAAAGTCCGACCTCCACGCCAGTTAAACCTAAAAAAGAGGGGTATCATGGTTAATTAAAATGTTTCATGTCAACAAATGCATTGCAAGCTATAGATACCCATGTGACAATTTTAACAGATATAAGGATTATTGAGCTCAGCTCGAGGCCTCAGGCGTTACAATCAATACAAATATGGGACCTTTGCTCTAAGCCCTCAACTCAATTTTGCCTTTTATCAACAAAAAAAAAAAAAAAAAAAGGCTCAATTTTGCCTAATTCAAGTCTCAAGTTAAACTGAATCAACAATTACGAGGCAATGCATCCAGTGGCAGAAAATGTGAAAGAAAAACTACAATATCCTCATAAGACCTTAATTATTTACGGATCCAACACTTGCCCGAAGCTCATTATCTAATCATTCTGACTTGAAAAATGTTAATTAAGGAAAGAATGAGATCGACATCTCAGTAACTAAATCCCAATCTAGAACATAACTACTACCTGCCTGTAGGTGCCAAGTACACAATTCACATATAGTAAATACAATAAAAAAGAGTATAATAACAATAAAATATCCAAGACTAAATATATAATAAATATTCATTTATTATCTTTAAATGTTCAATTTCTGTAATATCATAATTTTTACTTTTAAAATTTAATTATAATTAAGAAACAGATATTGATTTTTAAAAAAAAAACTTGAATAAAAAATATAAATATAAAAATAAATTAACTAAAGGGGCATGAGGCCCTTTTAGTCAAAAAAGGGGTGGGGTGGGGTAACCCACCCACCAATAGGGGCACGTGGCCCTTAATATAATACCTCCACTATCTTTTTTTTCGCTCAGAATCGATACTTGTATTACTATAGATAAGGGAACCATACAAGCAGATACATTGGAACTGAAATACAACAAGACAGATGCAATAAAAAAGCAACAGCAGATAAATAAGCTGACAGGAAGGGAACAAAGAAGACTGAGTACAAAAGCAAACAATCAAAAACAGCCATTAACCCCCATCTCTATAAGAGCTGGTAGAAGAAGCACCATCCACAGCAATATTTGCTTCCTGAGTGTCCAAGGTTAGAAGAAACAACAAGGAGGATGTTGGCCATTAACCCCCATCTCTAGAACCCACCATCCACAGGGCACACCCCTCAAAGTTATAAGCATTTGCACACCCCTTATAAGCAAGATGATCGGCAACACGGTTACCCCGACGCGGAGTAAAATGCACAGAAAAACCAACCTTGTCAAAGAGAAGACAAATAATATCATGGATCACACTTCTACACTTCCAATCAAATAAATCAGGGGATTTAGCTTCAATACAGGAAATGAGAGGGAGACAGTCAGACTCAAGAACAACCTTGTCATAGCCTAAATCAATAGCAATCATCAATGCTCTTTTAAGGGCCAAGGCTTCCGTCATAAAAGCGGAGATGGACTTAATTTTATCAACAAAGCCCCATACAAAGAAACCAGAGCTGTCACGACACACCACCCCTATTGTAGCCGCCTCACTACCTGATTTAAAGGCCCCATGAGAGTTGATCTTAAGGCATCCAGTTGCCGGCGGGCGCCAAGAAAGCACAGATTCACTACTACCCATAGCTAAATCAGGTCCTGATGTTACCGTAACAGATGTAGACTAGAATTCACAGTTATAACTCTTAGCTAACTCAATTACCGCCCGGTGAGTTAGGAGCAATATAATTAAAAACACAATTATTTCTTTGCTTCCAAATGAACCACAATGTCCAACAAATTAAGGAGATATCATTAGAAGAGAGGGAGGGCATACTTACAATCTCGAACCACCAAGCCGTGACATTGGTGACATTGACAAAATTAAACCGGCCTCCTAATGCGAAGCCAAACCAAACTCCCCTGGTCCAAGAGCAGTGAAAGAACAAATGCTCTCGAGTTTCCTCAAATTCTTCGCATATAGGGCATAAAAACAAGTGGGATCGTTTCCTATGGAAGAGAGCTGCATTGGTAGCCAAGGCGTTATTTAAGAAGCGCCATAAAAAGTGTTGAACACGGGGATTGCTTTGATCTTCCAAATAAATTTCCAGCCTACCGAAGAGACAAAAGTAGATGGACCAGCCCTAACAACTCCCACAGAAAGCGTCTCCTTCCCACTATGATATCCCCTTCGAACTGAATAGGCACCATTGGCCGCCTTGGCCCAAATCAACTTGTCTTCTAAAGAGCCATTAACAATAAGATCACTCACATAACCATGATTAACATAAGGATTAGTGCTATTTAGGGGCTTTTCAGGAAAGGAAACTCCAGGGACCCAGTTGTCATCCCAAATTTGAATTGAAGAGCCAAAGCCCACATCCCATTTCAGATCCTTTTTAATGAAATCACGCCCATCAAGAATACTCGACCAACACCATGAGGCTCTATGGCCTTTTTCAGCCTTGAGGAAACTCACATAAGGAAAATAAAGGCCTTTAAGAACTCTAGCCCATAACGCATCAGGATTCAAGTACAGTTGCCAGGTAGTTTTGGCTAACATTGCTTCATTCATGACCACCAAGTCCCGAAAACCCATGCCACCTTGTGACTTCCCTTTTGTTAATACATCCCATGCCTTCCAATGAGTCCGGTTGCCAAAAGCATTGCCATCCCACTAAAAATTTGCTATGAGGCTATGAATCTCTTTACATGATTTAATTGGGAATCTGAAGCAGTGCATAGGTAAGATCGGTATGGCTTGAATTACTGCTTTGATCATAACCTCTCTTCCAGCATAGGAAAGATTGGTATGGCTTGCCATCCCACTATCAGTCAATGCTTGTTTACTTAAAAAGAAATACATCCTCTGGATTTTATTATAAGATATCAATTAGTAAGTTTATTTGATCCTTTTTATAAGGTATTTATTTATTTCTAAAAAGTATTAATTATTCTTTTCTATGTGTGCCCCTAATAAATAAAGGTAATGAGTGAGAGTAATAATTAATATAATATTATAATTTAGTGCAATTAGAAGAGGTAGTATTGGAAGTTATTTAAATTATAGGATAACTTTATTGACTTTAACTGTTTTTATTGGTTTGTGAGAATTGTTAATTAGTGTTTTATAATAAAGACCAAATGGAAGTAGAATTGATTTGTTCGGGGCTAGCGTCGCGTTTTAGATCAAGTTTCTTTAAAGTTTGAGATCTAATAAGTAACTAAACTAACTTCTTCAACAAACTTCCTACATGAAAGTTATTTCATATATTTTTCTTTTTCTATTAAGGGTAATATTGTGTTCATTTGGGTTAGAATTTTGAGGTAGTTTTGAGTTTTGACAATAGATGGCTAAATTTATGTAGAGAATGATTAATATTTAATTTTAATTAGTTTAGATTTATTATTTGGCTATTGTATGAATTTAAAATTAATTTTCTATTTAAAAAACTTACAATCTATGTCCTATAAGATGTTTCTACCAATTAAATATAGTTTAAATAATTTATTTGCGTTAACTAAAGTATTATTAAAATTTTAATCGGTTTATTTTGAGCGCCAACATACACAAATTTGCATTACAAATATGACCCTAATCATAATACAGATAACAAGATAATATATTTTTTTTTATGGAGTTAATACAATTCGTCTTTATAATTTGTCTTTATTTTAGTTTTAATTCCTATAGTTTCAAAAAATGAGTTTTGTTTCCTCAAAGGGCAAAATAATCCTAGTTTTGTGTATAAAAAAAAAAATCTAGTTTTTATTAAAATATAGGAATTAATGTTTTAGCTTTAAAGAAATTTGAGGGATCAAAACTGATTATTCAAAGCTTTAGGACTAAAAGTAAATGTGAATAAATTATAAGAATTAAACATTATATTAACTTTTTTATGTTTCAATTACTTCATTTATGATTTATTTTCATGTTTAAAGGCATTCATAAACATGAAAATAAAAGGTTATGATGAAATTCTAGTAAAACCTACAAAAGCTTGTTGATATTCCAAAAACATTCTGAAAGTATATACGGTATCAACACTCAATAGAGTCATTATAACCTCCACGAGCCAAGCAATCAGCCCGTCAAATAATGTTCTTGGAAGGGTGATGCATCTTCACATTCTAGTAATCATATAATCAGTGTTATCAAAAATTAATGTTTACTAGAGTCATGCATGCTGACAGTGGCGGATCTTTGATGAGGTTAGAGGGGGACATGACCCCCCAAAAAAATTAATCATGCAAATTGAATGTAGGAATGTAGGATCTTTTGGTTTAAGCTAGTGGCAGATCTTTGATGATGCCCCAAAAAAAAAAAAAAAAATTAATTATGCAAATTGAATATAGGAATGTGAGATCTTTTGGTTTAAGTTCGAATGTGGGAATTGTTCAACCAATTAATTAAATTTAATGGACAATCGAAATTAAATATGATTGATTGATTATTCCAATTATATCAAAAATCCACCAAATAATCACTCATATCATTTTCACACCCTTTGGCATAAACTTCAACATGTAAGTGGATAATCATACTCCTTTGCCCCCAAATTTTTTTAAAAATATTTTTCCCCCTTTTATTTCATTCCTCCCATGAGTTCCAGCTCCATGAGTACGTTAGACATTATGGCACACTTCTATTATTCTCTCAATCTCTCTTGATAACTAAATAACGAGAACAAGAACGAGGAACGCACCTATTTTTTTTTTCCCAATCTCCCTTGATAACTCATTTGTGATTTTTTGGCTCTTGCTCGCTTTCTGACTAGAGGTGAATTCTCTCATCTTATTTATTTGCTCTAATTCAACTCCATATTTACTTTGTTTGGTCTTGATTCTTTTCTAGTATAAGAAATTTCCTAATCGGTAAATCTCGTTGAAATCGTCGAGTTTGATAAATTATTTTCTTGTTTCTTTCTTTATTTTCTTCTATGCTTTCATTCTTTGATTTTGTTTGTTGTTGGTGAGAAATGATAGTAATAGATATCTTTATTGTCTTCACAACTCAAATTGGATTTGTCATTCCCTTGTATTTGCCGGTCTATACCAAATATTACGATCTTGGGATAAAGATTCCCCCCCCCAAATATTTATCCCAAGATTAAGCCACGCATGCTAAAACGTAAGTAAAAAACCGTCATGGGTAGAAACTCCACTTAAACACGTAAAAACTTACGTTTATACCCATTTTACTTTTAAAAAAAAGATGATTTTTTTTTTGCCCAAAAAAGAATGAAAAGTTAAAAACCTTATTTCCATCGTGTATCTTAGACTTGGGATTACTTTGGAAAGTGCAGTGGATTGTTATATATAGTTTTTAACGTATTTCCATAGTTATAAATATAAATTTTTAACGTAAGTTTTTTTAACATAAGTTTTTTCTTTAAATGTTTTATTTAGTTATATGGTTTATATCTTTTAAATATGAAGTTGTTCATTGAATTTTAAGTAGTGATTTATGATTTTTTTTCCCCATGCATATATATATAATTTTGAGCTCTAACCTTAAGTAGTAGAAAGTAGAAACTTTACGTTTCGTTACGTTTCTACGATTTACGTTTCTACCACCCCTTTCCGTGTCTACATAGAAACTCGATTTTGACAACATTACATATAACAAATCTCTTCTCTCTCTGATAAAAGATCCAAATGGATTGTCCACATCACAATCCCTCATCAATAAATTTGAAACATCTAAAGAATCCATATACAATAGAATGTTGTGTAGGTGTAGGCTTTTATAAAGTTAGCACGTGTTTGAATTAGTGATAAACTACTTTTCTAACGTGATTTACGGTGTATGAGGTAAGTATGTAAGAATGATTTTGTTTCGATTGACGTAAACATGTTTTCTCGAACGCCAACTCAAATAGGCCCTTAATTGAAAACCTATTTACTTCCTTGTATCACATAGTTTCACTTTGGTAAAAACTACTCTTTTTGATCCTTTGTATAAATATATTTACCTAATTTGATTAGATTAGTAAAATTAGTTAATATAACATGTATTTTCTAAAACACCCGACTCATCTTTCTTTAAATCTCTCTTTCCCTCTCTTCTTTGATTATTTATTAAAGGAATATCAATAGGGATAAAATATAAAAAGATCGACAAATATTAAAAATATGTCTTATATTTAGGATCAAGATCAATTTTTTAAATATATCCTATATTAATGACTAGAGGGAGTAGTTAGGTTTTGAACACATTATTACTATACATACTATAAGTGCCATAATGAAAATAATTAAACTAACCAATCTTTTTTAAATTAATTTATTTAACAAGCTTTATGTCTCCATCATGCCTCCTCGACCAGAAAGTGAAAGGACAGTGTGAATTTCATCCAGGGATGACTGGGCTGGGCTCCAAGAGGAGCAATTCTTGGGGTAGATGTGTTGTTTTTCGGGGCTAAAAAGTTATTGGGACCCAAATCCTAATTTTTCCCACAACTTTATTAGGTAAATCTTCCATTACATTAATTTGTTCAACAACTTTGTTAGGCAAAATTTTTCAAGATCTCTCCAGATTTTAATAACTAAACTCTCAGGTTGAAAATGAGTGTGTGTTGTTGAACTAACACAGACTCTCAAATTATTTTATTATTTTCTGTCTCAAGCAATTTTATCTTTAATTTTTCGTATAAATTAGACATTCTTTTTTATACATCAGGAGGGTTAAATTCATGACTCTATCCACGTTATGTAAACTTCAAAAAAAAAAAAAAAAAAAAAGGACAAAAAATTTATGAGTAATGAACCGTACAACTTATTTCTTAAATTTTGTGTAACACATGAAATGGAGACTAATGTTCACCAAGACATTTCGTAAAAAGTAAGAAATATCTGAAAAAAAAAAATTGGTGATATATCTAACCCACAATTATGTGTGTGCGGATATACATATGTATTACTCTCATAGTATATCATCCAACATTAGAAAAATAATGGAATAATTGATGCCACATTATTTATAAACTATGATTAATTTAACATACTACTTGCGGTCATGAATGTTGCACTATAAATTAGGTTTTATATTTGGACTCAATAGTATTTCTTAAAAGTATGTGTAACGCGTGAAACTCAAACCTAGTTTATGCACAAAAATTGAAATGAAAATAGGCATACTGTTGTATACAGTGAGAATATATGTTTTGAGTTTTATATTGAATTTTTATGTGTGGTATTATTCACTATTTATACGTAGTATAATTTTCTATAACTTTTAAAGTTTTAAATGATTATTAAATCGATATCATGCCTTTTGTAGAATGTGTTTAGGTGAGAAAATATGTGATTTGATTGAGACTGAAAGGCTCGTATAACATCATCATCACTTGGTTATTTTGGGAAAATTGATAAATTTTGAGCACTTAAATGGAGAAAAGAATCTTCATGTGACTGGAATCTAACTATATGTGGTGGTATATGTTTTACATTTGTCTTGTGGTTAGTCTCCACGATTTTATTAGAAAAAGTTGCTAAAAATTATTTATTACAAAGTTTACTGATCAAAGATATGCCAGGACTTGGATTCTGAGAAGGTGGAACTTATTTTTAGCCGATGTAATTTTTTTGCTGCATATAACCTATTTTCAATTGTATGTAAAACGAAAAAAATATGCGATACACCATTGTTGTCCAAATTCACGTGAGTTAACTTACAAAATCAAGTCGAAACAAGAACGCGATTATTGTAAACTCGGTTAAATTTAAGATTTTATGTACCGAGTTTACCATTTTTCCGTTTCTAACTTACAAAAGTGTGTTAACCCATATTTAAACATGTGTTAACTTTTTCAATTTGATCATGCTCATTGGCTTTGTATACACTAGCGGAACTTATAAGGGCCCCCCCCAAAAAAATTATTCTAAATTTTTTAATGGGACTTTTTATTTTTTAGTGAATAATACCATTTTGGCCCCACAAAGTAAAATTGAATTTTAGCCCCTCAACTTCTTCTTCTTTATTTTTTTTTTACATTTTCCCCTCTTTTTATATCTTTGGGCTTATAATTTAATTTTGTTTCATGTGGGGTCTTGTATGATTTATGTTAATCTTGTCTTTTTTTCTATATTTCATTCTAATTACCCGAAATTTTTAGCTTATCAAATGAAATTTTCTTTTGTGGTGTATCCCTTACTAGTTACTATGCTTTTACCCATTCTATACTACACTTGTAGATGAAGTTAATTAACTTGATTTTATGAATATTTTTTTTATTTTTAATACATTTAAAACTTTCATTTAAAAAAAAATTAGGGCACCGCCCCCGAACCCCCAAATCCCCCCACCACTATTTGGCCCCCTCAAACTTTTCCTCTAAGTTCCGCCACTGTTTGTATATGAATTTTATAAAAATTAGTTTGTTAAATATGATAAATTATGAATGTTTATAAATTTAATTTCAATTATTTGGATTTAAAATATATTTAAATCAAATTAGTTTCATGTTCTTTATATTTAATTATATACTATTAATACATATTTAACCATAAAAAGTAAACTTTTACGGGTTTACAATTCAAGTTTTACATCGTTGTCACGAGTTTGTTGTTCAAACTCGTAAGTTTGACAACTTTGTTACACAAAGCAAATAAGTTGCACTAACTGAAAATAAGTTGCCTATGAGTTCTTAGACAAATTTTAAATAAATTTGAGTAATAAATTTTTTAATCAAAGATTTTGCAGCAATTTTCCTATTTTATTATGAATGAATATAAAAGATAAAAGATAATTTAAAATAGAATGTACTATTTCAAAAAATAAAAATCTGTACTCCCCATTCCTTTTTATAAGAAACACTTAACCGAACAACTTAGATAAACTAAAATAAAGTTGCACTAACTGAAGATAAGTTGCTCATGAGTTCTTAAACAAATTTTAAATACATCTTAGTAATAAATTTTTCAATGAAAGATTATTTATGTTCCAAATTGCCGACCGAATTTCTTGGGTAATTTTTCCACGGATTCGTCTCTAGTTTTCTTCTCAAATTTCCGATGGAATCATTCTGTCTCAAAAAATCTGTGAGAAATAGTGACAGAATAAAATTCAGTCGAGAAATTACTTTGCCATGTTTTTTTTTTTTAATTATTGCAATGGAATTTTTCTGTTAGAAAAGTATTACCGACGGAATTCCGTTAGTAAATTCCGTTGGTGATAGCGTGTTATTTTTGTAGTGTGTGTGTAAGAAATTACATTCAACTAGAAAAGCTACATTATTACCAACATAAAATTGGTCTAGAATCCTTTAGTCTCAAATTCGAGTCCTAGAGGAATCCGTTATGTTGGGAGGGGAAGTCATAAACCTCAAATCAGATAACAAATGATAATATATACATTTACATTTACATACATACACACATACACACAGATATATACATACATATGTGTATACACACACAACACACACATATATATATATATATATGTATATACATATGTATATATACACATAGATATATGTACATATACATACATACATACTGTACAAAGCTGCATTATTTATGAATGATGAGGAATGAGATCTTTTCAGACGTCACAACCAACAATGACTTATATAGAAAATGACATATCCAAGATGTTCATTTCCTTTGATCTAGTCACCTTTATTACTCTGGATAATCTGTATGATTGTAGGATCAATCTGGACCAAACCTGTAATTTTTCTTCTTTGTCACTTTAACTTTCGTTTATGTTTGTATTATGTAACGTTTTCCCTATAATATACTCGTATATATTGACTTTTCTCAACCAAAAAAAAAAAAAAAAAATCTAACAAATGAATTGTTTATAAAAGAAAAAATAAAAGTCATTAGATATGTCAAAATATGAGAAAGACACAAATGGGGCCTAATGGTATAGCATGAATGGATAGCACATTTATCGTTTATGAAGTATGTCAAAATACTAGATAACAATAACATCTCACATGTGCTCACACAAACACACACACATCTAATCATCATTTTCTTTTTCATTTGTCATAATCTTTAAATCACATCCGTCTAATCGATTTGAAATGTCCACAATATTATTTTGATTTTTTTTCTCATCTTTCAAATCAACAAATTATGAAAAATAATAAGAAAAAAACACACACACACACATATATATATATATATATATATGAAGAGAACATCTGCTTCCATCAGAAAGATGCATTTTTTATTAGTCATATATATTGTTGAGATGCTGCTGACCCACTAATTTGTCATTATATGTGATATTCTGGTCCGATCGAGCAATAATTTTTAAGTTGGGGATCACGGGTGTTAACAAACATAAATTATTAACAACAGTATTGAAAATCTCCAATTCATATTAATAGTTCATGATTACATATTGCATTTACAAAGTCTGAAAAAAATAACCATGTTATTCAGTCCAAAAAGTATTAAAAAATCATGTTATTTATAGTTTATGAATAGTATAGTTGGTTATGTTTTGTATATTATATTTTCTTTTTTATTGTTTTTAATGTAATAAGAGTACCAGTAATATTAATTAATGCTTTATTTAAAATAATTTATTTATAGAATTGATGGGTAACTTTTAATAATTGATCTCATTACTTATAATTTCTTAAAAAAAGGATTCAAAGAATTCTCCTCTCTCTCTCTCTCTCTAATAAAAAAGGCCAAAAAAACATGGTTATACTTCCTCCGGTTGTAAAAAAAAAGCACTAAAAACTAAAAACAAAATTCCCCAAAAACTAAAAAAATATTAAAAAAGTCCTAAAAAATTGTACACACCCCCCAAATAAAGTTGTTAATCCTACATATGAGAGTTGTTAACCCCACGGAAGGAATTGCTAACGAGACTTTTTTTATATTTTCTTGAGATTTTTTAACATTTTCTTAGTCCCTGAAATAAATTTTCCCAAAAAAAAAAAAAAAAAAAAAAAAAAAAAAAAAAAAAAAAAAAAAAAAAAAAAAAACGCCTAGGAAAGATACCGATGTTAATTTTCAAACTCGCATCTAATTTTATGTGAGCTACTGATCTTAACTTTGTATATTAAGGTTTTGCCCCATGAGATCATAAACAAAATTTAGACACCAAGAGAAACAAAATCAAAATAAAGATTCGACTATTTAATTTGTAGTTGAAGATAAGTGTACAATGGGATTAGATTAACCGTATTTGCCGTTCTTATTTGATTATTTTAAATTAAAACCAGTGAGAGTAATGTATATTACATATAAAAGCCCGCTTATTAGAATTTTTATGTCATACACAAATATAAGTATTTTCTTTTTAAATTATGGAGGATAATTAAAAGACGCATCCTTCATTATACTCTAAATATTTCTCGATATAAGATATTTATCTAATTTAATTATATTAAAGAAAGTTGATTAAATAGATAATATGACATGTATTTTTAAAAAACTTTAGTCATCTTTATTAATTTTCCCACAGGAGACAGAAGCAGAAGTCACACTTCTTATTATACTTTTCTTATGCATTTTAAAGCATATTCATTAATCATTAATATCATCTATCAACATCAATTTCTGTTAGAATCGATATTTAACATTTAGTAAGAACTATAAAAATAATAAAAATTCACAATTTTTATATACATGATAGATCGGAATCGGATTCTCTCCCCTTCATTTTTTCTTCCATCATTAATATCATCTATCAACATCAATTTCTATTAGAATATTTAACATTTAGTAAGAACTATAAAATTAATGAAAAATCACATCCAATACATGATAGATCTCTCTCATTAAAAAAAAAAATCAAATTTTTGTTTTTTGTCTTTTTCGAAAAAGACAAAAACAACAAATTTTTTTTTTTTTTAATCTGAACCGTTGATCAGGGTTTCAACTACCAGATGCGCCTCTCAGGGATGGGGAGAGGGTTGCATGTGAGAGAAACCGGACCCATCTCATCCTCTTAAATAACAAAACTCAATGTGCAACTAACTTCAATACCAATTTCTCCCACTCTCTGTACACACTTCGTTTCTTAAAACACCTCCCTTCGGTGGTAATTTAATGCTCCAATTAATTCCATTAATTCTGGCTCAGGTTACACGTTTTGAGTATTTTTTTCTGGGCCCACAATTTGCAAGTTTTGATTTTTAAATAATTGTGTAAGAAGCAGACTTCTAAATCCACTCCGGAAGAAGAGGCTGAATTTGCTGGCATGTTAATGGGGTCGCCAGCCGCAGCTAGAAAGTAACCACCAAGAAGAAAATGGAGTCCGTGAAAGACCCAAAGCCAGTTCATATCTGAATGTTCCAACTTTGAGGCTTGAAAGTAACCACCAACATTCATTATTTGGCATTTACCTTCCATCCTCTTCTTCAATCTCCTCCCGCTAATCTCGCCTCTCTCTCTCTCTCTCTCTCTCTCTCTCTCTACTGCTCCACATTACTCCTACGATCCCTCTACATTTCTCTCTCTCTCTCTATCTCTCTCCTCATTGCCCGTTTCTTTCTCTTTCCCAGATGGTCCTCACTGTCACTCCAACTACAACAATGTCTGTCACCCACTTCTTCCTCCTCCTTGTCTTCTTCTTCTTCTCCACCACCGCCTTCTCTGCTCCTCATCAACCCTACCCTTATGGTAAGTTCTCAACTCTTCTCTGTCCCTCAATTGATTAGCTTCTGTACCTATAATGGTGCTTCTATCTTCTTTCATTTGCAGGTTTAGCTTACCGCATCGACTGTGGTAGTGCTACTAACACCACCGACCCATTTAATACCACCTGGCTCTCCGACCGATTCTACACAGGAGGTGTCACCGGCATAGTATCCGAGCCACTTCGATTTCACTACCCCTATGAGAAGACTCTTCGCTTCTTCCCTGTCTCCTATGGCAAGAAGAATTGCTATGTAGTCCCCTCTCTACCCAATGGCACTTACTTCTTCCGGACATTTATCGTTTATGACAATTACGATGGCAAGTCTCACACCCCGTCCTTCGACATTTCCGTTGAGGGTACTGTCGTCTTCAGCTGGCGCTCGCCGTGGCCGGAGTCGTTATCTCGTGACGGCGCCTACTCCGATCTCTTTGCGTACGTCAAGGACGGTGAAGCTGACGTCTGCTTTTACAGCTTAGCGACTGATCCTCCGGTCATCTCCTCACTTGAGCTCGTGCAGGTCGACCCGTCATCCTATAATTCGGCTGGAAACGACCTCGTTCTCGTCAATTATGGCAGGTTATCTTGCGGGACCAATTCATGGGGTCCTGGATTCAGCGACGATGCGGACCTGTTCGGTCGGTCTTGGCAATCCGATAAAGATTCCCGATCAAATTCGGCCGATGTCCGTACCATGTCGACGAGGAATACTATCAGTGGGACTGATGTAAAGCCCAATTACTTTCCTATGAAATTGTACCAGTCGGCGGTCACGGTGGATGGTGATAGCTCATTGGAGTACAAATTGAATGTGGACGCGAAATTGGATTACCTGGTGTGGTTGCATTTTGCGGAAATTGATTCGACCGTGAAGAAGGCAGGGGATCGGGTTTTTGATGTGTTCATCAATGACAAGAATGTGACTAGGATTGACATATTCAAACAGGTGGGAAGCTTTGCTGCATATAGTTGGCATTACACAGTGAAGAATTTGAGCAGTAGTGTCTTGAGTGTGACGCTTGTAGCCGCTAAAGGTGCCCCACTCATTAGCGGGCTTGAAAATTATGCCCTGGTACCTAACGATCCTTCCACCATCCCTGAACAAGGTGCGTTAATGGAATTTAGGTGCATTACCCTAAGTTCCTATAAATTTAGAAACATTTTCTCAGAAAGGAAACTGAGTTTTATTTCTTCTTCTTTTGGAATCTGATAATTTGTTTGTAGTGATTACTACATTGATAAAAAATAATAATTAGGAGGGAAACTTGCTGTATAGTTCACCTTTTATAGTAATAATAATTACTGTTGATGCTGACACCGGGAAGGGAGGGGCATGGTTATGATTTTGACTACCGAAGACCAAACCCAAAGATCTACGGTATCTGGTTTTTCTATTGACTTCGGACTTGTTTTGTAGTAACCGCCATGAAAGCATTGAAAGAGTCACTTCGCATTCCTGAGAGAATGGGTTGGAATGGCGACCCTTGTGCTCCAACTAATTGGGATGCTTGGGAGGGAGTAACATGCCGTATGAACGAGAATAAAACTGCTCTTGTGATTAGTCAAATGTAAGCATTTCTTCCACTTGCGTTATGTCGTTGGCTTATTACTGGCTTTATGAGATCAAATTTGATCCTACGCATAGAATACAAGGATTCATACTGATTGGCCATAAAAAATAAAAAAGGATTCCTACAATAAAGTCTTCCTATAAATGAATCATCATACTTTATTTTCTAGTTAACTGCTAAGTTAGTTCCATGCGAAGACACATAGATGAACAGGCTAAATTCCCATTTAATTTTACAAGAAAGTTCCCTTTTTATACACTATTTTCCTTGTAAGAATGCAAGTAGTTTATAAAAGAAGAACAGGCTAAATCACTTTCCTATGTGTGACCACTGGACCAATTAGCATTCATATCTTGGAAGAAAAGGAGTGGTTGATGGGCTGTACTCCCATTCCTCCTATGAAATTTGAATCACTGAACCACACATTTGGTTTTTTTCCAAGAGAGAAGAATTGAGGAAGTCACTGCCTTTTTCTTGTTTACGGTGCAATTCCTTTCCCTTTTCGACAGCTTTGATCTAATCTATGTTTCAATTTTTTTATTTCAGAGATCTAGGCAGTCAAGGCTTAAAAGGGTACATAAGTGAGCAGATTGGTCTTTTGTCAAACTTGGTAAGCCTGTAAGTATCAGCTGCCTACATTTATATATATTAGACCTCTTCGACATCAAATTCATTATATATGTTGAGCTTAACAGTATACTGCTTTGAAATAGAAAAAATATGCTTACCTATGATAGTTTTCTCCCTATATTATGCTTTCTGGTTTAAATTTATCTAGGAAACATAGGCATTGTCATGGACACAGGTCCCTACACTGACATGAACACCGTGACACTTAAAAGTTTGAAGGGAAAGTGTCATGCCATATATAATAACAGTGTTAGAAATGGATATAGCTCCTTCTTAAGCTGCCTGATTTATAAGCTTTATCAGTAGCCGCAGAATGTAGTTGCCCTTTTTAATTGTTGTTTGCCTAATCATTTTCTAATCAATTAAGAACAAAATCATCCTTCACTTTCAAATCATCATCTTCGTTGATTTCAATCAAGTTTTATCTTCAATTTTGGCGCCTACAGTATTTACACTAGGCAGTCTGTTGAACAATATTGGCTTAATCACAACTCCCTGTAGCACCTCTTATTCATTATCCCTAACGAACAGTTCAGTCTATACCCAGTGGATGGAGTAATGAGTATATGCTTAACCTTGGTCCAAACTTTTTGGTCCTTAACATTTTCATTAGAATTTCTTCCCAAATCTTGTTTGAGCCTCAACATGATAGTAATTTATAATAAAGCACTTTCTTTCAACATGCGTGTTGGCTGAACTTTTAGTTCCAAATCTTCTGATGCAGGTCTTCATACACACACACACATGCAGCTTTCAATTTTCTAACCAAACTTTAGTCCTTTTCATTTTGGTCACAATTGTCCAGTAACTTTGTTGCTTTAAAAAAATTACAGGAACCTGAGTTCTAATTCGTTGGAGGGTGAAATTCCTTCTGGGCTTGGTCAAAAATCTCTAACAAATCTGTAAGTTTCTGGTATCTATTCTATCTGATATGGTTGTTCTAACAGTTCCTAATTATTTGTCAACATCAATGCATTTCTAGGTATTTGTCCAACAGTAGTTTGATCTATATGCAAAAATAATGAAGCCTTGTTATTTGCTTACATTTTTATCAGATTTTATATTTAATTATGATGTAGGGATTTGTCCAACAATCAGTTAACAGGCTCCATACCAGATAGCTTAGCATCTTCAAATTTGCAGCTTGTGTAAGTATTTGTTGCTTCAATATTATGTCATGATTAGGGTCAGGTTTTGAAGTGAAATGTAGTTTTTGTTTGTCTTACTCATGCAACACACACACACACACTTCCACATATGACAACAGACTGGATATTTCATATATCAGAAACAAGTCTCTTCCAAAAAAAGGAAGGGGTATGTATAGGCTAAGGTTACCTTTATGAGAAGGAAATATTCCCACTCGCAGCAACAAAGTAGGACAGGACAAAATTAATGTAATCCACTTGCAAGTTATAACAGAATGAATAAAATATAATGTAAAAGTAAGATAGGTTTCCTCAAGATATATTAATTATAGTAGTCCATCACTTACCTTGACAAACCAAGTCAACTGGTATCGCAAATTGTTACTGTCCATACCATTTCCTTTATCTCGTGCTCTTATCTCATTGATTACTAATATCTCATTACCTTTCTTTTTCTTTTCTAGGTTTCCTGTCAAATTTTTCTTTTGCCTAAAATATTCCTTTTGAAGTTGTCTTTATATCAGTGTTAGCATTTTTATACACATGGTGTATTACAACTGAATCATACCCATTTTGTGACAGTCATAGTGTGCTAGTTCATTTGTCATATTACTTTTACAAATATTAAAATTGTACTCTGTTTGGTTTAATTACTGCATAATACAAGTTGTGCTTTAACCATTTTGTATGTATCACTTAACACGCACTATAATCTGATCTTACTTGGGATTTCTTGTATTCTCCACATCAGTTTTGCTTACTACTCCACTTTATCTTCCAGGCTATTAAATGGTAACTTATTGGAAGGACGAGTGCCAGAGCAACTCTATTCAGTTGGTGTGCATGGTGGAGCTATCGAGTATGTCTTTTATCCACTAGCTATAATCTATCATCTTTTGCGGACTGAAGTGAATTTGCCGAGATCCCACATCATAATCAACCTTATTTAACAATCTGACTCCATTGTTCCCATCCCCAACAATGCTGTCTCTACAATATTTTATCTTTTACTGAGAAACATGTTGACAAACTGGTGTAAACCAGATTATAATCCATTGCTATTCTGCAAGATTTCTTGGATGGCTGTCACTGTTGTCCGCTTGATCAACATTAGTTGCCATTTTCTTGCTGACGATGTAATAAGTTTAGGAGTAGTTACATATCATCAGAGCATCATTTGAACTGATCATTTATGAAAGTTCAATTAACCTGTTATTATGAAACGCTCATAAATAATATATTTTCTTCTTTCATTTGATTTGCTTGCATTCAGTCTCCATGACAACAAAGGTCTGTGCGGCGTGCCTTCTTTGCCAGCATGTCCAATATTTTGGGAGAATGGCAGACTATCTTCTCGGGGTAAAATTGCCATAGGCTTGTCATGTCTTCTTGTTTTTTGTCTGATTGTGCTGCTGGTGCTTATCTACCTCAGGAAGAGAAGAAACGATTATGACTTTGGTCTACCTAGTGAACTGATGTGTAAGTATTAATTCAATAAGCTTCAGTTTCTGGAAACTGTTGGTTATTTTCATAGTCCTCCTACAGCGTTGGGGCTTGGTGCTGTTGGTTTTGTTGTTGTTACTATAGTCTAATGGCTGCTCTTTAATGTTACTGCTTTGATTGCCCGGTGCAAACCCCACAACGAGCTTCACATTTTGTCAATCGTTTATTTTAAATATTTACTGGTACTCTGCATATCTGGTATTATTCCGTCCTCACCATATGCCAATATGTCCTATTCCATTCTCTCGTCTCTGTTTCATCATGTCCAATATATGTTGAAGGTGGCAAATAACTGCTTGCATGCACGCAGTTGCATTTTATTGTAACTCGTCTATTCATGAATATTTACTATTATGACTTTCCTTTTGTCCGGGGTATTATTAAAAGTTACAACCCTGATATTTTTTATCACGTGTTGCCAACCTAATGGTGCTTTGTGAATCACTGTCAAGCTTTAGGAGATTTGTTGAACTGTGTTTAAGTGTGGACAGAGTTGGTCCTATCATTTCTCTTTTCAGTTTTTCTGTGTGAACCAATTCATCTTTTACTGAAGCTCATACACACTTAGCTGACGATACCTTACATGATTAATAGGAAAAATGGTATTGGTATTTATTTTCTTTTAGTGAAGTAAAACATTTAATGTCAATTTGATAGTCCACTACAATATTCAAATTCTGCAATGACGCTTGTCTTTTCAGGGCAGAACTGAGGTGTATCACTAGTTTAACAATTTCTTTCTAGTTCTGCAAATGACTCGATTTTTGTCTCTCAAACTTGGTAAATTGTCAGACGACGCAGTACTTCACCATTAATTTTCTTGGTGTGGCTTTTGACATCTGTGTTGGATTCGGTCTAACTTTCATTTCCCTCGAATGTTTTGTATTATGCCTTGTGAAACACGTTAGAATTTATGTGAAGAGATATTATAATTTAAGCCGCTTAATTAATGGTCTCTGTTTTAAAGGAATAATGGGTTGTTTAAACCTTGTATTCTCTTCTGATGTTGAGTATGTTTGCTTGGTTATGGCTTCATTTTTGCAGCTTTAGCTGCCAAGAGAAACCGATATCAGAGGCAGAAGTCCTTGATGGTCCTTGAGATGGAGAGTCAACATGCCAAGGGATTACATCCATTTAACCCACAACAATGAAGTTTTGCTGGAAATGAAAGATTGCTTTCAGTTTTTGTCCAGATCATACACCAACACATATTACTGAAAAGAATTCATTGTTACAACAATAATATCCAGCTCTGATGTGCCAACACTGCCCCTGTAAAAAAGTTGCCTTATGGTGTTGGTTTTTCTCCCTCAACTTTTTCATCTCGTCAAGGATTCTAGAAGCCACCACTCATCGCCAAGCATTTGTGACACATTATTTCTTTACCCACCAAAAGGGGTCATAAAGTCATGTTAATCCAAAATCCTTTAGCAACTTTTGATAAATACACGATAAGTGGGGGAACTCTTAAATGTATGTAATTTGGTCCACAAATTAGTGTTCAAGATTTTCTGGGAATACATCAGATCTGTTGACTCTTGACACAGTATATTCATATATGTAGCCTAACAGCTGTGAGGGGGGCATAGTTGTAATATGAAATTTAGGATAATTTTTCACATGTTTTATAGTAGAAAACTATATATCTTCCTTTTGGACCTTTTGGCTCTTTCATTTACTGAGAAATATAATTGCACAAACTCCTGGTAATACTTTTGTTGACTTGGATCTTTCCTCAGTCAGGAGCAGTGAGATTAACTGTGTGGTGAAGTAAAGTCAGAAAATATGACCCCATCTTGATGGACTTGGAAGATTTGTCCTGCATGATTTATCAAAGTGACCAATGAAGACCCTTGTGGGATTCCATTTGATGAGTCTAGAAGGGGAAGAAGGGGAAGAAGGGCAAATCTTCTCATAATCAATTTGATTTGCCATCAAATCTTCATCTTTATCCTATTATACCACTTTAGTCCTATTTATAAGTTTAAGCTAACTAACTCTTACATATCAAAGAGAGTTAGATAACTCATTAATTATTGGCTTTTTTTTTTTTTTTTTGCCTTTATTTATGATTGATTACAAGAATTAACATGAATTAATTCTTTTTTGTCTATTGCAATTATTCTAAAACTGGATTTATAATAAAGACAAAAAATTTTAGTCAAAATGGATTTATAAATAAAACAAAAGTGATATATGTTACCTGTTTTTTTTTTGTTACATCGGGAGTAAGCGCCTAGGGCTCTAGGTGCCAAGGCTGAGATTACATAGTTATAAATCTAATTATAACTCTTTTTCGGCCTTGAAATTGTAATGTTTATCATTCAAAGAATGAATTTCAAAGTAATAATAAGGTTGTTGCCATATGACTTAAAAGTCATTGGCTAAAATCAACCTCTCTGCTTGCAGGACAAGGATACATACATCTATTCCTTTCCATATCCCATATGGTAAGAACTTTGATGCACAACATGAAAACATGACAACACTGATGGCTGCTTAGATTATTAACACCATACATTACAATTTTCCTCCCCCATATGTGAATGTTGACTCAAGTCTTTAACGAAAATATTCCATCATTGTAGTGGTACACGTAGGAGTGAATTGAAAAAAAAAAAAAAAAAATTTAAACTAATGTGAATGGGAATAAAATGAAATGATATACCAGTTCTCATTTGGTAGTGTTTCTGGTATGAGGAGATGAATTGCCCCATCTTTGATTAAAAAAGGGAACAAGAAGAGTAATCAAATTCATGTCAAGCAAAGATGAGCAAGAAGCTCTTGGACCCGTTTTCCCTTTTCTTAGCAAACAATTTGAAATCGTCCAATAACTCTCCATATCTAGTATCCGACAATGTCTCGAACAAGATTATATTCAATAGAAGAATACATGTGCTTAGAAAAATAAAACCTCATCCCACAAGATGAGATTAGCTACGTAGATTGCTAGACGTCATCGTGTTCTATCAAAATTTAAATCTTTAGTACCAACAAAGCTTACACACTGTAATATATGATCCAATAACTTGTTAATTTACATCTGTCTTTAATTAACCATTAAAGTTCTTGAGCAAAAAAAAATTAAACATTAAAGTTAACACAATTAAGAATTTAAACCAGCTGGCTAAACATAATATAGAAAGAAAGACATCACATAATCATCCGTTCAAGTCAATTATCTCAATCAAGTCATCCTTTAACCTCTCAGATCCGTCTTTGTGGGGAGGACACACAGAGAGAGACATTGACAAGGTCTTAAAGACTTGTTGGGTCATATTTATTTAACAGATAAAAGCTTTAGCAGTACAGAGTTTACCCCAAACATAAGAGACGTATGAAATACTTTCACTTCTCAGTGTCACATAACAAAAAAATCTGAATCAGAACAGAGAGATATTTTGACTTTGACCAATACAAAAGAACAACCACAGAACAGAACACCACCATGCCACTTGGTGTTTTCTTTTAGTAATTAATTAATTATTATTATTAAAAAGTTGCAAAATGACTTCCGCAACATCCTCACAAGCTTCATCTGCATTACAGCCACAGTGTATGACTTTTGAGACCCAACCAGGCCATTATTTATTGTCCTTTCCTCTCAAAACAATTTATCTTTTATTTGACTCAGTTAATTCTATCATTTTCATCAAGAAACAATTTCCCTCAAATTGATTTGTTAGTCTTCCATAGAAAGTTCTCTTTTACTTTTCCAAAAGGATGTTTAATTTTAGCCGTTTAAATTTTTTAGAATTTTTTTTCTTTTAATTTTGAAGTAAATAAAACGTAAAATGAAACTAAAATTTAATTAAACTCCCTATTTTCGGTCATTTATTTTTAGTTTCTTGATTGTGATTTCAACCTGCCAGCAGCATCAATGTGAAAGTGAGACTTAATCCCAATATTTAATCAAAAGTTCAGTCAACAAGTTCGTGCTATGTAAATAAAATTATGTGTTGTATTAGGAGTTAATTATATTATTTCTCTGCACTATGAGCTGGCTTAATTCTGTGACACAGATTTAATTACTATGTTCAAGCAAAAAAAAATATCTTCCTTGCGACAAAATTTTATGATCGTATCTGTATTTGAATATGACAGATTATATAAATGTTTATTTGTAATAATAAATATTGTATGTTGATTATGTAGTAAGATATGTTTTATAAAGCAGGTAAAAGATTCCAATAGAAGGACATGGACATTCAAGAGTTTTTTTTTTAAATAAAATTTTGATTACCCGTTCGGCGCTTTTTCCATATTCTATTACTACCTCCGGCCGGTCTCAATTATAATATCGGATTGATATTTTTTTTTGAGAGATTAAGGAAGTTAAATAAATTAGTTAATCATATCATATATTATGTATCTTTAAATTATATATTAGTTTATTAGTCAAACTAATTAGTTTGGAGAAAAAAAAAAAATAAAAATACTGTAAAGTAATTTAATTAGTTTCCTTAATTTCTTTAAAACAAGAAATTTGATCTTATAATTAAGACCAAAAGAGTATTAAATATTTGATCAACCGGCTAATCCGAATCAAAACTTTACGACTAGGATACCAGTGGGATTTGAATTCAATTCACTCACTTTATATTCAAGCTTGTCCATTGTTAGACTAAGTAGCATGGCTTGGAATTTTAAGAGTTGGTTATATACTTTTATGTGGTTATGAGGTGTCCACATATGTCTCTTTGAAACATATGATGTAATTGAACTTCATCTTGGAATAATGTTTAAATTATTTTAAACTAGGGTTCATTAATAATTAAACAAATAATCATTTTTTGGTGGTCAATGAAATGACCAATATTTATTGGTATATTCACCATCAAGTTGTCTTATTGTTTTAATTAATTGCTTGATTGATTGATTTGGGTGGGTAATTACATTTTGAGAAAATCCCTTTAAATTTTAAAGGACTAAAAAATGTCAAAAAAATTCCGCAAAAATTTCGATATAAAAAAAGTCTCATTCACAACTTCTTCGATAAGTATTTAACAATTCTTTAGAACTTTTTTGATATCAGAATTTTCTATTAGACTTTTTTGACATTTTCTTAGTTTTTTGGAATCTTAAAGGGATATTCCCTTACATTTTTGGCCACACACAACTGTATATATTTTTTTTTTTTTTGGTCGTAAGTATACTTGATCTTGAAATGAAAAATGATAAAAACATAAATTGTGGCCATTTAATAATTTTTTTTTAGAAAGGAAAGAAAAATAGGATTATAGATGACACTTAAATTAGATATAAATCAATATCATGAATTTAAATTTGCAAAGGACCCAACAAGTTTCAATATCATTAATTAAATTAAATTAAATTGTGCGTAAGAAATAGAAATGAGCAAAAGGACAAAGCCATTGACTTGGTTGACCTCGTCATCCGCGACCACAAAAAGTCGTCTTTAATTTATGTCACCAATTTCTTCCCTTAAAGCTACTTCAATCTCATCCATATATAATTATCACCTAGATATTTTCATGCAAGTGTGTTTATACTATTCTTTAATCTATACATATATAGATAATTATAGGTCCGAGATTTATAATAGTCATAATTTAAAAATGACATGGTTTCATAAATTTTATTGACATTACGGTCCCTGTTATTATTATAAGACATCTTCTAAAATAAATTCACAGTCCCTAATATTAGTCATCCAAAAGGTTATTAATTAATATTTTTTTAATTTTACCCGTGTTTCAAATTACTAAAAGGAGATTTAATTCTAATTCAGCTTTTTTATATAGTTCTCAAATGCCATCTCTTTCTTTTCCTTCAATCTATTTTTTTTTTTTGTGTTAAATTCAATCCATATTCTTTAATAAGGGAAAAGTTGGTAAAAATATTTTATTTAAAACATATTTAATAAACTAAACGTTCTTTTTAATTCTGATGAAGTGAATGAAATTTGGAAATGACTTATAAATGAATGGAGTATAATTTTTTTAGCAAATCATAAATAATTCAAAATTATATTTATACTCTGACTATTATAAATTCGAATTTAAATTAAATGAGCCTAAAAAGAAAGACATGCCTTCTAAAAAGTGGTTTTAGTAGTATTCACATCATCATTTTATATAAGATTTAAATAAATGTAAACATTTTTTATCAGACTGAAATTCAAAATAATAATAATATAGTTAATAAATTAAGGGATGAGCGGTGCTAATTAAGGGGAAGCATGTTGTTATTGGTTGGGTTTAAAAGACAAATTTATGAATGTATAAGGTCAAAGAAAGAGACAAGAAGATGATCGTACTTGTACTATTTTGGGTGTCTTTGAAATTTTACAAACGTAAGAATAAAAGTTGGGTTAGGTAACGTGATTTATATTTAGATTGATTTTAAAAAAAAATATGTGATTTTTTTGTATGATAGAATCTCTTTCTACAAAGAGAAAAAAATTGTTATGTACAGATATGATGCGGCCCAGTAAATGACACTTTATGTCAGAAACTCTCTTTAATCAGGTAAAACGTTAATCACCCTATAATCTCAACTATAACCATAGGCAGTACAGGTAGTGGAGCAAGCATGCACTTGTAGTGGAGCAGAGACAAGGGCCTGGAGGCTCACACAGCCCAAGGACCAAAACCCTAGAGGTAATCCGTATAAATAAGAGATTAACCTCATAAGTGCACATCCCTTATTCATCATTTTTTACTATTCAGTCTCATTGTGCACACACCCCATCTTGGCTAAATGTCATACTCGTGTTGCATAGTGATCATCTGGTATTCTTTGGCATCTTTTTTATTGGCATCATAGAACAATTATCTTCTCTTTGGTATATAAGCCTATATATCTCGGAGAGTATAAAAGATCCTACGTAAATCATCTACTAATCCATTGAGGTTAGACATCAAGTAACTTTTGACTATTGTTCTATGATTCCTATAAGGAATACATCAAAGAATACTTGATGATCACTACGCAACACGCCCAGCAAACATATATATTCTTTGTATTCAATAGAATAAAAACCAAACGCATAAAATTTTGATTTATTAAAAAAGCTATTCCTTCAAAATTTCAATTGAAAAAAAAAAAATCAATCTAAATATCACTTCCAGTTAAAAAGTAACTTTTGACTATTAGAATGCACGTTTAAGCCTCCAAAACTGACTCCAAACACACCCGGAGCAGTAATCTGGTGGGTGATGTGTAGTGGTGGCCAGCTGGGGCACCGTCCACTTGTCACTAACTTAATATCGCTTGTGTCACATCTCTATATGCGTGCCATGTCGGCAACATACCCTCAGGCCCTCCTCCCTCCATTCTTCTGGGTCCCACTTGGATTTTCCACTTTTCTTTTTCCCATAAATGATGCAATCTCTCCTTTATCAAAGATTATCTATGTTACTGGATTAGGTTAAGTTATTAGTTTTATCGTAAATTTTATTTTAAAAAATTAATATTTTAAGTACGTATACTCTTGTATTGAAATAGAATAATTAAAATTTTCCAAATTTAAATAACGACTTTATTAAGAGAAAATTCATGTAATATTCTATTTAATGACTTGTAATAAAGATCATATACCCTTTTAGAAATGTGTCTTTCCTTTTTCTATTATTATTTGAAAGAAATAAAAAGGAATAAAAACATCCTCTTTATAAATATGATTTATTTATTTATTTATTTTTTAAAAAACAGTCATTTTATCATCTCCTAAATATGGCTAATATCATTTCCCCATATTTTTATTTTATTTTATTCAAAACCCTTTCCTTTGTACTACATACAGGCCAGCAAGTATAAATATATTACATACTCTATATATAAAAATAATATAAAAATTTATGTTATTTATAAGTCATAAATATTACATCTTATCTCTGCATAATATTAAATCATAATTTACGTTTTTATAATTACTTGGTCATTTAAGAATTTCCATGAACGAATAAGTTTGTAAGTTAAATTATATCTTTATGATTTTTCCCAATTAAAAAAATTTAAACTACTCATATAAATTTTGATGTAATATTACCACTAAGTCCTTTGACCCATGCGTGTGTGTGAGAGAGAAATATATAAGATTTGGGAATACTAAAACTACTATGGACTAAAATGTAAGTTTGATCAAATTAAAGCAACGACTTTGATTCGAAACAGGCTTTTTGAGTGTGTTTGAATTGGTGTATCAACCAATCAAGTGTTAGATTTGATCCAAGTGTTGTTTATATAATTAATAAGGTAAGATTAATTAGCGTGCCCCATGTGGAGGAAGCTTGTCAACATCACACTTTGAATATAAAAAATAATAAGAATAAGAATAAACATTCCTAAAAGGAGAAAGGTTACTAAACAAATCATAATAAAAAAAACCTCATTAAAATTGAAAGTTTTCACATAATTAATCCAATTATATGTTAAGTCATTACTTTTTAATATAAAAAAATTAAAAATAATTTGATTAAAAATAAAATGAATGATAATGACCGACACAAATTAATTTTTTTCCTAAAATTAAATCCATAAAAAAGTCCAAGTCTAGGTGAGGAATTGAGGATGAGCAACAAAAATAGGTTTAAGTAGTATTTTTGTTTTATAAGCAATTTTTCCTTGAATTTTTTTTTTTAAAATGATTTTTCCCTGGAAGTAAACACAATTTTGTTTCACGTTAATATAAAAATGTTTTATTTTAGTCCTCGAAAATTTCCAAAACCCCTCAACTAAAATGGGGTTTTTGATCCCTTTTCCAAAAACCTATTTTTAGTCCATAAAAATGTCTTATTTTAGTCCCTAGGATGAAAATGGGGTTCGTATTTTTTTAGGGACCGAAAAAGGTATTTATTCAATTTTTTATAAGCGATTTTACCTTGGAAGTAGACAATTCATGTCAATATAATGGGTCATTAACGTTTGAATCGTTAGGACAGTTAATGAAGGGATAACATTATTACGTTTTTAGACTTTCATGACAACATTGTCCAAAGAAAATTTTTAAGATAAAATCGCTTTTGAGGGTGTCTTGTTATAAAAATGGTATTTAACCCACAAAAATATCAAGAAAACGGGGGGCATATGTAATTTTGAAGAAATTGGGGGGCCAATTAGTGCAACTTGTCCGAGTGTGGAAGAGATGGAGCATGCCAGGGTGTTGGTTTTGACATGAGCGGCGCCAGCCAATAGGATTCGTTATGTGGCACACAGGGGAATGGTGGACCCCACGCCGCCCAACTTGACACACAAAGATCAGATTAGTTTTTATCATGATCATTAATAAGAGCAACAAATAAAATAAAATAATTATGAAAATTTAGAAAAAAGGAACGAAGAAAAGTAGTCGGGGAGAAAGAAGAATGGTATAGGATGGGAACGAAGGTTGCTTAGTCAACAAAAGCAACTTATAGAGCCACTTAGATTCCATGAAACAACATGCTAATTATTTAATATTTAAAATAATAATAATAATAACATTAACAACATAGGCGTAAATAGTACAAACTTTTTGTGAGCTGGGCCTATCAGCTTTTATGACCACCTCATCAGGGATTACTATTGGTTGCTTTGTACCTTCCTTCATTGCGCCAGCTGTACCTTTGGTTTTCCAATTTCTCATTGGTTTCGACTTTTCTTTTTTAAGACAAAAATTAGATTAGTACATTGTAAATGACATCAAATTTACGACCTTCCACTTTTATGTTTTAAAGAAACACCATTAAAATTAGGTTAAAAGGAGGTTGGCATTACATTAAAAGAAAAGAAAATCCTTACTTTATATCAAAATGGTAAATAACTAATAAATAATTTAATTATTATTTTTAAATTTTTATAAATTAGTTAACTATATTTTATATTTAAAATTAGTGGGAGTAGTAAAAATATACTCACTTGTCTCTATATATAATAATATTTCAATTTAATCGTGAGATTTTTTTTTTTTGAAAAAGCCTAAAAGTAGATAAATGTAATAATTATGTAGAGAATTTAATTTTTTTTCCAACAAAAATGGCTATATTTATGAATGGATGAGAGATAAAGTAATGATGAGAAAATCATGAAAGAGATTTATAAGATCTTATTTTAACTAAATCATACTTACCAAGTAGATGTAGTTAGCTCAATAATTATGGGATAAATTTTCAACTTTACACTTATTTATGAATGAATATCTTTCAACTCTTTCTTCTCTCTTTATTTTATTGATATAATTAATATAGGTAAAATTGTGACAATCTCATTTATTACTTTAAAGATGACTTATAAATAAGATCAACTTTTTTGGTAAAAAAAAAATATAAATAGAATCAGAGTGGTATGTTGTATATAATTAATTGAAGGAAAAAAATGCATTTATTATTGAGAAAACTCAAAAAGAATATTATATTTAGGGATAATCACATTTTTAAAAAAAAAAAAAAAACTTATATATAGGGACGAATGGAGGGAGTGTGTGTGTGTGTGTATTATATTTTTTAAAAAAATTATTTATTGATGTGAATGATGTAATTGATGTTAAATCCTTTGTGAATTACAGGCTGGCATTTAATTTAGTGGAGAAACATGTTGATTAGGATTTAGGACACAGAATGCGTAACAGGAGTAATTTTAGACAGAAATATATAAGAAGCAGAATAAAATGATTGCAACAGAGAGAAAAAGAAAATGCCTACTTTTTTTTTTTTTAGGTTCATTGATTATTCCTTTTTTTTTTCCAATTAATATTCTGGTTCTAGTTAGTACTTCTCCACAATAATGACCTCTATCTTCCTGTTAACCACTCTCTCTATGGTCTCTTTCTTCTAGAAATAGCATTTTTTTAGCCTTAATTGTAATTTCAATTATAAATATAATTATTCGCATAAAAAAATAATTCAAGTTAATTTATGATTATATACCTAAATTTTTATGTTAATCTTTTGGTGATTATGTTTTAAATAGGAGTAATTTTTTTTTAAAAAAAAAAAAAAAAAAAAAAAGCATGGCATGAACAGCGTAACAAGGATAAGTTCGTGGAATAGTATATAGTTAATAAAATAAAATAAAATAATTAGACGGCTTTTATTTATGAGGTGTAGAGGTGCTCTCAGCCTCATGATTCTTTGATTCCATCACGTGGTTTGACGCGCAAAGCATGGTCACTGTCCACGTCCCTAGAATATATATCAAGACCCCGTCAAAATATTTTTTATTTATTCATTTTTATTTTTATTTTTATTTAAATATTAACTCCCTTTCATTAATATACACTCCTAATCCTGCTTATAAGGTACTCTCGATTAAATATTACTTACATCAAGTGGATACAGTGGCGAAACGAGAAAAAAATTTAGTCCGGGCAAAAAAATAACATATTGAACCACTACTCTTTTAATTTTATTATAAAATATTAATTAACAAATATATTTAGTTCTTTTTATAAAACACTTACTTGTTTTCAAATAGCATTAAATATATTTTTTTTCCATGTATACCCATAATTAAAAAGTTAGTGAATGAGAGTAATAATTAATAAAAATTAATTATTACTCCTTTTTTTAGAAAAAAGAATAATAATTAATATAATATTAGAGTTTAATGTAATTAAAAGGATAATATTGAAAATTACTTAAATTTTAGGACAAATTTAATTACTTTAACTGTTTTTATTGACTTGTGAGAATTGTTAGTTGGTTCTTAAATAAAAACCCGAGGAAAGTATTTACAAAAATAAGTATCAAATAACATGGAAAATACAAAAAGATAATAACAGATAATTATAAATTAAAACAATATATAAGATTATACTAATCTTTTTTCGATATCTCAAACAAGAATTTTAGTTTCCTCTTACAAATAATGAGTAATGAAATATACATTATCCTTACTGAGAAGATAAAAATTAGCTTAGGCCAAATTGTGGCCAAATAAAATATCTTATAATAAATACATATATTTTTCTAATAAATTTTATAAGATCGGGCCTAATCGAGCTAACTCTTGGCCATAAAGAGTTCCGCCTCTGGTGGGGTGTGTATATTATATCAAGTTTTTTACTCACAAATGATCATGTCTTCTATTTTAAAATATTATATCATTGAACTATAAATTCATATAAAAAAAATGGAACAATTGGTCATCTGTGATTTTAGGAATTCGATATAATGAATATAAATAATTTGGGGTAAATATTGTATCTTTCAATATATATTTTTTATTTTAAGTGTGCTCTAAAATTTATTAAAACCTATATTTTTGTTTGGGCAAGAAAAAGAATAGATTTTTTTTGTTGTGATATTAAAGAAATTAAAAAAGTTATTTAATCCATATCATATGTTATGTATGATTAAATTATATATCCGTTTATAAGTCAAAAAATTAATTTGAAGAAAATAAATAAATAAAAATAGTTTAAATTAATTTAATTAGCTTATTTAATCTTTAAAAAAATTAACAATATTTTATATTTAAGATTAGATTTAGTATTTTTATCCTAGTGAATTCTTGAAAACCAATTCACTTTTTAATATGTGGGTAACGTTGGGATTCAAAAGTTACATGGTAGATAAATAAATATATAATAATGAATTTAAAAATTCAAGTGTATATTCTTTATTGGAGACTATAGTGTGAACAGAAGATTGAAAAATGAAAGAAGGGAAAAGGGGTAAGAAGCAAACAAAAATACAAACAGAATTGCGTGTGAAGAAGGATGCGTGAAGTGGACGCATAAGAAAGTTCCACAACATCAACGTTCAACAACATCAAATATCTCTCATCCTAATCATCATTCATTATTATTATTATTATTATTATTATTATTATTATTATTATTATTTTCCCTATGTTTCTGTTTCCGTTCCTTTTTTCTTCTTCTTCCTCCTCCTCTCTCATCATTTATTTTTTATTTTTTTAAAAAAAAAAACTTTTTTTTTTAATAAATCAATTAGTTTCTCCATTGGACCATATGAATGCGATAGTTATTGTCGTATTAATCATTGTGTGAATCACTTAAAAAAAAAAAAAAAAGGCAAACTCAGTGCCTAAATTGTCCAATTATTAAATACTACCAATTAAAGCTTGGGCACTTGATTATATATCCATTATCTGCTTAATTAATTAACTTCACCTTTTAATTACTTTACCTTTTTATATCATCTTTATTATCTTCGGAGATAACTAAGAATCTTTTACTGTATATATCTATATATGTTCATCTCAATCTATTTTCATAGCATTTGATGCTACTAGCTAGCTAGCTTCACCCTTTTTTGTTTAGAAAATGACCCATCATAAAACTTTTCAAATAAATTAAGGCAAAATGCACGTACGTTTGATTTTCTTTTTATTTCATACAATATTTTATTTTGAGTCCTTAATTTTATAAGGCCTTTTTATAGTTTTCTAACATTAACAACATTAGTTTCATTTTTTTTTAAAAGGTCGACATTCAAATATTTATATATTCACAAATATAAACATAATAAATTAGGTTAATACAATTTTTGATTATTAGGTTTGTCCTCATTTTGATTTTAATCCCTTAAGTTTTTTTTTTTTTTTGGTCAAATGATATATATATTAATACTGCCAACTGGTACAATACATAAAGACAAATACAAACAAAGCTAAAACAAATACAACAAAATAAACTGGATACAATACTAGCCAAACACCGTACATTAACAATATAAAAGAGGAAGTAAAATCAAAGACGATAATGGCCTCCTCAGTACCTAAGGTTAGAAGTAACAAGCAAGAAAGTGTTGATTGTAAAACTCATCCTAACGGGCACACAATCTTATAAGCAATAGCTGCAATTAAGACAGCTAAATAGGTACCCCAACTTGGGGTAAAGAGCACAGAAAGCCTAACCTTGGAAGAACGAAGACGCTTAATGTCTTGAAGAACGCTTTTTCTCTTCAGATCAAACAAATCCGGTGACCTCGACCATATACCGATCAAATTTTGGCTAACACTAAAGCTTTGGATTTGCCACCATCGAACAAACCTCACAATGGTCCTCTCATAGATAAGGTGCAAAACATTATTAACCATTGATACAACCCTTCCCCCAAAAACGCATCAAAACCACAACAAAAACACCACCGTAAAATCCCAAATCCACAAAGAACATAAGAAGAAACACAAAAACATAAAACAATAAAAACAAAAGAAAAAGGCGGACTACCCCTTCGCCGAAGACCACCGTCACCGAGACCACCGTCGAGGAGACGTCCAGTCAAAAGCTCCCACCGCCTGAGACGAGGGAGGACCACAGCTGCAACCAAAAGACAGAGGGACGCCGGAGCTGGAGAAACGCTGAGCACGTACACCGAGGAAAGCCGCGCGAGAAGAAGGAAGGCCGCCGTTTGTGTCCCCGTTCGAGCTAAAACTCGCCGCTACCGGCTCATCGAGGTCCGATCTACACTTTTTCTCGTTGATGTGGGGTGAGAGGAGGCTCGCCTTCTAAGAATGAACGCCGCCGGCGAGACAGAAGACTAGCGGAGAAGACGCACGCACAATAAACCCTAGCAGAGGCGGGGAAAGACGCGAGCGATTGAGGAGTTCATTTATTTTAATCCCTTAAGTTTGAAATAATCAGCTTTTAGTTCCTTAAATTTCATTTTGCCTAAAACATTGGTCTTTATAATATAATTAAATAAAAATTTGGATCATTTTGCCTCCTCAAGGATTAAAACTTCATGATTTGAGATTTGAGGGAACAGGAAAAAAGTTAGGGTGAACTTGTGAAACCAAAAATAATATTACACCTATCAAATTTATTTTTTTCCAAAAAAATAGCAATGATTTTGTTCAAAATACCTCCTTTGGTACTGTTAGGGTTAGGAGATTGAAAATATATTTTAAAAAATGAAATAATTACGCGGAAATCTTGTCATGTTAGAGGATGAAATGTGTAAGTTTTCTACAAATTAATTGTGTGAATTAATAAATAGTGATATGATATTAAAGTTATAGGAAATGATGACACAGATCCAACGGTAAAGAAGGGTCAACAAAAACAGGATGGAACAAATGCTTCTATCGTCTTTAAGCCAATAGAATTAAAAAAGAAAAATATCCCACTTAAAAAATTAATTATAGATATAAAGTTATCATGATGATGATATGATCACAGTAATCGATCTCAAAATCCAATTTTAACAAATAATAACCCTAATTAATTATTATTGAGCACGCGAATTTGTCAAGTTTAATGTTGCTTTTTGTATTATAATAATATTGTCTACATATGGGCTTTTATTATAAATTATGTTTTGGTATTTTTAAATAATTACAACCCCACACATACTAGAAAGCATAAAAATCAAATATTCATAGCTGCTTGCTGTGTGTGATTCTTTTATCCCAAACCGTGTGGCATACGAGTATTTGTATTTTCAGTGTGTATGACGTGGCACTTTATTTGGCACGTGAGGCGTGCCGACGATAGATGACACATGGCATCGTCATCTTAAGCCATTAAAGTCGGTCATCACCCACTAGATGACTAGAAAAGCCAAATATCACAGGTAAGCACAAGAATATAAGGCGAATCAAAAGTTTTTTTTTTTTTTTTTTTTAAAGAAATTTATAAATATGCTTTATTCTAACTAACCCCCCCAAAAAAAAAAAATACATTTCAATATTTTTTTTTTCATACAACTATATACTTTTTTTTTTATGGGTTAATGATTTTTAATTTTGAAGTTTACCCTCAATTTGATTTTGTTCTTTCAAGTTTTAAATTATAAGTTTTGGTTTCCCAAGTTTTATTCTATTTAAGATATTAGTTCCTATAATTTAATAAATACCTGGATCATTTTGTCCATTGAAAGATCAAAACACATGGTTTGAAATTTGAGGGATTAAAATCAAAATTAAAGCAACCTTAGGGGATCAAAGATTGTATTTACTCATTTTTCCATACTACTCTTTTTACAGTCTTAATTATAAGATCAAGTTGACTTTTTTGAATAAATTAAGGAAACTAATTACATTATTTTTATTTTTTCTCCATACTAACTAGTTTGACTAATAAACTAATATATATATAATATAAGGATACACAACATATCATATGATTAAGTGACTTATTTAATTTAGCTTTCTTAATCTTTCTAAAAAAATCAAACCGATCTTATAATTTGGACCGGAGGTAGTGTCAAGTCCAGTCTGATTGAATAAGCTAATTTTGAGCAATCATATGTTCGTATGAAATAAATATGTGATTATTTGTAGTAAAACCAAATAGACACTTATAGGGTTCATATTATGCATCATAGTCAAGGAAAATTAAATCAGGTCTCATTGACCTGGTACAATTAAATATATTAACCCTAATCATCAAACCATTAATTTTGCTTGATTGAGAAAGAGATAAGGTCATTAGAGTACCTCCAATGCCTTTTGAGATTAATTGGGATTTATTTGTCAAAAAGTTACAAATGCACTCTATTTGCGTTCACATTTGTGAAAAAAGAAGAAATATTTTAATTAAAAAATATTTATCCGTACGTGTGGATTAAGATAGTGAAAGCAACAGGGGATCAATTAATTAATAGTAATAATTAACCTAATAGGTGAATCACATGTTAGCTAATGGTTAACCAATTGAAGAAGCTATAACTTGAAAACCCATTAATATAAATTTTTTTTTCCCTGATGAAGATATCAATTAAAAAAGGGGCGATGGGAAGTGCACCAAACAGTGATTAGCCTCTATCTGATATTTAATTAAAGGTATATAAACCATAATTAATTCATTAATTAGGTTGAGAGCAGGGTTTTAGTCTTTTAGACCTAACTTTGGTCAGCAAATTGTTTGAGAGGATAAATAGTTGAAACAATGGAGAGAATGAGATATTATTATTAATATTTATGTGATTAATTTAATTAATCAACCAATGGAGAGAAGTTATATGGGATCAAAAGGTGTTGGATTTCTGATGCACGCCTCATTTTTATCAGATTTGATGATGTGTACGTTGATTATTCTATTTAGCAGCCCTAAAAGGGGTAAGCCAACGTACAATTGATCTGAATAAAATGAAATAAATAATATATTAATAATTAAAAAGGGAAAAAAAAAATCATACCCAATTGCCTTTTTGTGGTAGTGAATAAAGCAAAAACAAGAAACAAAAAAGAGGGACTTTATAATTAGGAAAAGAAGGAAAGCCTATGATTTTTTGCTCCAGTTGATAACACTATATTTGGAAAAATCCAAGTCACTCCAAGTCACAAAATTTAGTTTTTAATAATCATGTCAATTTCAAATTAGAATTAATAATGAGGGAGGGAACTATTTAAGTGAATAATTAATTTAATTAGTAATTAATAAAAATATGGACCTAAGTCCTGTTATGCACGCAAGGTTCATGCATCTTCTTTACATTTTATTGGTGGGAGTGGGATGATGCAAATGATACCATATTTAATTGTTTTTTAAGATTTTGTTCATGGGCAATATAGATTTTGAAGATCTTTATATCGTGATCTGAGAATGTGAAGCCATAAACTTTAATTCAATGCTTTTCCATGAAATGTTCGCACTGTTTAAAGAACACACACGGACACATGTAATTAAATAATTAGAATATAAAAATGATAACAGTTTAACTAAATTTGAAATTAAATTTACAACATTTATAATTTATCGAACTTAACAAAAATTTATATGAAATTCCTATCTAAACTCATTGAACATGATACAAAAGGCTAGCATCGGTTTGAATGCATATTAATACAATTTTATAAGTTATAAATGTATGAACTTGTGAGTTTAATTGAATTTATAATTAACATGATTTTAAGAAAGAGTTACACGATTTTATAAGTTAGAAATAAAAAAACGATGAATTTAAAGAGTCAACTTACAAATTTAATAATATAAGATCAAAATAGTGAGAATGCCAAGTGGCTGTTATGATTTGGAATTACAAAACAAAGTCAATCATGATTAACAAATGATTAAGTTGTTTTAAATAAAAATAATAATCTTCGAAAAAGAAATCATAATCAATCATGATTCATGTATGATGAAAAGATTTGAGAGTTTTTTTTCCCAATTCTCTTGTGCAAGGTAATAGTACCCAGATTGCAAATAGGCCAGAAAATTAAAATTAAAAGAAAGAAAAAGAAAAAGCACAAGAGTGAAATTAGCACCATTTCTTAAAACTCTAAGACTTCCACTTAATATATATTAAGTACAATTCTATATGGAATGAAAATTTATTTCGAACACAAGCAAAAATCGCTCCCACTTGACATGTTATATTCTTATATAATAGTCCTTTAAGTTTTTAATATAAGACATACCTCCGTTTTTAATATAAAACAAATCGAAAGGGTTAACATTGATCTTAATATAAGACAAAATTTTTATATTTATCATTTTTTTTTCTAATTTACCCTATCGATTCTCAATCAATAATAATCAACGAGGAAAAAAACATGGAAATTGAGGAAGATGACTCGGATATTTTAGAAAATTAATGTCTTATTAATTAACTCAAATAACTTTCTTAATTGAATCAAATAAGGTCAATATGTTTTATATTAAGGGCTAGAAGGAAGTATTTACCTAATTTAATTGGATTAATAAAGTTAGTTATATAATATATATTTTCTAAAATATCCTAGTTACGATCCTTAATTTCTTCAATATCTATCTTATTCAACTATTGTTAAGGGTGTGTCATTAGGATAAATTAAAAAATATTAACAAATTATTAAAAATGTTTGCAATATTTAGGATCAAGATAAACTTTTTAACTATATCTGATGAGATTTATAGGCTAGATGAGATAGAAGGGTTAGGATAAAAGAATTAGATAAAAGGCTGGTTAATGATGATTAATTAGGAGTGAGTGATATATATACTCTCTCTTGATCCATAATATAGTATTTCAACTATATCACGAGAAATAATAAATGACAATTAAATTATTTAATATGTCCTAAAATGTAAAAAAATTCACTTTTAGTCTTTTACCCTTCTTGAGAAAATATGTTTAATTATACTGAAAATATTATTTTAGTGAGAGAGTGGAAATATAATGAGTGAGTAAAATTAAAAAGTGAGTATTAATTATAGAATAAAAAAAAAAAGTATTAATTAAATTGAAAATGACTTATATTTTAAATTATACCTTCCTTCTAAAGAGTTGTTAGGAGCATGATAGTAAGATTGAAGGGAAAAAGAAGGGAGCATGAGAAGGATGATGAGCGTAGGACAGGGAATAGTAGCCTTTTGGTTTAAAAAAATATGCGAATATGTGAGAGGCTGAGACAGCACATATCCTTCACGTTCCCACTTGATAGGAGTGGACATTTGTAAAAGGACAACCTTTCCGTATGCTTCTACGATCCCCCCATCCCCTCCTCACGTACTTCTACTCTTCTCCTTAATTCTCCATTCAATGCTCCTCTTTTCTTTTTCTCATTATTATACTAATACTATATAACATTATTTCCTATAAATAAATCATATATGCATATGCTCTAATAATTTTCTATTATTGTTTTGAGATTCTTATTTTAATTAAATATAACATATTATATATAAGATGAAGTCAAAGTTGTTTTGAAAGCAATTTTTCCTGATGCAATAAACTGTGAAATCAAGTTAAAGCATATTATAAATATCTTGCATCGTTTATATGATAGCTCCGTTATTTATGATGAAACATCTGCATCTTAGTCTAAGTCAGCATTAGAACAAATGGATGATAATGTTTATGCTAGAAATATTTTGGTTTCAAAGGTTGAAATTGAAATATTTTTATCTGCCATTGATCGTACATTTAAAAAGTTTTTAGTGCATGCAAAGATTGTGACTAAAAGGGCTGAACAGCTTCCTTGAGGTGGATGAATATCTTAAAGCCGATTTAATTAAATATTGCGAACCAAAATTTGACCTTTTGGCATGGTAGAAAGTGCATGCTTCTAAGTATAAAGATATAAATTTCATTACACATAATTTGTTGGTTGTATTAATCTCCACAGTGTCTTCAAAATCCACTTTTAGTACTGAGGGTCAAGTACTAGATACTTTTAGAAACTCCTCATCTTCAAAGACGGTTGAGGCACTTACATGTACTCAAAATTGGCTATGTACAAGTCTTTTCAAATTGAAGGAGGTTGATATTGATAATTTGGTGTATGTCATTTGATGTGTGGAATTAATGAGGAATTATGGTACTTTTATTACTAGTGTTTTTTGTAATTTATATTAAGAAATCAATGGCAACAATGTAGTTGAATTGTAGTAAACATATTGAGTTTTTTCTTTTTTCTTTTATAAAAAAAAAAAAGCACTATCAAGTTGCTTATGCCCATTCAAACTCACATGGTTTAGCCCTACCCATTTGACATGGCCTTTGACAAGAACGTGATCAGAAATAAATGGGTAGGTTACGGGCTGACTTTCTGGATGCCTATTCAATCCATTCCACAGCCATAATATTAAGTCAAGTAGCATGAAAGATCCCTTATAAATGGGAAGCCATTAGCTCAATCTTTTTAGTCCTTCCAGGGGCAAAATGATCTAAGTATTTATTAAATTACAAAATCCAATGTTTTAGGTAGAATGAAGCTTAAGAGATAAAAAAACCTATAGTTTGAAACTTGAGGGGCCAAAACAAAAATGAAGACAAATTTAAAAGATGAAATATTATATTAACAATATATATATTTCTGAATTTATAATAGTTTATGAGACATAATATTTTTAAAATATAAGGCACTGTATTTTAGGAACCATGTTTTGTGAGACTTAGTATGATCTCATGGAATTTAAAAAGCTGACACACAGAATGGTGTATAGTTAGGCATAATTATGAGAAAAATAATACACACACAAATGTTTTTAATAATAATAACAAAGGATGATGATACATGGGTCCAAAAAATAAGAATTAAGAAAAGGAAATAAATATGTGAAGTAGAAGCAACAAAATGTAACTATAGAAAAATGCTGGAACGTTGAGTATAAGGCAACAGAAACAAAATAATTATTGGGGTGATGTTTGTATGTCTCATGTGTGTGAGAAATAATTGAGGTAAGTGTTGGGGATTTATTCGAATCTTTTGGGTGGTAAATATAAATGAAAAACTTTGGTGGGAATCTGTCTGTCAATTTATCTTTCCATCTCTATCTCTTTAAGAGGGTCCCACCCAAAACCAGAACCAATAACCCACTCTCTTCCTCACCTCGGTTTTGAATCTCATCCACTTGTCCATGTGGGTCCCCCCTTCCAAGGCTCAGGACTTTCCGTACACTACATCCTCTAATTATTGTTATTAATTATACTAACAAATTGCCAATACTGTGGTTAATAATAAAGCCATATTTTCTGGTCAAAAACAAATTGCCCATAGCTTAATGAGCTTCCTTATAAGTACAAGTCAGTAAGTTGGATAAGGTTAAGACACATCTCTGGGTTTAAAAACACATATAGAGACACTTACAGATAGGTGAGATTTAAACTTACAACTTTATAACCTTATACTACCTCCGGTCTTACTATAAATTATGTCATATATTTATAATTAGAGTAGTTATGAGGTGAATATATTCTTTGCTAATCTTTATTGCCAATAATAGTTGGTTTATTGGTACAAATAATTGTTGGATCTAAGTGATAAGAGTCTCAATAAGTAAAATCTTAAATTAGATTTAATTAATTAATTTGGATTCGAATCAACATGTAATATCATATATGGAGAGACAGCACTATGGTTGTCATCTGAATCTGTTCCATAAACCAAGTCATTGTGTTCTTGAGGGGGAAAAAAGTCATTGTGTTAGTATATAAGATGCCTGGTTTTGACAACGTCCCGGGTTTTCTTATTAGCTAATTGTTTTTTTTTTTTTGAAAAATTAAGAAAACTAAATAAGTTACTTAATCTTAATATATGTTTTGTATGATTAGATTATATAAGTTAGATAAATTAGTTTGGAGAAAAAAAATGATAAATATAAATACTTTAAAATAGTTTAATTAGCATTCTTAATCTCCTAAAAAAATTAATTGAACCTTATATTTAAGACCAAAGTAGTATGTTTATATATGTCTGTGTGCCCCTCTCTCTCTCTCTCTCTATATATATATATATATATGATGATTTTTACTTGTTTGTTTTGTTTCAATCCAAGGGGATCGGAAACCGAAGACAAAAACAAACGAATTAATTATGACTCCTTAATTTGATAGAAAAGCACATGTTTTAGAGAGATCATTAATGAGGCACTTGTTTTGTTAAGTACTAAAATAATAGTGGGAGAGAATCATTATATGAATGCGAAAACTAGGGATGAACCTAGATAATAAGACACACTCAAACTAGAGAAGGAAGAAGAAGCCAAATAATGAAGGGGGAATATTATATATCATTTTTGTTGGGGAACATATTTTTCTGCTTCAAACCCCATCTAATCTCATATAATCTCTCTAATATTTTTGTCATATTTTATTTATAAGAGTTTAATAATTGCAATATATGATTTAAGAAACTGGTTAAAATTAATTAAAAACAATAAATGTATATGAAATAAACTTTTTTTTTTTTTTTCCAACTATGTTTTTACTTATGAGGGGAAAGTAAGAAAGAGATATTGAGTAAATATAGGTATAACCATCCTTTTAATTATGCAATATTTATATAATTAATGAGGGATAAAAATGAAAAAAAAAAATCATTAAATATTCAGACAACTTTTATTGAGTTTTTATAAAAAGAATAAAAAAAACAAATCAAATTTTCAACTCTTATTAGAAAAAAAAAAAAAAAAGAAAGAAAGTAGAATATGGGTATGTGTAGGCCCCACAAGCCATCCCAAATGGAAAATATTGTTCCTATATTTTTCTCCCTTTTCCCACAATGTTTATCAGCTGCCCTATTGGTACATTAAAAGCATGCTACAAATAATAGACACGATCCTGATCAGCAAGGGAAGCAGCAGAGTAACAGATAAGATATATATATATGGCATTTAAATTATTATTATTATTATTTTAATTAAAAAGAAAAGGTTAATAATGAGGAAATAGCAGCAAAGTTCAGGGGGATGAACTTCAGTGAATGAAGGTCCACTCCCTCATGTGATTCCCATCCACTTGGGCCCTACCCCACATACTCTCCCCACATCTCTCACATACTCTCACTCCCAGCCAAATACTTCTTTTTTAAATAAAAAAAAAAAAAAGCTAAATACCATTTATTCCTGGTGACAAATTAATACTCACTCCGATTTAACTATTTTTTGAAAGATTAATGAATAAGTTAATTAATCATAGTATATATCATATATCATTTTATTATATATTAATTTATAAGTTAGATCAGTTTGGTATAACAAAAATAAATATAAATATTTTAGAATAATTTATTTAGTTTTCTTAATCTCTTATTTTTATATACTCATAATGTGCTCATCTCTAAATAAAATGGGATTTTTTTTTCTATTTTTTGAATAAATACTAAATGCATTAAAAATTAATTAATTTAAGATACTGGGTGTTGAAAAAATATTTCAGATATTAGGTGCTATTGAAATAGTGTTGTTACAGGAAAATATTTCTAAATGCGGGACTAGAAATTAATTAATTTAAGATATTAGGTGGAAAAAATTTTTTTGGTGCAACATACAATTTAATCTAAATAAATAAAATACATAAAAAAATCCCCACCCCAAAATTAAAAGGATGAGCACATAATGAGCATATAAAAAATAAGTATGAAATGTGAACCCTAATGTAAGAGTGCTCATTCGGTCCTAAGTTAGTGAAGAAATTATTTGGTACAATTCCTAGAGTAGAGAGAAAATTTTTCTATATAAACATATAATTTTACCCTTCATTTATCAGTAACGATTTTGTTTAATGTGTATACATAATATATATTTTAAATATAGGTAAAGTCAAGGAATTATTGAATTTTGAAACAGAGTTAATAAAAGTTTAGTGTTTTTCTGAACTGATGTGAAACATGCTAAATAAGATCAGAAAATATAATATTATAAATCATTTGAAATTTATGGCCAATTTTTTATTTTTTTATATTTTTTATATTTTTTATTTACTGCAATACGCGAAAATGAATTGGATGTCGGTTATATTTGAAAGCAGAGTGAGTAGTGACTAAAAAGAAGATTTTTATATTGACCTGAGTTTAGCTGGGGATAAGTCACATGGGATGGTGACCAACCAAATAAATCCTAGTTGATTAATTAAATATTAATATATATACCAACTCGTCATAATTAAAGAGTGAAAGAAGGGGTTTGAGTTCGTTCGTTCGTTGTTGTTGTATGTTAATTTGCGTGCATCTTCATTTGTTGCCACTAAAGCAGCGTAAATAGAGTGTATGAATCTTCGTGGCTCGTTCCTTCTTAACAGTTGACTGACCCTCCCCCTACCCTACCCTACCCCACACTCTTCTTCTTCATATCTTCCCTACATATAAACTTCTATTCACAACATTAAACCACACAACACTATCCTTTAAAAACCTTTTTCCTTTTTTTATTTTTTATATTACATTCAATTCCCACACCTTCTTCCTATATATGTATTCCTTCCTCTTCCCTTATTCCCTCACTTCTCTCTCTCTCCTTTCCTTGCTCCTTAGTCAAAAATATCAATACCTTCTTCTTCTTCTTCCTCCTCCTCCTCTCTCTCAGCTCTCTCTCTTTCTCTGGTTCTTTTGCTTTACTCTCACACACACCATAGATTACGAAGCAGATATGGATTCAAGTAGTTGTGTAGATGAAAGCACGACGAGTGATTCGGTGTCCATATCGCTTTCTCCGGCGATGACTGTGTCGCCGCTCAGCGGAACACCTCAGAAGTCATCGCCGCCACCCCCCAATAGTCTCTGCAGGGTTGTTAGCGGAGCCAGCACTATTGTTGACTCCTCCGATGGCGGGGTCGAGGCTGAGTCCAGGAAACTGCCGTCATCGAAATACAAGGGAGTGGTGCCGCAGCCTAATGGACGATGGGGGGCCCAGATATATGAGAAGCATCAGCGTGTTTGGCTTGGAACCTTTAACGAGGAAGATGAAGGCGCCCGGGCCTACGACATAGCCGCCCAGAGATTCCGCGGAAAGGACGCTGTCACCAACTTTAAGCCCCTCAACGTCAACAACTGCTCCGATGATGATGATTTCGAGACGGAGTTCCTCAACTCGCATTCCAAATCAGAGATCGTGGACATGCTGAGGAAACACACCTACAATGACGAACTCGAGCAGAGCAAGCGCAACCGCGGGTTGGCCGGAGGAGGCCACGGTAAGTCGAGGAAGGACGGCGGCGCAGGCTCGTGCTTCGACCGAACTCAGAAAGCCCGTGACCAGCTGTTCGAGAAAATCGTCACGCCCAGTGACGTGGGGAAGCTGAATCGTTTGGTGATACCCAAGCAGCACGCGGAGAAGCACTTCCCGTTGCAGAGCGGAGGCGCTTCTTGCGCGACGCCGGCGGTGGCAGCGGCGAAGGGGTTGCTTTTGAATTTCGAGGACGATGGAGGGAAAGTGTGGAGGTTTCGGTACTCGTATTGGAATAGTAGTCAGAGCTACGTGCTGACGAAAGGGTGGAGCAGGTTCGTGAAGGAGAAGAACCTGAAAGCCGGCGATACGGTGAGTTTCCACCGGTCGACCGGACCGGACCGGCAGCTCTACATTGACTGGAAAGCCCGGAATAACCAGACAGTCGGCGGTGAAGGTACAGGGATGGAGGGTCTGTACAACCCAGTTGGACCGGTGGTGGAGCCGGTTCAGATGGTTCGGCTCTTTGGGGTGAACATTTTGAAAATGCCGGCATCGGATTCTGTCATAAGCGGGGGCTGCCACGGCAAGAGGAAAGAGATGGAGCTGTTAACGTTTGAGTTTAGCAAGAAGCCAAAGATAATCGGAGCTTTGTAACGTTTAATTATCTTTTTCTTTGTTTTTTTTTTTTGGGTAATTAATTTTCTGAAATTTCAAATTTTATGAAAGAAGAAAAGGAGGGAGGCAGGGGTAGAAGAAGAAGAAAATGATGGTGGTGGTGGAGTTGCAAGTTGCAGAAAAAGATGAATTGTATATTATTAAGAGAGAAGCTGAAGTTAGGTGCAGAAAACAACCTGTATAAAAAAAAAGATGACCCACAAAAAAAAAACTTATATAACTGTTCATTCGTATATGTTCATATGTGTAATAATTCAGCAACTTGTTTAGTTTTTCAAATCTTTTTTCCCCTGTGCCGAGGCATGGTGTGTCGAAAGATATTTAAAATCCACCAAATGGGAAATAGAAATCATCCATATCTTATCTGTATCATCAGGTTTGTGTTGCACGAATCAAATCATGGTAGCATATATTTTAAGTTTGTTGGTTCTGGCTTTGATACCATTTGTTGAAGCAGCGGAGTATTTTATCAGTTTATTAGGGGATAGTTATTGGTTAGAATGGGGGAAGAAAAGAGGGAGAAAGGAGACAAAATGTGAAATATAATAAAAGAAAAGGTGGGGATGGTTGGCAAGTGGCAAGATGAGAAGAGGGAATGGAGGAGAATAGTATGAGAGAGAGAGAGATGAGCCAATGGGAAGGGAAGAAGGAGAAATCCTTTATGGTACGTCGTTGTTGTTGGAAGAGTCACTCTTTGCTTTGGCTCCTTTCCATCATTTCCCCACTTGTTACCTCCCTCCCTCCTCCAGCCAAAATATCCTCTTCAACCTTACCTTGTTATTTTTAACCAATTACCAGAATGTGAATAAAAACTTTACTTCATTCCCATTCCACATATATTTCTCAGCTATTTCTACTACGTACACCTCATACGGAATTGGTTGAAGATGTACTTTTTTATACTATAATACCAATTGAGAATATTTTAGTTTCAGGATTTGTGATTGTCCCTCTAAATAACTCAAAGGTGTTTTTTTAACACTCAAAATTTAAAAGGATCTAGTTGGCTTTACATTGCTGGCAAAGATGTATTTTAAATTGACAGCGAATATCTTATTTTACACTAGTAAGCCATGAGATGAGTTATGTTATTTTTCAAGACGAGCAAGAACTTGGCATAAATAGTGAATATATATCTCTTTTATGTTATGTTTAGATAGAGAGAAAAGTAAGAGGAAATTGAAAAGGGGGAATATGAGAATGAGAAGAGAAAAAAAATGGTAAAAAAATATTACTACCTCCGATCCTAAATATGAGATATAACTTGTAGTGCAAACTACAAACTACATCATATATTTAAGATTAGAGGAGTACTATTTTTGGGAGTTTTCTCTTATAGTATTTTCTTTCCAATAGTTTTTCTCTCCATCCAAATGTAGAGTTAGGGGTGTGATTGGTTGTGTGGTGAAGAGATGGATTTCAATCAATATTACGAGGGAATGGATGATGCTCATAGGATCGAGTTCATCATAAACTCTTGTTTGGATTGATTGGACGAAAGGAGAAAAATAGATTTTAATAAAGATTTGGTTGATGATAGGGGTGGAATAGGCCATACTTTTATCAAGCGATCATGTTACCCCCGATCTGTTTGTTAAAAAGGTCAAGTTAATGCATATTTAAAAGCTTAAATATGTAAATAGTTAGGCTTATTTTGTTAATGCTTGACTTGTTTACAAATTAAATAAATATAATTATATTTATATCATATAATAACACAATACTTTATATTTTTCTTCATTCTTATATTCAAATTTTAAGTTATGATTAGTTAATTACAATACTACCCCTACTATTTTCTTGAAAATTTTCTTTAAAACACCCTCTTAACAATTCATGGTTGCATCCTTACTATTCTCTTTAATAACAATAAGGTTTTATTTTGGATGATTATATTAATAGGTTTGAATTTTGGTGAAATCAATTTTTAATAATAATAATAATAATATGATTTTATTTTAATTATATGTAGGCTAGAAGCTTATTTGAATGATACAATTTGTAAATATTATGCTTTAAAACCTACATTTACGTAGGTTTTGATAGGTTCAAAGCCTATTTATAACCTTTCAAGGCTTGTAATGTGAGGCTTTTTAAAGGTCTGCAATATAAGTAGGCCTTTAAAAATGTTTCAGGTTCAATCAGATCTTATGAAGGAGCTTAAAAAGAAGCTTGCATTTAGGCTCAGGCCCTTTTACCCTTATTACGGCTCAAACTTATTTAACTAAAACCCGACCTACTTTCAAGCCTAGTTGATGAGAAGAGGAATGGAGGGAAGTTAATAATAAGTTGACAATTTTGCTCTTATCAAATTTAAATGTATTTTTTTTTATTCATCAAATATTAGAAAAATTAGAAAAAATAATTATGTTATGATTTATTAATTTCTTATTTTAAAAATATCAAAATTGTCACCTTTCATGCGCTAATAATTTTTTGTATAGAACGAATATATTAAAATTACAATTTATCTAATAAAAAATATTGAGATTTTATACACAAATGAGTTACATATTATGATTTATTTATTAATAAAATTTATTTTATTATGGGAGAGTGGGATAAGATATTATTTTTTTAACTAAGTACAATGACCTTGTTCATGCATGTATCTGATTCCACCTAGTAGAATTAAAACTTTATTATTGTCGATAGTATGAATTTTTTATAATAGGACAGGGTTAATTTAATTAAAATATATTTTCATCACTTTTTCCTCTAAGAAAACCCTATTGTAAAAAGTACACGATTAAGAAAAACAGACAAAATGTGGGTGGGTTTGGAATAATTACTTTTGTGAGTGCTGTTACCGCGTGTAAAACATTTGCCATAACTGTTATTTTCATGGGTTCCAAGGATTAAAAAGGATTGGGAGGGTAGGGGAACTTTTTATAAGTCATTTTTTTTTTCCTGAAAAGAATTACAGAAACGTGGTTAATTTGTTTTCCCCATAAAATTATACTTAGTTTTTCTTTTTTAATATTAACGAGCAATATAGAGGACATTGGAGGAATCAGAATCACAAACTAAATTTCGTTGCTATGTATGTAAATAAACACAAGATGAGATGATTAATAATAAAATATAAAACTGGAAAAATAAAATAAAATATATATAACGTACCTTTCCTTTAATGTTTAAAATGAAATAAGGAAAAAAATTAACTAACGACCATGGGATAATTTTTTTTTTTTTTTTTTTAAGAAAATCATTGATCGGTTGGAAATTTTCTTTCCACATTTGTCATCAGATTTGTGTCAATCTAAATAACAATATTTAATGGAAAATTTGATTAATAATCCTCATTTTTATATAACTGATAGTACAATAATGTCTTAAAAAAAGTTAATGTAGTATGCATAATTTAGTTGTTAGTGAATAATCTAATTTGTTGGAAAAAAAAGAATAATCTAATTAATCGTAATATGCCCCCAAAAAAATTCCTCTAAAAATTATGAAGAGATTTTTATAATTGACAGGAATTATTCCCGTTATTTGAGCTCCTTTTTTTAAAATTATAAATATTCAAAAAAATAAACTTGAAATTCAGAAATTACTAATTTATTTCTATTACTAACATATACAAAAAAAAAAAAAAATCAAAAGAATAATCAAGTGGACTAATGTAATTTAAGTTGCCAATTCTTTAGTCAATAATGCATCATATCATCATATTAATTAAAATTTATTAGTCGAAGTTACTTCGACATTGAATAATATCGTTAATACTGACCCTATATATATTTTTACCAGATAATATGAGAATAATCATATACTTAATTATAGTATTTAACTTTTTCACGTAAAACAAGATTTTCCGTTGATTATTTTAATTAAATATTAATTAAAGCTGAAAAATTCAGAGTATATGGATTCTCTCCCTTTTTTTCATCATAAAATTTTTTTATAACGTTATTATAATTTTATTCTAAGTCTCACATAAGTTTTAATATAAGTAACTGTAGATTTTTATTTGAGGGGGTGTTGAATATTTCAATTTGAATAACATTTTTTCGTCGACGCATGCAAAATGACGTATTGGACTGGCATGCACATGCACGTCTCTTCTAATTAATTAATTCTCAATTCTCAAATGACTTCCGTTTCGTACGTTATTCACAAACGATATCGATCACATTTTATTACATCGTTTTTATTCTATCTATATTAACAACAACAATAATAATATGTACCCTTTTTACGAAAAAATAAATTTAAGAAATTCAAACGTTGTCTATTATATTCAGAAGCTATATCTAATTAAATTGTGGTAATTGGAAATAATTAATAGAAACCTAATTAATCAAACATGTTTGGTATTGGCAGGCAGATACACACACAAGCCTCCAGGCAGCTACTTTGCTTTAGGTCAATCATCTACGCTAAAGCCATTATTATGACCCCATGTATCGCCTTTTGCCTTTAAATCCTTTTCAAATCGAAGGAAATTTTAGTTGGGTCATATTTTTAAGATATAATAAATTTGTGATATTTTTCTTAAAATATTCCTTTCGTTAATTCAGTATAGTATTTTGTAGTAAAAAATGGTGTAACAAATAATGGTAATTTAAGTAAAAAGTAATTAATTTTTTTGTATGCAAAAAGTAATTAATTATATAGATAAAAGAGATTGAAATTTTATTAAATCATATTCGAGCATTGTCTGTGTGTCAATTGGGATTAGCTCTTTTAAAGACTTTTTTCCCCCTCCTTTCCCTCATCTACACAAAGTTTTCATTTTATTTTATTAGGAAAATCCTTTTAAGGTCCTAAGGGATTAAAAAAATGTTAAAAAAGTTACACCGAAAATTTTGATATAAAAAAATTCTGTTAAAACTTACGGATGAAGTTGTTAATCACCTATTAAAAGAGTTGTCAATAAGACATTTTTAACTTTTGTTTTTTGTCCTTTAAGATCTTAAAGAGATTTTTTCTATTTTATTCTCTTCGCCATGCATAACTCGTGAACACATTTTTGTGTTTTGGAAGCTTTTAATTTTCTCTGTTTTCTATCATGATAATATATTTAATATTTCACCAACAAAAAAATAGTGGGAATTTTTTTTTTTTTTTTTTTTTGATAAAAAGATTTTAGGAAAGGGGTTAGGTTTATCTACGATCTAAGGACAAGGCATAATCTCCCTTATTTCTAGGTAATGTCAATGTTAGGCGGTAAGGCGAGTCGTCTATTACCCTCAAGCATGAATCTAGGCACCCAGGAACTATGATCTCTCTTCAAAGACCTTAACCAACTTCAGAATCGAATCCCCTTCTTTTAGTGAGAATGTCCAACCCCTTTGTTAGTTAAACCCAAGGATGAGAGGTAAAATAGCTGGAATTTTTATTTTTTTTGATAAAAAAATAGCTGGAAATTAAGCTTTCCATGTAATGTTTCTCACTTGGAGCCACTGGTTTTAAAAAAAAAAAATTTAAACCAGGCCTAAATCTTTAGGCCCAAATCATTTTTCAGTTTAAAAAAAAAAAAAGGAACATGCACGCACATTTCAAAAAAAAAAAATCGAGGCCTCGAATCAGAACTTCAATTCAAAAAAGAAAATCGAGGCCTCGAATCGGAACTTCAATTCTGTTATCTTTGTGACTTTGTTCCAATCCCTCCAGTGGAATGGCGTTCAGTGCTACGCTTGCTCACAGTGCATTTCTGAAAACTTTCCTTCATGGTGAAGTATCATCATCTTCATCAAGTTGTATGGGAACTCCTCTCACCTTCTCGCGCTCTTCTTTCTCTGGTTCGTCTCTTTTTCAACTCCAAGTCACATTCCTTTTCGGATTTTTTCGCGCAGAAAATTCAATTGAGAGGACTTTGTTTGAATTCTCTTTTCCCACTACATTTATTTGGCGGAGATTTTGGAATTCTTTCTTTTCTTGTTTCCCGCCTTCCAATTGTTCGATAGGGGGATATCTTTTTGATGATTTTGTTTGTTCCAGGAAACCAATCACCATCTAAAAAGCAACTTATGATTTTTGCTAAGAAGCTGTCAGGATTGCAGGAGGCAATGAGAATCAAAAGGTACAATCAGCAAATCCGTACTCTATCTGTGGCTCATTGAACTTACAATTTCACTTTAGAATCCAAATATCTGATATTTAAATGTTTAGTAGGTTGATATGTCCACTATGTCTGACTCTAGTCTTATTTCGGTCTTCTGATATGTTTAACGAGATGTGGTTCTTATATGAAATAGGCTCGTTGGAATTTGACAAAAAGAATTACGTGGTTAGCTGGAGGGGGTGAAGTTCTTGGAACAGTGGCAACTGTATTTTAAAATTTCTTTGCATACTAAAGGATTGAATTGATTTCTATGAATTATAAATAAAAAGCAAGCTCTGAATAAAAGAATTTCAGTAGACATTTCATTTGATGTTACGACTGAGTTTTTTTACTTGATATGTTGATAACATTCCAAGGCGTGTCTTACATAGAAATAGAGCATGTGGGAGACCTCACTGTCAACAATCCATTTTCTCCTCATCTGTTTTCATCTTACATGTTTTTGTTATAGCAAATATTGAAATGTAGAGTGAAAATAAGTTTTCTGCATGCTCCTCTTGTCTGTGCATTCAAAATAAACACCAAAGCACTTTTTTCTAACTTCAAAAAACTTTTGCAATTCTTTGTTTTTTTATCTGAACGAAGGTTGATGGTTTTAATGAAAAAAAAAAAGAAAAAAAGAAAAGATTCCAGTGATATTTTTGTTGCTTCCAACTCTTTTTATCTTATGTTTAGAGAACGTGAACTTGGTGTTACAAAGCTTAGAAGAAGGCCTCCACTAAGGCGTGGAAAAGTATCACCACGTCTACCTGTCCCTGATCACATACTAAGGCCTCCTTATGTAGGTTCTGATATACTGCCTGAAATCTCTAGTGAGTATCAAATTCATGATTCTGAAGGCATTGCTTGCATGAGGGCTGCAGGTGAGCTTGCTGCTCGTGTCCTAAACTATGCAGGGACTCTAGTTAAGGTATGATTTTTTGTTTCTAACTTTTGTTATAAATCATGTATTAATCTTAGATTCAATTTCTCTTTCCTGACTGTTCATTTCATTATTGCCCTATTTCTATATAATCTGTGATGTGATAGTGTGCCTGTGTGTATTTTAATGATTATATTTTACATATTGGCATAGCCTTCTGTCATCGTAATTACTATGATACCTTGACAGCATCTACTGAAAAACATTTCCAGCTCCTTATAAGAGAACTTGATATTACATGCCTCCACTTGACTTTGGGGTTTGTAGGAAGTGTGAAAGCCTTTTCTCTTTCCAGCTGTAGAAGAGCCTGATGGTCTCTATTGGACTGTAAATTATGTCTGTTATGTTGATCTGTTAGAGTTGAGCATTTAGCTGCTGTTCATGGGTTAGAACATACAACCAAGAACATAAGGAAGTTATTTCCATCACCCCGATTGAATTTCCTTTCTTTAAGGACAAATTGGCATCTTTTCATTCTTTTTTTTTTTTTTTTTTTTTTTTTTTTTTTTCATTTTCATGAAGCACGGTTCACAGTTCTTGGTGCACTCATGTGTGTCTGACATATATTTGGTTCATCTTGCCAGCCTTCTGTGACAACAGATGAAATTGATAAAGCAGTCCATCAGATGATAATAGATGCCGGTGCTTATCCCTCACCTCTTGGCTATGGTGGATTTCCAAAAAGTGTTTGTACATCAGTTAATGAGTGTATGTGCCATGGAATACCTGATTCTCGGCAGCTACAGGTTTTGAAGGACTCAATTATCGTATGGTTTCACCCTTATTATGCAAATAGCTCATAACTGATGAGTGATAACAACAATATCTTTTGCAGAATGGTGACATTATTAACATAGACGTGACAGTCTACCTGAATGTATGCTCCTCTATTCCTAATGATAATATATTTTGGCTTACTTGGACACTGCTTTTATCCTTAGCTGAAATTTCTTCATAACAACACGCAACTGGGTTTTTCTCTCTTCTTTACTCCTGTATCTAATAGATTTCTTTGCCTGTTTTCCATCTTACTTCGTCCATATAAATTGAGGGAGCGTTTTCTTGCATTTTGTTAAGTTTAAAAAAAGGAAATCTTCTCCAATTGCATTTTTTTTCCTCTAGGCTTTAACTCAGTGCAGCTACAATGTCTCATGATTTCATTTTATCTGGTGCCAGAAATTGTTTAACTACTTTGTGGTTAGTTAATAAATCAATTCCCTATGCAGTGAATACAGTCAATACTCAATATATGAACATGAGTTTAGGCAGACCTAATTTGAATTGATGTTTAAGCTTCTCCTTTCCTATGGATTTTCCTATTAATAAAGAAAATTAAGAGGAAACTAAAGTGTGAGTATCATGATTTGTGCATATCTGAGAAATATCCCTATGGTTTCTTTTATATCTGCTGGTTTATGCATATGTGATTTGAATAGATTTCATCTCGAAGAATCAAATCATACCAGTCTGTTACTCTGGAACGAAATAGTATCCGTGACTAATTTTTGGTCTTCGATCAAGCATTTGCTTGATAGTTTCTAAATGGGATTGTTGGGCTTTATTTATCATGCTCTTTATTTCATCTCCTTATTTCAAAGTTCAAACATATTAGCCATTGTTTATTTGTATTAGCTATTGTATTGTTTAACTCATGCAAGCTATACTTATTCTCTTCTTTTCCCCATATTTTACTTCCAAAGATTAAATAATGTTAAAAGCTGCATCACCCTGCTGGCTGAACTACCATGATGTGTTACCTAGAGGGTCATCTAATTACGATACATTTGTTTGATAATGTGAATGATCAAGTAATCTTATCCCCTTTTATATGCTTTCATAGGGATATCATGGAGACACATCAAAGACATTTTTGTGTGGGGAGGTCAGTGATGCAATGAAAAACCTTGTTAAGGTGAGTAATTGGTTGCTGATCCTTATGGAGAACAGAAAACTTTGCTAGTATAACCTGTTGTATATTGAAAGTATATTACTTTCTTGATGTATTTATTCTTTTCTTACATGTTGATTCCACAGTTAACAATGCCTCTCATGGAAATAATTTAGTTTATGAACTGGTTGTATCGTTTGATTTATGTTTGCAGGTAACTGAAGAGTGCTTGGAGATGGGAATAGCTGTTTGCAAGGATGGGGAAAGATTTAACAAAATTGGAGAGAGAATCAGGTAACCTTTGTTAGATCTTAAGTGAAAATTATGGAATCAGGGTTTTAAGAGAGGAGTAAAGAGACATTCTGTCGAAGATAATGATGCCGGAATCTGAAACACCACTAACTTCAATTGACCGAGGAGAAGCTTTAAATACAAGTTCACTAGAATTCCAAAAGACATTCTCTATTGGATTCCTAATCCTTTTTAATCTTACGACTAAAATTCAGAAGAAATAAAATACACAACGTAACCGGCATGATAACTGATCCTAGACTCAAGCATAGTGGCATACATGCATATTCTATCGGTTTGACTTGTTCAGCGCCCTCTCCACCATCTGCCATCATTGAGTCGGTAATGTGATGGTACAGACTCAAGCTTGGTGGGGTACATATATCCTACCAACTCCTATTATGGATAGTTACTGAACCTCTCTCTCTGTTTGACTGCGTCAGCATCCTCACCACTATCTTCCATCTCAGGATTCGTCACATGGATAGAGTTGTAGTCTTTGACATCCTTTCTATGTAATTAGTACAATTATAATTATAATTTGAATGATTTGTTGACGTGACCTGCAAGACATATTTTGATTTTCCTTTTCCTTTACTTGTAACTTATGAGGCATTATTACAGTGAACATGCTGAAAAGTATGGCCTTGGAGTAGTGGAACGTTTTGTTGGGCATGGTGTGGGAGCAGTGTTTCATTCAGAGCCGATAATCCTACATCACCGTAAGTAATCTTCTAAATTTGACATTTTCATCATTTTGCCCCTACTGTATCTGAAGCTAACGTTGACTCTGAATGAAACGTTACATCACCGTAAGTAATCTTCTAAATTTGACATTTTCATCATTTTGCCTCTACTGTATCTGAAGCTAACGTTGACTCTGAATGAGACGTTACATCACCGTAAGTAATCTTCTAAATTTTAAACTTCGAGTAGGAAAATATTTCCGTCTTTACAAAAAACTTTGTTGATTGTGGCGGTTGAAAGACCAGTGAAACTGTCTTTTGTTTACTGATTCTTATCCTCTTTTCAAGTGGGTGCTAGAATCTCGTGAAAAAAAGCCCATGTATATTGCTTCCCTTGGAGGCAGGTCTGGAGGTGTGAGGAGTGGTTATATATCAATCATTTTGTTTAATGCTTGACAGGTAATGACAATCCTGGTGTCATGGTTGAAGGTCAAACATTTACAATTGGTAAGTTTATAAGGCTGCTTCTCTCAATCTCTCTGCTGGTCCATCTGGGTGTTAAGGCTTTGAATCTTTCATTTTTGCCCTTAAAATTCAACTTCTAATGCAGAACCCATTCTTACAATGGGAAGCACCGAGTGTATTACGTGGCCAGACAACTGGACAGCCTTAACAAAAGATGGTAGTCCAGCCGCACAGTTTGAGCATACCATTTTCATAACCAGCAGCGGAGCCGAAATTTTGACAACATCTTGATGAGGTAACTTCTGAAGTCTTAAAATTATGTATATTTGCAAGTTGTAGAATTCGAGTTCTTCACTCTACCACTGGAGAAAATTACATGAAATTGACAGGTAAAACGCCCCCTGAGAACCTGAATGCCACTATCTCTATAGAATCTCAATGTTGAAAGAACTCACAGTGGAGATGTGATATGGAGATAGAGAGATTCAATGGTACGTGTTTCCATTAGCATATAAAACAAAATTGTTCCATCCACTCTTTTGAGTTTTCACACGTAAAACTAGTGCAAAGAATTAATAAAAACACATTACAATAGATATATCAGTGGATTCTACCACTAAAAAATCCACATTTACGAGTTATTGACTGCCCCCACCCACACACAATTTTTTTTTTTTTTTTTTGGTAATAGAGTTATTTGACTTTTTGTACCCATCTTAGGTGCAAAGACAAGTATACAGTTTCTGCTACACACCAAGTCAAAGCTATTACTCCCATAAAGCGTTGAGTTGGACCTGCCTCAGAAAAAATTGTGGAATTGTAGTAGGAGTTAATAATACAATGCAGGCATGAACTGTGTAGGAATTTGTCTAACTTGGCATTTGAAGGTCCTGAGAAGTCTTCTTAAGATGAGAACTTTAAAGATTTCTGGACATAGGCAACAGGAATAGTAGCCGTAGCTGAGCTGGATGAGCTTTTTCCAGTAACGTTAATTTCTGTACGTTGACAAAAACGATTTTTCGAACCGGTGCAAAGTTTCAATCATATTATGGCATACTGTTGAGGAATGCTAATCCTTGGGCCCTATCAAAAGAAAAATGTACATGGATGCATGGAGTGAACATATTTAGGTTTTTTCTTACTTAAAATCAAGCCCGGACCGGCAACTAAACCGGTCAAGATATTGGATCAATGGTCAGTGGGTCATGGGTTAGATCGGAGTTAAACCGAAGCTAACTAGGGACGAGACCGGTGAGGAAGTAAAGATTTCAAATTGATTTATATAAAATTCTAAATAAAAAAAATGAATTAATTTAATTTTTGAAAGGCAAAGCTGGTCTAACCTGCCAAGCTAAACTGGTTGGACCACCAGTTGGCCTCTTTCTGGCTCAATCCGGCTGGTCCAGTGCCGTTCTGATAAGATTGCTTCAAATATCAATGGGTTAATAGCTTGATTATTCATTTATTTGGTCCATATTTGTTATACATCATTTTTTTTACTTTTAATTCTTTTTTAAAAAATAAGACTATCAATATTGACCGAACAATTAACATTTACTTGAAAAATTCATTTTTGTCAACGGCATGATAGCCTAGTGGTTTCTTGTAAGTAGAAGACCATATTTTTATCTAAAATTGAGACAATTCAAATGGAAGAAAGTAGGGAGTCCTTGAAAGTAAAGTAACATTATATTTAAAGTTTATGTTTTGTCAATTTGTTGGAAGTCAGAAATCAAATGTCTCGGCTTTTAAGATTCATTCATATCATAAAGAAAAAAAAAAATCGACTTGGCAACTAATAGCTTCTAGCTAGCAAATTCTTGTGATGTCAAACCTCTATATATACTAGTATATGTTATTATGATGCAGACTAGTAGCCATTAGAACCAGTATATGTTATTATGATACAGACTAGTAGCCATTAGAACCAAGATTCCTCTGCCATATCAATTTTTTAATGATAGTTTTATAATTTACACGGCACATCCCCCCCATATAATTTAGTTTCCCAAAATGTAAAAAATGTATATTAATTTGTTCGGGTGAAAATGACCTATTGAGATGGGAAATTCGAAGCAGAAGGAGGGAAAAGAAAGTGAAGCTTCCAAGTCGGTGTCTTTGGGCGATTAGTTTCTTCCAAAGCCAACGTTTTTTCAGACTTCTTTTTTTAATGAAAGCCAAAGTCGACAACCTTTTTATACCCTTTGAAAAGAAAATTAATTTTTCTCATGGTTTCCCATTTATAAATATGAAAGTGTCCTTTTGAATCCACCATTCTTCTCCCAGCTACTTCCTTCCTCCATCTTCAATCTATTTCTTCCACAAGTTCTCTGATGGTCTCTTGCCTCAAAATCTCTTATCCAAGTCTTAGTGTCCGTTTGAGATAGTAGTGGTAGAAGTGATTTTTTTTTTTTTTTGCTAGACTTTTTCAGATGAACTTTTTTCTAAAAGTTGTAGATGTGATTTCATTTAAGGCATAAATAAGGTGACAAAAGTGACTTTTTTTTTTCTTCCCCTAATGGGCACTTGTTTTGCATAGTGTTTGAAAAGTCAATTGAGATAGAAAATGACTAAAAAGTGCATGAATCTTATTGAATACTATATGTGTGTATATATATTATGTAATAATTTGGGATTAAAAAATTAAATATAAATATAAATTTGCTAAGAAAAAGAGTAAAATAACCATTAAAAAAATTAAACACAATGAAGTGCTTAAATAAACAACTATTGGGATAACCAACTAGTCAATTCATTGGGATCTTATTCAACTTCACTTTAATATCTTTAATAGGGGTGGGAATAGGTCAGACCCTTATTAGGCACTGCAAAGATGACCTATTTAGGGTGCGGCTTTGCTTTGTTTGTTAAAAAGGCAAGTCAAGGCCTATTTAAAAGCCGACCTATTTTGTTAAGACATAACTTATTTACACATTAAATAAATATAATATTTATATTATATAACACAATATTTACTTTTTCAATTCTTATATTTTAATTTTAAAGTGCATAAAGTCTACTTATGACCTTTGAAGCCTGCAATATGAGACATTTTTAAAGGCCTACATTGTAAGTAGACTTTTAAAAAAACTTCAGGCTCAACCAAGACTTATGAAAGCTCAAAATTGAGCCTAAAAAAAAAAAAAGCTTGTGTTTAGGCTTAGGTCTAGGCTTAGGCCTTTTGCTCCCATTACAGGTTTAAGCTTGTTTAACCAAAGCCTAATCTATTTCCATGTCTAATCTCTAACAGACACAAACCACGTCTTCCTTTGCACTAAAATTATTTTTGAAATATATTTGTTTATTTAGTTTCCCTGGCAATCCATATTCTTCCGTTAAACACTTTAAAAGATGTGAAAGTATTTTGTCAGCTGTGTGTGCGAGGCCTGGGGGCTAATGGTCCTTTTTTCACAAAAGTCACTGAAATGGGCAAAGAAGCTCCAAAAATAGCTTCACCCAAAAAAGCTACTTTTTTTTAAAAGTTTATCACAAGTTGAAGCCACAAATACACTTTTTTCATATTTTCTTTTTCATTGGGCTTTTTTCATTGCCACTAGACCTTTTTTTATTCTTTTATTTTGTAGCCATCACAAACAGGCTCTGTCCTTCTCATTCCCAAAAGCAATTGGGTTGCAATCTCTTTCACTCTTTTCCTAACCAAAGCTTGAAACTTTCAACAACCCATCAAATATCTCCATCCTTCAAAGTTTCCCATTTTCTCCCAAAGCTTAATTGTATTTATCATGTTTAAATCTTTTTTACTGTTGTTGAATGTTGTGGGACATTCTTATAGATTTATGATGCTTTAATTTTATGTGAAGTGTTTTATATTATTTTAGGTATTTTATGGTACTAATTATGTTTAATAGATTCAAACTTCTCCTTCTAAAGAGGAAAAAACAAAAATTAAATTTACGTCATAGACTACTTGGACCAGTCCAAGTAGTCTACTAACTCATTCTGGTCCAACTCGGCCTTGGGTTGGTGATAGATCAGACTAGACCATGGGCTGCCTTTTGCAGCTCGAGGTCCTCTCCAGACTAGACCTTGAGTTGATGTCAAATTTTGGTTCGGTCTAGTCCATGCTCATCCCTAAGCATAAGGACCTAATATATTTTTGGGTTAAGGAGCAATCTTATCAATAAAGTTTTTCCCGAGGAGCCTATGACACAAATAAGTTTTGGAAGGGACAAAAAAACACTAATCAACAATTTAAAAGGGTACAAATTTACCAAAATCGTTAAATTTGATGAAACAATTGTTAAATTATCAAAAAGAAAACCCTAACAAGTTGAACCGGTTGGACCACCAGTTGTCCAATTTCCAGCCCAAACCAGTCGGTCCAATATGGTTTTGATAACATTGCTTGAAATATCAACGGAAAGGGGGCAAAAGCTTGATTATTAATTTATTTGATCTATATTATCATTTTTTTTTTAATTTTAATTTTTAAAAATAAGATTGTCAATATTAACTGAATAATTAACATTTTCTTGGAATAATTCATTTTGTCAATGGAATGATAGCCTAGTGGCTTCTTGTAGGTAGAAGACCATATTTTTATCTAAAATTGAGACAATTCAAATTGAAGAAAGTAGGGAGTCCTTGAAAGTATGGTAACATTATATTTCAAAGTTGTATGTTTTGTTAATTTGTTGGAAGTCAGAAATCAAATGTCTCACTTGTAAAATTCTTTTATAACATCTCTGATTCTAAATATAAAATATAATTTATAGTGTAAATTTTACTATCATCTATATTTTATATTAAGCACTATAGGAGTATTACTCTAATATAAAGTAAAAATTTTTGACTTGGCAACTAATAGCTTCTAGCTAGTAAATTCTAGTGATGTCAAATCCATGGTAGTGAAAGCGTAGTTTTTACGTAAAAACGGAAAGAGAATGAAAAATCGTAAAAACGTAAAATCGTAAAATAAAACGGAGTTTTTACCGCATATGTATATAAGGTACCTGCCTTCATACACACATATACTTGATCAATCCAATATCAATCAAAATGTCTAACATTGTCATTGATCAAACCATATTTTTTTTACATGATTTTACACGATTAAATTGGGATTTTTAATGCATTTTCTGGGACATTATTGTATGATTAAGTACTAAGTTGAGTTAGGAACATTTGTATTGAATTAAGTGTAATTAGGGGTAAAATGATATTTATTTATTAATTACAGAAAAGGACCCAGATGTTTTTGAAATTTCGAGTTCGCCCCAAAATAGTTTGAAAATTCTCACTTTAGTCCCTCTCCAGAACTTTTAAAACTTTCACTTAAGTCTCTTAGTAAACTCGGCGCTTTTTGCAAAAACCTTGCGTTTTTACGCTTTTACGCTTTAAAGTGGCGCTTTTTATGCTTTTACCTTTGGTGCGTTTTTTCCACCACGTAACACGTTTTGGCCGAAAAAAAGCGTAAAAGCGGCGTTTTTTGCGCTTTAAGCGCGATTTTGACTACCATGGTCAAACCTCGATATATTTATACTAATATATGTCAGTATGATACAGACTGGCAGCCATTAGAACCAAGACTTCTCTGCCATATCAATTTTTAATTATAGATTTATAATTTACACGCCCACGTCCTAATATAATTTAGTTTCCCCAAAACGCAAAAAATGTATATTAATTTGTTCGGGTGAAAATGACACATTGAGATGGGAAATTCAAAGAGATGGGAAATTCAAAGCAGGAATCTTGGGTCTTTTTTCAAATTTTCAGAAAATTTTTTTGAATATGGGCCCTGAACAGGATTTTCCCAAAACAAAATGAAGCTTCCAAGTCGGTGTCTTTGCGCGATTGGCTGTTTTAGTCTCTTCCAAAGCCAACGTTTTTTCAGTCTTCTATTTTTAATCAAAGCCAAAGCCAACCCTTTTATACCCTGTTGGCATGTAGTCATCATGTACGTTGTATTTAATGCTTAACTAAACTCCCATGTGGGATAATTATGAATTTTTCTCATGGTTTCCCATTTATAAATATGAAAGTGTCCTTTTGAATCCACCATTCTTCTCCCAGCTACTTCCTTCCTCCATCTTCAATCTATGGCTTCCACAAATTCTCTGAAAATGATCTCTTCCCTCAGAATCTCTCACCCAAGTCTTAGTCCTTCTCATTCCCAAAAGCAATTGGGTTGCAATCTCTTTCACTCTTTTCCCAACCAAAGCTTGAAACTTTCAACAACCCATCAAATATCTCCATCCTTCAAAGTTTCCCATTTCTCCAAAATCTCAGCTTTCTTCGGCAACAGGAAGCCCGAGGAACTGCCACAAGATTCTCCAAAGCCAAGTAAGTATTCTTTCTCTTAACCCTTTGTGTGTCATTTCCTGCTATTTTCTCTTACATTGTTTTTCTTTAATTTTCATTTGTTTGATCCTATTCCTAAATCCGCGCTTTCTAACAAATCCACTGCTTAGTGAGGATCAAATCTACCTGAAAAAAAAAAAAATTGTTCTGTTATGAATCCCACTTCAAGGAGTCTCATAAATGAGGATCAGATCATCTCTCTTGCTATTTTCTATTCCATCCATTGTTGTCAAAAATTAATGTAAAAACTTACATTTTAATTAGAGTGATACGTATTAAAACGTAAATAAAAACAAGAAAAAACTATGCTTAAAAACTTAAAAACGAAGTTTTTAACTTTTTTTAATTTATCATTTTTACTTAAAACAAAAAACAAAAACCTATTCTCATTTCCTCAAAATTCAAACATTATTGTTTGATGTTTATTTTGGATATCGAATTCAAGATTGGGCATAAAAAAGAAAACTCAAAACTCTTATATATATAATTTTGATGATCTTTCATTCGATAATGATTGGATAGTGAAAATTAAAAAAGATTGGGAAGATGTAGACAACTTAGATATTGATGCCCATAAGAAAAACTTGGTTGATGTTGAAGTGGGGGAATCTATGAATGATCATAATTTGAACATTATAAATTTTGCAAATGAACTTGTTAAAAAGAGTAAGAAAGAGCACAGTGAAGACATGCAAGTTGATGTGTGTTTGATTTAAATAAACTAAATCTAGGAATTGTTAAATTTTATTCTTTTGATGTTTTGGAATTTAGTTGTAGGAGTTGTTAGACTCTTTTAAATAGTTATGTGACTTATATTTTTTAAATATAAAGTTTTTCATTAAATTTTGAACAATGATTTATATTTTTTTACATGCATAGAGATACATACATACATACATACATACATGTGTGTTGTATACAACACACACAATATATATACATATATATATATATGTGTGTGTGTGTGTGTGTGTGTGTAAAATGTGTATGTGTGCATAAAATTTTATATCTTGACTTTAAGTAGTAGAAACCTTACATTTCGTGTCGTTTCTATGATTTACGTCTTTACCATCTTTTTCCGTTTCTACATAGAAATTCGATTTTGATAACATTGATTCCATTATCTCTCTTTAATTTCCAATTGGTTGACCATTTTTTCCTAAATCCACGTTTTCCAGCTTAGAGGATTACATTCAAATCTACCTTAAAAATTACTCTTTCTCTTCCTAAATGTAGGATTAATTGAGGGATTTGCTTATGTCCTAAATATGAGTCTTAACCAACTTTGTCTCTCAAATTCATAAAAAGTATCTCTATTGGTTGTTCATATCTGAGGGTGTTTACACAAATGAGATAATGAATAAATTGGGTATTTCAAGGAAACTAAAAGAATGTTTATTATAAATAACCAATTTAACTAATTTCTTTAAAATCTACTCCTCCGGTTTGCCCTACCGGAGCTAGTATAAAAATTAGTTATCCAACCCCTACATTTGGGACCGAAGACAACATTCTAGGTTCACAACTGATGAATTTCATAATGAATGGTTGCAGGCAAAGTGCAAGAACTGAGTGTGTATGAGATGAACGAAAAGGACAGAGGCAGCCCAGCATACCTAAAGCTAAGTGGGAAGACTACAAAGTCAATGGGAGACTTGGTGCCATTCAGCAACAAGCTTTACACGGGAGACTTACAGAAGAGGATAGGCATAACATCAGGACTATGTGTGCTCATAGAGAGCTTGCCTGAGAATAAAGGAGACAGATATGAGGCCATTTACAGCTTCTACTTTGGCGACTATGGCCATATCTCTGTTCAAGGAGCTTATCTGACATACCAAGACACATTCTTGGCAATCACAGGAGGGTCTGGTATATTTGAAGGAGTCCAGGGACAAGTCAAGCTTCATCAAATTTTGTTCCCTTTTAAGCTTTTCTACACTTTCTATTTGAAGGGTATTGCTGATTTGCCTAAGGAGCTTACTGGTAAGGCTGTCACTCCTTCGCTGTCCGTTGAGCCTTCTCCGGCTGCTAAGGCTGCTCAACCTCATGCTACTATCCCCAACTTCACCAACTGATCTTATGCTTAGCTTCTATATCAACTATTTCAGTTTTTTCTCAATGGATTGTTGTTATTGTTATTGTCCTTATTGTTTTCTTTAAGCCTTGAATCTAATAAAATGATGCTTCATGCTTATTCATTCCACCATCATAATTTTTTCTTTGGAAAATCGGATGAGAAGTCTCTGTTTGGAAATTTTATAGACGGAAGGACCAAATATATTTTTGGTTAAGGTGCAATTTCATCAATAAAGTTTTTCTTGAGAAGTGTTTGACACAAATAAGTTTTAGGAGGGGCAAAAAAACACCAATAAACAATTTAGAAGGTTGCAAATTCACCAAAGCCATGAAATTTAATAAAACGGCTGTTAAATTATTAGAGAATGAAACCCTAACAACATTTGGTAAAATTTAACAGTTTTGGTAAATTTACACCATTTAAAATTGTTTATTGGTATTTTTACTCATTCCAAAACTTATTTATACCAGACATCCCTTAAGAAAAATTGTGTTGATAAAATTGCATCTTAACTCTACATATTTACACATAGAATTATATATATAGAAAGTAATGATATTCCAATTTAAGTTATTTTGACCAATACAATTTTTACACATGGACTCTGTCTCATGATACAATTGAATTGTTTATATTCATGTGAACGGTATACCTAGTTGTAATTCTTTGACAAATATATGGGAACGAGAGCAAGTTCAGCCATGAAAGGGTAGGTAGAAGCAATGTGGAGGGTGAGAAATCAAATGGAAAGTGTTGTAATGATGATATCATCGCCGACTCGTTCACAAGGGGAAGGTTGGTGTTGAAGTGGAGGATCGAGGTTGAGAGCAGTGACAGTTTCGACCTTAATCTGATTAGTTTCTCTGTCACATTCTCAACAATTTGACCTCACTTGCGGGGAATCTTGGGTTCTTCTTCTCAGATCTAGTGGTTTTGGGTTGGAGTTTGAGAGGTGGCCACGGTTGGAGCCTCCCTAGGCTGATGGATCGTTATAGCCAGCAACAGAGCTCTTCTCCATGTGACAGTTGGTGCGTGGTGATGGTGAAATTGCTCTCTTGGTAGCAGACAAAATCTCGAATGGGATGAGATTGTTAGGATGATTTTTTGAACCCCATCCCTGTTTCCAGCATGGTGACTGATTTCTCTACACTCCTTTGGCAACAATGGCGGCCACGACGACACATCTAGCTTGTTGACTTCAATCTAGGGTACAGTTAGGTTTTGGGAAGGATGTATTGTTAGTGGTTAGGGTTATTTTGGTTTGGTTTGGGCCTTTTACTTGTTGTGTTTTATTTTACACCTCTGTGTTGTACTTTAATATATTTTAGTATATTTTTGACCAAAAAAAGTCAATGATATATGAAACTGGGAAATCAAACAACACAAATAAAGAAGCACGAAGAGAAATTTTATATGAACTTACTATGTTAGTTGTGGTCAGACTAGTCACAAGCAAACACTTTAGGTGAGATATAACATTTGAATCTAATGTGACATTTGTGTGAGGAAAAAAATCAACACTCCATTTACCTTTTTAAAAGAATCTAATCAATTTATTTCAATCTCTCTCCTTTACTTCGTGACTTCATCTAGGGCTTTTTTTTTTCAAAATGCCCCTAATTAAATAACTGTTTACTAAAATGCCCCCTGTTTCCAAACTATTTCCCACTTTGCCTGTTTAGTCGACTAAATCATGATTTAGTCGACTAAAACGAGGGTTCCCTTTTTTTACTTCCCGAGATTTAGTCGACTAAGACCGTAGCTTAGTCGACTAAATCTCGACAGAGGGCATTTTTAACTTAAACCCGAGATTTAGTTCTCAAATTGAACCATTGGGATTGTAATCCCAATTGCCGATTTCCTCCCATATTCATTTGAGAACTAACCATTTTGTTAGATGCCGAGCTCGCCAACACAAAAGCAAATTTCATCCATGGAGGAAAGCAAATTTCATCCATGGAGGAGGTATGATTTCTTCTTTTGATTCGGGGAGAAAGAAGGCATTGCGGTAATGAGGAGTAGGGTTTCGATAAGGAAGGGCGAGCATTTGATTCAAAAGTGGGAGTTTATTATTATTAAAAATATGAATTTGTAAAAAAAAATTGAGTGCTATAGGATTAAAATAATCGACTTAATGAGTCAATATTTCCTACTAGGTGAGGCTAACGATATTAAAATTTAAGGATTAAAAATATATTTTATATACTCCACAAAAGCCCTTTGCAACTAGCTTTGTACTACAAACAGATTGCAACTAGTAAGAACCGATATCACAACAAATATGTATTTTATATACTCCACATTATAGGCTCCAAGGGAAAAGAAACAAGGATACAAAAGCAGATTTCTAGTAATGCTATATAGGAAAAAGGTGCCTTGGTAAGCCAATTCAGGCCATGACAATTTAAACTCCCTCCTCTAAATTGCCATACACAACTCGAACAAAGTCATTTATCATATCATGCATCACAAATACCTTAAGAAACAATAAATCTAACATTAACAAAGCAATCTGAAAGCATGAAAGTCGCTAGTGATCAAAATGAAAAGGGTAGAAGTCTAATAGCCGATTGCAAAAATTGGTTTTTATTTTTTCTTCTTTATAAAAAAATCTCAATCTTCACATGAACAGAAATATATTGAGGTACAACGTTGAATAAATAAAAATAATCCAAACTTAAATAGAATACAAGTGATACTAGCCACAAATGACAAACTCCAATATTGTTGTTGAGGCATAATTGTGGAGGTTTCTTACGACTTGTGATATCACTAATATTGTTGGAATTAATATTTGGGAGCAAGCATATTTTGGAAATTAAAATACTCAATCATTACTTGTTGCCGCATGGATTCCTAAAATCATTTTGAAAGATAAATCGCTATTAGCATTTTGGTTAGCATTTTGGTTATGTTTTGTTTCTTTCTTTCTTTCTCATCGGATGATTTTGAAGATCACGCCTACATGTGCACACCCCCGATCGCTCCTTTGCAAAGAAAATATTATATTTTTGGGGTTTTTGGAATGTTATTTTACCTACCTAAATCTCGGGGGATTTTTTTAAAAAACCCCTGTTACGATTTAGTCGACTAAGCAACAATGCTTTAGTCGACTATTGGGGTTCCATTATGACACGAATGGGGGTTTTAAAAAGTCTCGTCCGAGATTTAGTCGACTAAGATCGTAGCTTAGTCGACTAAATATCCGAGATTTAGTCGACTAAGCTACGGTGCTTAGTCGACTAAATCTCGAGGAAATTTAAAAAAAAAAAAAGGTGCCCGCGTTTTAGTCGACTAAATCATGATTTAGTCGACTAAATAAAAAGGCGAAAGTGGAAAATAGTTTGGAAACAGGGGTATTTTGGTAAATAGTTATTTAATTAGAGGCATTTTGGGAAAAAAGCCCTTCATCTAGACCTTTCCCCCAAAAGCCATATTCTTTTCTCTCTCTTCCCTTTTTCCTCAAATAATATGTTTATATTCAAATACAAATAATAATAAAGATGGGGACCTGAATGGCACCAAAACGATGTAATATATAGTTGACTGAACAAAAACTTATATCTAGTGACAGGATATATAATAAACCCTATATATATATATATACTCCTCCGGTCCTAATTATAGGAGCAAATTACTGAAATTTGGAGGGATTAAGGAAGGAAGTTAAATTAGTTAATTATATATATTTTCCTAAAATACCCCCTTCCTCCTCCAAATATCTCCCTCCCTCCTTCCCCTCCCCCACTTTTTTTTCCCCTCACATCTCAACTCCTTTTTCTGTTTTCTGTCGATGTGATTGTGTTGGGACCGAAATTACTTCCCACTGTGTAATTATGAATGCGTATAAAAATGAAATTATTGAAAAAGGGAACGTGCGTTTTAATGAAGCAACACATATGAGGGACAGATAAGTTCCTGATCGAAACAAAGCTGATCAATAAATTAGTTAATTATTATTATTCAATTTAAATGAATTAGTTAATTCATTTAGAGGTAAATTCATTTAAAAGAATCAGGTCCACCCAATCATTATTAATTATTATCTATATAATAATAATTAGTTAATTATTATTATTCAATTTATATGAATTTGTGGTGATGATTATTTACCTCTATTGATCCTGGATATAAAACATTATTTTCAATCTCAACTCTTGATTATTGAATATAAATAGGGGTATTATAGAAAAAAAAATGACAAAAAGTTAAAAACTTCGCTTCTTATAATTGGGACCAAAACCAACTCCAAAATTTGCTCCTATAATTGGACCGGAGGGAGTATATATTCAATACAAATATTGTAACATACATAGATGCTAGGATATATAAACATAAATTTGTTATCACCTCACACACATACAGCCTATACAATAATTTTAGTGCAGCTACAGCGTCCCGACTTTCCTTTAGCTTGGGACTTTGAGGCCCTTTCCATCGTCTGTTCCTCCCCCCGAACTTCGAGGCCTCTCCCTTCTTCTTCACCAAATCTTTTAAAGACTTACCAATAAAATCTTTATATTGGTGGGATTTGAACCTATAAATTTATAGTTATAATTGAACCGCTTTACCAATTAGATCAATATTTGTTGGTTATAATGAGTACATTTTTAAAAACGTTCATTATGAGAACGGACTGGTTTCAGACTTTCAGGCTTCATTCACTCTTATTTTTTGGTCAACATTTATTACAGTTGAGTTGGGCTTTAAACCAGACTTGTATATGGGCCAGCTGTTTTAGGCCCTTCTGTTAGCCCTTATATATCTATGGTGTTTATGTCTTTGGGCCAGTGCCAATGGATTATTTTCCCAAGAAAAGAAAAGAATGACAAAAGGTCAGCGGCGTCAATTATTTTATCTTTACTCGATTTTCCTCTATGTTTTTTTTTTTAAAAAAAAAAAAAATTTATACAATTTAAAGAAAAATAAATGTAACCTATCAATTTTCTCTTTTGTTCGAGGACTTGATCAATATATTTTCTTATTATCCATTCCAGATTAGAGGGTAAAACAAAATCAGATTCGTACAATATCATTTTATTTCTCCACTTCCACAGGCACCAGCAATATGCACACTTAAAAATAAGGTTATGGATAACTGTCTCCATTCGTTGTCCCTAATCATGAACCATATAAAGGTTTATTTGGATTAAGGTTTCTAAGCTTAACTTTTTTTTGAATGGGATTTTGCAAACCAAAGTTAAAGTAAAAGTTAATTAGTGTAATGTGATTTATATTTAAATAACATTGTAAAAAAATTCATAGGAAAAAGACAAATTAGGAAGTCCAATATCACAAATATCAAGTCAAACTTGTGGGAGGAATTTGAGAATTGAAAATGCTCTCAAATGACTAATCTACCCTTGACAACATTTGATGAGTTGAATATGTTAATCTGTATGCTGAATTTGTTAATTGTGATTCTTAAATTATTATTTTTTATAGCTAAGTTGTTTTTGCATCACAATTAACAGCTTCATGACACATATTGACAACTTGAGTTTTTCAATACCAACAACCTTGAGGTAATATTTTGAAGTAACACATGTCAAATGTCACATACTACTTTGGTATAGAGAATAACAATATAATAATTGCAATTAACAACTTCAACATATATATTGATAACCTGAACTCCCCAAATATTGTTAGGGGTAGATTGGTCATTTGAAGGCATTTGCAAATCCCAGATTCCTCTCACAAGTCTGACTTGAGATTTGTGATATTGGAGTCTTTAATTTGTCTTATTGCTATTTTAAATATTTTTTTAAAGGATTTTTCTTATATTAAAAAGTCAGTTTTAGAATATTCAAATTTAAAGAAAAATAAAAACCATAATTTAAAAATGTTTCTTCAACCTTAAAGTGGTTTTTATGTAAAAAGTCAGTTGTTTTACAAACTATATGAAACATCATTTTTTTCGTCCAACTATTTTCAAAGTTCCAACTAACTTCTAAGACTTCTCAGCGCTATCCAAACAATCTCAAGATAAATGGTAGTTTTACCCATAATCAAGAAATGTTATTGTATTTTATCTATACAACCCGTATGAGTGAAATAATTTATTAAAAAAATATTTGTTTTATTTTTTGTAGGATTAAGTGCTAAAAAAAAAAAAAAAAAAAAATCTGTAACAGTTTCCGTCTCAAACTAAAATTAAAGATCATTTTCAAGTTAGCGGTTGGTTGAAGCAATTTTTGCTCTAATTTACTCTTATGGTTTTTCTTCTATAGTATTAATATAATAAAAATATATAATTATAATATTGTTACATTACATTAAAACACAATTTAATGGTTGAGAGTTGAGACATTAGGTTGAGAGGATTGTTTGTGAAGAGGCTCATTTCCCGTGATTAGGGTAATACTCATCCAGTCTTAAATATAGGATATAATTTGTAGTGTAAATTATACTACAAACTATGCCTTATATTTAGGACGGGATGTAGTATTTGCATTGCTCTATGATTTTTGTTCTAGACAATTACTTCACCTTATTTCATTAAGGTTTTTATTTTTAATATTGATGTTGCAACTGTATGTAATTTATAAAACTCATATTAACTTAATATCATTTTGTGCTGAATAAAAAAAATTCATGTGTACGCGACGCCACGTCCTCGAATATTTTGGCTTCGATCCCACCTCGCCTCTCCGTGACTGTCTCCATCTCTTTTCTTTTATAACTTTTTATTACTCTTACATACTTTCCCTTTTTTTTTTTTTTTTTAAACGTCTCCAGATGGATGACACCTATAAATTCCAAAGTTTATTCCTGATATTGATTTTGATTCTGCACCCTGCCTAAGGCCTGTTTGGTTCCCCCCATTTTCTATTTTTTTTTTTTTTTTTTTTTCAAATTGCTTTCTGCCACCAAATGGGCAAGGGGTGCAGGTGCTTTTGGTGCTGCGCCCCTGCCTTCCCTCAATTTTGGGATGCTTACCAAATGTTTTTTATCATGGTCTTTTTATATGAAATAAGTGGCATTTTAACATCTTAGGGCCAAAAAATGAAGGTGTTTTCAAGGATTTTAAACTCCAAAATTAAGTTTTTTTTAAAAAAGAAAAATTTAGAGTTATAAATCCTTGAAAATCATAAAATATTGAAAATAGCTTCATTTTTTTGTTCATAATATATTGAAATGTCAATTATTTAGGGTTAAGGTGTATTTTTGCCCTTAAAGTATGCGTTCAGGAGTAATTTTGCCCATGAAGTTTCAAACGTAGTAATGTTACCCCTGAAGTTTCAAAACGGAGTAATGTTGCCCCTCCGTTAAAAACCCTAACGGTCAATGTTAGGGTTTTTAACAATGGGTAACATTGCTCGATTTTTAAACTTTAGGGGGAATATTGCCCAAAAAAAAGTAGCGATTTTACCTTAAATTTCAAAAATCGGAGCAATGTTGCCCCTCCGTTAAAAATTCTAACGGTCCAACGTTAGTTAACTGTTAGGGTTTTTAAAGGAGAGGCAACATTACTCCGTTTTGAAACTTCGAGCAGAATATCGCTACGCCAAAATTTTAGGGGTAAAATTGTTCCTGGGCGCATACTTTAAGGGCAAAAATGCACCTTAACCCATTATTTTATGTAGAATTTATTGATCAAGAGAACTTTGAAAAACAAACATTTGGGAAAGGTTCGAAATTGAGGGGCAGTATGGGGCGCAACACCAAAAGTACTTCAGACACCCCTATCCATATCCAAACAGGGTCTTAAAAATTCTCCTTTGGCGTAGCCCCCACCTCCTCTCGCCCCCATATATATACATGCACCTTCTCTTTCTTGCTCTCCCAGATCCAGAGCCTGCAATTCTTCACTCTTGTTCTTCCATTTTTCACTGTGAAAAGTGTAGGCACTTGATGAGATGGGGTTGTCCGATTACATAGAAGCATTAGAATCAGAACGCAGTAAGATCCTTGTCTTCTCCAAAGAGCTTCCTCTTTCCTTGGACCTCGTTACCCATTGTAATTAATTAACCCTTTCTTTCTCATTCTCTCTGGGATTATTTTATTCCTTCTCTGATATGGCACCTCTGTTCTATTTTTTTTTTTTTTTTTTTGTGTGTGTTTTTAGCCATTGAAGCCTGTAGGCTACAGCTGCGTGGAAGGAGGACAACGTCGCCGGAGCAGAATTTGAAGGGCGGACAATCATGGGAATTGGAGGGACCTGTACTGGAGGAGTTCATACCCATCAATAAGAAAAGGATTTCCAAAGATGATGAAGAAGAAGATGAGCAACACTCACACAAACCCAAGATTTTCAAACATCATAAATCGGATTGGCTTAGATCCGTCCAACTGTGGAATAATAATCCACAATCCCCACTTAACGAGGTACCATATAACACATAGTTTAAATATTTATATTCCCTGAATCTTCACCCCTATGATATAATGATAGGTAACACGTGATATGCTTCCTCAATCTCTTAAAAAAAAAAAAAAAAGTCAATTTTATCTGATGTTCAGGATTAGAGGGAGGAGTATCTATGTTTATAAAGTCAAGGAAAGAATAGTGATCAATTAATCCTGACTTGGTGACGGAAAAAAAAAAATCTCAGGATATTCCTGGTCGGAAAACGTCGGTTTTGGAAGTAATTAAGGGAGATGGAGGCGCTTTTCAGCCATTTCACAGAGAAGCAACAAGTGTTGGAAAGACTACTACTGCATCAACGGCCAACAAAGCATCCTCCTCGCCAGCACCGCCGCCTCCACCAGCCGCCAGGAGCGACAAGAAAGAAGGACGCAATAATAATAATAAAAGGAAGCAACGACGATGCTGGTCTCAGGAGCTGCATAAGCGCTTCTTGAACGCCATTCACCAACTCGGTGGAGCAGATTGTGAGCAAATAAAAACCTCTTTGATCGCCAAAAAAGACGTAGACTTAGAGATAAAGGAAGTTAATTAGATAAGTGTTTATATTTATGGTTCTTCATCAAACTAATTTACTTAACTTATAAACTGATATATAATCTACTGATGTACAACATATACACTATGATGAAATAGCTTATTTAGCATCTCTTGACCTCTAAAAAAAAAGTTGACTGAGTCTTATATCAAAGACTGAAGTAGTAGATTAGAATCTGAATTCCTCATTGTCCTGTGAATATGATTATATATATATATATATGGTTTTTCCAGCTGCAACACCGAAGCAGATAAGGGAACTTCTGAAGGTTGATGGCCTAACAAATGATGAAGTAAAGAGTCATTTACAGGTATCAGAAGAAAGACGTTAGAACAATAGATATTTTAGTATTCGTATCAATCTTTTTTTCGCTGATTCAAACCTGAAATTTGACGTATAATTATTTATGGATATATATGTGGGCAGAAATTTCGATTGCACACGAGGAGGTCAAGCCCATTGATACAGAACAATGGCAATTCGCAAATGGCTCAATTTGTATTGCTGGGGAACTTTATAGTGCAACAACCGCCGCCGGGACATGCAGCGGCGGTGGCTACTTCGAAGGCTTCGTCAGAGAAAGTGACGACAACGATGCAGCTGCCCGGGATTTATGCGCCGGTGGCGTCACATGCAACTGGGATGGCACGGGCGGCGGTTCCGACGTTGGATTTGGAGAATTGTTGTTGGGGACGTTCAAATTCAGAGGACAGCGAGGTGGCTGATCATTCAAATTCACCATCGTCTTCCTCCACACATATTTGAGGATGATATTCCAAAAACAAAAAATATAAAACAAATAAATAATTTTATAACCAAATTGCAGTTCAAAGTGGTCTCGGATATTCTCTTCTCAATTATAGAGATTTGTAGCATTGTATGACATGGTTTTGTTTTAAGGAGGACAATCTTAAAAAACACTTTGTTCTTGTAGTTGATTAATTTGTGTGTTTATAGATTTTATTTTTTGATATATATATATATATATATATATATATATTTTACAAGAACTGTTCTATAGTTACAAGGAAATCCAATTTCGAGGGAAAAAAACAAAAAAATCTTATTCAGGGTGCGTCCAATGAGAAATTGAGAATCTTTAAAGTTACTGTTGCTAGTCTTATAAGAAAAGGAAAAAATTGTCCATAAATTAAATACTGGTAGGTTTGAAAATTTTATTGCTAATAAGTATAATGTATTTAAAAATGTAGAATATGAAATATTAGCGCTCATTACTCTTCATTGAGTTCACCACCTTCCTTTCCCTGGGAGCCTTTAATATTAAATCTACCTTAATAAAAAAAAAAAAAAATAATAAAGTGGGTCTTATATTAAAAGATCTGATGGAGTATTAGGCTAACAGACACTTAAATGACAACATCACTACTCATGAAATCAGATTCCCGGCCTATCTTTTGGATAGACTAGGGGAGATTTCTTATCTGGGCCATCTAGATCCCGTTCAGATGAGATATGGATGGCCCAGATTTATTTATTTTTTTTACTTTTTATTTTTTTTTAAAAAAATTATTTTAATGGGTAAAAAAACCTTAAAATAAAGATAATCTCTCAACTAATATTTTTTCAAAAAAATGATTTTTTAATTTAAAAATCACCAAATAAAAAATATTAAGTTTGGACTATCCATATCTCATCTGGATGGTCCAGATGAGACAAGCTCTCCCTGCCTATCCGGTTCCCACTACTCACTCCTACATGTTAACTTGAGCAACTTTCAGAAAATGTAGAACTTTAATTTGTTTTTTTGGGTACATTATTATAGGATATCATATTGTCTATTCTATACTTTTACCGATTTTTAATATAAGACATATTTATTTAATTTGATTAAATTAGTTAAATTAGTTAATATAACATATACTTTATAAAACACTATAACGACCTTCTTTAAAATAGGAAAAGTTGGATAAATATAAAAAATATGTTTTATATTTAGAATAAAGATCAACCTGCCTAACCTACATTAAGAATTGGAGGGGAGTATTTGAGTATCATTCAACCTAATTAAAATTTGTACTCCTAATATATATAATTTTATTATATATAAAGTTCGAACCCTCAAATTTATTTTAAAAAATAAAAATATTTCTATTTGAGACACAAATCCACAATTATCATTAGAGTTAAAATTAAGTATCTAATAATCCAACAAATTCTAGAATCTGAATCCTACATTTGAAGTGTAATTTAGGTAAAGACATATATTAAGGAGTGGGACAAGGGATGACATGAGATGGTAAATCCCTTTCTAGGATTGCCCAACCCAATATGCATTTTGAGGGCCCGATTGGTACAAAGAACTTGGTAGAGGAATTGGAATTTAATAAAGTTTCCTGCCGAAAACACGTTTGGTGCGCCAAGTGCTCAGGAACCCAAGTTCCCGGGCCCACCACTCTTCCCTCATATGTGGAACTTGAGATCCCACCAAAATTAGTGGAATCTCAAGTTCCCACGTCACCATGCATATTTTTGGACGGTTTATCCCTAAAATTCAAATTTGGTGGGAAAGTTCGAATTTGGCGATTTTTTTTTTCACGAGTTCGAACTTAACAAGAACATATTTTTTAAAATATATTTTTCCTTTTTATTTTGAATTAATTTCTTTTGAGGGTAAAATAGACATTTCTTAATTCTTTACCAACCACTACCCCTTCATTTTCTTTCTACCAAACAACTCAAGCCATCTTCCCTCATCTTTCAAATCTTTCTTTCTCTTCCTTTAAGTTCCTTTTCCTTTCCCACCATTCTTTGTACCAAACGGGCATGAATTGAGTTCTTTGGCTTCTTCTTCTTCCTCCACAATTATTTAATTACATATATATTCTAAATCAATTTTATTAGGCTCTCATGATTAAATTGAAAATTTGATTATAAATATGTTACTTTATTCAGTTTAGCTACTCCTCAAACATCAAACATTAGCATGTTGCCCAAATCATATTATTAAACAATGATTCATTTATTTCAGGCAAAAAAAAAAAAAAAAAAAACAATGATTCATTTATGGTACTTCTCTGGTCCTAAATATAAAATATAGTTTATAGTGTAATTTATATATTTAGAACCCGAGGAAGTATATTAATTTCTCAAGTAATTAACTCATAAGTTGTCCCTCCACAAGGCAGAAATTTAATTTGCACCTACTATAATGTAAAGCAAAGAATCTTGATGGGATCTTCTCCATTGTTGGAGAGACGTCTTCAAAATCAATATTATCCCCATCACCAAAGATAATAATAATACAACAAATCTCTAGGCTTAATCCATTGTTAATTCGATCAGACCGAAAAAATAAAAATCCAATGTTTCAACTTTAAGCATACGTTTGGCCGAAAAAAGAAAACATTAAAAGTTTAGTACATTTTAGCTTAATTTACTTATTTTAAATTATTAGTTGAACTAAAGAAATCATGAAAATTACATAACATGCTTGAATTTCTTCAAGGTTAACTGTTTCATAAATGAACATACGAGTATATTTTAAAATTTTGACATGCATTTTATTTAATAAAATAAAGTGATCAAAATTTACTGCTTTTTTTTTTGCCAACAAAATTTTATGAATTTATAGAGGATTTGAAATTAAATAAGTTACATAAAAATTTAAATTCCTATATTTTTAAGGCCAAAAATATTTATTCAAAATAGTTTTTAAAAGCATAAAGAAACTTAAACTAATAGGCCAAATTAAATAGATTGAGGAAGTTGTTAATTAATATCACATACTCCCTCCCTCCGGTCCACAATTACTTTAGCTAATTTATTAGAATCAATAAATGGTAGTTAATCAATTAAATATTTCTTAAATTGAAAAAAATCAACTTTACCCATATCAAATAAGGTGTTAAAAGAGAGAGAAAAATGCAAGAGTCATATTTAAATATTAATGGTAGAGGAAAAATTGACAAATAAGAATTAATTGTTCTCCAAATAACTTATATTGTAGAACAATATTGTATTCTTTCTAAAAAACGACTTATATTGTGAACTAGAGGGTGAGTATTTTTCTTAAAACATCCTAATTATTTTCTTTAATTTTCTTCATTTGTTGAGGGAAAGTCAATAAGACTAATTTGAGAAGAAAATTGATAAATATATATGTAGAATAAGTTTTATATTTAAGATTAATATTAACTTTTTAATTAAGTCATATATTAAAAACCAGAGGAGTACAATTTTTGTCACCTCTCATACCTAATCTTTTTTCAATTCCAAAAACCTTTGGATTAGTCTTTGATTTACACGTAATATTTTCTAAATGACCCTAAAGCTTAAGATACGAACATTGAATCTAATTCAACCACTTTGGTCAAAACTTTATCAAGAAGGATGTCGCTAATCAATCAATCCTCTCTAATTAATAATTATCAATATATAGTGTGTTAGGTATATGTTGGATATTCTATTCTGAATTACTCCCACGTAAATTACTATAATATTCTTTCTTATCCTCAAATATATATCTCTTAATTGATTAATTAAATATATATCTCTTAATTGATTAATTAATAATACAGTTAATTCATGTCAAATCTTAGAAATATTCACTAACGAAGCGAGATAATCCCAAAACACAATCTTAAGCTTCTACTTGAAATTGTGGAACACTTTGTCCCCCGAATCCTATTTTAACATTATTAATTATATATTCTTTTTCATGTTAATTTGTATATTTTCATTTAAGTATATGTTTGAAGGCGTGAAGGATCAGATCAATGAAAGTTAAAGTGGAGATCATTTTTACCAAACCATAATGTGTCACTGTTAAAATGATTTTCATGACCCTAATTAACTTCGAGGGGTCTCTTCCTTCATCAATGGGTTAACCATGACAAAATTTACCTATTCAATGTACACTTTTTTTCCCCTCTTTTTTTTTAAAAAAAAAAAAGATAAGATTCATAAAGCTTTTGAGATTCTAATCTTGACTAGTAATTTGTACTTTGTAGTAATCAACGTAACTAAGCCGACCAAAACGCTGCATGGGGGTTTATCCTTATTATAAGCTTATGCAATTGATTAATATTATTTTCTTAATAGGAACAAATGGATTTTAATTTTTTTAATTATGCGACAAGAATTTTAAACCTTCATTGACGTTAGCGCCTTACAACATACAAATTATTGGTAACAACACCTATAGAAATATAACAAAAGTATAGTTTGAGTTGTGCCGAGGGTGGGCACTGTCTTTATGAGATATTCCGCACCCCCTAGCAGCACTTTTCAAGATAAAATGAACCCTTCTGCCAAAAAGCAAGATAACAAAACAATAGAAAGATAACATTGTAATTCATGAGAAGAAGAGGGAGGATGAGAACTTGTAGTGGATAGAGCTCAGTGTTAGTTGATCCTGATCCTTTGACCTTGGTTGTATATGGCCAAGCACAAAATACTGACTCTTTAGAGGGTCAAACTATGTTACCATTGAGCAACTATGATGACTATTAAATATATTTAATGACAATTAAAATGAAAATTATAATTCAAGAATTAATGATGATTTAGAATCATTTAATGCAATTAAAACATGTTGATTAAAATACAGTTATCTCCAACGGTCAGTTCAAAGTCTCATCATATTAGCTTTTTACTAACTCAACTTTATATTTTATTATATATTGAAGCATTTTCAATCTTAAGTTATGAGACTTCTTCCTTTAACACATACACACAATATTTATAACAATCTTATCCCTACCCTACCCGCCTAGTTTTTGGCTTATTTTCAACTCTAGATGAGTGATTAACATAAATTTTAGTCATTTGCTTAATTTCAGACAGATTAGTGCATAAGCATGCCATGCCATGATAAATACATGAGACTACCCTCTTCGAAAGCATAAGGTATCCTACTCATGCGTTCTCTCTCTCGGGAGTTTGAGGAGATTGCTTCTCGGAGAGATGAATCCCATGCCCGAAGGGTATAATTCCCCTCTTTGAATTCTCCATGTTAAACCTGGCAAGTATTTTGTCAATGTATTGAGCCTGGGATAATGCCAAAACCGTTGTTCTTCGGGTCTCGCAAGAGTTTAATACGAAGAACATAATTGGCTTCCCCGAGGTCCTTCATATCAAAATGTTTGCTGGCCCCACTATGCCCAACAATACCTGCGATTTTCAGAAGGAGTAATCATCCACATAAAGTACCAAAAGATACCGCATTACCTTGGATCCTTTTATACACACACACGGCTCATCGGGGCTTTCTCAAAGCCATAAGACTCAATGGCTTGATCAAATCGTGTTCCATGATCTGGATGCTTACTTAAGTCCATAAATGGACCTCTCAACTTGCATACCATTTCTTCTTGCCCTTTGGCCATAAACCCTTTTGTTGCTTGCATATAGATTTCCTCTTCCAAATTTTCATTTAGAAAAGCGGTTTGACATCCATATGCCAAATCTCATAATCAAGATTGGTCATAGCCTTGACCTAAGAGAATCCGGATAGACTTGAGCATGGCCGTGAAAAGGTTTCATCATAATCCACTCCTTCTCTTTTGGGAGTACCCTTTCGCCACCAATCTAGCTTTGAAGGTTTCAACCTTCCCCGCCCGATCCTCTCTTTCTCTTGTAAATCCACTTACACCCAATGGGTCTTACCCCTTTAGGTGCATCTACAAGAGACCAAGCGGTTGGAATACATAGAATCCATTTCACGATTCATAGCCTCGAGCCATTCCTGAGCATCAACATCTCCTAGTGCTTCGTCATAACTCGTGGGATCACCATCTTCTGCGATGATGTCATCCTGATTTGACTCACCCAACAAGAGATATCTTGCAAGTTACGAATCAATCTCCCACTACGACTTTGTCGCACTTGATGTCGTGCATCTACGGGGGTCCACATTTTGTGGGTTGACAATTTCTAGATGAGGACCCTCGTTAAGTGGATCAACCAATTCATGATTTTGTTCTTCATTTAGTTCAACATCATGCTAAACTTTTGGTTCTGTCTCTGGTTCCTGTGTATGTTCAGATACATTTTCCCCTCTTTGAACAACCACAGGAACAAAAGCTGAAACCCCTTGAGGTTGTGGTGAAACTTGATCTCGAGACTAGCTCATCAAGAATAACCTTACTTCTTGGCTTATAGTTTGTCATATAGTCCTCCTCTAAGAAAGTCGCGTGAGTGCTCACTATGACCTTCTTTTTCTTGGACTATAAAACAACCAACCTCTCAAGGTTCCTTTAGGATAGCCTACAAACATGCATACTTGATGCGAGTCCATCTTGTCCGGTTTTGTTTCAAGACATGTGCCGGAGCACCCTAAATCCGAATATGATTCATGGTGGGCTTACACCCTTTCCACAATTCAATTGGTGTCGTTGAAATCGACTTGGACGGAGCTAAGTTCAATAGATACATAGTCAGTTTCTAAGGCATATCCCTGAATGAATCGGAAAGTGATGAATAACTCGAGCATAGATCTTGTCATTTCTAAAAGGGTTCTATTTCTCCTTTCAAAGCAACTCCGTTCTGGGGGTGTCCCCCGGAGAAGATAATTGTGAAACTATCCCCTCTTTGGTCGGGTAAGACCAACTCTCCGATAGGTATTCACCCCCTCGATCGAGATCGAAGAGTCTTAATTTGAACACCTAGATGCTTTTACGCCTCGCCTTAAACTCTTGGAATTTTCCAAAAGCTTCGCACTTGTGACGCATCGGTACACATGTCCAAATCTAGAGTAATCATCGCAAATGTGATGAAATACGATACCCGCCTACGGCTTGGACATTTATTGGTCCACATACATCAAGATGTACCAATTCCACTGAAGTGTGGCACGTTTTCCCTTGGCCTTGATTAACATAAATTTTAGTCATTTTCTTAATTTCAGACAGATTAGTGCATAAGCATGCCATGCCATGATAATAAATTATATTTTTACGCATCAGGAAATTGTTAATCACCAAGTTTAAACTTGGATTTTATCCCAACTTCATCATTTAAGGCAAACAAATTAAATACTTGTTATCACTGTAAGAGATCAAATTCATTTGGATCTTTTTATGGAACAACTTGCCTGTGCCATTTGATTTCAAGTCTCCTTATAGATGGGTTATATAATTTCTAGAATTGTAAAACAAGTAGGCCTAGTTGATTCGAAGACCACCTATTTAAGCATCGTATAATAAAATAATATATAATAATATGGCTGTATACTAGTGTTAATTAGACAAATTAATGCTCTCTTATCTCAAACATAAGTCATTTCTAACTAATTTACATATATCAATAAAAAGAATTAAAACATTAATTTTTTCATAAAATTCAAATAATTTATTATATTACTTATTAATTACACTAAACTTCAATATTATATTAATGTTTACTCTCTCTCATCACTACTTTTATTAAATATGGGAATTAATTCAGAAAAAACGTAATAATACTCATTGTAACTAACATATATCTTATAAAAAGTATTAAAGAACACTATAGAATGCGTCATATGATAGAAACTCAGTAGCTGTATATATATGTAAAAAGTAGCTATATATAGTGTTTTGAAAGGATCTAATATAGGTGAAAAAAATGATCTATAGTGTACAATAAGAAGCGTGTGTATAGTGGATAAGAAAACAAAAAGTGATATAATTAATGAAATTTTGACTCATTTTTTTTTTGTAAGGCTATGTATGTTTAAATCCTACAATCAATATGAGGATTTTGAATATGACTATATAGTCATGACACTTGCCCTAATTAACCAAGTGTAAATGCTATATATGGTGCACGTGTGAGCTATAAGACTTGAATTTTTCTTTCAAAAAACAATAAAAGAAGACAAAATAGTGAAGTTGGAGCCTTGTGTTTCTATGGATTCAGTTTCGCTGCTCATTTGGACTGTTCACATCAAATTTAATTTTTTAATTGTTGATTTTTAAATGAAAAAATTATTTTAAAAAATATGTTAGTTGGGAGATTATCTTTATTTTAGATTCTTTACTCATTAAAATAATTTTTTTTTAAAAAATAAGAAGTAAAAAGAATAAATTTGGATTATTTAGATCCTATGTAGAAGATCTAGATGTTCCTCTACTCATCCTTTTGGATGAGTAGGAAAATTGGATCCATGTGTCTATGGGATTATTGGAAACAGAAATATAATATATGGCTCTATGTGTAGGACAAAGCCAATTCATATTATATCAGTGTGCATGCGGGAAGCATATACTCTCCCCAGCACTTCTTTGCCTGTCTCTCCTCATCTTCAAATTTGACCGTCGAAATTTTGATCCAAGCGTCCAAAAATCTTTTTCAAACTATCTCATACAGTAAAAATTATTGCATGTGGTATTTTGAAAAAGATAATGTGTCTCATTCTGAACGTTTGGATCAAAATTTTGACGGTCACGATCTGAACATGAGGAGGGATGGGCAGAAAAATAATGAGCAGAGAAACCGGACTCTGTGTATGTGTGCGTGATGCATCTGATGACGTTGCCACCAAAATCACCTAAATAGGTTATGCTAGCTCCTTGGAATATGCTAGGATATTTCATATTGTTTCATTTCTACTATTGTGTTGTGGACTCTGTGGAGTATATTCTCTTTTGTTTACATTATCTTTTACTTGCCAACATGGAGATAAGCTAATATTAAATATTTTGTATTATTTTATAATATGTATATTCTTACAAATAAAAATTGATTCAAAATTAAAAAATAGCAGACGGTCTCAATCAAATCTTGACCTGGTTTATTTTCCAAGATTATATGTCGATGCACTTTACATCAAATGTTTTTAAAAATGATCGTATTTAAACTAAAATGCCTGGTCATCATTTTAGATGGGGTTCTCCTTACTAAGAATATTATTGTTGAATTCACACATATATCACGGCTTGTGTAACTTTTTTTTAGTGTATATGGCAGATGGCTTGTGTAACTTTAATCGTATGATAGTATTATTCCTGGTGCAATCCAAAAAATAAAGAATTTAATTATTTTATGTACATCAAGAATCTAATTATTTTAGTACATAAACGATTTCATGTGGTGGCGTTTTTATAAATTTCACTATGAGCGACAAAGCAAACTCCTTTGATTGATGCCTTTTTATACTCTTGAGATCTATCAATCATATTAAGTTGAGCTCTTTTTTTATTTGGCCACTATGATATATACGAGCTCAAATCTACGCATAAGGGTGGATATTCCCATTAAAAATACCCACATTCCATTAAAAAGATAATCCCCAAATCTATACTAGAAATGTATATATAGCTGAGTTAAAAAAATGAAATGTGTATGTATATACTAGAAATTAAATTTGAAATATAAAGAATGCATATTGTAACTTAAAATATTGATTTTGAGGGAGTTATTTATAATTTGAAATTCTTCTATTTTCCCTCCAATAAAGCACATATTAAAGTAGCTTGGTGTATATACACACACACAAACACACACATATGTATTATATACCTGTGTGTGTGGGCGAGCGTGTAGACACACACTTATATTGTATTGTCCCATCCTTAATATAATATTTAGTTAACTAATTTGGGGAGATTATGAAAATTAAATAAATTAATTTAAAGTATATTTATATTTATTATTTTTCTTCAAATTAATTTATGTGGCTTATAAACTGATATATAATATGATATATATAAATATTTAAGAAAGATTATATACAACATAAGCTATAATTAAGTAATTTATTTAACTTTCTTAATAATTTAAATAAATCAACTGAGTCTTATATTAAGTCCAGAAATTGGGCGCACTAGTGTATAGAAAACTTTATTAATTAGATCTTTGTGTGTGTGCATCTGTGTTTGAGGCTTTGAGCATTGAATCATTTTATACGTAGTGGTATACGGTCAGTATCGATTGTTTTGAATGATTAAGGTACATATAGCTTGCTCCAAAAGCATTAATTAATGGATTAAACGATAAGTTCTGTGGATTAAATATATATACTACATTTGATTGAATCCTTTGAAATGTGGACTTTGAATTAAGGGATTTTGTCGAGCATGTGTATATATTTATAAGAGTTTGAACTTTGAAGATATAAATCTGCCCCTTCAGTGCATGTAAAGGCCACTTGACTCTTAAAGCTTGTGGAAAAACGATTACGTTCACTAAAGAACTTGTTAATAAGTAGATAAGCATTAAAGTTTCATATTCAAATTAGAATAATTAATAAACCCAGATTCATCATGTTCCATTTATTTTTATATTTATTCATGCATGCACGATCTAGTTGTCACTTAATTCATCCATTAATGAAGTCTTCATGCATTATCGTTTTTACTTTCTTTCCCAATTTTATAATTGACCAAAACGAGATGATTAGTAACTGGACACGATCTTTTGTGTAATCTGTTAAACCTAATAATTACAGTGTTAAATGACCAACAACTATACAACCACTGTGGGATCCAATGAACAAATATAATCACCAAAAAGTCTCAATAATAAGTGAGAAATATTGATCATTTGTTATTTTTTATATTAAAACTTATCATGCATATTGCTTATTATTTTGTTGTGAAACTATTTTGTTATTATATTTCTTTTTTGGGACCTCGTAATGAGTTTCCCACATAGGTCATAGGTGTGCTTTATATTTTTGTAAAACCCGTGAGTGTGAGAGAGAGAAGCATGTTATATTTATTATTCCATAAATATGTTGTATTTATTCTATAAAATGCTTTAATGATTTGTATCTTAATTAAACATTCTTAGTTTGTGAAGATGCCTTAAAGGGATATTTATTCAGAGAACAAGTTGTAAATTATTGTCGTAAATTGTGTACTTCATCGGAAATTAATAAACATTAAAAAGTTTTTTTTTTCCAGAAAATAAAGAATATTGATGATACTTTCTTTGGTTCTTATTATAAGGCACCAACTAATAATTCTCACAAACTAATAAAAATATTTAAAGTCATTAAATTTGTCCTAAAATTTAAGTAATTTTCAATATTACCGTTACTAATTACACTAAATTATAATATCTTATTAATTTATTTCTCTCACCCACTACCCTTATTAATTATGGACATACGTGGAAAAAAAAAAAAGATTTTAAGGCACTTTGGAAACAAGTATGTGGCTTATAAAAAAGACCAAATAAACTTGTTAGTTGATGCCTTATAATAAAAATCAAAGGGAGTATATAATTAGTGCTGACGTTTACTTAAGACATACATAGATGTAATATTAGAATGATATACATTAAAATTTACAACAAGTTAATCTCTTAAATTCAAATAAGTATAGACTTTTGATCTACATGTTTTTCTCTTCCCATCACTACTTTTAGTCTCGTATTTCTCATTTAAAACAAGAAAAAACATATCTTTGATCCTTATTAATTATATTTCAATTTTATCGGGGGAAAAAAAGATTTCAATTTGTTTATCCTCCACTTAAGTATGTTTAGAATATAACCTCAATTTGCCCAAGATATAAAAAGATGAAACTTGTGCTAACAAATGTTGCTCCAGTTGATAAGGATATTGGCTTATAGCCATAAAGTTGTAAGTTCAAATCTCACCGATGTAAAGATTTTATTGTGGATAATCTATAAGTACTTCTGTAAACATTTTTTTCAGTTGGACGCATGCCTTGCCCTTGTAAGTCCTGAGACCCAACTTATCTATATTTTTTTATATAAGAAAACGACGAAAATTGTTGAGCAGGGAAATTTTAGGATCCGTAGTGAAAATTTTGTTTAACTGAGTCTTATTCTTCAAACAATCAAATTTTTACATTGAAACTAAATTTCAATGTAGAATCGATATCCTTTCGCACAAGTGTTTGGGAAATACTCCCTCCGGTTCTAATTATAAGACAACATTTGAGAGTTAGTTTTGGTTCTAATTATAAGACAACATTCTAATTTTTGTCAACTTTTTCCTAAAATAGCACTATTTTATTTTTTCAAATGTGTTTGGTTTTTTGTGATTACATGTGTATGTGTGTGTGGATATACAAATACATATATATAGACACACACATATATATATGTGAGTGTGTGTGTATCTGTTTATATATATGTGTGTATACATATATGTATATCAGTGTGTATATATGTGTGTGTACATATATAAACACACATATATATACATATGTGTGTGTGTGTATATATATATATTTTTCTGTGTGTGTGTTCATATATATATGTGTGTAGATATATGTATGTATATGTGTGTGTATCTATATCTATATCTATATGTATACATATATACTCTGTGTGTGTGTACAAACATATATGTGTATATAGCAAGAACATTATTTCAATTAAAAAACGTGTGAAAAGAAAAATTCTAAGTCGGAGAAGTATGTAGTAGGGGTTGTTAATTCACTTTTACTTATGTCATTTTAAATTTATATAAGGGCATTTTAGAAAAATGAGTAAAGTTAACTAATTTAACTTCTCTCCTTAATTTCCCCAAAATCGGTTAAATATGTCCTATAATTAGGACCCGAGGGAGTACTAAAAAAAAAAAGCAATTTTCCCAATAAAACCATGGTTTGCGTTTAGGATAACCAAACAGGTGAAGAATTTAGAAATGGGCATTCTGGTTCAAAACCATGGTTTGGGCCTTTGAAGCCATGTGGTTTCAGAATGTTATTTTTTTAAAAGCTATTTGAAACCATCCAAACACTTTCATCAAGATAATTTTGTTCAATATAACCACACAAAAAAAAAAAAAAGAAGATAACTTAATTCACAAAATCATATTCTACTCAGAATCTATTTTCTAAAATCATTTTTATTATTTTTTTCCCCAAAAGCTAATTTTCAAAAGGAAATATAAATAAGCTCGTTACATATTTATAACAGCTCTTTAAAATATTAATTATGACTAGCATAGAGTTGGTATGGCAGTGTAAAGCCATGCTAAATCTTTTTGGGTTTTGAGTTCGAATTTCAAAGGAGCACCCCTGTTGGGTTGGGGAAGCCATAAACCCCAAACCGAATACCGGATAATAACATCAAAGAATATCAATTATGCTTTATTTTTAGTAAGTTTCTTAGATCCAATTTTTTAAATATTTTATATTTCTTTTTCCTTGGTATAAAAGAGGGACTAAGCCTAAAAGGACATCAGAAATTAAATAGTTGAGGAATTAAATCCCAAATAATAATTTTTCACCAATAAAGCCCAAAGAAGTAGGCCATTCTTAGTGCCATTACAGTATTGTGGGCTATCCCTCAGAAAATAGCCTTACAACAATAAAGCCCAAAGCACCATCAACTTTGTCACACTAACATGCTTATTGCCCGAAAGCATACTTCTCCATTCAACAAAAGGGATATACAAGTAACTCTCTGCTTCTATTTTTTGATTCATTGCTTTAAGGGAAAACGATAGAAAAGGAATATGGAAATTGGACAATTTTAAATTGGGTTTGTTACATAGTATTGATAAGGTAATGATTATACCTGATAAACAATTCACAACTCATTTTATGGGAAATATTTGTTTCTAGTTTTTGTAATTTCCAAGTTCTTCTATTAAAACAATTCACTTCCTATAATTTTTAGTCCTTATAAGTTTCTTTTTTAAAACAGTTATTATAATTCTTAAACTCAATACAATAACAATAAATCTTATCACACTATGTGAGGTATTCCTTAACTCAATAAAAGTATAGAATTTTAATTTGTTTTAAGTTAAAGTTCAAGGATTAAATTGAAAGTTGAAAGAAGTAGAAATTATATTTTCTCAGGAAACAAAGAGCATACTTCTCTACTATGTTGGTATTTTAAGAGAGATTAGCTTCTACTGCTGAGAATTGATACATCTAATAAATAAAAAAATATGCTCGACTATGTTTGGTATTTTAAGAGAGATTAGTTTCTAATGCTGAGAATTGATACATCTAATCCAAAAAAAATAAGTTAATGATTAATGCTTCCCTTTATTCATAAATATAAAAGCTAGATAATTAATTTGTGGGTCTTAAGAAAATTAATTTAATTAATTATTTGTAAAAAAATGTATTGATTTTCTTACCATCTAATCATTTGCAATGATTAGTCTTCCATATTTTTTTAATAGGTACAAGTATCTTTATTGTGGAAGCAATCATGTTTAAGGCATAATTGGACATTAGGCATCTCTCCCAACAGAAATTCAATCTTTTGGTTCACCATATATATTTTGAGGAATTATTCTCTTCCGCTATACCCAATAATTGTTGGTACATCACTATAGATTCGGCAATATATAACACTTAATAAATAACAGTTACAACAAATAAACGTCATGTATGTCAAGGTGGAGGTCACACAATAATTATGATGCTTAAAAGCAACTGTTAATCATGCACATCTCCATGTATTGTGATACAGAATTCACAAAAACACAAAATAATAGTTATAGTTAATAACCGTTATTTATTTAATGATAAAAATAGAGGCTTTAATGAAGATGTTGGCAAGTTTTGACCGCCACACAAGGCGTCTTGCGGCATAGCCAACAAGTTGAACAAGAAGTTGAACCTCACACTTCATCAAAATGACATTGAAAATGACTCGCAGTTAAACCCTTCATCTCCTTTCTTTGATTATGAGAATGAGGAGGAGGAAGATGAAGAGACAACATTGGTGGTGATAACTGAACACCACTATTTTAAAATATAAAAAATTGTTAACAAAAACACCTTAATAATTCACGATGATTAATTAAAAACTGTAAAGTATTCTCATAACACCAACCTACTTAAAAGTTCTAACTTAATAAATGTTACTTAAAGGTTTTGAAATTTTTCCTCTTCCTCATACTGACTTTAGGTGCCTTCTCATTATCTGATGATTGTCAGGAGAACTAGGTACCCTTTCATTATATTCTGTTCAACTTCCAAGACGTGCAATGATGGTTTTTCCATGTCCTTTCTAGATGTCCATTTAAACCCCCGATTGTGATTTTTGTTTTCCTTCATTGTCCTCATCTTTGTTCTTTCGATTGCCAAGATGAAACACCATACGGAAGACATGCTAGAAAACACTTAGCATCATCCTCCACCTCCTACTTCTCCTCCCCAACATCCACCATCGCTACCTTCGCCTCCACCACCCCTTCTTCTGCCTCCACATCCTATACTTCTTCAACTAGAAGCAATGTTGAGGCGTGCAAAACAGATTGACTATGTCGCAAGGAGGCTTTCTGGATACTTTTCCAGTATAAATAGGAAGTTGAGTCTCATACTTGATGGGTATGATATTGACTATGATCCTAACAATGATCATGACTACTCTTTTGGCGATGAGTAGCGTGGTGATCTCATCAATTCATCGACTACTCGCCACTATTCTTCTTTTTTTAATTTTTAATTTTAAATATATTTTTAAAAAAGAACATATCTAATGGTTCTTATAAAAAAAAAAAAAAAAAAAAAAACATTCTTGAAATAAAATATAATAGTTCTTAGACTGTTCTTTCTAAAAAACCATCATGAATTCAAAAATAAATAATGGTTCTCTTGAAACAAGAGTCATGTAACTCATGGTGTAGGAAAAGGAATAACAATTTTCAAAAATCTCTAATCAAGTTCATCTATTTTTTTTTTCTCTAATATGATGATTGATATATGCAACCATGCACATATTAAAATAAAAAAAAGTCAAATATATAATGGTTATTAAGAAAAATCTATCACTTATTAGAATACCACTTCAAATTCCTAACAGTTATTAAAAACTAACCATAACCATTTATACAATATAGTGATTTGTAAAATTAAAGGACGTGATGGCTCGACAATTCACAAAACCCGCTCTCTATAAATGTCCAAAAACTGAACTCTAGTTCTCTACTTCCATTTCAACTTCTCATAGACAACTACAAGCTTATGGACAAACACAAGAGAAATTTTGCTTCATCATCTGGGGACAAATCGAAAGATGAACTCCTTCCTCTATCAAGCCTTGAAGGGCTCATCCATATGACCTACGAGCTCTATCGTATACTTTGTCTTTTTCTTTTTGTTTGTAAAATGGTGATTGCATAATCAACCACCAAAATTTAAGGAAAAAAGTGAAATACATAATGGTTATTAGTAAAACTCATCACTTATTATAATACCATGCAAATAAATAACTGTTGTAATTAGTAATCATTATATTTTGTCTCAAATAATGATGGTTGTTACACAAAATCCGTCATGATCGTTGGAAACATTTCCCTTTCCCCACGTTGATGATAATAATCTGTAAATGTTTTTCTTCATTCTCCGATGATCATGTACGAGGACCAAGTACCCATTCATTACCCACCACTACACGGGATTGCTCCTCTCAACTTCCAAGATGTACAATGATGGTTCGAACCTGTCACTTTTAATCTATTTAAACTCCTCATTTCCTTATTTTTTTTTCATAAATTTATTCATCATCCTCCACTATCCTCTCAAGATGAAACACCTTGTTGTAGACTGTTTAGAAAATCCCCAGCATCATGCTCTTCCACCTCCTTCTCCTCCTCCATAACCTCTACCTTCTCGTCCTCCTGCTCTTGCTCCTCCACTACAACCTCCTCCACCTCCTCCTATTGTCTTGGAGCCTATGTACTCTTTAGAGAGATCAAAACTCACATAGTTCGAGGTAGAAATGTGTTTTAATGAGTTGGTCTCTTTTAGGAAAATGTTTATTTAATTTATTTAAGAAAATGTTTATTTAATCTCACACGGAAGAATAATTGATTTGTGCCTAAAGAGGTTCTAAAAGCCTCAAACGGCATAAATCCCTTTTCAAAATCTTTATTATTTTTATTTTCATAAAAAGAGATTTTTTCCATTTTATTTTCCTATATAAAAACGTGTTTAATCAATTTTCTTCTTCCTTTTTATAAAGAAAACTTCGGCAACCCATTCGTATTCCTAAGAAGACTAATAATTTCAAACGGTTTATCAAGGAACCTAAATGTCTAAGGAGGCTTTAAAAACCTCACATGACACTGGTTAAAAAAATGGGTGCAATGTTAGAGAAGAAGAGAAAAAACACCCAAACAAGTCATCATGAAGCACAATAAAAAGTGAGAAGAATTAAAGTTCATGCTTCAAAAAATACATATCAAGCTAAGAGATGAAGGATGCATACCTCCTGATCTTCTAGTTTAGGCAACACACAAGTGCTACTGGGTATGCCATCGCAACACCAATGGAAGGAGATCGTCATAATGGCAACAATATAACATCCTAGTAACATAAGTGTAAGAGGGGTCAAAGATAACAAATAAAAAAATAGAGCAGTGATAGGACGAAGATGGAGCACAAGAAAAGACAAACAAAATAAGAGAGATTGGTATTACAAAAGAAGAAAATTGATAGGAGTCATCACAAACAAAGAGAAAGGGAAAAGTTAAGGAAGAAGGAAAGAATAGAGGAACGTGGAAGGTAAAACAAAAAAAAAAAAAAAAAAAATCCAAATCGCATGGAACTGTATCCTCTAGCCATTAGCATCAAAGCATTATATGTGCGACAACAACCCTAGAATATTGGTTTTCCTCGGGTATAGATAAGAAGAAAAAAATAGAAGAGAGAAGGAAAATAAAAAACAATAAGAAAATAAATCAAACCTCACAATATTGGATTCTTCCGTTTAGCCATTGGTGTTGAAGCATCACAGGCGTGACACCTGATCATAAGAGGCTTTCTCTAGGCGTATGAGGAAAAACAAGATAAAAAATAGATTTTCCTCTTTTTAGGCACCTCTAACCATTCACTGCCTCTTTTTTCTTCATATTTTCTTTGTCTTTGCCTCCCCCAATTTTTTGTGTCTCTTGCTTCAATCATTGCTCCCCTATTTATAATCTTAAATCAGGGTTTTCCTCATAAATGATTTTTTTTTTAAATTTTATATTTGTTATTAAAAAAATTTCATAACTTGACCCAATCACTATCAATGAGAGATTTTTATTATATTTTTTTTATTAATTTTCCTAATTTTAAACCTAATCACAATCATTGAGAGAGTTTTTTGTTTTAATTTATTTCCCCACAAGAAATATCCTAATTTAAACCTATCAACATAAATGAGAGATAATTTTATGTTTTAATTTTTTTAAAATATTTTCTGCATAAGTAATTTCCTAATTTAAACTTGTCAACGTAAATGAGAGATATTTTTTTTTGTATTTTTAATTTCTATTTATTTTTTCCCTCCACAGTGACTACTCACTAAATTTCCTAATTCAAATATCAATCAACATCAATGAGCTGAATTATTTTGAAATTTGTTGTCATTTATTATAATTCTCAATTGCAAGACAATCACCATTAATGGTGATCATTTTTCAAATTCCAATTACAGTTCAATCACCATCAATGTCATTTTCTTATTAATTTAGATATGCAAGGATCAAGAAGGATTTTTATTATTATTTTATTTTAAGTGGGGCTCAGACAAAATAAGGTGTTCACACCTAGTATTGCTCTGATCAAAGATTCCTTTTGTATTATAGGAAGTTGTCAACCCATTGCTTTAATTTACGGTTCCTACCCCATTGTTCTCTTGGAAGTAATTTCTGAAGATATGGATCCTCAAGTGAAAATCTCTCCTTTTTTGGAAATATATATATATATATATATATATATATATATGTATATATATGCAAAAGTTACTTCCATAAAATCGAAATGGATGTGATGAATGAACTAGTTTAATTGTACCACCAAGACGCAATAAAGTATCTAAGGTGACATTAAATTGCTCTTGTGAAGTTATGTTTTCTTTGGAAAACCAATTATTGCTCTCATCGAAGATTCCTCTTGTGTTACAAAAAATTGTCAACACATTACTTTGATTTAAGGTTACTACTCTATTAATCTTTTCTTTTTTTTTAAGTAACTTCGGGAGATATAGATCCCTAAGTAAATACTTCTTCTTTTTTGGAAGTATCCATATCTCTGAAAGTTACTTCAATAAGATCAATAGGGATGTTATGAATAAACTAGTTCAGTTGTACTGAGAGTCATACATGAACAGATGAATACGTGCAGCCAAAGTTGTCAAACTCGCTAGTTTAAGAAAACTCGTATTGTAAACTTGAATCGTAAACTCAAAATAGTTTATTTTTAACTTTAAATAGATATTAATAGTGTATAATTAAATAATTAAAATATAAAAATAACAACAATTTGATTTTAAAAAATTTTAAATTCAAATAATTGAAATTAAACCCATCAACATTCATAATTTATCATATTTAACAAAGAAATTTCTATAAAATTTATATTCAAAGCCGCTGAACATAATCAAATCAAAGAAGTTAATACAAGTTTAACGGTGAGCTAACACGATTTTGTAAGCTAGAAATATAAAAACGGTAACATCGAGATATTAACTCATGAGTTTAACTGAGTTTACAACAATCACGAGTTTACCAATGACTCGACTCAATTTTGTAGGCTAAAAACGTAAAAAGGCTCAACACGAAGAGTCAACTCGTGAGTTTAACAATAATGCCTACAACATTTGTGAAGTCATGATGCGATAAAACGTTCAAGGTGACATATTAAAATGCTTTTGTAAAATTATGTTTTTTTTGGGAAACCCATTATTGCTCTAATTGAAGGTTCCTCACCTATTTTCGTATTAAGCAGGTTGCACCAAGTTAAAAACTCTAAAATTCAACATTGTGATTAGTCCTAGACTCTTCAACGTGAAAGCTTATGAGCTACTTAGTCTCGATTCTATCTAATAGAGTAGTATTCTCACATAGAATAGCCACGCACTTTGGGATGGATCAAAATTTTCATAGCTTTGTGGCTAAAATCAATTGTACTCCTGACCTATGTATCTCATAATGTAAGTGTTCACATATACCTTATGTCTCTTCAGTAATTAAGCCTGGAAAGTAAAGGTAAATGGGAAAAAACAAATATCTCTATCACAAAGGGTGCAGCGTGCAAGGGGTATGCAAAGCCTTGACCTCAACTGTTTGCATACCCCTACACCCTAATAGGAATATATGTTTTTTTCCACATTGGCCTTTACTTTCCAGGGTTAGTTCCTATGAAGAGACATAATTTTAGATCCTGTTATATTATCACATATATACGTCAACAGTTGCCACTGATTCTTCGCAAAAGACTACAATTTCTTGATCCATCCCGAATTGCATAGCCACTCGATGTGGGAGATATTATTCTATTATGCACAAATGAGTCGAACTAGCTCAGAAACTCTCACTTGAAGAGTCTCACGTTCATACATTAATCTATTATAAAATTTCACGGTTCTCATTTAGAAATTGTTATTTATGTACTAAATATATAACAGTTGTCTATGTGAGACCGTTATTTAATTTTATTAAAGGGTTAAGGTGCAAATTTGCCAACCAACTATTACCCGAGGAGCGCCTAACACAAATAACTATTGAGGGGACCAAAATGGTCAATCAACAATTAAAAAGTGAAAAAAAAAAAAAAAACACAATTTGGAGCGATTCACCAACGAACTATTACCCGTCCATTTGTCTTGGTGTCTCCGTCTTCCATTGATCATCACGATGTCGGCGACGTCGGCATTTCCAAAGCTTCTATTATTGCTAGATGTTCCACTCACCCTCTTGAACTCATTCAGTAGTCCACAGCGTTTGACTGGCACGCACCTTGCACCCTGGTTCCATCCCTCCGATGCCACAAGCAGCAACCGCTGCTACCACAATGCCTGCTCCTATGGGTCCCATCTCTATTGGTGTTTTTTTTCCCAACAAGAAGGCTTAACCACTCTTTCTCTAGCGTTTCCGCCACCGTCCTATGCCAGTGCCTCATATTTCAACTTAATTATTTGGTGTGTTTTTTTAAAAAATAGTTATTTGGTGTTTTTTTCATTTTTAAATTGTTGATTGGCCATTTTGGTCCCCTCAATAGTTATTTGTGTCAGGCGCTCCTCGGGTAATAGTTGGTTGGCAAATCTGCACCTTCACCCTTTATTAAAAGTCACAGCTCTTATATGAGAACTATCATATATGTTACTGAATAAATAATGATTGTCAAAATGAAACTATTACACATCATGCAAGCATTACTATATATTATAACGGTTGTTTATGCGTGCGCGTTAATTATTATCACAACAATCGCATATTATGGCATCACCAAGCCTCAATAAATAATTAATGTTATATTAAAACCATTATAATATATATGTTCAAAATAAATAACAGTTTGGAATTGCAATTTATCTGTACCGAGCATATATACTGCCCAAATATATATGGTTCGAAGCTATGATTTATAGGCGATAAGTAGTAGTGGTAGTTATATTTATAATTAAAGAAAACTTTCATCCAATTCCTACATCTAGGACGTAGGGTGTACTTACTCTTAGTAATTAACTAGATGTTAATAAAATCGAATTCCCAAGGGAAAAATAAGAAAATAAAATAAAATTACTACTAAGCCGTTGGTCATGTGATCACTAATACTCAGCTTAGTGTGTATTTTTCAATTTTATTTCTGTTAACATCGCTTCAAAAATTAAACATGTTAATAAATCAATAGAATAAAAAATTAAGAAAACACTTTTGAATATAAGGGGAGAGTCTCTTTTCATTTTATTTTAGTCAATGTAAAAAAAATAAACCAATGCATTCACAATTGGTGAAAACAGTAGTTTTTGTGTCCTAGCTAACTAACGCAAAAAATCATATAAACTCACTAATTACCATGAACAAACTGGCTATTGATAATCCAACAACTAGCTAGGGACTAATTAATAATCCATTCGGTCCTTAATCCAACAACTGCCTCTATTAATACTACTTTAATATTAACCATAGAGAAGAAGGAATGAGAGAATTAAAGGAAATGACTAGTATGTTTTAATTAGAAAAACAACATACATATTAACTAACTTTATTAATTTAATTAAATTAGATAAATATATCTTATATTAAAAATGAAGTTAGTATGAAAGAAAAGCAAAAGATCGATTTAGTGAATACAGTGCTTAACGCATAGACTTTGTTCCATGAGTTGTATTTGAAGAACAAAACGCAAGAAATTCAGAAAGCCACCAAAAAAAAAAAAAAAAAAAAAAAAAAAGACAGATTTTGCGGAGAGGACACGTGAACAAGAATACTACTGGATGGAACACCCCCAGATTCTCCATTAACATAAAGGGAAGGAAAAAAAAAAAAAAAAAAAGACATAATAAACATTTTTACCTCTCCTTTCTGGTCGAAGAATTAGATGCCGCTGCTTAAGCTTTTAAGTGAAGTTGGACAAAAAGTGCAAAAAAGAAAAGAAAGCCACGCCTTTTTTTGTACTAAGTGTCATTCCATTTGTACAAAATATACTTACGTCTCAATTGTGAAATTTTCTTTTTGGGTCGTATGGTATGAAGTCTACTTATAACATGTTGTAATATTCGTAATTTATCATAGAATAATCGAACTCTATATTGTTATATTATGTATGGTTTATATATATATATATATATATATATTCTATGTATGTGTGGATTAATGACTTTTTTAATTTAATATTATTTTAATTATGGCAAGTTTGATCCCTATTTAACCCTAATTTAAACCACCTACCCTTAAATCACTACCTTGGCGGGTTCTTTTAGCAAGTACTTTTTTGTTTGTTACAGGGTATATATATAAAGATCGAAAGCATCCATTATAGCAAATTGAGATTAAAAAAGGAGAACGAGGGAGTGTGATTTTCACTTTTTCTCTTTCTCTTGATTCCTACAGAATTAGTTTTAAAATTAAACTGAAGATATGTTGAGATTCAAAGCTGAATGATGAATAAAGAGAAGGGAAATTAAAGTTAGAAACCAAAAGAAAAGAAGTCCAAGTTAATGTGCGTGAATTTAGAAAAGTAGTATTAATATAATCAAAACATATATACTCAGTGGATTACAAAGTAATTTCGAATCATTTGCTATATCTATCTGACTACTACATTTATATGTCTTCATTCAATCAATAACACCATGCCAATATATAAATATCATCCAAAGAAGCTTTCCACTATCAAGAAAATATAAAGTTACTCAAGTGAGCGTTCAAGTCTTCAGGTCAGATAAAATGCACTTGAGCAATACATTATGCACGTTAATTTGACTATTTCAATAGACCTAACAACTAGTAAAAAAAAATGTCATTATATCATAAGTGGTCCACTTAAATACCCTCCGGTCTTAATTATAAGACAACATTTGTGAGTTGGTTTTGGTCCTAATTATAGGATAACATTTTAATTTTTTTCAATTTCTTCCTAAAATACCCCTATTTTATTCTCTTAAGTATGTTTAGTTTTTGGTGAGTATATGTATGTGGGTGCGTAGACTCTTCCAATCAGTGAAACTTTTAAATGGTTGGATTTTAATTTATTTATCGATCAACTGACATTAATTTGCCTATATATATATAGACACACACACACACACAGTGTGTGTGTGCTATATATGTGACTGTGTGTGTATATATATATGTATATATGTGTGTGTCTGTGTATATATATATGTATATGTGTGTGTGTCTACACGCAAATACATATAAACATTACACACACATATATCTCTCGATGTGTGTGTGTGTGTGTGTGTTTACATATATGTGTATATATATGTGTGTGTGTACATATATTTATCAGTGTGTGTATGTTTATATGTGTACACACACACATATATATGTATATATAGCAAGACTATTATTTCAATTAGAAAACGTGTGGAAAGGAAAATTCTAGGTTGGAGAGGTATGTGGTAGGGGACTGGTGAATTACTTTTACTTATGTCATTTTAAATTTATATAAGAGCATCTTAGGAAAATGAGTAAAATTAACTAATTTAACTCATCTCCTTAATCTCCCTAAAATCGATTAAATATGTCATATAATTAGAATCAGGAGAGTACATTTTAATACTACATGTCTTTAGTGCAAGATTTAGTTTGTAGTATACATGGTACTATAAACTCCAGGAAAAAAAAAAAAAAAATTACACCGTGAACTATATCTTATATTAAGTATTAGAAGTATTATTATTTTATATAGAAAGAGAGCTCTATATATATATATATATATAGGAAGAGGATGATCAATTAGTGGAATACAAGCTATTTTAATTTTTTTATATGGCTATTTGATCATGTGGAATTCTAGTTCTAGTATCTAATTGGACAAAAATTCTTTGATTTGGACCAACGCCTATTAGTTATACTTCTGCCTTTTTTTTGAAGTATAGTGGTGGTAGATATTAACAAGGTGGTTAATTTCAAGATTTTCATTGTTCTAATTTAATTTCCATTTTTTGGTATATGCAAGTACATGTGACTTTAATTATGTTAATTATTTAAAAGTACCAAATAACTTTTTGGAGTCAATAAAATAAAGGGTTAATGCGCGATTTGGCCAATAAATTATTGGCTCAGGAGCGTCCAACATAATTAACTATTAAGTGGATCAAAAATACCAACAAACTTTTAAAAAGGAGCGTTCAAGATAACGTTGTTAGCAAAAAGTTAACGTCTCTTATCTAAGGTGCGAGATTGACCAACGAACTTTTACTCCAAGAGCGCCCAACACAAAATTCTAAATTTTATTAAATTAAATAATTTTTTTCTCAATTGTCATTATTCAAAACTACTTGTATAGATATCTATGGACAAAAATTACTCATTCTTTAATTTTGTCAAAATTATAATTTGCTAAATAAACAAAAGTTTTAATTAAAATATAATTATATGCTTTAAATAAAACTCAAGGTGTTTTATAGTTTATTATATATGTTAAACAAACAAAAATTACATGATTTATTTTTATTTTAGAAGAAATTTATGTGAGTTAAAAAAATTCATTTAATGTTAATAAAATTTATTGTTGTAGTTTGTGATGAATAATAGTTGCTATTAGATTTTGTTCGCATTTGAATTGGAATATTGTTCGGATTATATTCATTTTCAATAATTTAATTTGTAAGTTCATTTTCAGTAATTCAATTTGTAACTCATATTGTTGTTGAGAGCTTGTAGCTTAAACCATCTTTTAGATGCTGCCTTGGATGGTGGGTAAGAGGAAGAAATAAGGTGGATATGTGAACAACACGAAAAATTTAGACCGGATGTGAAAAATATCAAGTCTAAAATGTATTAAGATATGTAAAATATGTGGTCTAAAAAGTATAACTTTTAAAACCAGTTTTATAAATATGAGGTCTAAAAACCATTTTTAAAACATGTTTTCAAAATAATCGGTCTAACAAGTATCACCTTTTAAATGTGATATAAGTCAAGTTATGTCTAAAAAGTTAGACGTGATCTTTTTTCGCAACCAGTCTAAAAGAATCACTTTTTAGATGTAATATAAGCTAAGTCCGATCTAAAAATTTAACTTTTTAGACCTGATAATTGAGCAACCATTTAAAAAGTGATTTTTAAGACTAATTGTTCAACCGGTCTAAAAAGTACGAGACTTTTTAGATAAGTTGTATCAAGACCTAATTCAAAATCAATCTAAAAAGTGATTTTCATCCGGTCTAAAAAGCGATTTTTCTACTAGTGAATATTTTACAAAAATAATTCATTTTAACTAACTTCATCAATTTTGTGAGTGTATATTTATTATTTTTACCGAGAAGGATCATGGGCCTTCATAATAATTTGTCATATTTAATGTTTCCATAATTCAAATGTATTTAATTAAAGGAAAAAAATTATAAAAAAATCATTGTTTAAAAATTTTATTGACGAGAATGACATGAACTCAAGTACTAATACTTTTTGTGTATAAGATCATGCAAAGTATGTACCGGTCCTTTCAAACATCAATTTTTCACCAATTTTTCTTAATTAAAAATTAATCCTTCTTTACTTATTCCATCCCAAAAAGGCAAAGCAGAGGCTGCCAACAATGAGAAATTGAAAAGACATATAGCCTGGTTAGGCTTGATGTCCACTTAGCTTTGTTAAAACGTCCTACTCATCTCAAGTGCTTATAACTTGTGTAAGGGTTTTATTAAACTGACAACCCAATAAAGCATGTTCTCTATAATTTGCCGAGTCTGTCTTTCTTTTTATGAGATGTTAGAATCATGTACAACTCAGATATATCTGCATTTGGATTGGATTCTTTGTTAATGCAAATATTTGACAAGAAGAAAGCTATACGTCGGAAAAAGAGAGAATATATAGCTAGAGCTTGTCGCCCATAAACAAAATCATATATTTATTAGCTTACCATATATCATTTTCAAATCCTTATTCCCTTTTTTTTATGGCATATATATGTATTACACTCTACAATGAGATTCCTTTCTATTGATTTTTCATAACTGGCAAAATGATCCTTTTTCTTCTTCTTTTACGCTTATAAATTTTGTGTCAACTCACTCTTAAATTTGTACTTTTTTTTTTTTAAAAAAAAAAATCCTATTTAGTAACATTATATACAAACTTCATTTTTTTTTTTTGTTGAGTACGATAAACTATAAATGTTGATAAATTAAATTTCAATTATTTGAATTTAAAATATATTTAAATCAAATTATTGTGTTTTTTTTTTTTTTTTTTTTTTTATAGTTTGATTATATTTAATCATAAATTTTTAATAGCTATTTTTTAATAAGAATAAACTCTTACAAGTTAATCATTTGAATTTAATGAAGTGGTTAGTTTGATAAGCTTGACTGTTAGTATTTCAACAAATTCAAATTTAAACAATGTTGAGAACCCAACATTTAAATAAAAGCAACTTTATCAACATAAGTTTTCATGCACAAAAACCAAACGTAGCACCGGTTTATCTGAGGTTGAACGAGGACTAGAATATATATGCTAAATTCAAGACTAGGGGGCATGATATTAGTAAATAGAAATCCATTTTATTTTATTTTATATAAAATAAAGAAAGGTCCCTCCATAATTGTCTCATTGCCGTCTGAGATAAAACTTACTCCTCCAATTATAAATAAGTTATTTAATTATATTATATGTTATATAATTTTAAATTATATATAAGTTTATAAGTTAGATAAAATAATTTAGAAAAAAATGATAAATATAAATATTTTAAAGTACTTTAATTAGCTTTTTTAATCTCTAATAAAATTAATTATTTCTCATATTTAGGATACTAGGAAGTAACACCTTTTACAGTAAACTATGCACAAGCTGACATGGGGACCTCAGAGTGATTGATCCTCTTAATTACTTTTCACACTTGTGGAAACTCGGAGGACAATTGCCAATAAAGGAAGAGTAACTACATTAATTAATTTTGAGCAAAAATAAAACTACATTTATTAATAAAATAAACAATAGAGTATTATTTAAGAAAATGATAGAAAAATACTATTTAAACTTTAAAATCCTGTTGACAATAATAATATTGGGATTAATAAAAAAAAAAGTAGAGTAACTGACAACTCATTTTATTATGAAATTATCTATTTAGGATTTTAAAATTCAAATTATATTTTCTTGAGATTTTTCCTGTATATTATCTCAAAGCAATCTATTTAATCCATTAAATAAAACAAAGAATGCATATTGCCCCAATACCTCTTGGAGCGCTATGGGAGATCCCAATTGTGATCTCAAGTCATGTCTTATTGCGATCTTGATATTTGTTAGATATAATTAGTTTAGATGATATCAAATATAAATGCAAAATATTAAAAGAATGTTATATATGATTAGTTTTGATAATGTCAAATATGGATGCTAAATATCAAGATAAAAAAAGTTTGCATCATGTATTTATTTTATACTTTGACTAACAACTATATTTAATGTGAAAAATATTGTAGATTAGTTAAGAAAAGAAAGAAGATATCAAGTTGGATTATGGTGAATGATCAAGAAGTATCAAATTTGGGCAGAAGAAGTCAAGAAAAAAAGAAGTTATTGAGTTAAATTGATGAGAATGATTGAGAGGAAGAAAAATAAAGAGATTGAAGACATTTTTTAAGAAAGCAAGGAGTTATCAAAATGATTGTTGAAAATACTCTCTCCGGTCTTAATTATAGGAGCAAGTTTTGAAGTTGGTTTTGGTCTTAATTATAAAAGCAAGTTTTAACTTTTGTCAATTTTTTCCTATAATACCTCTATTTATACTTTCTCAATAATAATTTAACTTCCTTCCTTAATCCCTCCAATTAAATTAAGCTTCATTTCTAAATATGAAGCAGAAAGAGCTTCACAAAGTTCCTGTAATAATTGCATGTTTCTAACATTTAATTTTATTTTTCATTCTGGTTTTGAAATATAGAAAATTACTCATTATAGTCATATACACGAGAGATGTATTTTTAGGAAAAGTGACCAGTTTTTGTATAATAATAATAAACAACTAACATAATACTTTTTAAATTTCTATAAGTCAATTAATCAAATATGGACGTGAAAAAGTAAGAAAATACATGCATGTAATATGTTTAAATTTAAATTTACGTATGTGGTCCAGTTGGGCAATATAAAGGATTAGGCTACCACATATTTAATATGCCCGCGAGATATGCAATTATTGTACGTTGGAACGTGGCCAATGACTTATTGTACCTTCTAGTCTCTTACCAAATCAATAACTTTGGGTAAGGATATTTTAGGAAAATATACATAATTATCTAATTTAACTTCATTTCTTAATTCCTCCAAATTCTGGTAATTTGCTCTTATAATTAGGACCAAAGGGAGTAATCAATAAGAAGAAGAGAAGATATTAAAGAAAAAAGAACTTTCAAAATACAATAGGAATATCAAGTTTTAAGTTCTTAGATTTGGTATTAGAGGTTGTTATGCTAAATTGGAAGTTGAAATGACTTAATCGGAAGTTAAAGTGTCTTATATGGAAGTCATATCAACTTTACTCAAGTTATACTTCATTATCACTCGAGTTGCACCTCCATAAGTGATTTTTACATAATTCACTTGAGTAATGGAAGCTCCACTCGAGTGATGATCATATTTTAACATACTTTATTTAGTTTTGTTTCGTTTAACTTGACAAATGTTCAGTAATTGGGTCATATCTCTCAAATCACAAATAAAATTTTAAGAGCATTCTGGGGATAAGTCATTTGTCAAATTTGAAGTTACAGTCGAAGAGTTATGCCCACTAGAAGTTAACCTCTATGCCAAATTATCAACATGAAAGTATTCAACAAAAATCATTCTTCATCACTCGAGTGATGAAGGACCACTCTAGTAATGTGCCTTATTACCAACAAGTTACCAGTCTGTGATCTCTTTGAAAACTTGAAGGATCACTCAGTGATGTTTGATCACTCCAGTGATGTACTATTTTTTACACTATTACTATAAAGGTATCAGAAAATGATTAAGTGATTCTGTGAAATTCTGACAGTCACTCGAGTGATGCCTAAAAATTATGAATCACCATCTAGTAAACTGACAATGATGAATGAATTCTTTTGTTGAAGAGTTAAGGAATCACCCAACTGCAATAAGGTCACTCAAGTGATGTTTACAAAGCTGAGCCATTACTTTCTAGTTACCAAGCAATGACATAACTATTTCCTCATATCACTTTAGTGAAGCCTAGTCACTCTAGTGATCTTATGCTATTTTTAGAATTACTAGCTAGTAACCCTTTGGTGAAAGAGTATGAAGAACAAAATATCACTCAAGTGATGACGCATCACTCTAGTGATGAGACATCACTAGCAAGATCACTCGACTGATATTGTTTGCAGTTTTTAATCACCGTGTAAGATTTTTCGGTATTCTTTCAAACTCTTATAAACCTTGATTATATCGCTTCTAATCATTTATAATCAATTTTATATGGAGATTATAGGTGATTAAAGTTACATTAGAGCTTAATGATCAAAAAGCACTTTTTCCCAGAAGCTCCAATGGCTACTCCAACATTCATATTTTGCAAGCCTCAATAGAAAGAAGAAAAGCTAAACGGTCATCAAGCCACATAAACTATTAAAAAAAAAAAAAAAAAAAAAAAAAAAAAAGCATTCAAGATGAGCAATAGAGACAGAGAGAGGTTGCACCTTCATCGTCAAAATGCCAACACTCGACTCCAACATTCATCTCACATAGTCTTTGTTTTCCCAATGCTTATACTATTTACTATAAGAGAGATGTTATTTGTATTGTTTTTCAGTGATTATCATTATTCCCTTCTGATAGAGATGATAGATTGTAAACATTTATCATCACAAGAGATTGTAACCTTATAGTGTGTAAAGGAGAGTTTTTACCTTGATGTGAAGATTGTAAGTAGCTTATCAAGTGCTCGTACCAAACTTGTGGGATTATAGATGTTCACAGGTACTCGGTTGAACTTGAGGGAGATAGTGGATTGAAATCTAACGAGGATCCTAATAACTAAACATAGGTCATCATGGATTGGATGAATCGGGATAAATCACGGTTTGCATCTTTTCTTTCCTGAGCTCTTATATTTTTAGTATATATGATTTGAATAACTGATTGTAAACTTATGATTCATTACTTTCATACTTATTGATTTCACTAAGATGTGAAAATATTTTCAAAGTTATTAAATTTTCATTTTACAACCAATTCAACCCCCCTTTGAAGTGTTAGCTGGTGCTAACAATATTGTCTCAATTTCCTTTTGTTTGTATAAGACCAGAACAGGAACAAGACGGTGGGGACTTGGGACCGTGTCTTTTTGAACACTCCTTTATTCCGTAATATAACTCATTTGGTTGGTTATTAATTAAAATTTTTCAATATTGCCCCCCTCGAAATTTATTTAGAGAAGATTTAAATTCTAACAAAATGTTTCTTTATAATTTTAAATAAGGATAATGTTTGGAAAAAAAAAATTATTTTTAAACAAAATTAATATGTTAAACCCCCTCTCTCCTTAATTCCAATAGGGGTGAGATCAAATGTAACTTATAATAGAGACAAAAGTTTTTATATTGTGGTTTGGAAAAATAGAAGAGGTGAAACATATTTGATTTTGACAAGACGATTGAAAATGACTAGCATTGTAGAGAGGAAAAAATGTTCTAATTCTCGTGTACTAAGAATATATTCTTTAAAATGATTAAAAAAAAAAGTTTATCTTTATTAAAATTTTCTCTCTCTATATTTATAAATTAATTATACCAAGGGCCAGTGGTAGGTATGAATATAGGAGAGGAGATCATACCAGAGTATTAGGAAGGGAAATCTTACTCTGGTTCCAAGAACTAGAAAAAATATTTTTTAAAAATCTCAATATAGATTCTTTTATAAAAATAAAAAAAGTCCTAATGTAGAATCATCTATATAAAAAGTTTCTAGAGACCTCAATTAGATTGATTCCAAATGTGATATTATTTTATTGACAAGTATATATGACTATATTGACAAGTCATAAAGTGGTCATTGATGAGCTTATATATGTTAATTAAAGTAGTTCATGTTGACAAATATATATGATTATATTGGCAATTAGTTATAGAGTGGTTATTGCAAGCCTATCTATGTTAACTAAATCAGCTCCCGTTGACAAGTGTATGCCACTATATTGACAAGAAATAGAGTTGTCATTAACAAGTATCTCTATATTAACTAAATAGCTTCTATTGACAAGTATATATGATTGTATTGATAAATCGTAAAGTGATCATTAACAAACTCATTTATATAAATAAATTCTCTAGAGACATAGATAATTCTATGTTGTTACTTTTTCAATAGATAAAATTAAATTAAGACTTATATATATATATATATATATATATATATATATTTTCTGCTCCTTTAAACCTAAGTGAGATTTTTCCTAATAGAGTAATAGTAATGCCCGAACAATTATTGCTACCTAGAGAGAGTTAGGAAAAGAGACAAGCCTAAGAGGCGACCACATAAATGCGAGTATCTTACTATTGGTAGCTAATGTGTGCAAATGATGTGAGAGAATTTGGCCCAAAGCGTCTGAAACATGCAAATGAGCGCAAAATACGGATTATGTTATCGGGTTCATTGAAATACGTCCATATTTTAAGAGTATCATGTTATCATTTGAACTCTTTTTAATAAAAATATAATAACTTATATTTTAAATTTCTGATTACTTATATGGAAAAAAAAATCATATTTGAATTTATTTTTACAAAAAATAAACATCTTAATTTGAGATAAACAAAATAAAAAATGACTAATCAATGTTTTTCTTAAAAACAGAATAAAATTTGAATGTTTTTTTAACTGAGTTGTCAGTCAACTAAAATTACAATGATCTGAATTATTGTGTTTTCATTAAATATAGCTCAGATAACGTGGCATTCCTATAAAGTGCGTAAGTATTTCTCTCATAATCATAATTTTTTTTTTTTTTAAAAAAAGGTTAATTACTAGTTGCAAGTTTAGAGATAAATAATACGGGTAATTACTTATTTTATTTTTGGTGGTCTGCTATGTCCCTAGGCCCTTCTTTCCGCCACCAACTTTTTCACTCCACTTCAACCATATTCGAGGAGAAATGTGAGATACACACTCACAGAGACCCCTCCAAGTCTCCACCATCTTCAAAATCAACAACGTGCCCCAACTTTAATCATTATTATTATTAATCCAATCCTCAAACAAATTCATTCTTTCCCAATAATAAAAAAAATAGCCTCAGTCCTTAAGCTTCATCATTACAGATTAGATCCCTCAATAAACACTTTACCAGCAAAACGTTCCCATCATTGGGTCAATTCCAAACCAAAAATTGAACAGCTTTCTCAGAATCATCCTTCACCATTTAACAGTACAAGCTTATCTTTAGAAGCATTGACATTTAAACAGCGAACCATTTCATCTTCATGTCAGACAAGTTAACAACTTTAAATTTCATGTGAACATATCAAATATCAATCCTTATGCTCATTTATTTTTTATTTATACAAGTAAACGGGGAGATCAGTTTCCTTACGGCATATCCCAATTATAGTGGAAATTTATTTATGAATTAATCACATCAACAGTAACCATATATATACATATAAGTGAACGATCAAATCGAGTGATCCGTTTTTTGTTTTTTCAGTGGTAATCATTCAATGTTCCTTTTTAGCACAAGAAATGAAAATACTAAACTAAATAAAAAGCAAGATTCTATAAGTTTGTTATACATTGTAGGTGGTCTGAACATATAATGGTTATTACAGTAAACTTGTTGGATGCTAATCTCTTTGTGCAGTTCCAATTAACTAGTCAACTAACTCTCAATTAACTATTTATAAGTTGTAATTAACTAACTTTCACATACTAATGAGAGTTAGTTAACTCATTAATTATGGACTAAATTTTTATTTTACCCTTATTTATGAATAATTCCAAACGTCACTAATTTTCTTGTCTATTAAAATCCATAAGGGCAAAATTGTAAAAACCGCATTTGTCACTTTAAAAATAGATTTATTATAAGGATCAAATTTTTAAAGAAAAAAGTAAAAATAGTATCAGAGTTATTCCCTCTTATCTTTATTATAAGGCATAACCTAACAATTGTATTTGGTTATTTTTATAAAGTACTTGCTTGTTTTTAAAGCGCATTAATTATTATTATTTTTCCATGTATTCCCATATTAATAAGGGTAGTGGATGAGAGTAATAATTAATATGATATTAGAGTTTAATGTAATTAGTAGGGATAATATTGAAAATTACTTATATGATAATTTTATTAATTTTAACTGTTTTTATTAATTTGTAAGAATTGATAGTTATTGTTTTAGAGAGAGAGAGTATAAAGATTAGTGGGAAATAGGAATACCCCATCTTATCTTTAAACCACTAATGAGGAATTCGCTGGTCACCCAATTTTACTTGTTCTTTAATTCAACTTAGATTCCCAACTCACTCACATTATTCCCAATAAATGAATGACTAAAAGTAATTGAACAATTAATTGGCGTGTCCGCGAGTGACCACCTGGAGGTGGGGCTTCCTTTGTTCATCACCGTTACGTCAAACACTAGACTTCAGACGCATCAACCGCTTTAATTGAATTATATTTATATTCATAACGTTCATAGTCTCGTTCACTTCACTCCAAATTTCAAGGGGGACCTATTTCCTTCTTTCTTTCTCTTTCTCTTTCTCTTTTACTCTGCAACTACTAAGCTCTCTCTAACTAGGAAAAAGATGGTCTCAGGTTCTTCTCCTCCTTCCAAGGTAATTTCTGTGTATGGTGTTCCTGCAGTGTCTCTGTGCTTTTGGTTTTGTGGGTTTTGGTGTTTCTAATGCTCTGGTTATTGCAGGAGGTTAATAACTCAAACGGAAAATGCACAGAAAATGGACCTTCCCGGAATGCCAAATGGTGGTACTCAACCTTCCACACCGTCACCGCCATGATCGGGGCCGGAGTTCTAGGCCTACCTTATGCCATGGCTTACTTGGGATGGTAAATAGAATTTCAATATTGCATTATATCCCCACACCCATAAAAAAGCTTTCATCTTTTAACATCAACACTCTAAAATTACATGTTTTTTAAATTTTCAGGGGACCAGGGACACTGTTATTGTTGTTATCTTGGTGTCTCACCTTGAACACAATGTGGCAAATGATCCAACTCCATGAATGTGTTCCGGGGACCCGGTTCGACCGCTATATTGATCTGGGTCGACATGCTTTTGGGCCAAAGCTCGGACCTTGGATTGTTCTGCCTCAGCAGCTAATTGTCCAAGTTGGGTGTGATATTGTGTATATGGTCACTGGTGGGCAATGTCTCAAGAAGTTCATGGAAATAGCTTGCACTAATTGCACACAGCTCAAGCAATCTTACTGGATTCTCATCTTCGGTAGCATCCATTTCTTCCTCTCTCAGCTTCCTAATTTCAACTCTGTTGCTGGTGTTTCATTAGCAGCAGCCATTATGTCTATATGGTACGGACCCCTGAATCCTTTTATGTATCACCTTATTAATTTGTATTGTAGTTATTACTATTGTGTTCTTGCTGCTGCTTGAAATTATAAGTCAACACTATTTTTTGTTTTGTATCGTATAGTGTAGTGTCCCGGGAGGAGTCTACATACTTTTATTGCACATGAACTTTTAAGGGTCCTCTAGATGCTTTCTGAGCCAGCTTGACACTTTATGTCCATTAAAGATCACAAGAAAGTTTTGATTTGGATTCTTTGGGGATAAAAAAGACGTATTCCATGTGAGAAATATTTTTAAGACAGGTCGAAAGATTTCTAGAGAATTTTTGGTGGAATTGTCTACCTTGCTGAGTCATCAGTGAGTTATCTTTTTTTTTTTTTTTATTTTATTTTATTTTATTTTAATTTAAATAAATTGGGGAATGTTAGGAAGGTGTTTGTATGTTTGATTCTGAGAAGTTCAAAACTAAAACAGGGGCATATCCTTTAAAACCCTGATTAGCAGCTTTGGAAAAGGTCTTTTACTTCAACTTGGATTGGATTAATTCTAAGAATAGCTAGACGAGAGATAACTATATGCTTCAGAAATTTCACTTTTTGGTTAGGCTTGAGCAATGGCCAATCTCTCATCTAGTCAAAAATCATGTGACCAAAGAACCGTTTGTTCTTTTGCCCCACTGTTTGGAGAAGAACCAACAAGAGTATGATAGACTAAAACGATGAATAAATTGATTACAACAAGTTCACTACTCAAAGGGTTTAAAATCCAGTTTGGTAAAAGAAGTTTGATTTTTTTCAGAGAAACAAAGAAAGTGGAGGAAGCTGTACTTTATCTCACAAGACACCACATACATTTACTAGTCTTCTATTTATACTAATAGTCTTCCCTAACTAACTAACTAACAATTCTCCTGAACTAACTCTTGACCATGTAATACATACTTAGAAGACCATGAGTTCTTTCAGAACAGTATAGCTTACTATATACTGATGGGGTTGTGATTGTGATTTGTAGCTATTCAACTATCTCATGGGCAGCATGCTTGGCGAGAGGTCCAATAGAGAATGTGAGCTACGCGTACAAGAAAACGAGCCCAGCAGATTTGCTTTTCAGAGTGTTCAATGCATTTGGTGAGATCTCATTTGCATTTGCAGGCCATGCAGTGACCCTTGAGATTCAGGCCACAATCCCTTCAACCCCAGAGAAGCCCTCAAAGGTACCTATGTGGAAGGGTGCTTTAGGTGCCTATTTCGTTAACGCTTTATGCTATTTCCCAGTGGCCTTCATAGGGTACTGGACTTTTGGGCAAGACGTCGAAGACAATATCCTTAAGTCTCTTGAAAAGCCTTCTTGGCTCATTGCCTCTGCAAATTTGATGGTCTTTGTTCATGTCGTTGGTAGTTACCAGGTACATACCTGAGGCATCCCTTCAAAATCAAGAAGCTTCTATATTCATTGATATATATGTATAGCTCTCAAATTAAGGTGTGTTTTTGTCTGGTTTGATGGAGGAAAATGGATTTTGAATTGTAGGTTTATGCTATGCCTGTGTTTGATCTAATAGAGAGGATGATGATCAGGAGAATGAACTTCCGGGAAGGATTAGCACTCAGACTAGTTGCTCGAACTTCTTATGTAGGTGAGATGTCAGAACCATTTATGTCGTTGCTGCAGAACATTTTTCCCTTGTTGTAGTGGAGAAATTTTGTTTACATACATGCAGCAATACGAATATAATAGGTATGTGATTACATGTGCAGATTAAATATGAACCATTTTATGCAGGTATACATATGATGTGCACAGAAATTTTAATGTTGAAGTGAGCATTAGAAATTGAGCAGAGGTTCAAATTTAGTAGTCGGGCTAGTAGATTCAAATCAAACTGGAGTAATAAGTTTACACATCTACTAACTAATGACCATGCAACTTATTTTTCAAGTGGTTGTGTTCGAATTTGAGCACTGGTTATGCAACTACGTTAAATGGTCATTACTCATTAGGAAAGTTTTGCCGCCCTTATAATCCTTTCCAGCTCAACCTAGGTTGGTTCTGTTCAACATGACTTATAGCTAGAGAGCAGTTTAATGTATACTCCTCTAGTCCTATTTTTAGGGTAGAGAGAAAAGATATTTTTTTTGTCCTATTTATAAATCACGTAATTAAATTTTTCATATGAATGCACAATTTTACCATTCATTTATTATTATGCTGACTTTGTTTTGATAGGGTATAATGTATATTAAATAGGGATAAAATTGGAAAGTTGTTGAATTTTAAGGCAGAGTTAATAAAATTTTATATTTTTCTTGGTTTTTATGAAACATGCCGAAAGTGACTTATAAATAGGACCTAAGTAGTGTGTGTGTGTGTATAAGTTTACATATCTTCTACAAAATAGTTATATCATGCATGAGATAAGAGAGTGAGAGAGACAGAGAGTTGGTTTTTACATGAAAAGTCTTGAAATCATCACAAGTGGGTTGAAATGTTGCAGCTTTTACATTGTTCGTTGGGGTGACCTTCCCTTTCTTTGGCGATCTTCTTGGGTTTTTTGGAGGATTTGGTTTTACTCCCACCTCCTATTTTGTAAGTCTGATCGATATATATATATATATATTCCTCTGCAATTTCGTCATATGCTTTCTGTTAAATAAACAAGAACTGATTCAAAGCCTAAAACTTTGATTACATAATCTGACTTGTGAAAACTTGTTTCAGCTTCCAAGCATAATTTGGCTCATAATCAAGAAGCCAAGGAGATTTAGCATCAACTGGCTCGTCAACTGGGTACTACTCATCAATAACTACTTGCAGAAGCATCTTTCCCTTTTATAAAGCATCATTCCATTATTGATTCTTAGTTTTTTGTGTGGTTTTTGATTTCAGGCTTCAATATTCATAGGAGTGAGCATTATGGTGGCATCCACAGTCGGTGGCTTCAGGAATATTGTTGCTGATGCCTACACATATAGGTTCTACACTTAACAACGTTGGTACTGCATCCCAAGAATATGTCAACTGTAATTAATCTGCTTAATTAGTTTGGCTGCTTAAGTTTTTAAGTGGGTACTTATAACATGTTCTTGATCAGTAGAATAATTTTATATGATAAACTCTTTAACCAGAGCTGATAGTATGATGCTGAATTATAAAAAGATGTTTCTATGTGAGGTTTTTATTGAAAACTACACTCCCGTTATGGTGTGTTTTGGTGACAGAAATTTGAACTTCATTATTGACTATGACGCATAGATGCATTTTGATGAGAATGTTCTACATACTGGTCGACGAAGATTTTTTTTTTTTTTTTAATTGAAATATATTTTTTTTTTTTATTATTGGTCTCAGCCCACGTTGATCCTTGAACTATTGTCTTAACTGATTTATTAATCGGTCCAGTTTTTTGTACTTTGCTTATCATACACTGTTCTACTCTTCATTTTGGAGATTAGTGGCAAAACCAAAATCAATTAAAAAATATTTATTTTTTTAATGTTTTCTGAGACAACTCCCTTCATACATAGTTATATCATACATCATAAAATTACTTTGAAAAATAAGCTAATCCAAACCCTCACCTAATCTTATTATTTCCATAGTGATATATCCTTGTTTTAATTGATGATTAATTCTTGGCATATATTAAGATCCATTAAATGTTTTATTTGCACCATTAGAATATAGTATGTGTAATTTGTAAATAGAATGACTTGCTTTAAATATATAGGGTTAAGTAGCAAATTTACCTTGAAAGTACAAACCCAAGAACAATTTTGCCCTGGAAATTTTTTTTGACTCAATGTTGCCCCCCGAAGTTTAGAAACGTAGTAATCTTGCTCTTTTTTGTTAAAAAAATTAACGTTGACAATTAAAAAAATGACATTGACCGTTAACTTTTAACGGAAAAGAGTAAGATTGCTACGTTTTAACTTCTGAGGCAACATTGAGCCATGAAAAACTTTCAGGGCAAAATTGCTCCTGGATATGTACTTCCAGGACAAATGTGCTACTTAACCCAAATATATATTACTTTCATTCCTTAATATAAAAGTTAATTAGGGGTTGGATTTGATCTTAAATAGTAGTACAACTTTAATTTATTTATCTCCCAAATTTATATTTTTTTCCTCAAATTATCTCTATTTATTGCATGCATTATTGATTTTTCATCCAATAATAGTCTTGATGAAAGATGATACTTTAGAAAAATCAATATGTATTTATTATAAATAATTAAGATAAATAATTAATTTATTCTATCTACATTGATTATCTTGCCCTTATATTAAATATAGAAGGCAGTATTAATTAATTACACATTGATGGTTGGTGTATGCATAATAACAAACCATTCATAATTACCTTTAAAAAATATTTTTTTTATTGCCCACTTGGTTCATTGAAATCTTTAGTTCAGACTAATTCGAATTCATCCTGGGTTAGGCCATTGTTGTGGGGGAAGAGCTCCCAATATCATTTTTTTAATTCTCACATCTCGAATTGAGGACGTGGTTAAGGAATAAGTCTCTTTCCACTTGCTCCCAACGGATGTTGGTAACATCATTTTATTTTAAATGCATGGAAAATTAATTTGAACAACTTATCAAATAAGTTGTAAAGTTAACTTTATTTTTTTTGTCCAAACAGTTAGTTTGATTAGGAAAAACCAAATTATAATTCTTTTTTTTTTTTTTTTTTTTTTTTGCTTACTCTATTTTTTTTTATGAGACAATTTTACTAATACAAGATCTAACTAGAGGCAACACAGCATCGGTAAGCAAAACATATGGGCAGCCTTAAACTAACATGAAGAGCCATGACGTTATCCATATAGATAGAGTAGCGAAAACGGGTTGAGTCCATTAGGTCGGCCTGTTTAAGTTATGAATTTGTAAAGGATGTATTTAAGATTTTTGCCTCAAAAGTAAAAGCAAATCTAAAAAGGTCAATCTTGTAGAGCCAAAGGCTTCAAAGAGCTAACTCTTTTAGGGCCGATCTTTTAAGGCTCTGACTCGTAATTTACCAGCTCTACATATCGATCCATATTCCATAGGATACTCTTTTCTAAATGTGCTCGCCCGCCAATTGCCACCGGTTTCTTTCTCCAAATAACAGTCATTATATTATTTCATTTTTTCTAGGAATACATCAAATAAGAAATATTTGAAAACATTTCCTCTTATAAAATTCATTGCACAGAGCATCTAAAATTTGTTGAAAGATCTTTTTCATTGGCAAAAAGAAAAGTAGTACAATATATTAACTCTAGGGGAAATAACAGAAAAAAAATTAATTACAAACTCTCAAATTAAGTTTGTAATTGAGAATTGATATGGATAAACAAATCACAACTCATTTTATAAGAAATACTTGATTTAAGATTTTGTAATTTCAAAATTCTTTTTCTATCTTTCTCCTCTATGTGAAGCAAAAGGCATTGAGATATAGTTGAAAATATGTTATACTCCCTCCGTTCCTAATTATAGGAAAACATTTGGGAGTTGGTTTTGGTCCTAATTATAGAACAACATTCTAACTTTTATCAATTTCTTCCTAAAATACCCCTATTTTGTTCTTTTAAGTGTGTTCGATTTTTAGTGATTATATGTATATGGATGTGTAGACTCTTCCTGATATTGAAACTTTTAAATTGTTAGATTTTAATTTATTTATCGATCAATTGTTTGCCAATACACACACAGAGATATATGTGTGTGTGTGTGTCTATATATAAACACGCACACACCCCTACCTGTGAGTGCGTGTGTGTGTATATATGTGTCACACACAGTGGCGGATCTTGGGATAAATATTTGGGGGGTCAAATATATGCTCATTAACTAATTAAAATTTTTTATGATTTTATAACATGTTTAAAATATTCAGAGTTATAATAAAAGTATTTTAACAATTCTAATGTATAAGATAACATACCTTTCTCTAGTATAGATGTTTATCTGGATCACGCTCTAAAGAACTAATATCAAATTCATTGGAAGTAACCTTAGGAATTTTAGAAGGTTGTTCCTCACATTCAAACCTTAGAGCATCATGGCAAGTCTTTTCAACTTTGGTAAAGATGTAGAAGTTATGTTACCTTCCTCTATGTGATCACTAGCTTTCCTCTTGAAAAATGAATCAATTGTTTTATTCTTCATCACTCGAGCTATTCTTAGCTTTTATCACTTTCCAAATAACTTATAAACAATTTAAACAATATAATTAACTATTATCATACTAAATATAAATAGAAAAAAAAATCATGGAATCAAGACCAAAAAAGTAACTATGGAGTTGAATCATAGCAAAGAAATAAGATGGGAGAATTTACCTGTAGCAAACAAGAGTCGAAAAATCACAAATGAGTTGTCCAGGGAAGGGAGATTGGAAGAATAATAGGCGCGTTACTAAATGAGTTATCTTTGACATAATTGGAATAATTAATCAATCAATCAATCACATTTAATTGTTCATCGTCCATTAAATTTAATTAATTGGTTGAACAATTCCCATATTCTGTTGTTTAATTTAAAAGATTCTACATTCCCACATTTAATTTGCATAATTAATTTTTTTAAACAATTTTTTTTTCACGGCCCCCTGGCTCCTTCAAAGATCCGCCATTGCACACACACACACACGCACGCATACATATATGTGTTATACATATATGTATATCGCATACATATATGTGTTATACATATATGTATATCTGTGTATATATATGTGTGTGTGCACTTGTCCATATATATGTGTGTAGATATATGTGTGTGTGCGCGCGCGCGTGCGCACATATATAAACACACACACACACACATACATAGTGTGTGTGTTTCTATATGTGTATATATATATATATGTGTATTCATATATATGTGTGTAGATATGTATGTGTGTGTGTGTGTGTCTATATCTATATATATACATATATACACACATATATGTGTATATAGCAAGAACATTATTTTAATTAAAAAGCGTGTGGAAAGGAAAAATTTTAAGTCGGAAATGTATATGGTAGGGGTTGTTAATTTACTTTTACTTATGTCATTTCAAATTTATACACGGGCATTTTAGGAAAATGAGTAAAATTAACTAATTTAATTTCTCTCCTTAATCTTTCCAAAATTAGTTAAATATGTCCTATAATTATGACCGGAGGAACTACATAGTTAAAAACAGTTCGATCAATTAAGGATTTGGGTCTTGGATATATTTGTGCAATAAATTTTAGGGTTAAAGTGCTAAAACAACCTTCAATTTTTATCAAAAAATTTTAAAGTATCTATAAACTATTTTTTAGAGCAAAAGTAACAATAAACTTTCAAAATTGATATAAAACTGTTAAATCCAACTAACATCCATATATTATAATAGAGAAAATTAATATTTTAGCCTTTAAAGTTTTGATTCATTTATAACTCAGTCCCTGAATTTTTGACTCGCTTGTAATTTAGTTCCTGATGTTTATGAGTCATTTTATGTGGAAAAAAAGTTAAAATACTGTTAAAAATTGTTTAGGTGGATTTTATATTGATTAAAAAATAAAATAAAAACAACGTCCATGTTCCCACCAACTTAAATCCCCTTCCGCCTCTATTTTTCCATAGACCTTGCTAGGTATCCACGATGTTTATGATAGATCATTCAAAAGCTCCTTTTAAAAATAAAGCGAGATCAATTTTGTTATATTAAAGTCTTTTCAAAATTTTAAGCATCATGTAAAGGATCTATAGTTCCATTTATTATTAAAAGGAGAGATTGTATGCTAAGCATGTTGTTAGTGGGCGTGCTTTGATTTTTTCTAATATAATCCTCTTCCAAACTCTATTCATCATTTTTCATTCACAAGTTAAAAACATCTTTTTTTTTTTTTTTTTTTTTTTTTTTTTTTGCAGTGGCCTTTCTTTGCATACTTAGGCACTTTATCAAAGTTAAAAGCATCATAAGTAGCTTCAACTTGTTTTACAATCCGAGTCGTTTGCTACCTTCTAATACTTTAGAAGGATTTGTCATAGACATTGCGAATGTCTAGCGAGGTTTCTGAAAAATAGAGGTTGAGGGGGATGCGAGTTGGTAGGGACAGAGATGCTATTTTCTATTTTATTTTCTTAAATTATGTAAAATCTACCTAAATAAATTTTAACAGTCTTTTAACATTTTTTGTGCCAAATAGGATGACTCAAAAACATTAGGATTGAGTAGTGAGTGAGTCAAAATTTTAGTGACTAAATTATAAGTAAGTCAAAACTTTTAAAGTCAAAGAATTAAATTTCTTATTGTAATAGATGAAAGTTAGTTGAGTATAACGGTTTGATCCCAATTTTAAAAGTTTATAGTTATTTTTACTCCACAAAAATAGTTTATAGTTGATGTTACATTTTTTATAAAAGTTGAAAGTTATTTTAGCGGCTTAACCAAGTTATTTTCTAACGTTAGCTAAATATTCATATATTTAATTATTTATACGATGTTTATATATTTTTTAAATTCTTTTATCAATAACCACATTCTCTCGCCAAAAACGCCAACAAAAGGGAACCACCCCATTGAGTCACAGTGTATTTTGTGGTTCATCACTTCCTCTTACAGCGACGATCCAAACGAAGCCAACACGAGAGCGGGCGGGAGATGGAGACTGTGATACGCGGGAGGTTAGCTCTCTCGCCCAACCACGTCTTCAAATCAAAGCAATCAAAGCCTGGTATTTGCCTCATTTCCCCCTTCCCTCCGATTTAAAATTTTTGTCTCGTTAGGCAATTAAACCTATGAATTCTTCAGCCATTTAAGTCCTGTATCGATGATAATGAATTAATGATTCATGGCAAGTTTCTGCTCGGAATTAAGTTTCTCCATGAAGCTAACTTTGTGGTGTCGGTGAAAAACTCTTAAGCTGGTGCTTATCTTTTTATGAGATACGAATTTCAGGAATGATATCCCTGGATAGTTTTTTAACTCTTGTTGAATTAGTTTCTGGTGGGAATTTCTTAGCTATCAGAAGCTGCGATTTAATAATGATGATGTTGTTTTGATATGTCGAGCTCTCCCATTAATTTCATCCCTCTAGATAGAGGTCTCAGAATTTTGTTGTTGTTGGTAGTTTTAAAGTTTTCTTTCTCTTATGAAATTTCTACTCCAAGAATAAATAAATTGGCATAAATTTTTGAATAAGATTTGCCAAAGCGTTGTTACTTAAGGTACAGAAGCACAAAAAACTTTTCAGTTTTTGGTTAAAACAAATGACTGACAAGATGAGTATTCGTTGTAGCTGAAAATTTATTTGCCAAAGCCGCAAAGTTGATTGGGTATTCTTTTCATTTTTCTTGTTTTTTCCTATGAAAATTATGTTGGAATTCTCAAACGGAGTTTCTGAGTTTGTTATTACAATTACAAGAACAACCATGCAATGTCTGAAGTGTGGAGGCTTGAGTTGGAAGCCAAGCAAAAGAGTAGAACTTCCAAATGTCCCCATTGTTGGTTATTTTGTGAAGAATTTGCTTCATGTTATATGAGACCCGAGAATAATTTTGTTTTGTTGGTCACCTTTAACCTACTTACTTGTCGTTTAATTTCTTGTATATTGGAGACGAGTAGCAATGCCATCAGTATACTAACATATTGTCATGTAATGTTGATCAGTTAGAGCTTAGATTCATTTGAGACCGACCCCTTTAGAATTTTTTAATGGTATGAAACATATGAAACACACCAGCTTCTACCCTGATGTCGATGAAATATTGGTTAATTTGTAAATTTCCATAACTTTCATTCTCAATCTGTTTCTCTGTTTGTCGGCATGTGAAATTTGTTATCATTTCTTTTTAACCCCTTCTGTTGATTCTTTTCTCCTTATAGCTCTCTGCACAATGTGCAATTATTTGCTTAGTTATGTTTTGACCCATATCTTTCTTCCTTTTATTTCATTTTCTTATTCTTGCCTAATTTGTTGTTGTCCATAAAATCTTGGATCACCCCATGTATATGGTTGAGTGTTTCAGTTGCACCTAGTGAACTAATATTTGCACACCACAGGGGACAAACATTCTCTTTGCAGAGGACCATTCTCTAATCTTTGCATTCCCATGGCTGCGTTAACAACAGGACTTGGTAAAGGAGGAGGACTACTGGAGAGACCTGTTATTGAAAAAGGCACTCCTGGTCGTGAGTCTGAGTTTGATTTGAGGTATGCAAATATTTCATTTGTTTCAATCTTCAAATTAAATATGTGTACTTGAGAAAAATTAGTACCAAAGACATAATTAGTTACTTTATTAGTTATAATCATCGAGCTTACAGAGGGATTTCATTACCATACCTAAATGGAGAAACCATTCGATGAAATGCAGAAACAATGCTCGCATTGATTTCATGTTATATTTCATGGAGAAACCATTAGTTATAATCATGTGCTGTAGAAGTTTTGGGTACACCAAAAAAAAAGGAAGTTAATATAGATTGCATTAAATTCGTAATTATGGATAGGATTGAAGTAATATAAGGAAGGGGAGGGGAGGAAGTTCCTTTCCCTTTTCCTTAACAATAATTGTGATTGTCATCTAAATATTATAGATCACTATTCGTGCCTTGTCCTTCATGATGCTTTAAAAAGCCGTTTTTGGGCAGTTGTTAGTTTTCTGCTATGAAGCACAGATGCATTACCCTATTTTAGGGTTAATATTATTATTAGTCTTTATAATTTGATTGAATTCTGGTTTTGTGCTTATACTTAACTCAGACTAAGTTTTTATAACACTATAGGGACTAAAACCAATGATTTGAAATTACAAGATCAAAATCAAAATTCGATCAAACTGTAAAAGGACCAATAATGATATTAACCCTTTAAAATGAAAGATTTTTTCCCCCCTTAATCCTGGGATTTTCTAAGATGTGCAGGAAATCAAGGAAAACAGTGCCACCATACCGAGTGATTCTGCACAACGACGACTTCAACAAACATAAATATGTGGTTCAAGTATTGATGAAGGTTATTCCTGGGATGAACCATGATGATGCATATAACATCATGCTAGAAGCTCACTACAATGGGTTGTCAGTGGTGATTATCTGTGCCCAAGCTGATGCTGAAGAACACTGCACACAACTACGAGGCAACGGCCTATTGAGTTCGATTGAACCTGCAAGTGGTGGCTGCTGCTAAAAGGTACCAACATTAATCAGTATTGGATCTAATCAATGTTGTATAAATTGAAGTGTAGGACTATGAATGGATATACATATTAAAAGGGAAACAAAAATGTGTTGAGTATGAAACTTGGTCTGCTATGAATCTATGATTAAGATATGGGATAGTTATGGTTGAGTAAAGAATATCTCATATTCTGCATCAACTAATGTTGCTTTGAACTTTTTAAAGTGATGGATATATTTAATTGTATAGGGACTTCTTATAAGTGAACTAAATAAAATTGTCAATTGTGTCCTTAGCCTTCGTCTTAAAAGGATTTCCACATTTTCAATTCACAAGATTCCCTCATTTCCAAATGTGGAGGAAGGTGATGAGCAATAACTAGAATGCATGTGCAGTTTATTAATATTGGTCGACTTCACATGGGAATTGCCCGATTTGTGGACCCCTAAATCTGAGCATCAAGAGCTTTAGTTCATCGGCAAGATAAATAAAATTGTGTCAATAAAAAACAAATATCCACAACAGTTTTAGTCAAATCTTCTATCAAACACCCAGGAATCTAGTGATCTTTGCAAAGAATTAACTTCATCGTGATCTTGAGTCATGTTTTAGTTCTTGGACGGCTTCGATCCTTTTAAAAAGAACATCACATTATGTTTGTGTGGCGCTAAATAAATAAAACTGTAGAAAATTGGAAACACCTGTAGAAATGGACAACAGTGTTTTTTTTTTTTTTTTTTTTTTTAAATTTAATTTAATTTATTTATTGGGTAAAATGAGAAACTGGATATCGTTAACTCAAAACATACAAAACTCAAAAGAACAATACTTTATTTTTATTATTGAGAAAATGGTGGCAAGTGTGCAATCACTTCGGGTTCTGCAGTGGTAAGGACAACCCTCCCAACAGTGGTAGCTCTATACAAGGCGGATTACGAGTGATTTTATCGCAGTTCGAACCCTAGACCTCTTAAGGGAATCCAGCGCCACATTCCGCTGGACCAACAATATTAAACTACTAACTATCATCAATCCGCCTTCTCTTGGATAAATGGAGGGGAGCCTTGATCATGGAGAGAAATTTTTTTAACTATCCTATGCGAGTACTTTGCTAGATAATTCTTTACACGTGTCTCTATCACCTGTCAATCCTTATTGATAAATATTCTAGCTTCATTCACCACATCTTTGAATGGGGGTCACTATCATTTACGATCAATCATTCAATATTTCCTTTTCTTGAAGAAAAATTTTCATACTTAAATTATGTGTCAGATATACAAATATCTTACCTTATGCATCTCAAATCTTGATTCAAATCCTTTGATACTGGGTGATCAATCATTTTGAGGATTTAATCATTCATAAGAACGGATTGATCCCTTTCCTTTCAACGCGGCCATTTTCTCCTACTGCTCAGCCTAAAGCCTTGAGCATTGTACATGGACATGCTGTAGGAGTAACTCATTATCTTCTGGGTGGAATTGCCACAACATGGGCATGAAGGCAATAGCTTACCAAGGCGATGATCGTAGCTAGTCCGAGAGGATGATTAGTCACATTGGGACTGAGACACGGGTAATTAATTTCCTCTATACACAATCAGATAATAAGATAACTTTCCTGTATCCTTCTGACCAGCGAAGGAGCGACCCATAAATGAATCCAATCAACTCAGCAACCGCAGGTGGAACGGTTGTAAGCTTGCAGCTAAAACCTCCCAACTATTGGTTGTCTGTATTACTAATATATCCTCTGCAATCACTCCTACCATTATCAAGAACTCAACCTTCTACTGTAGTTTGATGAGACCTTCACTCCTCGGATGGCTCTGGTCATTGATATGTTATCTTGCCCTTGATGAAACCCTTTGTCTGAGTATATCCCGATCCAAACAAGCTTTGAAGAAACTTGAATTCGCCGAGGTGTTTCAAACTCTTCAATGCAAGCATATATGAACAGTGCAATCATTTTATAAAAAAATTAAAATAAAATGAAATGAAAACTCAAAATTGTTCTCGGCCTGTTTGGTTTGAGAGGAGGGAGTGGGAAGGAGGATGTTGACCAAATTGCCATTAATGAGAATAATATTCTTTTTTATTGAAAGTATATTTTTGGAAAATTGAAAAGTTTCCATAGACTATTTAGTAAAGATGAAAGAAAAAAATGTATCTCTCTTCTCTCCCTCCCTCTCCCTTCCCTCAAACCAAATAGGCCCTAAGTGACTTTAGCACGAAACCTTGCATTTCTATTGCTTCATATTTACTATTTATCTATTAAAGCTTATAGGCCAAGTATACTCATGGTCACAAGTCCCACGATTGGGAGCCTCACAAGTAAATTGAGATTTATAGATTTAAAGAATTCTCTCCTTTAATAGGCTAGTCATTTGAGATTAAGGTTTTTTGTAGGCTAGTCTTTTGAGATTAGGGTTTTTTTTGTGTGTGTGTGTGTGTGTTTTTTTTTTTTTTTTTGTAGGCTAGTCTTTTCGCATTAGGGTGTGTGTGTGTGTGTTTTTTTTTTTGTAGGCGTGTTTTTTTTGTAGGCTAGTCTTTTGAGATTAGGGTTTTGTGTGTGTGTGTGTGTGTGTTTTGCAGGTTAGTCTTTTCAGATTAGGGTGTGTGTGTGTGTGTGTTTTTTTTTTTTGTAGGCGTGTTTTTTTGTAGGCTTTCAGAGGTGTGTGTGTGTGTTTTTGTGTGTGTGTGTGTGTTTTGCAAGCCAGTCTTTTCATATGTGTGTGTGTGCATGCGTGCGTGCGCGTGTGTGTGTGTGCGCGCGCGCGCGTATGATCCACAAGAGGACGAGTGAAAAGATTCTCTTTTCCAATAAGTTAGTTAGTCTTTTGGGTTGGGATGTGAAAAGACCATTTCTTACTAAACAACAATTAACCGTGTGTGTGTGTGTTCATGACAAATGTGCTTTTATTGAAAGCATATGCTTACAGAGTCTTATGATCCACAAGAGGACGAGTGAAAGGATTCTCTTTTCCAATAAGTTAGTCTTTTGGGTTGGGATGTGACAAGACCATTTCTTACTAAACAACAATTAACCATATTGATTTCATAAAACACGATAGGTATTTATGGAAAACCATTTTTTCTTTTCAAGACAACACACCTCGGGGTCCAGGGTACAAATTCTTCCCACAAACCCACCACAGGAAACCATAACTCTAGGTACAATCATCGAACGGGAGAATACATAGCCCACGAGTCTTACAAAACTAACCCCACAACAAAGGGTCTACACAAAACAATTTTTGCACAACATATTAATGTGGATCCACCATAATATGATAGTGTATAAAATAAGACCTTCGGAAAATCAACAGTTATCCAAAAATAGTTAATGTAGTATTTCAAAAATATGAGGGCCCTATAATAACAATATAAAAATCAATACAACACTAATACCAAAAAGAGGCCTACAAATTTCAGGACTTCTATGCCTCTGGCTGCTTCCCTTGTCCTTTAGTAAGGTTCCCTTGTCATCTAGTAAGGTTAGAAGTCTCGCCTAAAATTTTTTAATAATAACGGGGTGAGACATAAAGTCCTCATAACCAAAATTAATTTATCAAATATGCAGGAAAGGATTGCAAGTCAGAAAAGAAGGTTTATTATCATAATTAAAATATCAATAATAATTAAATAGTACATAATAATTAACAATATTTAAAATCATCCCCACTCATCCATCATGTTCCTCCTTATACTTTCTGGACGTGGTACAGCCTATCAGTGCTAGTATACCCGACCAAGGTTAGCTAGTCACTTCAAGAATACTGTGCCCTCCTATGTCAGTACCAATATATTGTAATAGGGAGGTGTCCGCCCAAAACACTCAACTCAAATTCCAAGCCAGGAATGTGAGAGCCGATGGGTACAATTTCGCCCTCAATCTTTTCCACACAACCCAACATATCCCATAACAGAAAAAATAATATAATACTAAAATTTTCAACAACATTTTATTAAATCATTATTTCATATACATCATCTCACAACAAACATTATAACCATCACAATAATAACAATCCCATTAAAAATTTTCATTTAAATACATAGATTAGAAAAATACATTGCTTCACTGAAATAATTTCATATTCAAACATACACATAATTTTTCAAAACACATACAAGTAGTATATATGAAAATAAGGCTTAGTAAAACACCTTACAGTCCAAAACAAGTATATAAAATAAATTAACCCCGGTTACTTCAATTCCAAGCTTAATCTTAGCTTGAGGAGTACAACCCGCTTAATTCACCTAGGTCACAAAGGCTTCAATTATAACTTATAATTTCCTATAACTTATAATAATAATATATATTATTATAACATTATCACAATTATAACTTATAATTTCATATAACTTAAAATAATAATATATATTATTATAACATTATCACAATTATAACTTATAATTTCCTATAACTTAAAATAATAATATATATTATTATAAAAAAAACTAAAAATGACATTTTGGGGTTTAAGTTTTGAAAATGACCATCTAGTCCTTCAAATTTTAAAAATGACATTTTAGTCCCAAAAATTTCAGAAATTACAGTTTGGTCCCAAAATTTCAGAAATTACATTTTTGCCCACAAAATTCCAAAAATTACAGTTTATTCCTTCATATATAAAAACTAAATTGATTAAATTCCACTAAAATCTCTCTATCCCAAATAAATTATTTTCATATCAGTAAAAAAATATTTTATAAGACATAAATCTTAAACATCTTAAATAGACAAATTCATTTTAAATTTCTAAAACAACCAAACAATAAATCTAAACCGATTAAAATTTACTAATAATCATTCACTACATAGATATAGTCTTCTATTGTCAAAAATCAAAACTTTCCTAAAATCTTAATCCCAAAACTTGCACTAACTAACATAATATTACCCTCGTTAGAAAGAGAAAAATATATAGAATAACTTTCATGAAGAAATTTTATTGAAAAGAAGCTAGTTTAGCTACCTAAATTATCTTATAAGATACCTTAAAATAGACTCGAAAAACCTTCAAACTCCTATTTTCTCTTCTCCTTCCTTACTCTCACTCTCTCCCGCGCCTCGCCTCTATTGATCTGATCGTGTGTGTGTGGGTTATGTGTTATGGGGGGGAGGGGGTATTAAATAAACGGGGAGAGAATAACCACTCCCAAAAACCATTCCCTTAGGGTATGTTTGGTTGGGAGGAAAGGGAAGGGAGGGGGAGGGAAAATGGAGGGAAAATATTAAAGGGGGAGAAAACTCTTGTGGGCCCCACCACAAATAACTTTTCTCTCTCTCTCCATTTTCCCTCCCCCCCCAACCAAACATACCCTTAAGCAAGCAAGGAGGGGGCAGTTCTGCCCCCATCTGACACGCCGGACCCTTATTTATTATTATTTTTTGCTGATTCAGTGGTTTTTTTTTTTTTTTTTTTTTTTTGCGCGTTCTTGTTGTCAAATTTTGTTCTTTCTCATTCTCTTCATTCTCTTCTTCCAACAATTACATAATAAATGCATATATCATATATAATTATTTTATAATCATAACTAAGTCCTAAAATTAAAAATTAGGATATTACAAACTATCCCTTTGAACAAGTGTTTATAATACCAAACCTCAAATTTAGCCACCCTACAGGTCTTAACTGTTGCTGTGGAATTGTATGTATTTGTTTAACTTTTTGATATCTCTCGTTTAACTTGGTGTATCAACCCATTTAAGAAAAATAATTCTTGACCAAAAAGACAACAAAAATCAAAGAGTTTAAAACATGTTTTTAAAGGAGAAAACAACAAACGGACAAAATATCACATAGTGAAGCGCAAATATGGAAAATTTAGACGATTTAATCTCCATGTTTTTGTTGTTTTTTGTGGGGGTGCAAAAAATCATTACTATTCTTTCAGAAACCTGAGACTTTTCTCCAGCAGCAGTGCATTATGCTTGTTCCCCTGCAAAATATAACTAAGAAATATAGTTTTCTACAGAAATTTCTGGAGCTTAACCCTACGTTTGAATGGAGATAAAATTAGGGAATAAAGAATACTATACTAGGAGGAAAAACTCCCAAGAATAATAAACATTTTTATGATTTGAAGTTTTCATACTTGGGATTCCCTTCCTCTTATTTTCCCTTTACTTTTCTCTCCATCTAAATATAAGGTAAGCCACATTCCTACCGCCATAGTTAACAAGATGGAGGAGAAAAATTGAGAAAATAATATATGGATATACCGCAGAGAGAAATTTCTTACAATCAATGCTGATAAAGCATGAGTTTGGAAATAAGCAAAGGTGGAAGCTTTTTGTTGTTGTTGTTGTTCATTTTCAAAGACGTTCATTTTTTTTTAAAAAAAAAAAAAAAAAAAAAAAAAAAGTTAACAGCATTTCCTTTTTTTTTTTTTCTTCTTCTTCTCTTTGGTACATTAACAGCATTCCTTGTTTTAGTAAAAAAAGATCCCAGGGAGTATTTTTTCTAAATAAAAGATTACTTTGCTTTTGTTATTGTTGTCCCACTTGTTAATGAAATGTTGGTGTATAGGCCGGCATACTGGTTTCTGAAATTGGACTATTTGAAATTCTGAAGTCTGATACATTAATGAGTTTGAAGATCCATGAGGAAAAATGAAACCCTACAAGGTCTGCTCCAAAAGATCTCATTTTTATTTATTAGGTGTTTGTGTGTGTATGGTTGAGAAAGAATATATAATTAAAAAAAAAAAAAAAAAAAGCGATAAGAGATAAGGAAAAACACTTCTCAGTTGTAGAAGAAGTGTATTCTCATGTCATACATATGAAATGGTGAGACCCACATATATATATAATTAGCATTATATATATGTGGGTTCCACCATTTCATGTGTGTTGGAATCTTCTTCTTCTCATGCAACATGAGAAGTTTAAACCCCGAAAGATAAATACACCAAGAAGTAATAATTTTTTTTAATCATTTTAATAATATAAACTATTCTTAACTACTACTTTCAATTCTGGTGAAACAATTAAAAGTGTTTTGTGTCTTTGGTTTTAACTTTTCAGAAATGCTTTTTATGATGCATAAAGTAAGTATATGAGAGGATTTTTATCTGAACTTATGAAAAATAACATCTAAAACCACAATTTGATTATTTCCCAGACAAACACTAAGGATCAGAATAATAAATACAACAACAAGGATAAGATAAAATTATATAATTTGCTCCCCAGGTCCAAATTTATGAGACAAGATATATTTCAAAAATCTTAGCAATTAACTAAGACATTAATATGCAACTTTTGACTTTTATCCATCGGTAAATATATTGGAAAAAAATAAATTTTTTTTTTTTTTTTTTTTTTTTTTTTGCTTAAGAAAAAATAAATTCTACGAGTAATGTTTAAAATATAGTTAGACTATGAACTCATTACTTGTTGGCTGCTCATAGATAAATAGAGCAAATATTTTATAGATTTTGCAGGGTTAAGGGGCAAAAATACACATGCGTTTTTTCTGAAGGAGCGCCCAACACCAAGTGCTTTTTTTAAGTGTAAAAATATTGTTTAACCGTTAAGTTTGACTTTTTTTTTTGGGTTGAAAAAATAGTACCGGTTAAGTTACTCAAATATAGGATCTTGAAAAAATATTTAAAGATGTTGACTAGTACTAATTAAAAAAATACTTCAAGATACTGACTCGTACTAAAAAATACTTCATGGTCTTACAAATTATTTGTAATGTATTAGGATCAGAGGAAGTGATACAGAAATTTTAACCCTTTAAAATGAAAGATTTTTTTTCTTAATCCTGGGATTTTCTAGGAGGTGCAGGAAATCAAGGAAAAAAGCGCCACCATGCCGAGTGATTCCGCACAACGACGACTTCAACAAACATAAATATGTGGTTCAAGTAATGATGAAGGTTATTCCTGGGATGAACCATGATGATGCATATAACATCATGCTAGAAGCTCACTACAATGGGTTGTCGGTGGTGATTATCTGTGCCCAAGCTGATGCTGAAGAACACTGCTTACAACTACGAGGCAACGGCCTATTCAGTTCGATTGAACCTGCAAGTGAAGGCTGCTGCTGAAAGGTACCAGCATTAATCAGTATTGGATCTAATCAATGTTGTATAAATTGAAGTGTAGGACTATCAATGGATATACATATTAAAAGGGAAACAAAAGCATGTTGGGTATGAAACTTGGTCTGCTATGAATCTATGATCAAGATATGGGATAGTTGTGATTGAATAGAGAATATCTCATCTTCTGCATCAACTAATGTTGCTTTGAACTTTTTAAAGTGAAGGATATACTTAATTGTATAGAGACTTCTTATAAGTGAACTAAATAAAATTGTCAATTGTGTCCTTAGCCTTCGTCTTAAAAGGATTTCCAGATTTTCAATTTACAAGATTCCCTCATTTCACCAAATGTGGAGGAGGTGATGACTGATGAGCAATAACTAGAATGCATGTGGAGTTTATTAATATTGGTCGACTGCACATGGGAATTGCCCAATTTGTGGACCCTAAATCTGAGCATCAAGAGTTTTACATCATGTTAATCGGCAAGATAAATAAAATTTTGAAAACAAATATCCACAACTGTTTTAGTCAAATCTTCTATCAAGCACCGAGGAATCTAGTGATCTTTGCAAATAATTTACTTCATCGTGATCTCGAGTCATGTTTTAGTTCTTGGACGGCTTCGATCCTTTTAAAAAGAACATCTCATTTTGTTTGTGTGGCGCTAAATAAATAGAACTATAGAAGCCAACTTAATTGGAAACCCTTTTAGAAATGGACGAGACTTTTTTTTTTTTAATGAGAAACTGACTGAACATACAAAACTTAAAAGAACAATACTAAACTACTAACCATCATCAATCCGCCTCCTCTTGGATAAATGGAGGGGGCCTTGATCATGGCCAGTAACGGATCTTGGAGAAAATGTTTGAGGAGCCAAATGTATACTTATTAACTAATTGAAAAATTTCATGATTATATAACATGTTTAAAATATTATATTAAATTTTTGTAAAAAAATTCTGAGGTTTGTCATGATTTCTTGGACTTTTGATATTAGAAGTAAAATGATGATAATTTGTTAATATTCATACAAATTATTTATTGGACTTTTGATACTACTTGTTCTTAATTTTGCATAAAGGTGTTTAAGAAGAAAATTTGAGATTTTGGAGAGTCGAAATGAATGTTTTGAGGACGAAAAAAGTTATATAAAAGTCTCGGAATTTTGAATTTTTGAAAGGGTTAAGGAGCGAAAATACACTTTTTTGGAAGCGGGCTTTTCCCTCGGGAGCAAAAATAACACTACGAGCTTTTTTAACTTGGAGCTAAAGTACACATGTGGTTACGTTTAAAAATTAAAAAGAGCAAAAATACCACGTCCAAATCCGCTACTTTAGTCCAAATTTACTTTCCATTAGGTGTTACGTCGGCCATCCAATCCAAATCAAGTTAACGGTCAGCGTCACGTCAACTAACTTACCCGTGGTATTTTGCTCCCAAAACGTAACCACGTTTATACTTTTGCTCCAAAAAAAAACTCGTGGTGCTAGGCGCTCTTTGGTGAAAAGCCCGTGTGTATTTTCGCTCCTTAACCCTTTTTGAAAATTGTAATTAATGAGGAAAAGGGACTAAGGAAAATTGTAGAAAAAAACTTCTGAAATTATAGCACTCTCTACAAAACTTTTTTTTTTTTGGGGCTTAATGAAGATCCACCATTGATCATGGCGACAAAAATTTCTAACTATCCTATGCAAGTACTTTGCTAGATAATTTCTATACATGTGTCACTATCACCTGTCAATCCCTATTGATAAATATTCTAACTTCATCCACCCCATCTTTGAATGGATGGTCACTATCATTTATGATCAATTCATTCAATATTTCCTTTTTTTTAGGAAAGATTTTCATATTTAAATTATGTCTAGATGTACAAATACTCTACCCTATACATCTGAAAATCTTGATTTAAACCCTTCAATACTGGGTGAGCAATCATTTTGAGGATTTAATCATTCATAAGAGCATATTCATCCTTTCCTTTCAACGCAGTCATTTGCTCCTGCTACTCAGCCTAGAGCCTTGACCATTGTACAAGGACGTGTTGTAGGAGTAACTCATTACCTTCTGGGTGGAATTGCCACAACATGGGCGTGAGGCAATAACTTATCAAGGCGATGATCAGTAACCACTTTGAGAGGATGATTAGCTACACTGGGACTGAGACACGGGTAATTAATTGCCTCTATACAATCAAATAAGAAGATAACTTTCCTGTATCCTTTCTGACCAGCGGAGGTGCAACCCATAGATGAATCCAATCAACTCAGCAACCGCAGGTGGAACGGTTTTAAGCTTGTAGCTAAAACCTCCCAACCATTGGTTGTCCATATTACTAATATATCCTCCGCAACTACTCTTACCATTATCAAGAACTCAACCATCTACTACAGTTTGATGAAACCTTCACTCCTTGGGTGGCTCTGGTCATTTGATATATTGTCCTGCCCTTGATGAAACCCTCAGTCTCAGTGGATTCCGATCCAAACAAGCTTTGAAGAAACTTGAATTCGCCGAGGTGTTGCAAACTCTTCAATGCAAGCATATATGGACAGTACAATCATTTTATAAAACAAAAAAAAGAAGAAATGAAATGAAATGAAAACCCAAAATTGTTCTCTTAGTGATTTTAGCAAGAAACCTTGCATTTCTATTGTGTCATCTTTACTATTTATCTATTAAAGCTTATAGGCCAAGTATGTTAATTGTTACAAATCTCACATTAGGGAGCCTCATAAGTAAATTGAGATTTATAAATTTAAAGAATTATTACTTTTAATAGGCTATCTTTTAAGATTGAACGTTTCCTTTGAACTTGTGTTCATAACAAATATGCTTTTATTAAAAGTATATGATCTTTTTCAATAAGCTAGTCTCTTGGGTTGAGATATCACTTTGGACTAGTGTTCATAATACCAAACCTCAAATTTAGTCACCCTACAAGTCCCAACTGGTACTGTGGAAGTGTATGTATTTGTTTAACTTTTTGATATCTCTCGTTTAAACTTGGTGTTTCAACCCATTTAAGAAAAATAATTGTTGACCAAAAAGACAACAAAAATCATATTGAGTTTAAAACATGTTTTTAAATGAGAAAAGAACAAACGGACAATATCTCAGAGTGAAGCGCAAATATGGAAAAGTTAGAGGATTTAATCTCCATGTTTTGTTTTTCTTTTCTTTCTTTCTTTCTTTTTTTTTTTTTTTGTGGGTGTTATAAAAAAGAATTACTATTCTTTCAGATACCCTAGACTTTTCTCCCGCAGCAGTGCCTAATGGTTGTCCCGCAAAATATAACTAGGAAATATAGTTCCCCATAGAAATTTTGGAGCTTAACTACTCTATGTTTGGATGGAGAGAAAATTAGGAAATAAAGAATATCAAGAGGAAAACCTCTTATAAATAGTAAATGTTTTTACCATTTTAGGAAGTTTTCATTTTTAGTATTCCCTTCCTCTTATTTTTTCCTCACTTTTCTCTTCATCCAAATACAGAATAAGGTACAATCCTAAAACCATAGTTAACAAGATGGAGGAGAAAAACTGAGAGAATAATATATGGATATACCTCATGAGAGAAATTTCTTACAATCAATGCTGATAAATCGTGAGTTTGGAAATAAGCAAAGTTGGAAGCTTTTTTTTGTTTTGTTGCTCATTTTCAAAAAGGTTCAATTTTTTTTTAAAAAAAAAAAAAAAAAAAAAAAAAAAAAAAGTTAACAGCATTTCCTTTTTTTTCTTCTCTGTGGTACATTAACAGCATTCCTTGTTTTAGTAAAACAGGATCCCATAGAGTTTTTTTTTAAAAAGATAAAAAATTACTTTGCTTTTGTTATTGTTGTCCCACTTGTTAATGAAATGTTGGTGTACAGGCCGACAAACTGGTTTCTAAAATTGGACTATTTGAAATTCTGAAGTCTGATACATTAATGAGTTTGAAGATCCATGAGGAAATGAAACCCCACAAGGTCTGCTCCAAAAGATCTCATTTTTATTTATTAGGTGTTTGTGTTTTTATGGTAGAGAGAAAATATAATAAAAAAAATAAAATAAAAGTGATAAGAGATAAATACAACAAGAAGTAATAATTTTTTTAATCATTTTAATGATATAAACTATTATTAACTGCTTTTTTAATTTTAATTCTTGTGAAACAATTAAAAGTGTTCTTATACTAGTATAAAGTGTTTGTTTGTTTTAATTTTTCAGAAATACTTTTATGATTTATGATGTAAGTATGCGAAATGAATTTTATCCGGGCTTACGAAAAATAACTTCTAAAACCACAATTCGATTGTTTCTCAAACAAGCACTAAGGATTAGAATAATAAATACAACAACAAGGATAAGATAAGAAAAAATATAATTTACTTCCCAGGTCCAAACAATGTATGAGAAAAGATATATTTCAAAAATCTCAGCAATTAACTGAGATATTAATATGCAACTTTTAACTTTTATTTTGGAAAAAAAAATAAATTGTACGACTAATGTTTAAAATACAGTTAGACTATGAACTCATTACTTGTTTGGTTGGTGCAAGTCACATTGCTGGCTGCTCATGGGGCAAATCTTTTATAGATTGTATACAGGAAATATAAAACTGAAGATGGTCACTTTATCTAGGTGTAAAGATAGAATTATCCCCATAATTAAAGGGATTAAGTGGGACCAAAATGATGAAGACCATCCACACCACACTGAAAATCACACTGAGAGAGTGGGTCATATGCTGATATGATAACAGCAACTAGGGAGAGGCTTCAAGGATTCAACCCCACCAATTGTCCCACAATTATGCAGCATCTTCCCATGACTATGCAGGTGGCAGTCACCTAATAGTCAAAATCTTGAAAACAAAATCAATAAAACAGTTGAGAAAATTATTTAAGGGTCAATATTTTTAATTTATGTCAAGTTGGGATCACACTGGTCATAATTAAAATAATATTCCCTTTAATCTTTAATATGAGAAATAGTTGACTTTTTTGTTTTGGAGGGGTTAAGGAAGTTAATAAACTACTTAATCACATTAACATGTTATATATTATTAAATTTTATATCAATTTATGAGTCAAACAAATTGATTTTAAAAGTAACGATAAATATAAATACTTTAATACAACTTAATTAGCTTTCTTAATTAATCCTTCCAAAAACATTCAACTACCTTTATATTAAAGACGAGATGTAGTATTGAAATAAAAAGTCATAATTTATGAGAATATAGGATATTCATATAAAAACTACATATAATCCAACAAAATAAAGTTACTAAAGCTCAAATTTGATGGAATGCTATTTTTTCAAAATTCAAAACAATGTTATTTCAAGTTCAACAAGAAAATTAATAAAATCTAACTCAATTGATAGGGTGAAGGTGCAAATTTGCCAAACAACTATTACCCAAAGAAATGTTCTAAATAAATAACTATTGAAGACCAAAATCGCTAATCAACAATTAAAAAGTGAAAAAAAAAAACCAAATAACTATTAAAAGTGGAAAAAAAACGCCAAATAACTATTAGAAAAGAAAACAACTATCACAATTAAGTTAAAATGTGAGACACCTTGGCGTGGGGGTGGCGAAACGCCTTATTTGGAGAAAAGAAGCGGTTAAGCCTTCTTGTTGGAAAAGGAAAACACCAACAGAGATGGGACCCATGAGAGCATGCATTGCGGTGAGAAATGGTGCGGTTCTTGCCATGGCATCGAAGAGATGGAACCGGGTGTAAGGTGTGTGCCAATCGAACGTTGTGGACTTTTTGGATGAGTTCAAGAGGTAAGTGGAACACCCAAAGAACAATAGAAGCTTTGGAAATGCTTGACGTCACTAACACTATGACATCAATGGAAGACGGAGAAACCAAGACAAATGACGGGGTAATAGTTCGTTGGCGAATCTCTTCCAAATTGTGTTTTTTTCCACTTTTTAATTGTTGATTGACAATTTTGGTCCTCTCAATAGTTATTTGGCCCAGACACTCCTTGGGTAATAGTTGTTTGACAAATCTGTACCTTGACCCCAATTGATATCCCAAAACTCTCAGCCAATCATTCAAGGGATTAGTTCACTAGTTTAACCGAGTTGAATTTTAATACCATACAAAATAAACATATGTATTGAGTCCATATGAAGTGGTATTAGGGTTAAGTTCAAAAGAGTCAAGCAAAAGCCAATGCCTAATTAGTCAAAAGCTTAGATTTCATTGGAAATATGTATCTCTCCCAAGTCTAACTCATCATGGTCATGCAAAGACACGCTTATCCCAATAACATTAATAGTAGATTATCTTATTAATCCCCTCATTAATCAACTTCCCATAAAGCTAGAGTTCTCAATTGCCAAGCCCCACCTTTCGGTTTTCCCAAGAACCATAAAGACTGTGGAATCTATGAAGGGTTAACCAGACAATGCAAAGCTTATGAAAACCTTTCCTTCTTTCTTCTTTCCCTCTTTTGCAGTTTTGCTTTAATTGCCTTTGTTTTATACCCTCACCAGAGCGACCTTGACGTGAATCGCTTTAGTTTCTTCCCATTGGTCCCCTTCTCCTTCAATAAATATTTACTCTTCTCCTTCAATTCTCTTCATGCAATCCCATTTCAATGCCTCCCTCTCAGAATTCTCTGTTTTTTCTCTTCTTCTTCCTCTTCTTCTTCTTCACTCCTCCATTGGTACGCTCTCGGACCACTCCACAGAGCTCAAAGACCACTGTGCTTCATGTTGCTTCTTCCATTAAAAATACCCAGAAAATTTTCTCCAATACCCAGCGAGCTTCACTGAACCGGCAGCAACTAAAGTCTTCTTCTTCATCTTCTCTAAGTCTGCAACTCCATTCTCGAGCTTCACTCCACAAACCTTCACATGGGGATTACAAATCTCTCACTCTAGCTCGACTGGAGCGCGATTCAGCCCGAGTCAAATCCTTGTTCACTCGTTTAGATCTAGCCTTGAAACGTATTACCCCATCAGATCTTCACCCACCTAATGGCCAAAACAAGTTCATATTTGGAGCTGAGGAAATGCAGGGTCCTATCGTCTCTGGAACGAGTCAGGGAAGCGGCGAATACTTCACCAGAGTCGGAATCGGTAAGCCGCCGAGTCAAGCTTATATGGTCATCGACACAGGAAGCGACGTCAGCTGGATTCAGTGTGCGCCCTGTGCCGATTGCTATCAACAAGCCGACCCGATTTTCGACCCGGCTTCCTCGGCTTCCTACTCGCCGCTCACCTGTGAAAGCCCTCGATGTAAATCGCTGGATTTATCAGAGTGCCGGAATAATACTTGCCTCTACGAGGTGTCCTACGGCGACGGGTCCTACACCGTCGGCGACTTCGCGACGGAGACTGTAACCATTGGCTCGGCTTCGGTTAGAGACATTGCCATCGGCTGCGGCCATAACAATGAGGGTTTGTTCGTCGGCGCAGCCGGCTTGCTCGGTCTCGGTGGTGGCTCGCTGTCTTTTCCGTCTCAGCTTAATACCACGTTCTTCTCATACTGCCTCGTCGACCGCGATTCTGACTCAACTTCGACTCTGGAGTTTGAGTCACCGTTGCCTCCCAACGCCGTTACTGCTCCGATACACCGAAACAGGGAACTCGACACCTTCTACTATCTCGGTCTAACGGGAATCAGCGTCGGAGGTGAGATGCTTCAGATTCCGGGGTCGAGCTTTCTGGTGGATGCCACCGGGAACGGCGGCATCATCGTGGACTCCGGCACGGCGGTGACGCGGTTGCAGACTGATGTGTACAACTCGCTCCGCGACGCGTTCGTGAAGGGAACCCGAGGGCTGCCGCCGGCGAAGGGCGTGGCGTTGTTTGACACGTGTTACAACCTGTCTTCGAAGAACAGCGTGGAGGTTCCAACGCTGTCGTTTCACTTCCCGGAGGGAAAGGAGTTACCGTTACCGGCGAAGAACTACCTGATACCGGTTGACTCGGACGGCACATTTTGCTTGGGGTTCGCGCCTACTACTTCGTCGCTATCAATCATAGGTAACGTTCAACAGCAAGGGACACGTGTCGTTTTCGACCTTAAGAAGTCAATCGTGGGATTCTCTGCCAACAACTGCTAGGAGGAAGCTTTTGGTTTTGGCTGATAGCTGTAATTTTTATTTTACTGTTTTACCCGCCCGGTTAAAGGTGAAGTTGTGTGTGTGTGTGTGTGGTGGGCCCCATTGGGATCAGGTTGTAATGTGGTGGGACCAGCTGAATGGCGCGACAAAATGTAACGTGTTTGGTTTGTTTGTTGGCTTCGCTGGCGGCTTGGCTTAAGCATAATGACAATTGTAAGAAATTTTTAAAACCAGATCTCTAAAATCAGTGATTATAAACGTCATGGGTGTTCGTGCATTAATTGTATATGCTAAACAGGAGTTAACAATATGTTATGAGGTGAACACATTAATGTAATTTTGAACAAGGCATATTGCAATTGATGAACAGTGCAAGTGTTTCAATTTTTTTAGTAGGTTAAAAATATTGTTTCCATCTTATATTCTTGTTTTTTCCCCGATAGGTATTTCAACACAGAGCTTCCATCTTATATTCTTTTGATGTATAAAAAGCTAACTATCAGAAAAAAATAAATTTATCAACAGAGGTCTCTCATGGTTAAAACAACTCAACCCCACTGCAAATTTTAAATAAAAGTTTAGTTCACAATGGATGACTAACCATGGCCAAAAAAAAAAAAAAAAAAAAAAAAAAAAAAAAAAAAAAAAAAAAAATCACTTTTTGGATAACTATTATTACCTCCGGTCTTAAATATAGGACATAGTTTGTAATACAAATTGTACTACAAACTATGTCATATATTTAAAATCAGAAGAGTATGATCTATCATAACTATAAAGTTGGGGAAATTATTATAAGGTATCAATGAAGGGATTTAAACATCCAAAAAAGTTGGATAATAATTGAAGCATTCAATGATAAGTTTCAACATAAAAAACAATTCGATGATTGTGTTAGTAACTTGTTATTATTACTATTTTCGTAATAAGACAACTTTTTTAAGATTTCATAGTAATTTCCCCCTTGACTCCTTGACTCTTCAAAATATCCCTTCATGCAATGGGGGTTTTTATTTTTTTTAATATAAAAATTTTAGGAAAGGGGTTTAACTCACCTACAGTCCAAGGGTACGGCGCTTGGAACCAGTCTGCAGGATATATTGAGTTAGAGAGTACACATGCCTCCACCTCTTCCCAGTATTTCTAATGCTTTGTAAACTACTAGGATACCTTTCCCAGCGCCTTGACCAACTCTAGGATCGAACCCTCTCCCTTTTGGTGAGAAAGTCCGACCCCTTCGTCAGTTGAACCCAAGGACGAAGGGTTCATGCAATGAGACTTTTTTTTGGTATCCCACCCAGTTTACCATAACTTTCAGTTCCAACTAATCCGGTTTTCACCCTGCATTAGGCCAACGGTCGGAAGAGCTCCTAATACCATTTTCACTATTTTTACGCCTCGAACCGAGGGCATGGTGGTAGGAAAGCAAGTCCTTTACCACTTACTCCCAATAATTGTTCGTCATGGAATGAGACTTACTCGTATAATATGAAGCACTTCAAATGGATCCACAATACTTCACTAGTTTTACCAAGGCCGACCAGGAGGCCCCTTGTGTTATTTCGTTGTTTCTGTTCTTTTAGTTTTTTAGAATCAGAAATTAGTGGAGTATTTTGTTATAGAAACATTAATGATATTGACATACATATAATTAGTTTTATTTTTTTGGCATATGATTGGATCGACCAAGAAGAGTTAATCTGCTTATGCCCATGATTTACGCGCCAACAGCACTAATTGTTATGGATTCAAATAATAGGCCCAACTAAGGTGTGGCCCAACAGGAGGCAACCAATATTGCACAGATGTGATGGCACAACATTTGGGCTTGGAGGCACAAGAAGCCCGACAGTCCAAACCCTAACCCTAAGGTACCCTCTATAAATAGATGATAAACCCTAAGGTACACAATCTCTAAGCTCTCTCTCATCTACGATTTTGCCTACACTGTGCACACACCCCACCCCCTTTGGTTGTGTACAGTGATCTTCTATTCTCAAAGGTATCTCATCCATAGATACTTAAGAGGAGCTATTCGATCCAACATAAACATACTAGCCCACCTAGGGCTAGACATCCGTGTTCTTATGACAAACATTGGCGCCCGTCTGTGGGGAACCGTAAATTTCGATTCCCGTGACCAAAAGTTGTGAATGATTCAAGTTCATGAATATTCCAAAGCCAACGTTACCTATGAAGCTAACTGGCGGCAGAAGTAACACAAGAAGCAGATTTGGAAATCCTACTTGAAATCGATCTGATGGTTTCAAGTTCTCTCTGGCTTAAACTTCCACCACGACGCTGTGAAGATTGAAAAGAAGAAGAACGGTGAAACTCTCGATCTCTGGGTGCTTAATCGACAAGTGTTTCTGGGTTGTGTTCTAGGTTCATCGCGTTCTAGCCCATTAGCGCCGATCCCGTAATCATCACCATCACTGATCTCGGCTCGGGATTACCAATACAGCGAATGAAGCTATAAAACACGCTTTGAAGGCTTCACGGTTTTCCACAACAGTATTGGGCATTGTCCCGGGATCACCCACTCCAAGAAAGAGAAGTCGGATAGCCGGGATCCTCTCCATAAATGGACGAGATTACTATCCAGGTTGCCGGGGTCCGAGATGCCTAAAAGCCGAGGTACCCGTTAACTGAGGCCGGCATCCGAGATCGCTCAACCTCGCATAGCAATAAAGCCGAGATGCTGAGATGTGAATTTTTCCTTGCTTTTCAATGAGTCCCAACTATCCACGAGGGCAAAAATATTGGCAGACAGGGTGCCGCTCTTCACCATAATCTTGTTGGGTATTTCGGAATCCTACTTCGTCATGATCCGAGAAACAGGATCCGATCAGTGTGCGTGAGTTCGTTGGAAAGAAGCAGCAGAGTCGGATCAGTTCAAACGAGAATGCAGATGGTGGGTTTTATTCCTTCCAGGAGCATGCCGAGATACAAGGTTGGAACTCCGAGTACAAGGTCGGAATGCTGAGATGATCAAATGGAATGTCGAGATAACTGACGCTGAGATAGGAGTTGCCGAGATACCTCAAATATTGACCGGGTTTGCGTTGTGGCCCGATATGTGACCAGAGATCCAATGTCGGACTGCCGGGGTTCTTCATTATATCTGAACCGCGATACCTTTCTCAGTGACAAAGGAACATCCACTTCTCTTGAACCGAGATACTGTCATAGGCTTGCAATCACCTTTTCTGCGCAACAAGTATAATTTCTCTCCATGCCGACGTGGCTCAATCAGGGACTCCCAAAGCAGTTCGACTTTCACGAGCTTACTACAAAAAATTGCTTGAAGATGGCTTGGTTGTTCCGTCACTTCATGCTTAAGCTACTCATTTTTCGCGGAGATAGCAGATGGAGATGAACTTGCTTGGAATTCTTTGATTATGCGCCGCCTAGTCCTGATTCTAAAAAGGTGGACGTATGGATGAAGCTGGTAGGAAATTATAGCAGACGCCAATCTATAATGTGGTCTCTTGGACTGCTATGATCTCTGGATTTGCGCAAGAGAATGGTTTTATTTCTACACAGAAGTGTTGGAAATATGAGAAAGCCAGGGGAAGAAATAAATACCTGTAATGTTGCTAGTGCTTTTGTTGCATGTTCAAAGCCAGGGATGGTTGAAGAGGCAAGCCAAATTCATTCCTGAGTATTAAAATTACTTTGGATTTTGGAGGCAACTGTCTAAGCTACCTTGATCAATATTAAAATAGAAGTTGGATTTTTGGATTCAACCTCCAAAAAAAAAAGGGGGTGAAAGACGTGCGCATATGGATTGCAATGATGTCATCTTATGCTTACAATCAAAATTCTAGAAAGGCGGTTGAATCATTCCTTTCAATGTTACAAGAAGGTGGTAACCAAATGAGTATTGTTTGTCTGCAAAGGAAGATTGCATGATTATATGGGAACCCAACCAAGTGGACACCATGACAAGAGTGCTAGCTTGGTTGCCGTGAGGTCCTCAGTCAGACAAAGAAGTCCCACATGAGATTAAACCATCACAATTCATCTCCCAACAATTCGAATCTTGCTTTAGAGAATCAGCAGCTTCTTTGAAATACGATCCTGCTTATTGGTCAAAGGTATGCTTATTTAGTATGGCAAAATTGGCAAAGGAAACTGCAACAGATCGGGGATAACTCCCATCTCTTGCTGTCCATTCTGATCACGCACTTGGATCATAGGAATATTGCAAAACAAGCTATTCTGCAGAATAATATTGTTCTGATCACCAATTTGGGACTGATGCCGAAGGAGCTGTAATTACAATTTGGGACTTTGTAATTCAAGGTCTTGATTTTCATGTTTAATGGGGGGACCCCACTACTATCTATTGTCTTCAATTTAATGTTGCCATTAGGAGAAGAAGTGCATAAAGCCTTGTGTTATAAATTAAATGCTTGTGGGGTCGGCTCTTTTAAATCTTGCCGCACAACTATTTCTTTCTTTCAATGGTGTAAAGCCATCAGCAAGCTCCTAAAGGTTGCTCTAAGAGGACTATGGTGCAACGTCCACCTGTTGATGAGTTATTATCTATGTGCACAAAATTTTTGCGAAAGGAACCTCTTGCTTTTCCTGCTCGTGACTTGCTTGAAATGTTGTGCTTTCAAGATGGTAGTCCATACAGGTCTACTGTCATTTCTTTTATGATCAATGAGATCAAAGAATGTGGGTTGGTTTCTAGTAATGGGAATAATACCATGCTGGCAACTCTTTTTCATACCAATGGAATTCTGAGCTTGAAAGCCGAGTGAAACAGCCAAGAGGGAAGGAATTCCTGAGGATATTATTCCAAGAGCTAAAGATCTTTGGGAAGAAATGCATTAACACTCATCTATGAGGACATTCTTATAAAATTACAAAAATAGAAGGTAGACCCGATTACACCGAGTCTGGTTAAAATCCGGATCCGTGTATTTAAAGTCCTTTATTGGACTATTTGCAACGGCAATGCTGCTAAGTCTACCTCAAACTCCTGTAAAGGAAAAGAAGGCGGACCCGATTTAAACTGAATCTAGTTTAAATCCGGGTTCCGTGTGGAGTCCGTCTCTACGAAAGGGATGAAGGCAGAGACCCCGGTTAAAAACTGAATATAGTTGAAACCCGGGCTTCATGTAAATTTTTGAAGCCGGACCCGGTTACACCAAATCTGGTTAAAATCTGGGCTCCGTGTGCAACGGCAATGCCGCCAAGGCTAAACATGTAGGAACCCGAGGTACATAAACCCGTTCCGAAAATCATGTCAAAGCTAAACATGTAAGAATCCGATGTACATAAACCTGTTTCTGAAAATCATGTCGAAGGAAAACATGTACGAATTCTTGGTAAAGAAACCAGTTTTCGAAAATCATGTTCAAGTTAAACATGTAGGAATCCGAGGTACATAAACCCGTTTCCGAAAGGGACGAAGACAACCCCGGTTACACCGAATCTGGTTAAAATCCGAGCTCCGTGTTAGTCTTTGAAGGCGGACCCCGGCTATGCCAAATCTGGTTAAAGCCCGGCTCGTGTGAATTTTTCAAGGCGGACCCCGGCTACGCCGAATCTGGTTAAAGCCCGGGGTCCGCGTGAATTCTCGAAGGCGGACCGGTTACACCGAATCTGGTTAAAACCCGGGCTCCACGTGAATTCTCGAAGGCGGACCGGTTACACCGAATCTGGTTAAAATCCCGGCTCCGTGTGAAGTTTTGAAGTCGGACCCGATTAACTAAATCTAGTTAAGGTTCGAGATCCGCATAAATTCTTGAATGGACCCGGTTATACCGAAAAAATCCCTACCCGTGTGAAGTTTTGAAGTCGGACCCGGTTAACTAAATCTAGTTAACGCACGGATCCGCAGAGATTCTTGAATGGACCCCGGTTACACCGAATTCCAGTTAAAATCCGGCTTCGGGTAAAAAGTACAATTGACTCACGCGCTCCTTAAAAGGACACCTGGATAAAGAATTCCTCAATGGAAATTCATCTGTTTTACTATCGATAGTCAAAGAGATACACCGAGGTCATTACACCCAAGAATAACCATGAAGCCGAGGTCCTTAAACCCGGCATTACACCGAGGTCATTACACCCTAGAAATAAGAAACATCGAGGTCATTACACCCGGTAATAAATATGACGCCGAGGTCCCTAAACTCCGCATGAAGCCGAGGTCTCTAAACCCGCATGACACCGTGGTCCCCAAACCCGGTCACAAACAAAACCATCTAGATGTATGACACCGGCCGTTGTACTCCGACGTGCATTGGTCGAGCTCGCGAAAATGCCATACGTGGCCTTCGCGAAATTGACGCGTCAACGCTCGCCCGATTTAAGAAAGCGGGTTGTCATTCTGATCCTGATCAAGTCAAAATGTTTGATTAGAGGTAATAGACACCTCGGTTGAACAAGTGACTACCTCGCCCTTATTTCGGTTACCATTAACTTTTCCGACTAGTCAAGTTGGAACGAGGTAGTGCGGTTAAGTTAACACCCCACGAGGTTAAAACAAACAACCCTCCCATCACTCCTGCACTTAAGCTCGTCGAGTATAAAGACCCGTACCTACTACTTGCCGATGAATTTCTAACTACGGTTAGAGTTCAAAAATGGTATGGCAATTAATTGGTTATATAATCGAGATTGTCATAACTTACAAACCGGCATAGACGCCGGAACATTCAAAGTCAAAATGGCATAGACGGGAGTATTTAAAGTCAAACCGACGCCGAGAACATTCACGCCAGAAAATCAAAGTCAAACCGAGTACGCCAGAAAACTCAAAGTCAAGCGAAGCAAAAAACTAAAGCCCTGACCCTCAACTCGGAGGAGCGGCACCTCGCTAGAGGGAATGAAGATTAACCTCGGACATGAGATCCAGGTTAAATAGTCAAGGCACCCCGGCAGCCCAGAGCCCTTGACTGCCAGGCTGGGGGGGCAACTATTATACAAGAAGAATGACAACGGTGTGAGAAGAACTAACGGAAGCCCTCACAGGATATTTTAATTTTTTATTTTAATGCAGTTTCACCAAGGCCGAGGCAAGCAAAAACAAAGAACGAAGGAAAGGCGAATAGATCCCGCCGGGAGAAAACTTATCGCCTAAACAGCACATCGATAGCGAGAATATGAATCCGAACTCGTCAAAGACTCGGAAAAAAAAGCAAATCAAGATGGAACAATCCGGATACGAGAATCCAGTCAAACAAAAGGCGCCTCGGCAGCCTTAGTGACCTCTAAGCCCAAAAGGCGGGGCCGACGCATGTGACACGACGAATGAATTAAATGCACACGGAAACCGTAGGTGACTAGGTGTGGTGGTTGAAACCCCGCACGAGTACACAGTAGCCGGTGTCAGGTGGGCAACGATGGCGAACGCATAAGGGTCCCGACCTCGATCGAGCGAACTCCTTGATACTACCCCGGATCCTTGAGACATTACCTCGGATCTTTGAGCAAATGACATCGAATCGAATATGACACAACCGAATGCGCAATAGATACGCAAGAGGGTAAGATTCACGAATCTTATAACCCGATCCCAACCTCGAAATCGAAACCGACATTATCTCGGATCCTAGAGACATTACCTCGGATCTTTGAGAAGACAACTTCAATAGCCAAGATCAACACTGGATTCAAATGCAGCGAACCATCTCCACGCTATTCGGGGTCTTTGAGAAAGACCTCGATCTTCAAGGTAAGCGGCCTTGATAAAAAGGATCAACCTAATTCAACTCGGCAATGTAAGGCTCACGACAGAAAGCTCGGCTAATAAAGCCGACCAGGGCAAAATACATCCCTAAGCGGCTCGGAAGCTTGAACTACCGAGCTTTGGGGGCAACCGTTATGGATTCAAATAATAGGCCCAACTAAGGTGTGGCCCAACAGAGGCAACCAATATTGCACAGATGTGATGGCACAACATTTGGGCTTGGAGGCACAAGAAGCTCGAACAAATCAAACCCTAACCCTAAGGTACCCTCTATAAATAGATGGTAAACCCTAAGGTACACATCTCTAAGCTCTCTCTCATCTACGATTTTGCCTACACTCGTGCACACACCCCACCCCTTTGGTTGTGTACAAGATCTTCTATTCTCAAAGGTATCTCATCCATAGATACCTAAGAGGAGCTATTCGATCCAACATAAACATACTAGCCCACCTAGGGCTAGACATCTCGTGTTCTTATGACGTAACACTAATGATCCACAATTTTATACAAAAACAACGTGAAAGAGACCATCATAAAAATTCATTAGGAAAAAAAATCATATGATAATTAATCTGTAAGCCCTTATAATTTTAAATAATTTTTAATTAGATCCCTATAGTTTTTATCAAGTCCTTATACTTTCACTTGTTTTTAATAGGGTCCTTATATTTTCCCCCCTTTTTTATCAAGTCCTTATTGTTTCACCTGATTATTAATGAGGTCCTTGTAATGTTTTTTTAAAAATTTATTAATTTAAATAAATGAATAATATTAAAATATAATTTATGATTAATAAATTTAAATTAAAAATAATTATTGTATTAATCACTAATCATTAAGTAATTATAATTATATTATATTTTTAGAAAAATGTATTATTATTATTCTAATTGTATAATTATAAAAAAATTTAAATAAAATAAAATTATTTTAATAATTTATTATTTATAGAGTATTAGTATTTATAGAATGATATTATATTTTATATTCATAGATAATAATGAAAAAGCTACAGGGACTTAATTAAAAAACATGTGAAACACTGCATATGAACCTGACATATATCAACGTCATAACAAATACTCCCTCTATTTCTTTTCATAAGAAACTTTTAACCAAATCTTATTGTTTAAAATGTCGGTTAGGAACAATAATTATGTCGAAATTGTAACCATTTTTACTAAAATACCTTTATTTATGAGAATATAGGGAACAAGAGAGAAGATAATAAAATTATTATAATAAAGAGGATTGTAGGAAAAAAATGGTAGAAGTAATAGTTTTTGGGATGTAAAAATTTATTATATTGACATTAAATAGGATAATTAAATAAGGGTACAATGAGAAAATAAAAAATAAAAAATAAGATATTCTGAATACTTATTTTAAAAAAGAACATGGGTATGTGTGTCATGAGGTTGAATGTGAAGAAACATGAGGTTTAATATGATTAGGAGGATGGTAAAAGAAATTACCTCATAAACTAATGAACATGTATATTTAGTTGTGACCAAATTAAAGAAAATTAGTTAATTATAAAAGATAATTTCAAAATTAGGATGACAGGCTTCGTCATTACTCAGTAAGGATTTCACCTAATTAACTAGCATAACAAAACTAATAACTATATTAATTACTACTCTTGTACATTCATAATAATATGCCTACCGCAAACGTAACAGCAATACTGAATACTCAATTCCTACCAGGCATGCTTCTTTAATGGGTTGTTTGGTATGATGGATTTGGAGGGGAGAGAAAGTTTTTATGAGTTGGTGGGGTTTGTAAAATTTTAATAAAGAGAATATGTAAAATAAGAGAGTAAAAAAATAATTTAAAACTTTTAACCCTATTTTTTTAAATTTGATATTAACATATCAAAATAATATTACTTAATGTTTATTAAACGTGGAAAATGAAAATTTACCCAATGCAAAAACATTTAATACGTTTAGACAATTTTTAACATTTAAAGGGTTAGGTCAGCGGCTAGATTAAATCACAAGACAAATTTTACCTGCACGAGAATAATAAATATTCCAAACAACAGCTATATACTGACAACAAGAATTTAATGCTGATGGTTTCATCAAAGATGAATGAATTATTTAGGTTGCTTTTATTCTGACGTGCTAATCTAGAGATTACAATGATTTTTAGGATAATTAACCTACATGTCCTTATAATTTCAAGTAATTTTTAGTTAGATCCCTATAATTTTTTTATTAGATCCTTATATTTTCACTTGTTGTTGACCTGGCCGTTATAGTTTTTTTCAATCTTTTTTTTTTAATTGACCCTTTTTATATCCATTCAACAATAATTAAAGAAGAGAGGTAATGATGGATTTAAGGAAGATGACTAAGATGTTTTAGGAAATATGCAGCATATTAACTAATTTTCTTAATTAAATTAATATATATAATATTTAAGACCGAAGGTTTAGTATTCAATGAACCTTAATCGGTAAAGGCATAGGGATCCCAGTTAAACCGCATGGAAATGAAATAGTGCTTTATTATTAACTAATTAGCTATTGTCCAGCAGTTGCGAGGTTGCTGTTTCTATGCCTCTTAATTGTGTCTTTTTTTTTTTTGATATAAATTGTGTCATTTTTTTAGTACTAAGAAGTTAAGGTGAAATGAGCTTGGAGCTTCTTACTAAGGCTAGGGCATACTCCGAACGTAAATAAAGCTTACAGAAGTATTTACAGAATGTTTATCAAAAAGTTCCTTTTTAAATTGGCAATTAGCTTGTTTGGCATAACATTAAAACGATTTAAAAACTCAATGGCGTCACTTGAAGCTTAGTGGAGGAAAATTTAGTATTTGAAATGGGGTTGAGTTGTAATGGATTGTGATGGGCATCTAGCCAAAAAGTGACTTCTCAAGAGAAGCTAGTATTTTTAGCTTCTGAAAAAAAGTCACCCAAACACAAATCACATTATAATTTGACTTTAAAAAAAAAAAAAAAAAAAAAAAACCATCTAGAAAAGCTATTAGGAAAAAAGTCATTTTTGTCACCGCATGTCTTAAATTTGAATCCATAACTTCATGGATTATGAACCAACTCCTCATCAATGAAATCAACCTTTGTTGGTTGTGTCTTGTTTTTTTCTAATATATGGCATTTGAAATTATACTGGAACTTTTGCAAGATTTCATTCAAAAATTTGGGTTAATTCAAAATCTTTCTAATAAGGCGATTTACAGTGGACTTATTTGTTGGAACTTAAGAGTTAACAACAATAACTTTGTGAAAGAGTGTTCAATTAAGAAAATTGTTGCTTTTTAATTTTTTTGGACAAGAATATCAACATATAATTAACTGCAGTCATATATAGTCAGAAAACCGAATTTCCTTTTCAAAAAAAAAAAAAAAAAGAAAAGATGCAGGGGTTGTGTGACAACACTCCTTCTTTGATATTGATCACCTTCATTGAATTGGTAAATATGATCAGAAAAAGCCACCATCTGAGTTCATAAAATGAAGATATAAAGTGAGTTTTTGTTGATGACCATGTTCTGATATAGATCACCATCAAAATACTAATTTAGACCCATCAATATTGAGCTTGAACCACCCAACATCAGGCGGCTTCCATCCAATTGTTTTCCAAACTCTCCTTCCATCTACTAAACCTTTCCATTATTCTCCTTCCACCCAATATTCTTTGCAATCTTTAGCCATAGACTCTCCATTTCCACAATGCTGAATCGGCTTGCACGACATTGATAATCAACTTAAAGAGACGTATAATTCAATGCTGTTAATATATTATGGAGACTAGCTCTATATATCATTTGAAGGATACATACATATACTCCATCTTCATGAAGGCAAGTATTCTTTTGCGATTAGCTAACAATTTTGAAACGCATTAATGCATGCTTGCAATCAAGCATCGATCACTTGCTCGAAGCACTTATTTTAATGTTGTTTAAATATTTCTTCTGAAATATTATATGATGAACAAGCTGTGTTATTTGACATGGATGCTTTATTAAAACTATTATTTGAATTTTCTGTTTCAAAAACATTGGTTTTCGGCCGAAGAAGATATCCTTTTCAAACCATATATCAATTGTATGGAAATGTTGATTTCAGGTTGTATATTAGATTCAAATTAAGGCTCTACGCTTTATTTAGATTAATCTGCATAAGCTGATGGTGTATGTAGTAATATATTTACTCAGGGTTAAATTTACTCAGGGTTAAGGGTTAAGGTGCTAAAATATTCATATATTATCTTTAAATGTACGCTATGCACCATATTCATTACTTGCATGTAAAATTGTCGATGAACTCTTCTAACTGAGGCAAAAATGTCATATTCGTTAAATGACTCAAACCCTTTTCAGGCTCAGAAGCTCAAGAACGCAAATTTTCCTTTTTCGTCTTCAGGTTTCATCATAGGTTGCATAGGCAACATCTTTGCATCCATAGAGCAAGGTTCTGGCTGATATGCTCCTAAACATGCTGGCAAAAGCTGCGTCTTGGTTCTTCATCATTTCTTTGAAAGAACGAAGAGGAAGAGCGCTTAACTGATGAATATTGCCAATAATGGGTAGCTTCGGTGGAGATGGAGGCAGATTAGGTCTGTTTTATGTTGGTCTTGTAAGATTTGGCACAAACAAGAAGGTGATGAAGTCCACAAGGTGAAGGTAAAAGGTGGCATTTAGAAAAGCCATTCCTGATTTGAACTTCGAAGCATATACAAGGCTTATGTGTGAGAGAGTTGAGACGAGTTCATTATTCGATGAGATCTCAACTATTTAAATTTAATTTGAACAGTTTAAATCAAAAAATTTTAATTTATGATTTTTTAAATGATAAATTCATTTTTATGAAAAGTGATAGTTATATAATTATATTTATTACAAATTTCACATATATTAAAATAAAAATTTATTTAAAACGTAAAAAATTAAATTAAATCTGAACTATCAAAAATCAATCCAATGGTGGAGTGAGTGATGAGAATATTTGTGCTCATCAAAGTGTTGAGCACAAAATGTGCTCCCGTTGCTAGGGATATATATCAAGATGAGGATTCCATTATATGGAAGTGACTGGGAGTATTATTATATGGGGCCCAAATTTACTCAAAATGTGGGGTTTACGGTTTAGTCCCTCCTGTCATTAATATAAGACATATTTAAAGAGTTGATCTTAGTCCTAAATATAAGACATATTTAAAGAGTTGGTCACTGAATTAATAAAGAGTAAAAATGAATATGGTTGGGAATGAGAATGTTGCTTTGATGTTACCGGATTTGAAGGATAGTCTGCAATCTAAGGCAACAAACTGGAATATTTCGTTCCCTTACACTCAGAAGGAAATGAAGCGGCAAACCATATAGTTTGGTTTTTTGTTTTTGAGTTAGACTGAACTGGTACGGGCTTCTGGTGTGTATTCTGGATAGTTTGATTTTGTTTTTCGTTAAAAAAAAAAAAAAAAAAAAAAAAAAAAAAAAAAAAAAAAAAAAAAAAAAAAAAAAAAAAAAAAACAGAACCTCAGTTGGCTCTTCATGTCTATTGTCCATCGCCTGGATCATGCCCCTAGTGCCATTTGCCTCGATAGCACTCCCTCATCCTCGTCACGTCTTGGAATTTATAATAAATTAATACTACTTTCGGTTTTAGTTATAGGATATATTAAACAGATTTTGAAGAGATTAAAGAGAGGAGTTAAATTAGTAAATTTTACTCATTTTTCTAAAATATCCTTATATAAATTTTAAATGACAATCAACAGGCAACAGCCCCTGCAACATCTAAGAGGAAATTGACAACTGGTACAATTGTGAGATCCGGCTGGGGGTGAGGGTCCACAGAGGAGTGGGAGTTTGAGCAGTAACCATTGGATTTTGATGACTCAGATGAGCGGTCAGATGGTTATATTGTTCAAAATTCAAAATAGACATTTCAAAATAAAATATGACATAAATTATTCAAAAATATTTTATTAAAAACAGGAGAATTAAGGTGTAAGTGATATTAATGAGTTGTAAGTATTACTTACTTTATAAAATATGTAAGCGCATTATTAAATTATTATTGTGTTTAATTATTATTGAGAAAATATCAACAAGAGGTATTTTATAAAGAAATTGAGAAAAAAACTATAATATTGTCCTATAATTAGGACAAAAACTAACTTTTAGATGGAGTCCTATAATTAGGAGAGAGTAATTATAAAATTAGAACTTTTACCTAGGAGTCTCCCTCATAAAACCCTACCACAGCTCTTCCTCTTTGTATATAAAAAAAAAAACAATAGGAAATAAAGGTCTAATGGCTTTAAGTGAGTGAAAATCTGGCCCAATCTATCTAAAAACATAGGTCATCACTTAGGCCTACTTCTAACATCTATTTGGGTTTTTTTGGGCATCCCATGGGTGTCTAAGGACCCATTTGGTATAGGGAACTGACGAGAGAGTTCCTCGGACAAAACACGTTTGGCGTGCAAGCTACCCATCAAACTGAATTCCCGTCTGGCGCCATCTTCCCACAAACATGGGAAATTGAAATCCCTCTAAAATTGGCAGGATCTTCAAATCTTCCTGGGAGAGTGAATAATTGGGACAAAAAGGCCTCTCTAAACCAGATGCGAGCGAGGATCTGGAAGAAGGAGGAGCCGAAGAAGTTTGAGACGACAATGGAAGCTTGAATCGAAGGACTGGGTAAGGAAAGTCAAATCGAGGTCCGATCTGCTTGACAATGATGGTGATGTGATGCAAGAGGGCGCCATCGATGGTGGATGAAGGAGAGGGCGCCGACGACAGTGGATGAAGGAGTGGGTTGAATCGAGGTAAGAGGTAATGGGTTTTTATTGTTTGAGCGCTTTGCATGGTAAAATCGTCGATGCCTGTTTCTTTCACCTGGGGACACAAGCACAGATAGCTTAAGGCACAAGCGCTTAGTTACATGTTACGTTCAAACTTACGTTTTTCGTTCGAACTAAACAAGGGCATTGTCGGAATTTTACTTCATATTCCCACTTAACCAACACCTAATTCTTCTCACCAAACATTTTATTTTAGGGGTGGGAATAGGCCAGACCCCTATCAAATGGCCTACAGCCTGGTCTGTTTAGGACCTGGTCTGGCCTGGCCTGTTTGTTAAAAAGGCCAAGCCAAGGCCTATTTAAAGGCCTATATGTGTAAATATGCCAGACTTATTTTGTTAAGGTCTAACCTGTAAGCCTTCGCTTGGCTTCGTTTACACATTAAATAAATATATTTATATTTAAATCATATAATAACACAATATTTATATTTTCATTCTTATATTTATATAGATTTTAATAGGCTCAAAGTGCATGAAACCCAATATGAGGCCTTTTTAAAGGCCTACATTGTAAGTAGGCCTTTAAAAAAGCTTCAAGCCCGACCAAGCCTTATGAAGGCTCAGGCTTGAGCCTAAAAAAAGCCTGCATTCAGGCTCAGGCCTGTTTAGTCAAAGCCTAGCCTGACCTATTTCCATGCCTATTTTATTTTCCCTTAACTTAAGTTTCCTTCCCATGTCTACCAAACAACATAACTTTTTAAGTTCTCTCTCAATCTTCTCTTTCATTCCTTCCCTCTTTTAAGTTCCTTTTTCTCCTTAAATCTTCCTCGTACCAAACAGGCGTTAAATGCCCCTTGTTTGATTCTTCATCTAACAAAACCCAAACTTTATTTAGATAACGCCCTTCTAAGGACTATTTGACCCTTATCTAATGCTTCTAGGGTTTGTATGGATTAAGTTTAATGTCTCTAAAATCCAGGAGCACATTCTATGCTCATCATTTCGATAAGCAAAAATGTGCCCATCACTCATCTTTATCATTAGATTAATTTTAGATGATCCACATTTAATTTAATTTTTATATTTTAAATAAATTTTTATTTTATCATATGTAGGATTAAAAATAAAGATAATTTTATAACTATCGCTTTTCATAAAAATGAATTTATCACTTACAAAATCACAAATAAAAAATTTTAAATTTGGATCGTTCATATTTTAATCCGAATAGCTGAGATCTCATCACAATAATAAGAAATTAGATGTTCATCACTGTGATGAGCATGGAATGGGCAATCCCAATCCCCCAAGCAACCTTCTCCTACCTCACTTTGCTCTCAACAAATTGACACAAGCTAATTAGGTTCAGCCATCAAATCCCACCCCACCTTGCACGAGAAGTTTAGTAGTCTTCTTGCTAGTGATATCCTTAGGTAAGAAAATTTTACTTCAGTAGTTATGTTTAGGCCAATGATTTTTATTATACAAAGTTCCATTGATTTTTGGTTAAAAAGAAAAATCAACAAGAAAAAACATACCAAGGACAAAGCAGTGCAGTGGCACAGCTGGTGGTATTGAGATGCCTTATATCTCCCCTCAGGTCCCGTGTTCGAATCCCCCCTCCCCTCGCCTTGTACCCAAAAAAAAAAAAAAAAGAAAAAAAAAAAAAAAAAAAAAAAAAGAAAAAAAAGAAAAAGAAAAAAACATGACACTACAAGACTACAAGAGTGGGTTGGTTGAAGGGAGGTCAAAATATGGCGCATGGCGGCAGAACTTTTGGCTTATATGGCTTATAAACAATGGTATATACCAAAGGCTTTATAATCTGGTAGGATGAGAGCTCCACTCTAAATAAGAGATCGAGGGTTAGAACTTGAAAACAATGTTTAGTTCATTCTTTACATTTTATTAATTCAGTGATCAAACTCAGGTAAAAAGGACCAAATTAAAGTTTATGGCTTTGATCTATGGGGTCCACAGCTCTAATGATCCCAGATTTGATACACAAGCTAGGTGAAAGAGAACAAGATAAAAATTCGTTGTAAAAAAAAATCATTTTTCTCTCTAGATTAGCACGACAGAATAATAATAATACCTTAATAATTCATTTCCTGGATGTCATTGTATTTCTGTCGTTTGGAGTATATTTAGTATCAACTGTATTATGAAAATTCGAGCGGCATTGATGTGATAAAATTTAAGAGTAAACAATTAATTTATGCTTTTAAACTAGACTACATAATTTATTCAGGTAAAAATAATTAAACTGCGTAATTCATATAACAAAAATTAGACTACATACCCTCCATAGCCATAGGAGAAGAAAATCATCTAGCAACTTGTAAATGTTTTCGCAACTAGTTACTGTAGTCAGTAAAGTTTCTTGGAGCTCAGTTTCATACCACTAAGCCAACTAGCAATTTCTAAATGTCAATAACACACACAAATAGCTATATGTGTGTGTGTGCATGCATCATAATTAGAAAAAAAAAATCAATCAAATATATATTACTAAACCTCTAAGCAACTCATTCATTGGTACACTGTGGCTTGACAACTATGCATTTACTTCATCATTCATTGGTCATTAGTGGGTACACGTGTGCATCTTCGTCATCTCTTTCCGATTTCTTCAACTTGGGTCATAGTCTGTTCAACAGACAACCATATCTTTAATATCATTAATTATTGTTGTAATATCCATGGGTTTATTCCATTCCCCAAGTATCATAATGGAGTTTTGTGTTCCCCATGCACACGTGTATCCACTAATGAACATGACGAAGTAAATTTGCAACTATTTATACCGTGTTTCCCAGTAGTCATTTGCACAGTTGAATAACTCAGTATAGTATAAATGTTTATCATTTTAAACCTTATTAGTCCGTACGAGATGGCATTTGTGCAAGCTCTTTCCTTCGAAATTCATGGTTCTGTTAGAGTACCATCATTCATTGATGTTAATAGCACCCGAAATGATTGGTCCATATTAGTTAAGGTTATTGATTGTTTTTGGGACATTCCACCAACAAAGATGCACAAGCAAATGACGTTCAATGTGGTCCTTGTGGATTGTCAGGTTTTTACAAGGTTTACCCATATTTTATAATACATGTTATATTGCTTAAGTCATACCATTTGCACCTTCTGATGGGCTTTGTTTTACTGCAGGGGTTCATTGCCTTAGCTGTCTGTCATCACCGTGATATCATCCGTAGGCTTTGTGGAGTATTACTCCCTGGATTTTGCTTCCTTATTACTAGATTTACAGTCCAACCGGTTCCAAATATAATTAATTATGATCTGAAGGTTGTGATAGAGCCTTACACTAAAGTCGAATTTGTTAGGGACGTCATTAGAGCGTTGGAAAAGAGTTTTAAGACACTTCATTCATTGGCATCAAGTGCCATCTCTGAATCTACCCTTATAAGTATACTATTTTTTCTTTTATAAATATTTCATTGTCTACGATATTAAGTTTAATTTTTTTTCCTTTCTTTTTTTTTCTTCCGATGTAGTCGGCCTTGTCACCTTTGTTTCTCGGATTACGAGACGTCATTGTTGACCATGAGATTTTGTACCGTTTCGATTTAGAGATTGTCGACGAAAGGTTGGATACGTTCATTATTCATAAGTTATGTCTCTTTTATTTGGTCATTAGCTTTATGTATTCTTTCATGATTTTTTAGGGGGAGTCCTTTCCACTGTTGTTTCACTGGATCGCCAGCTTTCTGGGCGTCAGTTAACTATTCGTGGATGCCACTAAAGGATGAATTAGTTGTTGCACTATAAAATGTTAAGATGAAAAGAATAAGTGGTTAGAAATTTGGTTTTTCAAATGAAGGTTCTATATTTATACAATCTTCCGTAACTAATATTATTTCATGCTTTTCGTAGATGGCGAGGTCCTCTTTCAAAGCCACTTTGATATGTCTAAGGCGATTTTCAACTACAATCATCGTCGTTGTTGATTTTCGTCTCGCAACTCAACCGTGCGTATGGTGATCAGCTTGGTCATGGAACTGAATCTTCTTCTACAACATGAAGTCTGTTTGAAGCATCTGTCTCCACCCGTTTCCAATATTAGAATGTTGATCGTCTGTTTATTTCAAGAACCAACTTTATATTTTATGCACTTAGTCCGATTTGCCTTTTACGATGATAGTTTAAAATTACAAAGCAACTTGGTGGCACGTGCACATTTTGAATGCTTTTATGCACGTGCAGTTAATTCTATAAAAAAAAAAAAAAAAAAGTACCCGTCTTGATTCATTAATATTTATAAGATTGTTCGCTTTGTTTTCTTAACATTTGAATTTGGTGTATTTGAACGTCCGATGTAATTATCTCGATTAATAACTTTGGTTTCTTCATTTTTGAATTTCGCGGTTGCATTGCATTATTTTCCTTTTTTTTTTTGTTCCTTCGCACATGTTCGTTCAACTTGATAAACCGAAAGTTAATAATGGAATGTAACTGTCATTCTAAGCATGCAACATGAAGAAACAAACAAATAATTCTTAAGTCTCCAAACCCGATATATCCTTCCTTTCCCATCGTATAGCACTTTCATTGAGAACTCGTGCTCTCAAATCGAAACAAGTAACTAACAGGGTTAACCGTACGTACTTCTCTTCATAATACGCACTTCCGATTCCATTTTTTCCTACCCTTCCCGAACCGTGGTCAACCATCGAAAGCGGTTTGGATAGTTTATGTCAAGGATGTCCCAACATTATATTAAATGTGAAGGTCGATCGCATTATTCAAAGATATGTCGAGTGTTATTACAGCATCGATAAACGACCCTACTTACATCTTGAGTCTGTGGATTTCATTGTTTATGAAAGTGGAGCTATATACCCAAGAGGGGGGTGAATTGGGTATTTTAAAAACTTTTGAAAGTAGCTCTGTTTTTAGACAACAAAAACAGATATGAACAAGTAAAGGGAAGAACAAACTTAAACACGAGATTTATACTGGTTCGGTCTTAACAACTTGACCTACATCCACCCGCCTCACCGGGATTTTCCACTATCACAAAGATTACTCACTCTTTACTCAAAGAGTAGTTCTCTCTCTAGAACTCACTCCCCCTTACAAGTTGTAATCAATGAACTCCGAAATCACCAAATCCCTTTGACTTGTGATTCTTTTCAATAAATGATTTACAGATAAAAACTCTCTCTAAGAGTGGATAATAATAAACACCGAAGCTTATAATGTCAAAAGACATAATACAAGTGAAAACTGAAAGGTAGTTAAGAAACTTGAATGCTTGTGCGTTTTTAGTTGTTGTAGTTGTTGGGAAGACTTGAATGCAGTTCTATTTATACTCAGAGATCATTAAATGACCGTTGCCATCCCAATAAATCTGTTGGAGAAGTTCACCAAGATTAGCAGATGGTTTAGGAATCTTCTCTCTCTAATCTTCACTTAACCCAAATGGCTAGATGATCGAGTTGACTCTCGTGAATTTTTCCGTTGGAATAGCAAATTGCTTGTTGTAGAAATTATTCTTTAATGCTTTGCAACCGTGTGCAGATGGAGTAACCAAAAGTATGCAAGTTTCTGGGTTCAGCATTTAATGTTCTGACATCACCTTTTGCTTTTGCTTTTAACCTTCAATAATCATTCTTTAAGCAGTCTGAAACTCACTAAACAGATGGTTAAACGTAGCAGGCAATAGTAGAGAATAATCCTAGAAGATATTATGATCAAAGATTAAGGATTTACAAATTGCCGATTTGATTTTCAAACTTAGCGTTCAATACTCGAGTATGTTTATCAATACTCGAGTGTGTCACTGTGCACTTAAGTCAATACTTGAGTATTCATTCTGATACTCAAGTATTCTTCTTACAGAGAGGAGTCATCGTGACTTGAACTTGAACAATGTTTTTGAAATAGGAGCAATACTCGAGTATCCAATCCAATACTCGATTTTTGAACTTTTAATATGAAAACAAGTTTAAGTTCAAAACCTCAATACTCGAGTATTGTTTTCAATACTTGAGTGTTCAAATTGTTGTCAAAGATGAAAGCTCTCTCGTATGCCCAATACTCGAAGTTTCCAACTCAATACTCGAGTATTCATTTGTTTTAGAAAACCTTGTGAAATCTTTCCCAAGTCAACACTTGAGTATTGAAGTGAATACTTGAGTATTCAATATATGCATAAAACTTGTAGTCTTTTCTCGGTCAAATACTCGAGTGTGGATACCAATACTCGAGATTGTAGGTGCTTGAAAACTTTGATAAATTGATGACAAGACAATACTTGAGTTTTCAAAAGGATACTTGAGTGTTCATAAACACATGTTAAATATGAAAGCTTTGTGAAAGTCCAATACTCGAGTATGCAAAACCAATACTCGAGTGTCCGTAAGATGAAAAACTTGATATCTCTCTGTATGGCCAATACTTGAGTATTCAATGGAATACTTGAGTATTGAAAACTAAAGTCATCATTGAAATTGTCTCTGTGTTCAATACTCGAGTATGCATATCAATACTCGAGTTTGGCTCAGGGTCAAAAACTTGGAGTGCTCTCTGTAAGTCCAATACTCGAGTATTGTGTCCAATACTTGAGTATTGCTTTGTGTAATGGTTTTTGAGCAATTCTCTGTTGTCAATACTCGAGTATTGAAACCAATACTCGAGTGTGGCTTTGACAGTAAGTTTTCCAACTTGCCAAAGACCAACTTCAATGAATGTTTACAATTGTTAATTATCATCAAAACACATAGAGAACTAATAGTTTATGGTACCACAGTGAGGATTTTGAACTCTCTTTTTTAACATCTCTCAACAATAATTCCATTTCAAACCGATATTCCTGTTTTTTACTTTTGTGAATCAGAAAAATTCGCGGATGATTGTTAGAATCATGGAAACTGAGTTGCTGGACATGCATTGCTGGAAGATAATAGAAGGTGGCTGTTATGAGATTAACATGTTTATCGTAAGGGAGAGAGGCGAAGGCGTTCACAAATCTCTACATGTTGTATTAACTCAACATTCAACAATTACTCCTTCTGTTAACGATCAAATTCTAGAACATTGTTTTATTCTTAATAGGGTTAAGGTGCATTTTTGCCCTTAAAGTATGCGCTCAGGAGCAATTTTGCCCCTAAATTTTTTGGCGTAGCAATGTTGCCCCTAAAGTTTCAAAACGGAGCAATGTTGCCCTTCCGTTAAAAACCCTAACGTTGACCGTTAGTTGACTCAAGTTAGGGTTTTTAACGAAGGGCAACATTGCTCCGTTTTGAAACTTCAGGGGCCAAATTGCTACTTTTTTTAGGGAGCAATGTTGTCCCACCGAAGTTTCAAAACGGAGCAATGTTGCCCCTCAAAAAACCCTAACGTTCAACGTTAGGGTTTTTAACGGAGGGGGCAACATTGCTCGCTGCTTTTGAAACTTCAAAGGCAACATTGCTACGCTTGAAACTTCAGGGGCAACATTGCTCCTGAGCGCATACTTTAAGGGCAAAAATGCACCTTAACCCTTCTTAATGTATAGTAGACGATGTCAACTTGTGGGGGTTTCAAATAATAATTTTCTTATTGGTAAATTTAGTTTTAACATACTAATTATATTACTGATCTCAATATATGTATATGTTGCGAAGTTTTTTTTTTTTTTTTTTACCGCTGCAATTTTTTTTACTCCATTTCGGATGTATGTGGCGTTCTTCGTTCACACCATCGGTCATCTAATTACAAGTTTCGGGGGACTTATTCAATGACATTGATTTTGGAATTGGAGGACAAACGGTCTGCATATGTTTAATTTTAAGTTGTTGTCAGAAGTAATATTATTCTAGACTTGAAAATATTATCTTTACACATGTTAATTTACAAGAAGAATTCCCTTATAAGATGTATATTGCACAAACATGCTTTTCAAATGACAGCCTCCTTTGCTGGATGATGACAAAATTTCTAATGGTGTTTGTAGTTGTGAAATATGCCCAGATTAGTCGAATCATTGAAAGAGGTATACAATTTGATCAATCATCCTTATCATATAGTCAATGAGAATATTCCAATTTATTATGATAAATTGCAAAACTTTTACTATAACCAATTAATTTATTTATATTGTAGGTGTTGAGCTCTCTACTGTCCTTGGTGCAACTCGTGTTTACTTGGATCCAAATTTTATAGAGGTTGTTGCCACGAAGATGACGGTTTTGGGGAGTTGATTGTGTTCTTTCATTAAATAAAATTATACATGGGACTGGTAATCACAGTCCTTTTTTTTTTTGGTGGAGATGACTGTGTACTCGATGTAGTTTTAATTTGTTCACCACATAATGTTCATGAACTATGTTGTCATTATTCGAACGTATATGGGTTAGTCATTATTATTTAATCCAGTTTATTGAATCGTCGTGGTTATATATCTTTTTCGTTTTTATCACCCACTGTTTGATATTAAAAATGATATTGGAATTTTTTTTCCATCCAATTAAGTGGTTTATTGGGTTTCTTGAAAATAGGTCATGATTACAATAATTAATTTATGCCAACCACCGTCTGCTTGAATTAATTAATTACAATCAAAATTGGTCAGCTGGTGGTTTTTTTAACGACTTTATCACACACTCTTCCATGCCATTAATGTTATTGGGAATTTTTTTCACCCTATTTAGTGGTCTATTACGTTGTTTGAATATGTGTCATGATTACAACAATAAATTTATGCCAACTACCATCTGTTTGAATTAATTAATTACAATCAAAACTAGAGATGCGCTATTTAGCAATAAATCATCGCTTAATTCTAACGCATTCTTCATTTCCTTATACATTACTGACCATTTGACCATTAGATTTTATAATTACTTTTATTTGATTGGCTGAAAAACACGTCTACCATAAATGAGGTGTAAAAAGACTTTCAAGATAATTCAAAATAATTTCAACTAACACAGTACATTTGAGATCCCTATATATCCACCATCGTGTAGAATCCGATTCTCATTTTGACTTTCAAAACTTTGGATACTTTGTATTTAAAGGCAGTTTTGTAATGTCTACATGTCATGTTCTATCGTTCCTTGAACTTGACGGTAAAAGCAACAACTGGTGTATTGCTGTGAAGGTTGTTGCACATTTTTGGGATATTCCATATACAAGTAGACATCATCAGATTACTTATAATGCAGTACTGTCAGATTTGAAGGTTTTATGTCTTTCTTAGATAACATATCATTTTAGATTTTGTATCGCTATTTTTTCAAGAGTTGATCCTTTTCTCATTCGACGTAGGGTTACACCTACTTGGCTATCATGCGTCGTCGTGACATCATTCGTAGGCTTAGCAGTGTTATTTTCCCTGGTTTTTGTTTTGTTTTGAACAAATTTTATGTGGAACATGGGTTGAACATTATCAATCCAAATTTGAAAATTGTTCTACAACCCTTCACTGAAATAAAGTTTGTTAATGATATAGTTAACACCCCTCCGACCATCTTTTAGCCACTTCTTCCATTTGCTGCAACTTTGCTCTGTGAAACAACACTTATAAGTAGGGATAAGGGTCTTAAATGCCATGGAAGTTTTCGCTCAAGAGCACTGGTAAGACGGAAGTTTTTTTTGGACCAAAAATGCCATGGAAGTTCACAAGATGTAGCAATTTTGCCTCGGAAGTATCATTTTTGCCACGGAAGTTTTCGCTGAGGAGCAATTTTGCCTTGGAAGTTTTCACTGAGGAGCAATTTTGCCTCTAAGTTTTCACTGCGAGCAATTTTACCCCGGAAGTTTACACTAAGGAGCAATTTTTCCCTTCTGTCCCCAAATATTAAATTTGACGATTAAATTAGTCAAAGACCACGCATGTCATGCCTTGAAAAGGTCGAACTTGGAGTCAGAGAAGGAGATCCTTCAGATGTTGAAATCAAGGTGGCCAGAATTTGTGAAGCCGAACCGATCAAATGGATTGAAAGGTCTCGTCACAAAACACAAATGAAACGCAAAACGAGAAATGAATTGTTCCAAAAATTGGTTCAAGAAACAAATCAATAGTGATAATATTTACGTTTGTATAAACCGATCATTTGCTTAGATCATAAGTGATGCTTCCTTTGGGTTTTGTGACGATTAACCTTTCACCCTTTGACCAGTTCGGCTTCAAAATTCTGGGCCGTCGTGAGCTCAACATCTCAAGGATCTCCTTCTCTCGGCTCCAAGTTTGACCTTTTCAAGGCATAACATATGTGGTCTTTGACGATTTAATAGTCAAATTTAATATTTGGGGACAAAGGGCAAAATTGCTCCTTAGTGAAAACTTCCGAGGCAAAATTGCTCCTCGCCGAAAACTTTCGTGGCATTTTTTGTCCAAAAAAAACTTACATCTTACCAAAGCTTCGAGTGAAAATTTCCATGGCATTTAAGACCCTTATCCCCTTATAAGTATTATGTTTGATTTGTTAATGTTCAATTACATTCATTGATTTACATTTTTTTTTCAAATAAATTGAGTTTACTCTTTCTTTCGTTAACATGATTATATTACAGATGTAGTGGGACTTGTGACTGTTGCTCACAAACTTAGCGATATCATAGACAAAGGAGAGACTTTGTACCAGTTCACTTTTGAAATTATGGATCTAATGGTTTGAGATAAATTTTACAAAATTTATTCTCGTTGTTGTTTTTAAAAAAAATGAAAAAACAGATGTTAATTTAAATTTTCATTACATATTATTTTAGTGGCAATTCATTCCACCGTTGCTTTAGAGAACTCAAGCATTTTGGGCTTCCATAAGCTATGACATGTTGTTAGATCAGGATGATGCTGTTGTTGCTCTGCTATGGGTTAAGATGAAAAGGCTATGTGGTTAGTTTTATTCTTCCTATTGGTTCAATATGTTTACTTATTTAAGAATGGGTAACTAACATTTTTTGCAATTGCGTTGTAGATGGTGAAGTTATTTTTATGAGCCATTGTGATATGTTGAAAGCAATTTCCAACTATGACCACCCTGCTGTTAGTGAATTTCGTATGAACCTACAACGTATGTCTACTGCCCAGCTGGCTTCTGAGAACGAATCTCCAGAATCTTCGCAACCACTGTCATATAGTTCGCATTGAGATGCCTGTTATTTGGTTTTAAAATCTTCTAAAGGAGTTGTAAAACTTATCTATTATCGATTTACGTATTGTAATTGTTTTTATCAAATCATATGTTGGACAAGTTTTTCTTTTTAATTGATATCACCCTTTGTTATTTTATCATTCACTACTTATGCGTTATGTTATCATGCAAAATTGTTGTTATGTATTTCATTTTACGAATCATTAATTAGGTCATTATAATACTGTTACGGATCTGAACAGGGCCCATACTCAATGTATGGCCCAGCAATGAGTATATTGCATATCAGGATCTGCCTATAATAAAGGAGGATCCAATCTTATCTACGATCTAGAGGTCAAGCCTTAAGGTGCACAGATTACAGGTTCTACGCTCTAACCCTAGACTATTTACATTTAGTCACACAGAGCACACACCCCACCCCTTGGCTAAACGCCTGTGTGTGTAGCTAAACGCCTGTGTGTGTCTCGAACTACGTGGACTTTGATCCCTTTACAGGGTACGTAGGCCCTAGGGTTTGGCTCCTAGTCAAGTCCAACCAGTCCTGCTCCCAGAACAGAACATTGGCGCCGACCGTGGGGAACGTTAAATTTCGATTCCTACAACCAAAGATGGTCAATACCAGAAACAGCTCCTCAGATGCCTTTCCATAGGTAGTTCCTGAAAATCCACAACAACAAAATCAAGAACCGTAGCAGCCTGCGAAGGATTCAGATAAATAATTGTTGTTTGAACAACGGCTTGGGTTTTGATGAAAATCACGTTCAGAGAAGAAGGGAAGATCGTCATCCCCTCTCCCCAGGATCCTTAGGATCGTCCTCCTCTCTCCTTGGAACCTAGGCTTCTTTCCTCCTCCTCTCTCCTTGGCAACCCAGGCCTCTTTCTTTGGGAACCCAGATTTGAGCAACAGCTTTGGTTTTGAACTGCTTCTTATGGGTTTTCTTTAACTCTCCATGTGTCCACATGATGAGAAGATAACATGAAGATCATCATCTCTCCTTGAGAACCCAGGATCGTTATCCTCTCTTCGGGAACCCGCACTTTTCAACTCGGCATAAATTTATATGCTCTATTTGATCATAAGCTTCTACATGACGAGAAGATAGTTGGAAGGATCACCAAGAAGAACTCGAGGAGTCTTTGATGGTTTTAATAAAAAACTAGCCGACCTAGAGGATCTTGTTCAAGAACTTCGCATCCTCCTATCATCGTGCCAAGAACCGCTCTGGCAGACAAAGAGCCTTTCAGCCCACCGCGCAACAACAGCCACTAGACCCAGGATGAGATCTAGGAATTGATACAGCTGCGAGTTCAATACCCATTTGAGAATCCCAGAAGAGCAAATTGAGATAGCCGAGGTTGTTGGTAAGCCGAGGCTGATTTAATCCTAAAGGAGTTATTTTTACGACTCTAGGATGCGGAAGTCTACTTTATGTTTGCCTTTGCTATATCTCGCTTTATGTTTGTCTTCTCTATTATTCACATGAGAAAGAGTTAGCGGATCATTAAAACCCTCCAAACATATAGCAATAGCGTCTAATCTCATTGGATTATTATTTCTTCTATCAAAATTGTTGAGGTCAAGGGCAAACAAACAAATCGAGATAGCCGAGGTCGTTGTTAAGCCGAGGTCGATTCAACGCGTCTCGACTCCATCGCGATAGTTGAGGTTGATGATACGCCGAGATGAGGAGGTGCCGAGACGCCAAGGTATGCCGAGATTGATGCCAACCATTAGTCCCACTAGCTTCGACAATTCTCGCATAACCGCATCAATTTTTCCTCATCAACACTATCCACGCCGAGATATGCTTTGAGTGCATGTTGAGATGTACTCTCGGTTGGGATTGATATTTCCCTTTTCCGGATCTAGTTGTTTCCCGGCAAGGCAAACGAGCAAATGGAGAACTCCATCAAGCTACATCCAGATGAGTATCATGAAAGTAGAGCTTAATACCCAAGAGGGGGGTGAATTGGGTATTCTATAAATTTTCAAAACACTCGTTTTTTCAAGTGATAAAAAAGCAGGTAAGTAGAGCAAAGGGAAGAGCAAATGGACACAATGATTTATACCGGTTCTGTCCTAACAACTTGACCTACATCCAAATTCCCCAATCTTACTAGGATTTTTCACTATCTCAAAGATTACACACTCGCACTTAAGAAGCGCTCTTGAACTCACTCCCCCTTACAAGTTGTAATCAATGAACCCAACCACCAAGTCCCCCGACTGTGGTTCTTTACAATAAATGATTTGCAAGAAAGAAACTCTCACACGAGTAATTAAAGATGAACACCGAAGCTCTTGTAGTCAGTGATACTACGATGAAAAACCTGAACAAATGTGAGACTTGAATGATTTTCGTTTTCAGCAGATGTAGTAGTTGGGAAGACTTGAATGTAGTTCTATTTATACACACAGATCATCAAATGACCATTGCTAACCCAATAGATCCGCTTGGAGAAACTCAGCCCAAGGTTAGGAAGTGGTTTAGACATCTTCTCTCTAATCTCGCCTTAATCCAAATTGTCCAAGTATTCGTAGTTGACTTCTAATTAATCCGTTGTGGCAGCTTGATGTAGTAATCATTCATTAATGCTCGCAATCGTGTACAAAGTGGATTACCCAAAAGCATGCAACTTTCTCTCGAACATAGCATTTAATGAGCCGAACCACTTTTTGCCTTTTCCTCTAACCCTTCAAAAACATTCTCTAAGCCATCTCGAGATTCACTAGTAAAGCCATTAAGCATAGTCAGAATATCGAGAGATTAATATTTCGTAGTATTGAGATCAAACAAGAATGTTTTCCAAATATGTCGATTTGAATTTCTAAATCAGTCAGCCACGAACTCGAGTTCAGGGCCATGCGCACTCGAGTTTGAGACTTCAAAGTGTAAAGGCGTTTTATGTTCAAAACTTCTAAATTGGAGGTTTGCAAAACAAAACCTCGAGGTTTTCGAGTCATCAAAACTTCTTTGCTCTCGGGTTGATTTAAACTCGAGTTTGGTCACAAGAACTCGAGTTTCCTTCATCCAGAGAAAGTCACGATTTTAGCCTTTTGAAATACCTTTGAGCAAAAGCACGAACTCGAGTCTATTAGTAGGTAGGCTCGAGTTTGTCACCGTTAAAACTAAAACTAGGATTTTGTTTTCAAGGGCAAACCTGTGGTTCGCAATGCAAACCTTAGAGTTTCTTTGAAGATAAGAAGTTATTGTTCTCTCTAAAGATTAGACTCGAGTCTACAGACTTAGGCTCGAGTTTGTTCAACTTGAAAACTCGAGTGCTCTCGGCTCGAAATAAACTCCGAGGTTTAAAGAACTAAGCTCGAGTTTGCTTGGTTGAAAACTTTTAAGAGTTCTCTCGCTCGAGGTAAACCCGAGGTTTGAGAAAGACAGCTCGAGTTTAGTTTGTTTGAGAGTCTTAAAGAACTTTTCAAATTTGAAAATCTTTGCTTGCAATGAAACAAGGAAGAGTATCCAAAAGCCTTAGAATTTTGAAAAAATCTTCCTCGCGCAGGTAAACTCGAGTTTGACTTTTTACAAAGCTCGAGTTTAATGGTTATGAACATTAACCAATATTTCCTCTGAAGGTCCAAACCTGAGGTTTAAAACTAATAGGCTCGAGCATAAAAGTATTTTAAGATTAGGATGCTCTCGGCCTCTTGCAAACCTGAGGTTTTAATGTGTAGGCTTGAGTTTACAAGGCATGCAAAAACTTAGAGCCACACTCAAAAACAAACCTCTAGTTTGGTGTAAAGTTCAAAGTACCAATTGGCAAGTTTGGCCCTTGGTTAGAAGCAAACCTCCGGTTTGAAAATGCAGGCTCGAGTTTGGCAATGTCTGAATACTTTGGATTGAAGTCAACAAATTCCAACTATACTCAATCTTGTTTACAATTGTCAGTTATCATCAAAACCCTTAGAGAACTAACATATCATCCTCTCATAGATGCTCAATCTTTGCTTATTATCAATTATCTATAAACTTGTATGTGAGAAGGACTCTAAGCACCAAATATGGTTAAAATCTGGGCCCCGTGAATTTTTGAAGGTGGACCTTGGCTACGCCGAATTTGGTTAAAGCCCGGCTCCCGTGAATTTTTGAAGGCGACAAGTTACACCGAATCTGGTTAAAATCCCGGCCGTGAGAATTTTTGAAGGCGGACCGGTTATACCGAACTGGTTAAAACCCGGCCCGTGTGAATTTTTAAAGGCGGACCATGGCTACGCCGAATCTGGGTAAAACCCGGTTCCGTGTGAATTTTTGAAGCCCGGACCCTACATCGACCAAGCTAAAATCCCGCCCCGTGAAGTTTTGAAGCCGGACCTCGTTTACACCGAATCTAGTTAAAATCCGGTTCCCCGGAGATAATGGTTAAAACGTGTTTCCTCGGGAACGACGTGTTTCCTTTAGAGCACGGTAAAGCCGAGGTAACTTAGAACATGTTTCCTTGGGAACAACGACGTGTTTCCTCGAGAGCACGGTAAAAGCCGAGGTAACTGCTTAAACGTGTTTCCTTGGGGAAAGACGTGTTTCCTCGGGACACGGTAACACCGAGATTATAGCTGAAATGTGCTCCCTTCGGACACAAGAAAATGAAGTGTACTCCGGATTAAATCCGGTCAACCATGTCGAGCGTATAGCTCTCGGCTAGCACCAGATGAATATTATGCGCAAAATATTGTTGACTCGGCCCAAATTTGAATGGACCCTACACCGAATCTGGTTAAAAACCGGATCCCCGTGAATTTTTGAAGGCGGACCTTGATTACACTTAATATAGTTAAAATCCAGGTTCCGTGGAAATACTAATCAAGCGTTACGACACCCATAATGGAATCTTGGGGTTACGACACCCATCTCGGATAAACAAATTCTGGGTTACGACACCCATCATGGACAAACAAATCCAGAAAAACTTTGCGAAGGAGTCCACCTCTAAAGGAAGCAAACGTAAGAGGACCTCGATTACACCGCATTCTAGTTAAAATCCGAGATCTCGCGCAAAATACGCTTAAGTCCGTACTCCTTAAGTTGACCCCTGATAAACCGAAACTTATCTAGGTGACTCCGCGCCTTAAGTGGACCCCGGACGACCGAATATTATACAAAAATCCGCGCTCCTTAATTAGATACCGGATACACCGAACATTGTACAATTTAATCCGTGTGCACTCCTTAAACGGACCCTGATGAAGGATTCCTCGATGGAGATTCCAAACGTGCACTATTGATCGCTTAAGCATTACACCGAGGTCTATACACCCAGTCAAAATACACCGAGGTTATTACACCCGGTCAGAAATTAAATACACCGAGGTCATTACACCCGATTAGAAACACCGAGGTCATTACGCCCGGTAATAAGCATTACACCGAGGTCTTTAAACCCGGTCCAAAATATGACACCGAGGTCTTTAAACCCTACCACAAACAAAACCATCTAGATGTGTGACACCGGCCGTTGTACTCCGATGTGCATAGGTTAGAGCTCTAAAAACCGCCATCCGTGGCCTTTTGCAAAATTGATGCGTCAACGCCGCCCGATATAGGCTCTCAACCGCTATGACGACCCCGATCAGTCAAAATGTTTAAGTAGTAGGCTATCCACGCCTCGCCGAGCATGTGCGCTTTGCTCCTATCTCTAAGCACAATACACTTTTCCTAGGTAAGTTAAACCGGAACGAGGTAGTGCGGTTAGTTCACACCTGACGAGGTTAACATATACAACCCCGCCGTAACTCCTAGAACTAAGTTCTTGTCAAGAATAAAGATACTCACTACGGTCAATAAATTTCTAATTGAGCTTAGAGTTTATAAACAAAAAGTACATCAATTAATTGATCAAGTTAAACTCATAAATTGTCATACATAGACGGCATAGACACCGAGAACATTCAAAGTCAAAACGGCATAGACGCCGGGAGTATTTAAAGTCAAACCAGCACCGTACGCCAGAAAACTCAAAGTCAAGCGTACACGTACGCCTTAAGGTAAGCAAAATAAAGCTAAGGACTCCGACCCCTAGCTCCTGGGAGCAAGATCACCGTAAGGTACCACCTCGTTGACTGCCCCTCCGAGTTCTCCTTGCCCGGCCTTATCATCGCCTTGCTCTTCCAGCTCATCCTCCTCAAAAGACATGGACCCGCCATCGCGTCGGAGGGGCGTAACTGTGAACCATCCTTCACATAAGCTCTGTAGTCATACCCGGTGAGTTTTAAGGATACGTTCGGATTCAAGTGCTTGATTTGTTCTAAGGCCACGTCAAATCAGTCGGAGGCAGTCTCCTTCAATGAGTCGGTGGTGTCCAAATGGGCCTGCTGCTCCGCCGAAAGAGCATCCTTGGTCGAGTCCAAATCGGAGGCTGACGGCGCCGCTTCAAGTGACTTCACAAGATCCGGGCTTTCGATGAGCACTCGGAGGTCGTCGTCTCCAATACCTCTTTGACGAGCAGCAACTCCTCGGTCGCTTTCCCCGCAGCGGCCTTGGCTATGTCGCACTCCTCTTCTGGGGCTATCATCTTGGTCTCGACCTCATCCAAGTGCTTTCAAAAGGGCACGAGATGCTCCACCGCTTAAAAGAAAAGCAAAACTAAAGCCCCGACCCTCAACTCGGAGGAGCGGCATCATCTCGAGGAACCACCTCGTTGGAGGGAATGAAGATTAACCTCCGGACATGAAATCCGTGTTAAATGGTCAATGCACCGGCCCGCCCCGTAGCCCTCGACCGCTAGGCTAAGGAGCAACAAGACAATGTGGCACCGTAAAGTCACCGAACATAAGCAAATGCAAAGAGCAAACAAACCTAAAAACCGGATGATTGGAGAAGAGATCCCGGCGAAGCAACTTTGCTAGTGAAAAAGCATGTTCACCATCAACCGAGGTCGAGGTAAGCAAAAACAAAGAACGAGGGCAAGGTAAATAGATCCCGCCTTTGGAAAAACCTATCTCCTAAACAGGCACATCGGTAGCGTATCACGAATCTGAACTCATCAAAGACCGGGACAAAAGCAAGTCAAGATGGAACAATTCGATACGAAATCCAGATTAAACAATAAACGCACTCTACAGGTCAAACAATAAAGGCGCTTCGGCCCTAGAGACCTCTAAGCCTAAAAGGCAAGGTGGCCGACGCACATGACACGACTGATGTATTAAATGCGCACAGAAACCGTAGGTGACTAGGTGTGGTGGTTGAAACCCCGCACGAATACAAAGCCGCTAGGTGTCAGATAGAAACGATGGCGAATGCATAAGGATCCCGACCTCGAAGTCAAACAAACTCCTTGATATTACCTCAGATCCTTGAGACATTACCTTCGATCTTTGAGCAAATGACATAACTCGGCAATGCGCGGTAGATAGGCAAGAGGGTAAGATTCACAGCAATCTAGCCCAGATAACTCAGATACAAAAGATCCCGACCTCGAAGTCAGGCAAACCGCCTCGACATTACCCCGGATCTTTGAGACATTACGTCGGATGTTTGGGATAGACGACTTCGATAGCCAGGATCAACATCCAGATTCAAATGTAGGCGAATCATCTCGGCATTACTTAGGATCTTTGAGACAAGACCTCGGATCTTTGAAGTAAGCCGCCTTGATAGCTAGGATCAACGTAATTCAGCTCGACATTTCGATAGTCAGGATCAACATAATTCAGCTCGGCAATGTTAGGCCCAAGACAGCAAAGCTCGGCTAGTAAAACCTACGGGGGCAAATACATCCCGACGCTCGACACCCGAACTACCGGGGTCAGGGGCATCCGTTACGGATCTGAACAGGCCCATACTCAATGTATGGCCCAAAGAATGAGTATATTGCATATCAGGATCTGCCTATAATAAAGGAGGATCCAATCTTATCTACGATCCAGAGGTCAAGCCTTAACGTACACAGATTACAGGTTCTACGCTCTAACCCTAAACTATTTACATTTAGTCACACAGAGCACACACCCCACTCCTTGGCTAAACGCCTGTGTGTGTAGCTAAACGCCTGTGTGTGTCTCGAACTACGTGGACTTTGATCCCTTTACAGGGTACGTAGACCCTAGGGCTTGGCTCCTAGTCAAGTCCAACCAAATCCCGCTCCTGCAATTGCAACAAATACAATTTAATTTGCTTATTATGCTTTATTATATTGCGCTGTACAATAACTAATAAACCAATTTAAGTAAATATTATCTTTCAATCTGTTCACTTTCACAATTTTAAAGCAATTCCCTACATGCATGGCGAACAAATTTTCTTTATAATTTTCACACAAAACATTTAAATAAAAAAAATGTCGACTTAAATTGTTTCAAAATACGATATTCATACTAAATTGTGTTTAATGTAGTTACCATTCAAATTTTAATTACATAATTTTTCCTATTTAACATGTGACAAATAATTACGTCTATCAATATAAAATAAATAGAAATCAAATAGACACTTCGCATATGCCACAGGTGGTCAGTTTCTTTTTTGTAAAAAAAACTATTTCGTGCCACTTGCTAAATAACTATGTTTTCAATATGATCCTTTGCACCTCGTTCCATCTTCTTTAGAAGTTATCCATTTTTACTCTTTTTCAAAAAAAAAAAAAAACAGTTTCACTCATCATTTCTCCCGTCAACCACCTGTATCAGTTATTTCATATTTGAAATTGAGCAGTTTTTTTTTAAATGTGCCTATCCATTCATTAGTTCCTTTTCCATACTACCAAACTATTTAATGACAGATTACCTTCTCCATTCCGGGTTGTTCGTCTGACTTATCAATTGCTGACTTGACAATTCTTCCTGGGGTTTTTCTCATACTGGTAACCTCTCGAAATGGCAATCAATATGATAAACAAATTGCAAAATTTCACTGAAGGTTCTTCCGACATTATCTTGCAAGTGAAAATTGATAGAATTATTCACAGATATGTAGAAAGTTGTTGCGTATTCTTTCTCCTTTCAATTATTTCTCATGTTTCTCATTTTTCATCCAGAAGGACACATAGATGATGGTTAGATTGTTGAACATCACTCTGATGGATAAGCACTACTGGAAATTGACGGAGGGTGCCTGTTATGAGATTTCACATTTCTTGGTTCGTGAAGGTGGTGAAGGAGTCCATCATTCCATTCACATCGTAATCACAAACAACTCCATCATAGCTCCTTCATTCCACGATTCAATACCAAATCATTGTTTCATCCTTAACTTTGTTGATGATACTAATTAGTGGGGGCTTCCAACTAATCATCTTTGGATCGGTAAATATTTCATGGCATTGTTTTCATTATACGAATCTGCTTTGTTCTTTTCTCAATTTGTTTGAAGTTGTTTATATCTCCTCTTTTGCATGCATTTATTTATTCATATGTTTGTGGAATTCTTCGAACATACCATCGGTCATCTAATTACAAGTGTAGGGAGATATACTCCATGTCTTTGATATTGGAGCTCAAAGACAAACAGTATTCATAGTTGAAGAATGTTGTAATTTTCCTCTCATGTAAACATTTTTTTTTGTTTTCTATAGACAGCGTCTCATATATACTTTGACAATGTTGCAGCAAGAAATTTCTCATAAGATGTGTCTTACAAGGAGATGCATTTGAGAGGACACTTGCACTTTTGGAAGGCTTCAATGTCAATTATGGAGTTTTCAATGTAGTCCAGTATGTCAGAATCATGAGGAAAATTGAGAGAGGTTGATGTAGCATTATGTTTATGAGAATGCAGGTTTAATAAATATTGGTCTTTCATCGTAATTTTTTCCGTTTTGCTATTTTTTGGTTTTGAGCTGTCGTCAGTGTTAGGTGCTACTCGAGTTTTTATAGATCCTGATTATCCAGAAGTTGCGATGGCAAAGAACATGATACTTGGGCAATGAAAGATATGTTTGTTCCTTTTGTTTTGTTACAGGGGAGTTTTAGCATTTTATATTCTTGAACTTTTTAATTTTGGTCTGTATTAAGTAAATACTATGTTCAGTTTCTTCCTCTGACTGTCAGGCGTATGAGATCGCCTTTTGTCTTCAATAACACAATATTTATAGTATATTTGTCATCTGTAATTATGATGATGATTTTCCTTTTTACACTTTAGTCTATCATCATTTATTACTGATGAGGGGGAGTTAGTCTGTTACGTTTAGTCATTCAGATGGGTGGGTGCAAATAAATTTGTGATAAATGCGCATTAAACAACTCCCGAGCGTTACCTAATATCTAAAGGCATTAATTCATCTCGAAATTGAAGGAATTATGATATCAGTTATCAGACTGCTGTATACGTGATTCCCTATTTATTTTTCCAATGTTACTTGTACTTTCACAATTCAAACTTAACAATATAACATAGGCATTTGTGTTAAATCATAACTCCAGATGATATAATTACTGACATACTCATCAACCATTCAAATCCATATTACTTATCTTTATACTAGTGGAAAATATTTTCCTTTTTTTGATATATTTAACACGGTTATTTATGTATTCATAATTCATTTCTCAAACATCATCAGAGTTCATTGTTTTAAAAAATCATTATGTATTTCAGACAATATATTATATATTTTGTGTAATTATGGAGTAATTTGATTTTTAGTACTAGATTATTCTAATTTATAACAATCTTAAAACAAATTCAGCCCTTTCAAATATCATGACATCAAATTTTATATATCATTCAACCGCTTCAAGTAAGAAAAGGTCAAAGGAATATACATAAAATCTCATTTTGCCATGACCATCATGCGTAAAGCACTTTGGAAATGTTCAATGTGCAACTGTACACACATTTGGGATTTTTTTTTCCCGCTTTTCAACAATCAGTGTGCAGACTTCATTCCTTTTCCCGCAAAATGTAACCTCTATCTTAAAATCTCATTCTATGCTCATGATTCTACAGAACTTAAAAACAAACCATAATACAACTTTGGTGTCAAAGATATCTCTCTTTTCATTTTGTTAAAGAACCCTATTGTAAGCAGATACAGTTTCTCAAGTTAATACTTACACCTGATCATATGTATTTCTCAGTTTGATCACTAACGTCCTTTTAATGTATCAGTATGAGTAATACTTTATTTTCTGATGTCAACGATAGCAAGGACACGTGGTTTGTAGTCGAAAAAGTTTTAAGGAAGTGGGTCGTCAGAAGAAAGGTTGCGCCATATGCGGTAAGGAAAGTTGGCATGTTGTTTGCAGATGAAAAGGTACATATCTCTATATTTATAAATCATATATCAGAGTCGATACAACTCAAATTTTCTTATGTATAAACCTTTAGTTGATAAATCTTGCAACTATTTGATCTGGTAGGGTTCACGTATCGAGGTTTCTGCAACACACAAAAATCTTATTGACAAATTGTTGGGCGAACCTAGAGAATGAACTGTTTACAACTTCCGGAATTTTCAAGTACTGGATAATGATGATAAGTATAGAATCACCACAGGTCCATGGAAATTCAACTTTCACAACCATATGTTCATCGAAGAATCTGATGTGCTCATCTTAGATGAGGCATATAATTTCAAGACCATCATAGAGATTCAACAAGGCAATATCAGTGATGGAGATTTAATAGGTTTGCTCAATATATGTTAACAATGTTCAATACATCGTTTGACTCTACTATTTCTAAACCATGATGTTAATGTTTCAAATTAAATAATCTCATATGTCATTGGATTTTTGCAAGCTTTTGGATGTTTGCACGATCAAAGAAGATAGTTTGATATTATAAAGAGGGTAAATTTTAGCATTGGTGATGAGAAGTAATATACAACTATATATTTTTGTTATCATTTTATGTACATATTTAATGGTATTGTAGTTATGATTTAAGTTATCATCTTTTTTATCTAAGCTTTCCTTTCGTCAATATTAGTGAAAACACAATAAATATTACTCTTTGGGGGGATTGTGCTGAGGAAACTTATGGAAAGAAGCTTGAGGACATGGAACCTCCAATTACAGTGCTTGTCCGTTTTGCCGGACTAAATAGAAACACGGGTTGTGTACAAACCATGACATTTTTATGCATATAATGAAGGACTGAGTTTTTTACATTTTCTAAATTTTTTGACTAATGGCCATTTGTTCTTATCAGATTGTGGACATTTGAGTAATGTATTTAATGCTACTTTGGTGTCTCTAAATCCAAGCATTCCGAGGCAGCTTTTGCTGAAAAAGGTAGGATGCCATTTTTGCACAAATGTATAATAATTACAATTGCTAACATGTTTCTTTACTTCAAACAATATATTTAAACTTTGAGAAAATATCAATTACAGACTTAGTAGTCAAGACTCTATTGGGAGCCAGTTGTTTAGTCAAATATCAAATGTGGATTATCCCACATACTCATCTGAATCCCTTCTAACTTTCCAAACAAGGATTCCTTTGTGCAACATTTCTAAGTTAGATCAAGTAAGTGTTTTTTTGTTTGTTTATGCCTTATTATTCTCAGCGTTATTTTATGGAATAGTTTATTCAAAAGATGTGCATTATGTTAATCATAATTTATTAACATGAAAATGTTTTAATATGTCTTTATTGTTTAGGAGTGTGATATTGTGACAAAGGTGACTATTCAAAAATGTGAAACATTGTATGAATGGGTGTATGATGCATGTCCGTGTGATAAGAAGCCTGAGTATCAGTCTAATGGCTCTCTTAGGTGCACAAAGTGTGATAAGGATGTACTTATGACTGTTCAAAAGTAAGGACATTATTTTGATTATACTTGCCAAAAAAAAAAAAAAAAAAAAAATTCATTATGTTTATACTTGACTACCTTTATAAACGTTTCAATTTAAATTCATAGATATAAGGTTCACTACAAAGTGTACGATGACACGGCAAATGTTCACCATATTTTTTTATCGTCATGCAACCGAGTTATTGGGTAAATCTGCATCAAAGCTTAAAGAGGATAATCCTCGTAGTTTTGCTACGGAAAAATTCCGTAGCAAAACAGCTTTTTCCGTAGCAAAACGAGTTTGCACGGAAAATTTGCTACGGAATTTTTCCGTAGCAAAAAATCCGGCGTAGCAATTGCGACGGAAAATGAAAATCTTCACATAACCCCGTTGTTTCCATTCTATTTGCGACGGAAAAAAATTCATTTCCGTCGCAATTTGCTACGGAAAAAAAACAGCGTTTGCCGTAGCAAATTTGCTACGGAAAAAAATTCCGTAGCAAATTCAAAAAATTTTGCTTTTGAAAAAATTCCGTAGCAAATTTTTCCGGAAACAATAGCAAATTCAAATTTTGCTACGGAATTTTTTTCCGTAGCAAATTTTTTGCTACGGAATTTTTTCCGTAGCACGGAATTTTTTTTTCCCGTAGCAAATTTTGCTACGGAATTTTTTTCCGTAGCAAATTCCCAAATTTGCGAAAATTTGCTACGGAAAAAAATTCCGTAGCAAAACTAATAAATTAAAAAAAATATATTTTTTTTTTTTTTTTTAAATTTTTTTCTTCGTAAAAGTGAGTACAAAAAGTAGTGTACCATGGATATAATAACAATTACAAAGAGTTTACATAGAGAAAACAAAATATATATAATAATGTTGCAAATAGCAAATAGTAAAAAGTATCCTAAACAAAAAAGATTGTGATCATCATCATCACCAAGATGGTCATCATCACCAGGAGCCGACCCCGAACCCTTGTCTTTCATTAGAGACTTGAGTTGAAGCCGCATCCGTATCATCATCTCCGCTTGCCGAGTCATCTCGTTGCCGCATCATCTCTCGTTCTCGACCGCCCCGCCGCATCATCTCCGCTTGTTGGGTCATCTCGCCGCCGCATCATCTCTCGTTCCCGAATCATCTCGTTGCCTCATTATCTCCTCGTTCCCGAGTCACCGCCTCATCGCCTCCTCGTTCCCGAGTCATCTCGTGTTGCTTGCTCCCGCACCAAAGCCTTCATCTTCTTCACCATCCGCAAAAACATTATGAAGTACATTTATTAGTTGAACTTCATTTGAATGGACAAAGAGAATGGAAATTATCTATATTAAATGTATTACATTTACCCGAAGAAACACCTTCAATGTCGCATAAGGAGCGCTTTGTTTGCTTCAAATGGGCAAGAGGCACCGTATCCAAAGACTCTCCCTTTCTTGTTAAATCCGCCCGTAGCCTCAAAGAACAGACTCTCAAGTATCTGACCGAGAGGATGTGGGGTCTCTCTCCCGTGACAACTTCTCGAAAGGTTTCCTACAAGTACAAAAATACATAACAAATAAGACATGTAAAATGAAATAAATATGGTGGTGCATAAAATAAGTAATAAAGGAAATAAATGTCTAACCGCTACTTGTCGCGCTTTGGGTTAATCCACGCTCTCACTCCCTTCGACCGCGGAATGGGTGCGCTCAAAGGTAACCCACTCAATCGATCCTACAGAACTTCCCGCACTCTAACCGCAAACGCAAATGATGACATTAATTAATCACTTCAAAGTACAAAATATTGGATACCTAAATAGAAAATAACGTGTACTTACAACTTTTCGTCGATGCTCACTAATTGGAATGGAGCCGCCAACATATGACGGTCCTTCCATTTTAGCCCTATTTTCCTTATTTTTCGCACTTGTGTTATGAAACTTCGCACGGGGCCCAACTCTCAAATAATTCGTCTCATAGCCCGCGGGAATCCAATCTTTCTTGCCTCTTGCCTGTCTCAATGAATAAAGCTTTTGAGACAACCAAATGACCCGCCCTGTGGTTATAAGCTTTTTTCAGATCTTCACGATGTTCAGGCAACGACATATGATTATCCTGAAAATCAATAACGAACAATTAGTGCTCCAAATTTTAAAAGTGCTTAATTAATAACCATAAAACAAATAACTTACCAAGAACTCATTGAACCAAGCATCTCGATTGTCCTTAGGAATCTCTTTCCACTTGGTCCAAGGATGATTGTAATTACGGAATAATTGGGTCGAGATGAAATCCCCACCGGATTATGAGGCACAATGTCAAGACAGAGGACATCATGCAAATATTAGCATACAAATCAATTAGAGAAGAAATTTGTAACATTATTGGTAACTTGGCATGACTTACTCATCGCCGTGACAGATCCAAAGCTTCCCCGTCAAGGATCTCGTTGTGCCCCATATTGGTGTATCGGAGGAACTCCATTCTTCCCCGACGTGGCTATGAGGCGACCCAAAGGTGCTAAGGAAGGAATGTGAAATATTGAAGATATTTGTACATAGATGATTTCAGAAACTAAAAATACGTAAATCAATCGAAATGGTAAAGTAAACCCGTTGTCTCCTTGCAGTGGATCAGCAGGGGTAGACGGTGATGACGACATATGAAGCGTCGACGGTGAAGATGCATTATAACCCGACGGTGAAGATGACATATCAAATGGCACCTCCGGGGGAAGTGCCGACCCTCTACCTCCGGGGAGCAATGGCGCGCCCCTACCCCCTCTTATAGGAAGGGGTCGGCTCGACCACGACCACGTCCACTACTTGAACGTCCTCCCGGATGCTCCATTTCTCAACACTTATAGACATAATGTCAAAAAATATAAATAAAAAAAGATATTTGGTTAATATTATAGTAGCGAAGTAACAATGTATGTAGTATAACAGATCGTCGAAACAAAGAACTAACACAAATCAACCGACGATTCCCGTTCATCGACATCTCGCTTGCACGGCTTCCTCCGAAGTCTCATAGTCATCGAACTCGATTCACTATCGAGTACATCACTTCGCCTCATCGTCTCGATTCCCGATCGTCAATTTGTATAGGAATCAATTCTAAATCCGCAAAGAGAATCAAAGAGATTCCTTGGTACTTCGTCGTCGAAGATGTTTATGGGCAATACATGTTCCACATCAGCTTGGAACGGTTCCTTCATGCCGTCATTTGCTTCCGACTCTTTCGACTTAGGTATAATATTCCGTGCTTTGGTTTTGATAACTCCCACCCACCCTGATGTGGGGTATGATGTATAGTAAACTTGTTCTCGCCCGTTGAGCAAGGATGAATGGGTCATAACTAACCGTATATCTCCTTGTCCAAATGATCTCAATATTTCCATGTTTGTCCACTTTTGTCCCACGCGGACCGTTATCAAACCACTCACATTTAAAAAGGGTCACCACCTTGTCCCACGGGTAACTCAAATGAATTATGTCAACTAACTTCCCGTAGTAGTTAGTCTCCACCCCGCCAACTTGGTCACCTCGACAACATACACCGTAATTGCAACATAGTGTACCAATCCCGCGTCAACAAAGCTTGAAAATCGATACCCATTGATTATATATTTGTTGCATCGGGTAACACTTTGCAGCTCCATAAGATAAACTCCACGCAACTTTATTGGGATCTGGTCGATTTTTCACGAAATATTGACGAAACCATTTTGGAAACTCGTAGTTCGTGTATTGATCAACTTGTGACACCGACATTGAAGGATTGTCCGATCGGACCCAATTAGAGTAGAAACTGTAACAAAGAACTGAAGTTAATACTTTAATATTTACCGTAATAGAAAAAAAAAATCTTACTTTAAGTACTGGGCGACCTCTTCACAGTTGTTTAGAATGTACCACTCGCTACTTGCTTATCTCTTCCGTCAAGAGTTGACCTCCAATGTTTTCCCACGACTCGCCCGGATAATTAAATATTGATATTTGATCACTCGTATCACCGGTAAAGATCGTTGGGGGTACCCCTCTCCATCTTGTCATCATTTCGGGGGATAATAGTATGACGCAAATTTTGCGGCCTCTTCGACTAGATATGCTTCAAATGATAGATCCTTCAACGTACCTTGGATTTTTGATCTTGTGTTTAAGTGTGCGTAAAAACCTACAATGGAATATCGAGGGTATTTATAAATTAAAGCACCATGTCGGTCAATTAATAACAAATAAAGACATATATGTATTACCTCTCAAACGGATACATCCACCTATATTGTTGTGGCCCTCCTACCCTTGCTTCGTAGGCCAAGTGAACAGTGCAAGTGTTCCATTGAGTCAAACATGCTAGGAGGAAACACCATCTCTAACTTGCATAGCATTATGGGCATGCTCGCCTCCAGTGTGTCGTAACTTTTCAACATTAAGCTCGAAGCACATATTTCTCTAAAGAACATGGAAAATTCAGTCGAATAGACCATATATGATTCGGTAGTGCTTTGAAGGCCCACGGCAACAATCTCTCGAAAAAAACATGACAATCATGACTCTTCATCCCGAATAACTTCCCCTCGTGCATGTTGACACATCTTTTCAAGTTTGACGCATAACCGTCCGGAGTTTCAGATCTTTAACCCATTGCAACAATTCTAAATTCTGCTCTTTGTTGAATGTGTAAGGCGCTCTAGGTTTGGAAATCCGTCCCGTGCCATTCTCGCAGCAAATGCAAAGCAGCCTTTTGCAAATCGCTTCTATGTCTAGTCTTGCGTTGACCGTGTCCTTCGTCTTGCCCTTGGTGTCCATCACAAGGTACAGAATATTGCAAAACACATTCCTCTCGATATGCATGACATCGAGGTTGTGTCTTAACAATTGATCTTTCCAATATGGTAGTTCCTAAAGATGCCGCGTTTGTTCCAATGATGATCAACGCCATATCCCTCAAAGTTCGCCGGAAGCGCCCCCTCTTCGACACTTTGAATGTACTTGACCCCGTCCCATATTTCTTGGCCACTTAAACGACGAGGTTGATCTGCTTGTTCGACAACATTTCGCGTAAAGTCTTTTCTATTTCTCCCGAACGGATGATCGGGGGTAGGAATCGCCGGTGTCGTCAAACCAACAAACTTTGTGACCGTGTTGCAAGCTAAAACCCATGTTCTGTTCAAGACATACCGGCATGCCAGCCTTTCCGACGCTTTGCCGCCCACTCAACATACCATATGCAGGGAAGTCATTTATCGTCCACATTAAGGCAAAGACGCATTGTGAAATTCTCGGCTCAATGATATATCATACGTCGAACCCCTTCACTCCACAACATCTTCAACTCGTCTATCAAAGGCCTGAGGTACACATCTATCTTCTTTTTTGGGTTGGATGGCCCAGGGATTAACGCGTTAAGGAACAAAAACTCTCTTCTCATGCACATAGAAGGTGGGAGGTTGTACGGTGTCACAATGACGGGCCAACAGAATAATTCCCGCCCGTATTGTCAAAAGGAGCGAACCCGTCCGAACATAGACCAAGACGGACATTACGGGGATCCATAGCAAAGGAAGGATTCACCTCGTCAAATTTACGCCATGCTTCGGCCTCGGATGGATGCGTCACAAAGTTTTCATCCCCGATGCTCCCGATGCCATCTCATGCGAGTAGCCGTTTGTTCCGATGCATACAATCTCTGAAGTCTGGTAACCAGAGGAAAGTACCACATCTTGCTTAATGCTTGACGGGTCATTTTCCTTCCTTTCCCCACAACTTTATATCTATCATGTCCACAGAATTTACAACCGGTCACCAAGATCATCCTTGTAATACAACATACATCCTCTAGGGCAGCAATGGATTTTTTCACATCCAAGCCCAAGCTCTTTCACCTTTTTTTTGCTTGGTAAAAATCCTTCGGCAAATTATTGTCTTTGGGAACAACCTTGCTTATGATCTGCATCATTTCGTTGTAGTTCCTCTCACTCATATGGTGATCAATCTTCAAGCTTAGTGTTGCTAGGGTAGCCGATAGTGATGAATATTCACTATTTTCAAAGTGTTCGCAACCTTCCCATAACGGACGTTGCGCTTCTTGAGCATTTTATAGAACCTATCGGCTTCCGGATGAGGATCCTCTCCCATGTATGATGGTTGACTATGTGTATTGGTCTCCTCTCCCATGTATGACGGTTCATCATGAGTAACGGGATCGAAATATCGGCCGATCGACGGACCCGCAGCGTCCATAACCAACCGCTCATATTGATTAAGGTTGTCTCGATGACTACCGTCCCCGTAATAACCACTCGGTGTCGGTGTCCGTTGACTTCGCCATGACATTCCCAACACTCATAATCTTTCATGAAGCCCTTTTTACACAAATGGATTTTAACCTCCTCAAAATCTTGAAATCTTAAACACCTACATTTGACACACGACACCCGATCTCCCTACTTGAATTAGATGAATGTGCCAAAGCAAATTCGATGAACTCTTTCAAACCCGCCAAGAATGCTAGAGTTAGTTGTCTTCTATCGCTTAGACGATTGTACATCCAACTTCTATCATGGTTGCCTTCCATATTTCCTAGCTAGTTCAGCTTACTAAATTAATTAACATCTCAACATGCAACAAATATATAAAAGTGGTCAATTCAACTAATAAGTATTTAATATAAAATTTATCAATTTACAAATTATTTTAATAAATAAACCATTGATTTGAAATTTTAAAGTGCAATTGGTATTTTTTTTTCCATGTATACTTTTTGAGGAATATTTATAAGATATTTTTAAAAAGAATAAAGAATATTTAGCCGAATAAATTTTTTTCCAATTTTCGTTTTTACGACTTCTAATGTTTATTGCAATTTTTTGCTCCTTTTTTCATTTAAGCGTGAGTTTATGTTGCAAACTTAAAATTCCAAAAAAAAAAATTAGTAAATTAATAAATTTTTAATATTGAAAATACTAAAAATGCCTTGAAAGTACAAACTTTCTATAAAAATATTTTTAAAAAAAAAAAGTATACTTTCACCTAACATAAAAAGTGCTAGATAAATTAATATCCTATACATTTGGGAATATTTTATTTTAAAGGGAACAAAAAAAAAAAACAAATAACATGTACACAAAGTAAACTAATTAAAATAAAATATTATTACCAACATAGGGTTGGTTTAGCTGGTATAAGGCTTTGATTACTTTTGTAATTTATTTTCGTCCCAAAAAACAATGCAAGATTAAAAAAATCAAAATTATTAAAACTCAATAATTAAAAAAATCATGAAATCTTCTACACACTATAACTATAATCCAAATTAATAAACACATTGCGTATAGAGATCTTTATGTAATTAATAGATTCAGCCAAAGAAGATACTAAAACAAAACAAAAAAAATCTAAACTCATATAATTGATAATCTTCTGCCAACATACATATTTCCACTATGTAACAAAGCAAATCTAACATAGATATCATATAACTATAAGCAAAAAAATATACTTCAAGCTAACTCCGTAAAATTATAAGTGTTAGGATTTGTTTGATAATTCCCTTGTGAAGATCTTAATACTAAGTCTGGAAGTACCTACAATAATTTTTTATCTCGCAATAAAATTATATAGAAGTGTTAAAAAAAAAAAAAAAAAAAAAAACCACCCGCGAGGAGCCGAACGTCAAGGGCGAGGAGCCGGGGGCGCGAGATGGTGGCGAGCCGAGGGCGCGAGCCGGGGGGGGGGAGGAGCCGAGGGCGCCGAGGGGGAGCCGAGGGGCGAGGAGCCGAAGGAGGAGGAGCCGGGGGCGCGGCTTGGGTCCGCGAGGGCGCGAGGGGGGGGAGCGAGCGGCGGGCCGAGGGGGAGGAGCCGAGGGCGCCGGGGGGAGCCGAGGGCGGCCGGGGGAGCCGAGGGCGGCGGGGGGGTGGGGAGCCGGGGGCGGCGCGGGGTGGGGAGCCGAGGGAAAATGGAGTCGGGAAGGGAGGAGGAAGACGAGGTCATTAATGACCTCGTCTTTGCGACGGAATCCAGTCCGTCGCAAAATGGATTTTGCGACGGAAATGTATTCCGCAAAATGCTTTTTGCGACGGAAATGGATTCCGTCGCAAAAAGAAGGCAAAGGGCGGCATTTATGCCGCCCTTTTGCGACGGAATTGTCCGTCCGCAAACTACTTTTTGCGACGGACAACACGTCCGTCGCAAAAAGCCAAAAAAAGGGCGGCCATTTTGGCCGCCTTTTTGCGACGGATTCTGTATCCGTCGCAAAATTTGCGACGGATATTGAATCCGTCGCAACATCTTCGAGAATGGGCGGCCTTTTTGGCCGCCCATTTGCGACGGAAACCAATCCGTCGCAAACTTTGCGATGGATCAAGAAGTCCGTCGCAAACGCTTGCGACGGATTTACGTTCGCAAAGTTTTTTGCGACGGATTGAAATTCCGTCGCAAATGTTGCGATGGAATTGAAATTTAAATCCGTCGCAAGATTTGCGACGGAATTTCAATCCGTCGCAAATTTTTTTTATTTGCGACGGAAACGCGATTCCGTCGCAAATTTTCATGAATTTGCTACGGAATAAATTCCGTAGCAAATTCCGTCGCTATATTTAGAATTTCTAGTAGTGCACTAAAGTGGTATTGTAGCTATTACGTTATCTCTTAAGGAATTTTTTAGATTTTAAATTATAATCCACATTTACGTATATATATTTAAACGTGAATTAATATTATCATTGGTCTGTTAGAGATTACATATTGTTCCTTATTGATGACATTTAGCCTGAGCATTGATATTTCGTTAAAATTGTGAACTTAATAATTGATATAAATGTTAGATCCGCATAATCCTTCCTATACGGGTGCAATATTTTTTATAAATTTGTTGTTATAGTTCGGAGAATATCAGAATGTTTCAATATTATAAAGGTGTGAACAAAAGCTTATTGAGTAAGAAATAAAAGTAGTTGAAATAAGAGTGTGTACAGAACCTTGCATTAATTAGGGAATATAATTAATGTCAACTGACTACCCCATGATAATTAATTTCGGTCACACCATCTTTCCAAGCACAATTTCCTATAACCAATGTAAATCAGTCATTAAAACTGTGATCAATTTTTCTTCATCCATTCAATTTCAACAGTCATTCATCATTAATTAATATCTAGTTTGCTTATATGGGGATCCATGCAATCGGTTTAAACATAAGATGGAATCTATCCGTCCATATAGGTTTGAATCGAATCTGTCCATCACTTCTTTGGGGAACAAAAAACTCGCTATCCATTTCGTTCATTAATGATAATGTGCAATGGAGGATCAGGTTAGTCATATTGAAGGGATTGATAATTACATATGACATATATACAATGCAGTATCATAAACCAACGATGTTATGAATCCAGAACCTCTCATCATTCATAAAAAATCATACCAGAAATGCGGAAGAAGCGGTCTGAGTTTCTTAAAAACAGCCAGAATGAAGGAAGAGGTCAGTCATCTTTATTTCTTTTAAAATGTTTTTTATTGTCATAAGTTTATTTTTTACATCTTCAAAGTTCATTATGTAATCATGTTTATATAAACTGAATCAGAGGTAAATGGATATGTTCAGAAAGTGCTGACGAGAATAAATTCCGTTTTTCTTTTGCTGTTCCTGACAACTTAGATAACCAGTTGATGATTAATTGTTTTGGAAAAATAAGTCAGAATGAGTTGCCAAGTCCTCAGTCTAATCTTTTAAATCCAATGTCAGATGATACTATCAAATTTGTATTATCCGATATAACTAACACACCAAGTTGCTCAAATGATATGCAAACCAACATCGGTTGTTTAACATACAAGAGCAATCTTATCGTTAGTTCTTCAATTTACCCGCCATCACAATCGGTCAATCAAAAGAAGCGTGAAAAGAAATCTACAAAAAAAGTTCGTGAAGTAGCGACGATTTATGCAAAGAGGCTAAATCCTCAAGTATATCAAGGTAAGTATCAAAAAAATGTTCTTTGTATTCTATGTTGTGTATTATAAATATTTATATTATTTAAACAAATGTTGTTTTAAATGATTATAGCAGATTCAGGAGTTACTAACGATCAACATTATGGTTCAAATAGTCATAAGAGGCCGAGAACAATCTCACTGTTATGTTTCATGCCAAATATTTAGACGATGGTGATGCTTGTCATGAATGTCAATTTTGTGGTGCTGAAATGTGGCTTGCAGAAAGACTGAAAGGTTTGAAGAAAAATGGAATTCCACAGTTTGGTATTTGCTGTTGTAATGAAAAGATTATTGTGCCTTTATTAAAAAGGCCTCATAAAGAGCTTGACGAACTCTTTTTTAGCAAACAATCAGTACAATAAAAAAAATGAAAAATATCCATACCTACAACAACATGTTTTGTTTCACCTTTATGGGTGGTAAAATCGACCATTCAATCAACTCTAGAGGAGGAGGCCCTTATTCATTTGTCCTTTCAGGTCAAAACCACCATCTGATTGGCAGCTTATTGCCCCCTCAGGGAAATCTACCGGTTTACGCCCAACTATATATTTACGACACCGAAAATGAAATTTCAAATCGAATTTCAACGGTCAAGTAAGAGTTGTCTTAATATTTTCTGCCATTGTACATTTTTCTTTATCATATATATCATAAGATGGAATGATTTTTGTGTTTAAATTTTTTTCCAAATAAGTCATGTTGGTGCTGAAAATTTGGATGAAAAGATTGTTGAAATGTTGAAAGAATGTTTGGATAAGCACAACTGTGTGGTCAAACATTATAGAAAAGCTGCGGAAATAATTAAGGAAAATGTCACCCCTAAAGTTAGTATAAGACTAATTAGAAGTAGCAACTCAAGTGGACTCTCTAAGCAATATAATATGCCAATATCTTCTGAGTTTGCCGCTCTAATTGTAGGTGACTTTGACAAATCTTACACGAAGAGAGACATTATTTTTAAACAACAAAGTGGAGAATTACAGAGGATTGATGAGTTACACATGGCATACCTCCCACTGCAATGTCCTTTACTATTTCCATATGGAGACAACGGATACGACTCAACAAATCAACATGCTCAGGAATCCCTCTCAACAACAAAGAAGAAGAAGAAACTAACACCAAGGGAATACTTGGCATTCAGTTTAATGAGGAGAAAGTCCTAAAGGTCAGTCATCTTGCTTAGGAAAAAATTATTGCAACATTTTATTGTTGACGGTTACTCAATGGTTGAAAGTGATTGGCTTGACTACATAAGAAAGCACCAAAAGGAATTAAGAGTAGATCTTTACAGTGGACTAACAGATGCAGTCACAAGAGGAGAGATGTAATATCCTAATTTTTTTTTTTTTTTAGGATTTGAAAAAGAGAGAGAGAGAGAGAGAAATAGATTAAATTAATTTTTTAAAATAACTATTCAAGTGGGAGGCATGGCCTCCCACCGTTGTAATGATCGGAGGCGTGACCTCCCACCGCCTCCCACCTAAACCATTATTAAAAAAAATGTGTGTGTGTGTATAAATACCCCCCCCCCAACAACACACACTAAACACACACACATACACTACTGAAAGGGGGAGAGAGTGAGAGTGAGGAGAAGGAGAGAAGTCTGGGAGGTCCTTCAAGTGTATTTTTAAGGTATGTTATTTATCTTATAGGATTATTTAGGTAGCTAAACTAACTTCTTTTCAATAAATTTCCTTCATAAAAGTTATTCTATATATTTTTCTCTTTCTAATGAAGGTAGTATTATGTTTGTTAGTGAAAATTTTGGGAACAAGATTTTGGGAGTTTTGAGTTTTGACAAAAGAAGACTATATATATGTAGTAGATGATTAATAGTAAATTTTAATCGGTTTAGATTTATTGTTTGGTTGTTTTAGAAATTTAAAATGAATTTTTCTATTTAAGAGGTTTAGGATTTATGTCCTCTAAAATATTTTTACCAATTAAATGTTATGAAAATAATTTATTTGGGTTAGGGAGATATTCTTGGAATTTAATCAATTTATTTTTCTATATATGAAGGAACAAAATGTAATTTCTGGATTTTTGGGACCAAACTAAAATTTCTGGATTTTTTTGGGCAAAACTGTAATTTTCTGGAATTTTGGGGAAAACTGTAATTTCCGGAATTTTAGGGCTAAATTGTTATTTTTGAAATTCATGGGACTAAACTATAATTTTCATTTTTTTGTTATAATAATATATTATTATTAAAATTTGTATATTTTGAATTATATGAAATTATAAGTTATAATTTTGATTATGTAGAGTTTTGAAGAGTTATTAATGGTTAGTAAATTGATTATGGTAGATTGATTTTTTTTGGTGTGTGTTGAGCTTTTGGATTAGGAGCAAGCAGGTGATAATAGTTAGCTTTAGTGAGAGGTAACCACTTTCCACTTGTTATGTGTATTAGTATGTTGTTTGTGAGTATTTTGTGAACTGATTGCGAATATTTTAATAGAAATTGCCTTGTGAAACCTTATGATTTGAATTGTAAAAATATATATATATATATATATATTTATTTATTTATTTATTTATTTATATATGTATAAGCATTGAGAATTGAAATATTATGACATATATATGAGAATGATTTTAACGGAAAATCCCTGTTGATCTATTTATTTATTGTGATAATTATGGAAAGGGTTGAATTGGGAAGAAGTGGAGTAGTTGTTCCACCACGTGGTGAGGCCTCCATTGGTGCACAATGGTTGGCTTTCTGTTGTCCCACCTGTTCAATGAGGGACTGCCCACTAGTTCAATGAGGGGAAGAGACCCATGGTCTGGGACATGTGCTCTAAGAATTTTGGCCGGTCCCCATCACATGACCAGTGAGCTTTTGAGTAACTAGTACCATGGATGTAAGACAGTTCGGTTGGATTGATGGGAGGTATCTTGGGAATTGTGTTAACGAAAATTTTGATACATAATTTATTATATGAAATTTGTCATGTGGATATTGGTGAATTATATTTTTAATACTTTGTTATATAAATTTTTCCACATGGCACCTCACTATCACATATTAATATTCATGATGAGTTGGATTGATGGTTACAACATTTTTCAGGTGATAGTTCCTTGGCGGGTCCATCAGGGAAGACCTCGGAAGCTTAGACTACTTCTACTGAAAGTAGTGTCTTTTTGGTTTATGTGGGATGATTGTACATTGCCACATTAGGGCTCATTCTGCATACTCTGATTTACTTTTGTATATTTTGGTAAACGATGGGCATTAATTAATTGTTAATGAATCCTTAATTATTTATTATGTTAAGTAAAATTTGAGGATGTTACACGAGAATTATGATTCAAAACTATCAAGATGCTATGACTATTTGTGCTTGGGCTGGTTATCCAGATGAAGGTGGAATATCACCTAGAGAAAAATTTGAATAGGTGATTATGAAATTCTTTCGCTAATTGCTCAAGGTCACTTAGAAGAGAGACAGAGAGAAGAGCAATGAGTAACCCAAGGGTTAAAGAATCAATGTTCCTTGCTTGGTTTGATAAAAATAAGGATGACCCATTTGTAAGAACACTTACTTATTCTCAATTCCCCAACCACTTTACATTTGTAAAGGATAAAAGATTTTGGAAACTTCGTGAGCGTGGATTTTCAGTTGGAAGGATGGGTCATTGTACACCAACTCAATGAGAACTATATTATCTTCGTTTGTTGCTTACAAAGGTTTGTGGGCCAAAGAATTATGCAGATATATCAAGGAAGCATGTTATGCACTTAGATTGTTAGATGATGACAAAGAGTACATTGATGCAATTAAAGAGGCATCATCATGGGCATCAGGAAATTATCTGCGTCAATTTTTCACTAACATGTTGTTAAGCCATTGTTTATCTCAGCCTGCTATTGTTTGGGAACAGACCAAACAATTTATTTGCGAAGATTTGCTATATATTAGTTATGGAGACCAACGTTTTCAAGGTATGTGACTACGTATAATTTACAAACTTGTACTTTAACATTTTTATTGTGCATCACAACTTTTCCAATTTAATATAATTACCCTTAGTTAAAAATTAAACATTTTAACTATGCTTCCTACTAAACTAATGTACTTTAATAATATTATTATTAATATTCAATTGACAACACGTTTAGAAATTAATGTATACGACATTATCTACCTACTTAATATGTACGTTTTGCTCGTATATGACAATTTTTATAATACATTTTATTGTTCAACAAAGATTTGCAGATTTCGTTTGCCAATAAAGAGGCCGCAGTCTAACTATTATTCAAAAACTCTTGCTACGCAACGGCAAAAGTCTAGACGACTATCCATCGATGTCTAGACCAGATCAAGACAACATCATTGATATGTCGAATTAGCTAATTCTTCAAGAGTTAAACTACAATAAGCAGAAAGAGAGTGAGGAATCAGAAAGATTGCAACGATTAATGACTGATGAACAAAAGCAAGTTTTTAATGAGATCATGTGTGCTCTTTCTTCAAAAAAAAAAAGGTGGCTTCTTGTTTTTGCATGGATTCGGTGGAATCGGTAAAACATGTATATGGAATGCATTGACAACTTCTGTAAGATCAAGTGGTGGAATCATACTTAATCTAGCATCAAGTGGAATAGCTGCTACTCTGCTACCATCCGGTAGAACTGCACATTCAAGGTTTTGTATACCTATCGACATCAATGAAGACTCTATGTGTTCAATTACACATCACTCACCAACGGCAAATTTATTGAAAGTTACTGACATCATTATTTAGGATGAAGCACCAATGGTGAAGAAACATTGTATAGAGGCTGTTGATCAAACATTGAGGGACTTAATGAGAGCAATTGCATATTTGGAGGAAAATGTGTTGTAATGGGTGGCGATTTTAGAGAAATCCTTCTGGTCATACCGAAATGTGGGCGAGCTAAGATTGTAGATGCATCTATGACCGCTTCTTATCTCTGGAATGAATGCAAGTTATTGCGATTGACAAAGAATATGAGGCTGAATTCTTCCACAAATCCAATTGAGCAACAAAAAATAAAATCATTTTCAGAATGGTTGCTGCTTGTAGGAGATGGAGACGTTGGATTACCACATGATGGTATTGCAGACATCCAAATTCCTGAAGATTTGTTGCTTCATGATGATTGTAATCCAATCAAGTGTATCGTTGAATCTACTTACCCAAATTTAATAGAACGTCTATTCGATCAAGATTATCTGAACAATAGGTCCATTCTAACCCCAACAACGGAAAATGTTGATACATTGAATGAATACATTTGTTCTTTGTTGCTAGGAGGTGCGGTTGAGTACTTTAGTTCAGATTCTATAAATCGGATAGACAATGCAAATGAAAGCTTTGAGGATTTGTATGATGTCGAATACCTAAATTCAATTAAATGCTCTGGTATACCTCATCATAAATTGATATTGAAGGTTGGTGTACCTATTATGTTAATAAGGAACATTGATCAAGCTACAAGATTGTGCAACGGAACAAGGCTTCAAATTACACAACTTGGGAAGAATGTCGTTAAGGCAAAGGCATTGAATGGGACAAGCATTGGTGAAAAGATTTTGATACACATAATGTATATGAATCCATCGATTCAAAACGCCTTTCAATATGACAAGGAGACAATTTCCTATAATTATTTCATTTGTCATAACAATAAACAAAAGCAAATGTCAATCAATATCAAATGTAGGTCTTTACCTACCCAGCCAGTCTTCTCACATAGGCAACTATATGTTGCATTGTCTAGGGTAAAGAATTTTAGCGGTCTTAAAATACTTATACTAAACGAGTTTAGTAAATGCAGCAATACTACAGTCAATGTTGTTTATAGAGAAGTCTTCCAAAACCTTTTGTTGTATTGATAAAAATAAGGTCGGTTTTATTGTGAACTTTTCATTATGTTGATAGTGAAACTGTATTTACGCAATGAAATCCTTCATTTCCAACATATTATTGTATGTTATGTATTTTTAGTCATTGTAGTGTATAATTTATCCGCAATGCATCTCGAAAGTCTTATTGGTATATATAGCATAAAATTATTAGGAAAAAAACATTAATAAACACATGGTGATATTCTATTATTTATTTAAACAACTAGTAGTTCATCCCTAGTTATTTTTTAAAATGAATAAATTAAATGAATTAATAATTTATGAAATCAAATAATTTTTTTTTAACAAATAACAATTCTATAGTAAAAAAATTCTGGAGAATTATTGACACATTTTTTTATTAAAAAAAAAGTTGAAAATATTATTTCATATACCTGTGTCATCATAATACACACACAAACATATAAACATAAAATAAATTTCTTGTTTTCTTTGGGTAACAATAATTTTCTTGTTTACTACTAAACACTTTGTGTACTCTTCTTATGATCTCTTTCTTAAATAACCATGTAATAACATATTAACATTTCAAAAGATATACACAAACGAAATTTTATTTATTTATTTTTATGGGTTTAATATTTCTATTTTTGCTGCAAAAATATTTTTTTTACCACACTCACATAAAAGCGGATGGGTTCTAATAATATTTTCTCTCTCTTCTTTTTACAATGGACCACTCAATTTTATATGAGTGTGGCAAGAAAAATGTTTCTGCAGTAAAAAACCTATTTTTATATATATTGAGAGCATACAATGAAACTTTACCTCAAACAAAATTAACCAAGGAGCAGCCATTGCCCAAATCTTGTCTAATCTTGACATAATTTATTAAACACATGTGAGATTCTCATATTTCACCTTGCATCCAACATCTTGTCTAGTCTTGACATAAAATTATATATTAATTGCAATGCATGTAGCAATAACAACTTATATGTATCTCTTTGGAGTTATATTTTTATTTTAAAAAAAATTAAATTTAAATACAGGAACATTTACTGGTTTTATGTTAAAAAGAAAAGGGTGAAGGCATGTCCAATACATTGAATGTCCAACATCTTAAAGTATTTTGTAGTGGAATTTTGCTCTTGAAACACTAATTTTTACATGAGAAACTTTGCCTAGAAAATGTTTTTTAAAGAGTAATTTAAACCTTAACTTGAAGTCCCAAATTTTTTTTTTTATTAAGTATATGTACATCTAGCACCGAAAGCATTTTTCCAATAGCAACTTTAAAGTATTACATACACCTAAAAAAATACATTAGTGTGACATATCTGAAAAAATATTTTATGGTACTAGAGTATCATAAGTTACTATCTCTAATCTTAATTATAAGATAAAGTGTATAGTACAAATTGCACTATAAATTTTATCTTATACTTTGAATAGGATGGAGTACTTTAGAAATATTGGACTTAAATGAAAAAAATACTTCTGGACCCACCTTGACTTAGAAGAAAAACAACCCAAAAAAAAGTTTTTTTTTTTTTTTTTTTTTCCAAAAGTACAATACTGGAAGCGGAGTGAGGAGTCCGCATTATATATTTATGCACATAGTATGTGTTTTTTATGTATTCATATCTTTAATTTTTTTATATAGTATATTTATTTAGATTTAAATTATATACTGTTTTTTGACATGTTATCTGCTACCTGGTATCTTAAATTAATTAATTTCCAATTTTGTATTCAGAAATATTTGTCCGTAACATCATCGATTATCATGAAAACTAATTAATTTGAGATACTTGGGTGTAAAAAATATGTCAAAAATATATATAATTTAAATCTAAATAAATGCAATATATAAAAAAATTAAAATAAAATATGCTCATACCTCACATGAAACACACAAAAACTATGACTCGTTGGTTGAACTATTGGGACTTGGCTTTGGTCCAATTCACCTTACTTCAGCGAACGGTCCTTTGCGCAAAACAGCGCCATCATGGGCACAAAACTGATCCCTCTTTTTTTTTTTTTTTAAATATTTCAAGCACTAAGTGTTACTTAAATGATGCTAAAAAGATACTTCAGGATACTGACTGGTGTATTTCATGATCTTAAAAAATTATTTTAGGATCTCAAAAAAAATATTTCGTAGTACAAATTGGTACTGAAAAGATGCTTGAGGATACCGAATGGTACTTGCGAAAAAATGTTTTATGATCTTGAAAAATTATTTTAGGATTTTGAAAAAAATATTTCAAGTACTTGATTAATAATAAAAATATAATTCAAGATAATTTTTTAAGATCATAAAGCATTTTTCCAATACCAAATAACAAGATCCTCAAGTATCTTTTTCAAGATCACCAAGACGAAATATATTTTTTGAGATCCTAAAATAATTTTTTAAGATCATGAAATACACAAGTCAAGATTCGTGAAGTATGTTTTTAGCATCTTTTAAATAACATTTAGTGCTTGAAATATTAAATAAAAAAATAAAAAAAGAGGGATCGTTTTGTGCCTAAAACGGCACTGTTTTGCGCAAAGGACTGTCCGCTGCAGCCTGCAATAGGGTGAATTGGACCAAAGCCAAGTCCGAACTATTGGCTTATTATATGGATCTGGCTTTCCTCCAATTCCTTTACTCATCGTTGCCCTCCTTTTCTCCTAAAACAAAGACTGTTTTGGTGCCAATTGGCAGTGTTCAACTTTTTTTTTAAAAAAAAATGCCATTCACATCTTAAGGTATTTTTTTAGTTCTAAGCAGTATCGTAAAGTATCTTTTTAGTACATTCAGTATTCTGAAAGTATATTTTTAGCGAAGAGTCGCAGTATCACGAAGTATTTTTTTAGTACCCATTAAGTATCCTGAAATTTATTTTTAGTACCCGATCCAAGACTTAAAATATTTTTTCAAAATCCAAAAAAAAAAAATTAGGATACTTGACCGATATTTAAAAAATATTTTAGGATACTGAATGTTACTAAAAAAATATTTCATGTTACTAATAGGTACTAAAAAGATACTTAATACTTTTGAAAAACTATTTCGAATCTTAAAAAAATAGTTCATAGTAATGAATGGTATTAAAAAAATATTTATAGATACTTGACAAACAAAAAAAATACTTGAAAGTACGACTAAACTAAAAAAAAAAAAATTTGAGTTAGATGGTGAATGCAAAAAAAAAAAAAAAAAAATTAAACAGTGCCATCAATATATATATAATAACACATCCCTTCAAGCCATCTAAGAAACGGCTTATTTTCGGCTCCTCTCACATTTTACTGTTCACAAGCCGTTCCCATTAAAACCCAATTGTTTATTCTCAGACGGGCCGCGGTCTTGGCTCATTCACGGACTTCTACGTTCGCTCTTTTGCCCCGTTACTATTCCTCTCTCACGCAAGACTTCTCTCTCACTCTATGCTCTCTTTTTTTCCTTTCCCGACGCCTCTCCCCTCTTTCTCTTCTTCCGAGTTCCTCGGTCTCTCTCTCGCAAAGACCATATCCTTCATCCTTTTTTCTCTCACCTTCGATCTCCTCACCCCTCTCGCCATCTACCTTAGGCCCCCTCCATCAATGGCTCCGCGGATTTAGTTTCTTCTTCTAGACTCGCGATTGAAGAGGCAAAGTCGATCGGACCAAGGGAGGTGCACGTTTTGTAGCTTCAGGTTCGAACCAAACAAATTCATTTTCTATTTTTCTGGTCAAGGTGACTGTTCCTAATGCTTGCCTTCTTTTTCTTTTTTCCTTCGTCTAATACCCATTATTTTCCTAGAGACGGTGGTGATGGCAACAAAGAAGCAATGACAACGAAGCTGAGGCCTTTTCTGCAAATGAATCTACTAGCAAAGTCAAAGTTCAAGGATCCCCGATCTCCCACCCCTGGGCTAGGTAGTCATGTTTATTTTTTACATGCGAAGAAGAGGAAAACCGCTTTCCGGCGAAGAACGAGGTAACTTTTTTACAATGAACCATCTTTGTTCATGTGTATCTTCAATTGGTGTGCATTTTTCAGGGTTTTAATCGTTGCTTTGTGTTTAGATTTTGCGAGAGGTATATGCGAAATGGAAAATGAAAGAACAAGCTATGGTTATAAATATTTGGCTTTTTAATGGTGGTCAATCAATGGGAAGTGGTACACTCTGCTTAACAAATCAAAATTATGTTAAAATGCAGGGTATTGGCTTCGTGTGATTGCGTCCAACAAGGAGCGCAATGTCTATGAATTAAGATACTTCAACATCGCTGTGTGTGGAGTTTCCTTCGTCGTTGTTTATTATATGAACTTTTAGTGGTTAATTAATATTCTTATGTTTCTTTTTTGTTGATCAACTTTTCGTCCGTTCAAGTTTTATACTGTATTGATCATTCTAATTATTAAAACTGGTTTTGAACGAGCACATATGTTTGCAAAGGTTTCACAAAAGCCTTACCGATTTTCGCAGCGTGGGTTATGTGGTGCTCAGTTTGAACTATGACTGTCGCCGTGCTTATGAACTAAGCCAATTCCTCACATTGTACCTGTGTCCAAGCACGGTATTTGCTACCGGTCACAAGCAGGGTATGCATTACTCTTCTTCCTCTTCTTATGTTTGTAATTGATTTCGGATTTTGGTTTTACGCATTGAATTGTTTTTCCCCACGGGTATGCATTTTTCCTCTTCTTATGTTTTCCCTGGGAGCTTCATGTGCGAGATAGTGTTTTTTAACTTGACTATGGATCATTCAAATTTTGAATTTGGAATACCCAAGATATGAAATTATGCCTTGGAACCTTTTCCTCATTATCTCTTTTGAATGTATAGGGCGCTCTCATTACCTTTTGTTTTTATTTTCTACCAGTGTGATCCAATCAACATACTCTTTTATTTTTTTAATCTTCCCCTTTCCTGTTAAATGAAATCTGGATTATAAACTTGTGTTTTTTCTTTTGCATGTTATGTTTGAACATGAATGATCTCGGGTATTTTTAAAAATCGAAAGAAGCAATACATTTGGATCAACGCTGCATGTTTTGTGTTTTTATTCAACGCTGCTTTTTCAAAGTCTTTGCTTTGGTTTTGAAAACACTACTTTTTCTTAGTCTGCAGATTGGACAACACTTTGCTTTTTCATTGTCGCGGGTTTCCACAAGGGATGTTTGAATATAATAAAAACAGTGAAAATAAAGTATCTTGAAGCACCATATCTTCTCGACATTTCCCTCGGACAACACTACTTTTTTAAAGTCACGGGCCTTATTTCCCTTTTACGTACACTTGATTATAAAGCGACTCAAACCATAGCCGGATTTAGCTGGATTTCCCTTTTGTGTACACTTGATTTCGTCTTTCATTTGGCCTAGGCTTCACCATGAACGCCACTTTTCCATGGGTCATTCATGTTAGATAGAAAAGGATGATAGGGGAAAATCTAGGGATATAAGGGGACTCCGGAGGAGTGAGGTGATCTAAATCTAGAAGCAAAACATGAAAGTCTATATAAAGAAATGAAAGGGAAGGAAAAATGTGGGGGTGATAGTGACAGGACATGGAAGCACGGATATGTCCAATGCAGGTCTAGGGGGGCACAGCTACGCAGACAGAATTTAATTTTGATGAAGAAATAATAAACAGGCCATCTATCTCTTATCATTAGAAAATCAAACAGATGCACTAGAACCATCCTATGGGCTTTCTTAGAGATCATGGTTTATGAAAGCAAGGTCAGTATGATTTCTATGACATTATTCTCTCGATCTTTGTTATGTTGTTTTATTTGGATAAAGGTATTGATTTTGCCAAACCCGTAATTGAAGCCTTGAAAGGTAAAGGTGTTTCAAAGAATTGGAGCGTTTGGTTTTTGTCAGGGTGGTGAGTGCCTCTCATTTTACTTCGTTTTTTATGTGTTTTTTTTTCCCCTCATTTTGTGTTGTAGCAGAGTTTCAGATCCTCATAGGTTTATGTATTGAATCAGGAGTTATACAATGATTTTATTAATCTTTATTGAGTGATGCTGACATATTTTCCTTTTCAAGTTACACACTGTCTTTTAGGGAAAACATAGTCTTTTCAAAGGGAGAAAATTATCCGAGTTTTGTTGCATATTTTAGGTTAATGATAAGTTTAAGCATGTTGAGTACAAGTCTTTTAAATTACAAGACTGTTCTTATGATTTATGCTTTGGGAGGGCAATTATTTCCTGAATAGTAAACTTGTAGCTTTCATTCTAATTATTTCCTCAACAGGAGCATGCTTTGGTATGCATCAATTTTCATGATATTAGGATTTAGAAACTATTCCATTCAGATTCATTAGACACCAATAATTGAATTCTCTTTCGAGATGTTGAAATTCCAATTGTTATACTTGGAGCAGAGCATGACACAATTTCTCCTCCGAACTCATTAGACATTTCGAACAAATCCTATCTCGCTAAACTCCGCGTAGGATTCCACCCCTTCTCGTGATGAAGTAGCATTCTTTTATTTTTCTTATTAGGAGGATTTACGTAATTTGGTTATACCTCTATAAACCGTCTCAAATCATACAACTTTTTTAGTTAGAAAATGTTGTTCTTTTTCCATTTTGGATGGGGGAACAAATCATGCTATTCAACCTTGCTGAGGTAATTGATAACATGATTACGTTTTAATCTTATCCTTTAATCTTCTGCATTTGAGCTGTGGCTTTCATTCTAATTATGTTTCTTTTTTTTCTTTTTTCTCAAGGACATTCTAATTACGTTCAAGAATAGTAAACTTGTCCATAAATTTGAGTAAAAAACAAGCTATCTTTGTCTCTGTCTCTCCTAATTTCATTATGCATTATTACTGATCTGATTTAATTCTTTTTGGATCTTCCCTTTCCTACTAAATGAAAGCTTGATTATAAACTTGTGTTTTCTTACTCTTGCAGGTTTTGTTTCCTATTAAATGAAATTTAGAATGTGCAGATGTTGTTCTCTAGATTATAATCTGAACAGCAAGTTCAGTGAGAAAGGCGAAAGAGAAGAATAGAACATGTGAAGAGAGAGAGGATGAGATGGTGAAGCAAAATGCGATGACAAAAAAACGAAAAAGGGGAAAGAGAATAAGACAACATTCCATACAAGATGGTATAATTTTGTGTGGAAGATTGGAGGGTTTCGTGTAAGTAGTTCTGTGATTGAAATTTAGAATGTACAGATGTCTCATTCATGTGTTTGAGAAATTTCGTGTAAGTAGTTCTCGTGATTGGAATAAGACAACTATGTTTTTAAAAAATAGATGCCATATTAATTAATTTAACCAACTTTCTTGTGTTGATTTTTCATATATTTTTTATCTCTTTGAAAGTCTCATTAATTAAAGTTGGAAAAAAAATTGTTATTTAAAATAAATTTAATGAGTACGATATGATGGAGCTACACAAGAGTAAGAGGGAAATTCAAATTTAAAACAAGATAAATAATGGGAAAGGGGAGAAAGACGTATGACGCATGGCGCACCTAGGTAGATGCACTTGGAGCTCATTATTTACAAGGTTGATGAAAGTGAACCAACGCAAACCCGGTCCTTTTACCAAAGGATCCTTTTTTTTTTCTTTTTTTTTCCTTCCTTAAACTCGAGAAAAACAAGAAGTGTTTGAGAAATAGTGGCTATGGTGGATACACGATCATTTCATTACAATTACTAAAGCAATCACTCCCACCTCTGTGAACTCTCTCTCTCTCTCTCTCTCTCTCTCTCTCTCTCTCTCTCTCGCTTTTTAAAGGAGAATGGATGCAGATCTTCTAAAGTGTAAAATACTAATATCACGTTTTCACAAACATGTTCAAAGAAAGAATTCCAAGCACCTACCCATTCTGGATACAGAAGCACCAAAGACCGTAAAAAAACTTGATTCAAAAGACATCTTCCAACTATTATCATATGGGCACATTGAATTATGTGAAAAAGAGCCTTTCACTTGACACATCTTTGTAGATTTATGTATTTTATTAAATTAACATTACTTATAATTATCAAACCTAAGTGATGATATCATTGACTTTTTCTCCTAGCTGCCTTTTACATGATAGTTTAACCTCTTCAAGAAAGTTTAAAAAAAAAAAAAAACACTCTTCCAAAGAATAGTAGTATTTAGGATTGCTTTACTTCATTATGTTCTACGAAGAACCAGAATTTTTATATTGTTCAACATTCCTTTTTTTTTTCTTCTGCCTTTTTTTTTTTGGCCTCTTTCTGTTAGTATTGATTATTATGATGAATTGAGCTATGGGAATTATCTCCATAGGTCTCTGATTGGTGCAAGAAAGAAGTAGTTTTCAGGAAAAAAAGAAAAGAAGAAGCTAAAGTACATCTTGAAGTTAAGAAACTTGTGGGAGTGCCTTGAAATCATATATTTAACGTCAATCATTTTTTGTTGCGTAGACACACATTACTCCTGATAGGGTGATACTTTGTGTCATTTTTTCCAGTCATATAACAATTACTTGGTGAATGATCTTCTCGTGGGACATAAGCCTTTTGATAATTCAATGTTATAAAGTGACGTAACATTCTTTAGGATGATATTTATTAATAATATATGAAGATGTTGTGCAACTTATGTTTGTTTTTTGTGTGCCAAATGTATGTTTGCTTTACAGAATTTGGCAACAAGAGCATGATAAAGAATGTTGTGTACTAAGTGATATCGATTAGAAGATATTATTGTTTAATATTGTTGAGATTTTATTGGTAATATGTACTCTAAGTTGGTTCGAGAATATTGTTGTTTACCATTGTTGAAGTTTCATTTCTAATATGTAGTCATTCATTGGTAGTGATGTTTTAATATCCCTTAAAGATTAGAAAGTTGCATCACTTAAAAAGGAAAATATGTTTAAGTAAACTTTGTGAAATACTATCATCTCGTGCAACGCACGAGGAAGTATAAGCTCGTTTGGCACAAAAACGGCACTATTTTCGGAGAAAATGATGGCAGCGGTGAGTAAGGAATTGGAGGAAAGCCGGCTCCTTATTATATGGCTTCCATTTTCCAAATCCTTTTGACCGTTTATAGTGGCGAATGCCTTCATTGCGTATTTTGGGAATTATCTGCTTCAACTGTTTCCAACAGCCGTTGTGCTTCAGTGTCCGTTTCCCCTTCGTTGCCACTTCAATTCTATTCTTTCGATTTCTCAGAACCGTAAACACCCATTTCTTAACCTTACTGATCTTCTTCTCTTAGTTTTTATCTTACATTTCGCGTTCTCGGTACTCCCGATATGATTCCTTGACCAAATTGGTCTCTCTTGGGCTTCGCTATCGTTTTTCTCCTTATATTTAAACCAAATTGATCTCTTCTATTTTCTTCATAGCACTCGTTGATGGAGTCTCCGGCCTTTTCATCATCCTCTTCCGATTCCGGTACTATCGCCGCCGGTGATCAGGTGTGCCAGTCACACTCTTAAAGTTCTATCCGATTTTATTTCATTATTTTCACTGATTTGACTTTTTCCCCGTCTTTGGGTGCCCGAGTTTCTTTTCTGTGACAACATGTTTTCTCTGTTTTTTAATGGCAAAAATATCCCTCTAAATCACTTCTCTAATTTCTTTTATCTGCGTACCCCAATTTCTCTCATGGGACAAGGTTTTTTCCCCAATGTTTTTCTATCTAGTACCCCATGTATTGTCAGGGGCGAAATGCACTCATCCCCACCCAAGAAAAAGAAGTCACTAATTTGCCTATCTGATATCTTCAAGTTCTGTTGAAGAGTGATAAAGCAATGGAAAATTTTGAACACCGTTGCTTTCATTTTGATAGAATGCGGAGCGAAGTCGGAGAAGCGGCGACGCCCATGACGCTGCGACTTTTGAGCAATCGCGTCGGTGGCATGATGTTTTGTGGTCGGGAATATTTATTATTCATTTGATTATTCTGGCATTCCTTATGGCGACTGTCGTTCAATCACAGGCATAGACAAAAACGTGGTTTGCACAACGAACTGCTTCGCACGCATAAACATGGATTTACCGAGGATTACTGGCTACTTTATGCTGTTGCTGGTGGAGTTGGGACTGTTCTCGGAGTGAGTTGGCTGCTGCTGTTGGGTTTTCGCGCGAATCAAATGATGAAGGTGTCTGTTCACATACTGACCACTTATCTTGCTGTGATCAGTGTTTTGTGTTTCTGGGCTTTAGAAAAGTTCTGGGGAATGTTTTTTGCCATCGGAGCAGCCCTGCAATTCTTGTACGTGATATCGGTCATTGACAGGTACTGGCTTGAAATTGCATTTGTCGTAAATAATGTATCTCTGCGGATTGCGGAATTTTTTTTTTTTTTTTCCTGATCATCATCATCATTATTATAAATATAAATTTCTCTTTATTGTAGCAGCAACAATGCAATAGAAATTTCCTTTAGTGCCTTAAAATCTTATGGGTGAGGTTATTGATATATTGCGCATCAAGGTTAATGTGTATATGAATGTTAAACTGTTATGGAATAATAATGGGGGAGAATTAGATTGGAGGATCTATTGAGAATAATATTTATTGGGAAGAACCGTATAAAAACTGTAATTATCTAGAAGGGTTAATTACTAAAATATAAATTTAGAAATACTAAATTATCCTTGAAAGTGATTTAATTTTTTTCCCCACCAAATTACTACCACCAAAATCATCATTTTTTAACTTTAACTAATATCTACATAATCATATCATTTAATTATTACTCGTGAGTCGTAAGGTAGTTATTGGCCCTTTAACCCTTTTATATCATTTTTTCTTGATTTACATAATTTTATATAAATTAGGGAAAAAAGCTCTATCAAAGGAACTTTATCAACTAAAATAAAAAATTAAATGCATTTCATATCTTATCATTATATAATTTAAAGATGATTGTGTTATTTTTTCTATAAATATCTACTTGGAGAGAAATTGTGTTTAATTTAATTAAATTTAGAAATTCATATTAGTTTTAAATATAGGATATGAGAGAAAATGTAGGAGGTTTGATTAGGGGCAATTTAGTATTTTTAAATTTTTATTTTTTAATTGGTCCTTTTAAATAATTTCAACTTTTACTGTCTTGTTAATAAATATTATTTACTATAGGTGTTTGATTTTAATTTTCCCTAATAATAATAATAATAATAATGATAATGATAATTAAAAAAAAAATAAAATAACGGATAACCGAATGAGACTTTGTAGAAATGAGAAGTAGTTAGAACTGTAAATAGATAGTTTCTATTACACTTTAAATCGCCTATAAAAGAGATATTAAAAACCCCATTTGTATCGCAGATTATGATGCTATGAAGTAGAGTGTTGCTCTGTTTTTCTTCTTGTCTCCTCTGTTCCTCTCGTGTCACCTCATCTCTGTTACTCTCTCAGAGATCCTTCTCTGTTTCCCTATCTCTTTCTCTCTTATCCCAATACTGTAACATAAATCTACAACGGCAAAGTTACCTTACCATTATTTTCTTTTGAAACAAATATCTTCGCTGCAAATTTCTTCTTTTCTAGTAGCTTACATGAAAGTTCATCTTTTTCTGATGAACTGAACTATCAGTTGCTTGTTTAAAAGCTTAGAGAAATTTTACCCATTAATGTATTTATTTATTTTACTTAAATTAGAGAATTTTAGATGTCGGGGATGAGATTGTGGAAACATGATTATTGGATGAGGCTTGTAAATTATTTTGATGGCAAAGAAAGACCTTCCTTCCACTGATGGTGTTTTTTTTTTCCCTTTAACCCGTAAATGTCATGCTTGTTTGACTAGAAGGTGTGGATGTATGTAATATAATGCAAATAAAACTTGTCTACAGCTATGTGTATTATTTATTAATATTTTATGCACCATAGATTCTCTCATCTGTTAAAAGGCTAATATTGATATTTCCTTTTCTAAGACTGGCAGCTAACTGCTGTCTTCTACTTGTAGTTGCTTTTGTTTATTCTATTAAGTTTATCTTTCTCCACCTCGTGCTTTTTGTTTTCTGTGAAAAATCATTGTATGTAGTTGGATGATTTCTGGTTGCACTTTTTTCCCCCCATCTAGACTTCCATTTACCATGCTGGTTCTGCAAAAAGCTATGATGATGGTTTGCAGTCTTCCTGAGGTTATGAGAGTGGCATATGCATTTATGCTCGTGGCCCTATTATGGATGGCCTTATGGTCTTTTGGTGCATCAGGCGTTGTGGCTTCAAGATTATATGATGTTGGATGCCGGTGGGTTCTTTTGGTGAGACAGCAAGTTGTGCTCTTAATTCTATCTGTTCCTGTCGGGAGTTGGGGGTGATATAGCAACGTTTTATGTATACTGCTTTGTGTGCTTACACTGATATTGCTACTTATGCATGCAGATTTTTTTAAGTGTCAGCCTATTCTGGACAGGCGCTGTACTCTGTAATACTGTACATGTAATAGTGTCTGGGATGGTGTTTCTCAATCTTATCCATGGTGGTAGAGATTCAACTTCAACACCTGCTAACTCCTTAATAAGATCTTTACGATATGCCTTGACGAAATCCTTTGGCAGCATTTGTTATGGCTCATTATTTACTGCTGCTATTAGGACACTTAGATGGGAGGTACTCACTTCCATTTGCATTTCTGTTGATACTTTGCGCGCGTGTTGAATTCAGTGGCTTTTCCTCTAGTTTCACCACAATTGCTATATATCTCTTAGATAAGGGGTGTCCGGTCGAAGATCGGCAACAACGAGTGTTTGCTTTGCTGTGTTGATTTCCTTTTCCATCTTGTGGAGACTCTTGTCCGATTCTTTAACAAGTATGGCTATGTTCAGGTAGAGTTTTACTTTTATGTCAATGTCAATATCACTATGTGTAAAATTGAAATGTTCTCTTTCTCATATACATGCAATTTACACATGTTTCTTTTTCATGTTCATTTTGACCTGTCAGCTATTGGGACCTTGAAATAAGGATTATATTGCTTTTCATAGATTCAGTATTACCTCAAACTTGTATCCTTCTTACAATTTAGACATCATATGTGACCTATCATCTATGGAATGAAGTTGGCTGTATATTGTAAAGAATTTTTACTGTTCATCAGTGCATTAGTGAGCAAAATCAAAACTCAACGTTGGCACAAGTTGTTTAGTTGTAGGGTCGTTGAACATTAAAAATGAAAAAATTACGAACACCAATATCTTGATAAAAGGAGAAAACTGAGGATTAGAACTTTGATGAATGTTACCAGAGGAAATTTGAGAATGTAGTATGTTCTGCCCCGCAGCATTTGCTCCTGATGACTTATACGAGTGGTAGAATAGAGGATCAAGGCGCGGCATATTTCAAAAGACACGCTATTTTATAGGCTTGGTCTACTCGTGGACTTATGACTTTGTTTTTCTTACACATGGGGCTCCAATATATTGAAGTTTTAACTTCTATCGTTAGTCTCTTGCTCATTTGTGAGCCAGAGTCCAAGGATGATGTGGTAAAGCTGAGCCTCTACAAAGGTGCAGTTGGCAGTTATAAATATATTTTCTTGTCAGAAGTGATCATTCACATTTTATGGTAACTGAAATATAACATATTGATTCCTAGATTTGAGGATTGATTCTTGATGAATGAGTTTAGCTTGTGTTGTTGCTTGGACACTTGGTTTATACTTAAACATTTACGATCATGTCTTCTGCAGATAGCTGTTAATGGTAAAAGCTTTAACCGTTCAGCTAGAGATGCCTGGGAGTTACTCCAGTCAACTGGTGTTGAAGCACTTGTAGCATATGACTGTTCGGGTGCGGTCCTGCTAATGGGCACCATCTGCGGTGGTTTGATAACCGGAACATGCTCTGGTGTATGGGCGTGGTTCAGATTTACCGACCTAGACAGAGTAATTATGATCGGAACCACATCCATGTTGATGGGGATGGTCTTGGTAAGTCATAAAAGCTCAACTGAACTTGCTATTCAGTTTGATTGACCTAGTGTAATTGTTGTTTGCAAAAACACAACATAGTTTTGAGTTAGTGACTAATATTATCTATCATGTTTCAATTGAGTTGAGCATAAATGCTTAAATCAATTTGGTCTATAATAAAAAAGATACACTAAATCAATGCTAAAGAAACCTGTGAGTATGTCAATTACTCTTGCAAACACGTGGCTTATGGGCATGTTTTCTCACGGTTGACAAGGAAACACTGCATTCTTGTTTGTGATAAGGAAAGTAACTCCAAGTGACTATCTCTGACATTTAAGTATGTTAGTCTTAGTAACATAACCAAGTTACAAGTTGATCTCATATCAAAGACTGGAGATACTATTGAATTTCACTTGAGCATGGTCATTGTCGAGGTCATTACTAATCTAATTTTGAGGACGAGAAAGTGAGTTGAAATGCGCAATTGTTCAGGTTGGGGTGGCCATGGTTGTGGTGGAAAGTGCAGTGACATGCATATATATCTGCTATGCGGAGGACCCGTTGTTGATTCAGAGATGGGACGCTGAATTTTTCAACCAGATGTCTGAGACACTGCACCAGAGACTTCAACATAGGAGCACTCGAACGACCAACTCACAACTTGATTACCGTGTTTGACAAAGCACTTCTTTTTGATTAATGACCTTCCTTGTGTTGTATTCCTACTGCACAGTTTATATAAAGGAAACAAAAGAAAAGTAAGGTCTCAAATCCTTGGTGTGTAGGAATATCTATTTTTTTTTTTAAAAAAAAAAAAAAAAAAAAAAAAAAAAAAAAAAAAAAAAAAAAAACAGAACTGGCTTCCTTGTTGAGATGAGAGGAGTACTGGAATCCCATTTGACACCCGTTAGGCTGTAGCTAAGACTAGAAAATTCATGACAAAATATTGGATTATATCTATCAGTACTTTTTGTAATATAAATAGTATGAGAATCCGATGTTGAACCAGGGTAGTATGAGTGAACTGTCAAGTGTTGGAGTACCTATGACTGAAAGTATACTCTGTTGGTATTGATATTTTCTGTGTAAAAAAACCATATCAAGTTCTTGTGATCAATAAAATTTTCAAATAGTTAATTTAACCAATTATCCAATATGATTTTGCCATAAAGTAAAGCCCAAACGACAATTAAACCCATTATTCAATCGATGGTCGTATTTAGAGCTCACCCACCATTTTCAATTTTATTTGCCTTACAGTTAAACATAGGTTAAGACAATATATTCAGAGAATATAATTTCTGACTTGTCACACCTAATAATTACTTTTTGAGTAAGTTTGAATAAAACAAGGCGGAAATAAGAATAAATGACTTAGAGCATATGATATTTATTGGAAATAATCATAAAAGTTGTAATTATTTAGAAAGACCAATTACTAAAATAAAAATTTAAAAATATCTAATTGCCCTTGATTAAATCTCCTACATTTTCTCCACATTCTGTTTTTAAAACTAATATGAATTTTTAAATTTCATTAAATTAACGCAATTTTTTTTTTTTTTACCACTTATGTAGGTATCTATTGGAAAAAAAAAAATAACTCAAACATCTTTCAGTTTTGTCAAAATTATCACTTCAAGAATTGACACAAACCTTAATTGAAAATAAAATTATATAATTTTAGGAAAAATCAGATTTCTTATAATTTATTATAAATGTTAAAGAGAGGTTATATATATCCAAAAACAAATTTACAAAAAAATTTATGCAATTTTAAACAATTCAAATGGAGGTTAATTTGCACAATTTATTTTTTTTTATGTCAAAATAGATTTATGTGAGTTTTAAAAATAAAAATTCGTGTAATTGTTTTTTGACCGAAAACCATCTGATGTTAATATACTTAAAAAAGACTAGATAATTTATTATATTTTTTATTCTAGAATGGAATACGGGATTGCCTCCCTAGAGAAAACTCATGTGTAAATAAAAAATAAAAAAAAAATCATGTAATTTTTTTTTCATATAATCAATAAAACCTATAATATAAGCAAATAATAATAATGTTTTTCTTCTGGGGGATAAAGCTTTTTAACACTAAGATATTAGATAGAAAATTAAATATCTTCTAAATTGGTCTATTTTAGAGTTTATTTTATACAAGATTATAAAAATCAGGAAAAAACTTAATAATTTAAAGAGTCAATGTCCATGTTAATAATTAAATGATATATTGATGATATGATTATGTAGATGTTAGTTTTTTTATTGACCAAGTAGGTAAACGTACGTTTGTTGGAGTTAAAAAAAATGATAATTTTGGTAGTTATAATTTTTGTGGAAAATAAAATTTAAATTACTTTTAAAATAGAATATGAGAGAAATTGAATAAGAGAATGTCAAAATTTTAATCAAAAACAATTTTTAAATTTATTTTTAAATTTATATTTTAGTTATTGATCTTCTTGAGTAATTATGATTTTTACAGTCTTTTTCAATAAATATGATTTATTGTAGATCTTTGGATCTAATTTCCCTAAAACATATGTTAAGTGGGCGTGTTTGTCTATCTATAGTGTTCTACTCAGCAATTTATTGATTGGTTGATTTATAAAAAGCATGTAATTTGTTGTTAAATTTACCTCAAGGATTGAAAACAGTTCACCACTTTACACGCTATAAAAGTGGTCCATCCCATTCGAATTTCAGCTAATATGCATTTCTTAAAACATAGAATCTGCCTCTTCTCATTGCTCAAATATCAAATGTTCAGAAACAAACAATTGAATAGCTATACGCCCTCTTTCGTTTTTCTTGATTTCTCAAACTGCTCTTTTTTACCCTTTGCTGCAAAACTAAAATCCCATGTCAGAAAGCAAAAATATATATAAAATATTTGAGCATCGTGGCACCAACTTGGGCCAGGTTTGTCAAAATTGTTTTCTGTATTCACATGGAATAAAACTCGAGACCTCTGTCCTTAATAAGCAGTAAAAGCTACTTTCATTATGACCAATCTTCCCGTTTTATTATTATTTTTATCATACACCAAAAACACCCGCACTACTGATACACTATCATCTCCGTCCTTTAAGACGCATCAAGATTGTCATTTCTTCACTTTCCAACTTGCATTCACTATTCCAAATTACAACGCCACCTCTCTCTCATGTATCAGAAGGGAATGGATTTGGGTGATTCCGGCATGGTACTTAATGCTTTTTCTTCTTCTAGCTTCAATTCAATTGCCACGTTATTTGCAATTTGATTTAGTCCTCTATAAGTTTGTCTACATGATACGTCTGCATGCATAGGATCTGGTTCTGGTTTATACTTGTTTACTCCCTCCAGTCTCAAATACAAGACACTCAAGAGAGGGTTTGTTTGGTCCAAATATAAGATATGGAGGGTTTTTCTGGTTAATTAATTAACTTTTTTATTTGTTCTTAATTTTAACCTTAATTATGACTTTTCCACAAAAACAAGAAAAAGCATGAGGAAGACTTATAGAGAGAAAGAAACTAACCTTCAAGTATACGCTCAAACATAAAAGAGATTGTGTTTTGGGACAAATTAATAGAAAACTAATTTTAACCAATTTTCTTGGTAATATTTTATATTTAAAACCAGAAAGATTATCATGTTAATTACCATAATGTTCTTAAACGTTTTGTTTTCCTTTTTATCATTAGCTTGCCTTTGTATGAGGTTAGACCTATTTTGCTGCTCTAGTCATCAGTTCTTTTTGCTTGCTTTGTGAATTAATCTTTATGCTTCTGTCAAGTTCTAGGAGATATATATATATTTGGATGATAATTATATATTTGAAGTAGAACATATTTGGATGATAATTAATATGACTTTGATTTTAGAGTAAAATTAGCAACTTTAATTTAATAATGCAGAGTATGCGTGTTGCAACTGGATATCCTGGAGATCATGCTCATTCTATGGTTGAAAATGGTATGTTACTCAGTGTTATCAATCAATTATTGATATTCATGTTATCATATCATAATACTAAACTGCGACTATTTTCACACATGTTGTCTGCTGCATTTCTTTTAGATTTTCAAGCAAACTAGCCACCAAAATTCCTCTAGCTAGTATTAGTTTGTAAAGATTAATAAAATTAGTTTAGTTAGTTATTTGTGATAAATGTGTGTTAGTTTCCTAAAATAGCCTTTAATCCTTTGTATTGGAAACTACCTTTATGAAAACTCTTTTAATAATGGAAGAATTACTATGAGGTATTAAGAAAAAGATTTAATAAGTAAAAAGTCTTAATGATGTACAAGTGAACAAAACCTGTTGTAATTTCTTGAATCCTGAAACTTGTTATCATATGTTCATAACTTATTATCGGAGGACTTTATAGTAATTATCCCTTTTAATAAATGCAACTAATAAGAATAATTTTGAGAACAAATTATAAATTTGAGAGACATCTATATATCGTTAATCATGCGAATAATTGTACAATGCACAAAAAGTAGGACTTTACATATATATAAACTTGTTAGAGATTAAATCATAATATATAAGGCTTAACATAAACTTGATAAAAATTAAACCGTGTCGCTTTGCGGAAGATGAGAGAGGAGAAAATTACGTTGTCATTGGTTCTATTAATGTTCTGAGATATAAGTGTTAATTAGCAATACTACTGATTTATTAACTGAACCTAACTTGTTCAGGTACCTTAACATTTGAGATGGACTATGCGCATTGGCTCAATGAGCATCAACAACTAATCAATGTCCTAAGAAGCGCTACTAATAATTCCTCAATGGAGGATAATGAACTAGATGTTGTTGTTGAGGGTGTAACAACACATTACGATGAATTATTCAGGTTAAAGAGCAAAAGGACAAAGGCCGATGTATTTCACATGTTTTTTGGTATGTGGAAGACGCCTGCAGAAACATGTTTTATGTGGTTAGGTGGATTCCGACCATCTGAACTCCTTGAGGTAAACAATATGCATGGTCTGATAATTCAGTCATTTTTTAACAAGTTATTGCCTATGTTTGGATGGAAAGAAAAGTGAGAGGAAAATAGGAAAGAAAGAATACTATGAAGGAAAATTTCAAAAATGGTACAAAGAAAATCATACTATTTTTAAAAGTTTTTCCTCCTAATATTCTTTCTCCCCAAATTTTTTTCCATCCAAACATGGGATCAAAACTGAGTTAGTATTATTTATATTCAAAATATCAACAACTCATGAATATATATGATCTTAACTTACGTGTAACTGTGTAAGAATATTTCATCTCTCTCAGGAGTAGAATTATATTTATTTTTTTTATTTCAGATACTATTATATGGTAAGCAGCTTGAGCCATTTACAGATATAGAGAAGACAAAGCTGTATAAATTGAAGCAGTGTTCGTGGATGGCCGAGTGTGCTTTATCAGCAGGCATGGAAGCATTGCAACGCTCTCTCTCTAACATACTTTGCTCAAACTCTGCAAAAGCTGCCCAATACAAAATGGTTCACCATCAACACATGGAACTTGCTATGAGCAAGCTTCACAATTTAGAGGGTTTCCTTCATGCGGTACTTACCCAATACCTGCATAATATGCTTTTCCATCTCTCTCATTATTCTGAATCATAGGAATTAAGATTGAGATGATAAGTGATATCATCTATAAAGAGAATAATATAAATTCAAATTCTAGTAAATAAACTTGTTGGGAAGACTTTAAACTCAACGCTCTCTTTCTGACAGAGATTAGATGGGAGGGCTTTAACCTTTAATGCACTCAAATATGCCCCATAGCCCAATGATCAAAGATTAGATTCAAGCTCAAAAGTCACTTAATATTAAAAAAAAAATTATAATAAATGAGTGTTGGTTTTCTCCCAAAATATCTCATTTAATCATTATCCATATTAATGGAAACCCATTTTAATATATGTAACCAATTGTGATAGTTTGGGAAAATTTTCAAAAATTTGGAAGGTAAAATGGATAGAGATATTACATTTAGGATTAAATAAACCCCTTAATATATACCTGCACTTAGGATCGGGGAAGTATATAGTTTCAAAACTTATCCCTGATGTAAGTCAATTATAATAGAAATGTCTTTTGTCTCACCTCCAGGTTTTCTAACACTGGTTGTAACCCATTCATACATGTCTTGAATGGCTTTGATATATGTAACCCACACCCCCTTCCTTTGCTAAGCTTTCTAAAGTACATCCCTTAGCACACAATCATACATTTTTTCCAAATCAATAAAAACCATATGCAAATCTCTTCATTTGCTCTGATACTTTTCCATTATTAGCGCCTTTATAAATAAATCGCTTCTATTGTTAACTTTCTTGACATAAATCCAAATTGACTATCAGAATTACCAGTCTCACAACACTAATAATTAAAAATAAATGTTTGATTTTCTTAAGAAATTTGTTTAAAAACACATAGGAGGGAAGATGTTGACACTGTATATACACTACATATTGGTAGGTATACTGGGCAGTAGGCAATTAGACATTGATAATAGTAAAAAATATAATTAAAATGATTATATTTTGCTAACATTATCAAAGAACTATACAAGCTAAGTATGCTAGTAGTAAATAATTTAACCTCCTTTTTTTGACCCCAACTAATTTACCTTCTATTCTTTCTAGTTTGGAGCTATTTTATCGTCAAGAACTACAGTTGTAAACTATATATATCCACTGCATTCTGATTATGTATATACTTTATCATCTCAGGCTGATACTTTAAGGCAGCAAACTCTGAGACAGTTGCAAAGAATCTTGATGACGCGACAAGCAGCTCGAGCGTTCCTAGTCATAAATGACTACATTTCCCACCTACGAAATGTAAAATAATGCTTCAGACTCAAGCTTATTCTCAGTTAATTATATTCTCGTTTGAAACCTAAAAGCATTAATTTGATAGAAAGCAAGGAAGAAGAAGAATACGTTAACGTTGGGGTTTACAAAATCATGTTTCACCTTAAATATCTCTTGTACGGCCAATAATTACTACCTCTGGTCTTTAATATAATAATTAGTTAGAGATTGGATTCGATTCTAAATATAATATTCCAATCTACTTTGTCTCCCAAATTTATTATTATTTCTCTAAAGCATTCATGTTGATTACATATATTAAAGGGGTTTCCAAGGTAGTCATGATAAAAAATAATTATACTTTTAAAAAAATCAACTCACATTTCTTACAAACAACTAACTGAACTAATTTCTTAAATATACCTAAATTAAGCAACTTTTAATAGATCAAGCACTAGATGTAGTAATAATTAGCAATTCAATTTTCCGTTTTTATTGATGTGGCCTTATCATCATGTAAATGTTGTGTTCTTCAGAATCTTTGTAGGCTCGCTGAACAGAATCAAGAGACTAAGAGGAAGAGTCGGTCGGAGGAAAAGGTACATAGATATACTCGTGAGGGCTTTGATTTCTTATATTTAAAAGGGTTGATTAATATTGAATTAAAAAAGGTTGATTAATATAATCTTCAAGTCAATGTATTGGCATGTTAATTAATAGCACTCATCAGTTTAATTAACATATGCTATATATTCCTAATGCAGGGTATATTCACTGCAATCAAATATCCTAGGGATCATTGTCATTCACTGGTTGGAAATGGTACGTTACCCCTCTCTCTTCTATCATTTCATTACAAGGTAATTACTATAAAGTCCAAAGAAGGGATTTAATCACTCAAAACTTTAATAATAATTGAGGATATATAGAATCGCAAAGTTCCAGTGCTATAAATAATAATATGTTTATGTTGTTTACTTGTCATTAAGAGTTTTTGGTTATTAAATTTGTTCCTTGGGATCTTATGGTAATTCTCCCTTTTTTCATTATTATTATTTTAATTGATTTTGTTTGACTAATTCATGCTAAACTACAATTACCCCTAGACATATAATTTTCTGCTGCATTTCTTAGTTTTTGAGGCAAATTGTAGCTACCATATATATGTATAGATGAAGACATCCTTAATCAATCATGTGAGCTATATATTGTATTAACAAAATGAAACCTTCAATAGATTCCAACACAAGATGCTCCACTCACATCTAATACAATTAAAATGTGAAGTCTGAGCTCATATTTATGTCAAAAGTCTCACATCGAATAGAATTCGGCTTAGTAAGACACACACACGCATATAAGTGAAACAACCTATGAACTCAAGACTATTGCAAAAGAGCAATAATATCTTATGATTTGCTGAGAAGTGTTGATCAGTGGATCTTTATTGGTCAGGTGCCATGGCATTCGACAAAGACTATGAGCGCTGGATAGATGAACAGAAACATGTGATCAACAACCTAAGAACGGCTTTTAATTCTCAAATGGAAAACAATAATAATCATGAACTGCATGCTGCTATTTTGGCTGTCACATCACATTACGATGAACTATTCAGGTTAAAGAGCATAGGCACAAAAGCTGATGTGTTTCACATGCTCTCTGGTTCTTGGAAGACGCCTGGAGAAAGATGTTTCATGTGGTTAGGTGGATTCCGATCATCTGAACTCATCAAGGTACGTAAATACTACCTTCGGTCCTTTATACAAGATCCACTTTTTAGTTTTGATGACTAGATAGTGGATCTTACATTAAAGACGAGAGATATGATATGGCCTAATTTCTTCCTTGCTTCCCAAGTTACCCAAGTGAAATATGTGTGTGTGTGAATTTTGTTGATTCTTGCAGATGATGAGAAAGCATTTGAGGCATTAACAGAAGAGAAATTTATGGCAATATATAGTTTGGAGCAGTGTTCGTTGCAGGCTGAGGATGCTTTGTCAATTGGCATGGAGGCACTGCGACAACCTCTGTTCAAGTTACTTTCCTCCTCGGCTTCCCTCGATGTCGTAGCCGAACACAATATGGATCAAATGGCACTTGCTGTGAGCTATCTTCACACATTGGAGGCGTTACTTCTTCAGGTAAAGGATGTGACTTCTAATCTGGGATGTCATTAATGGGATTGAGCATTTATGGTAGTGAAACCGGGGCTGTTTTTATTTTTATTTTTTTAATCTAATTTTATACTGGTATTTTACAATAACTCTATAGAGATTTTTTTTTCTTCAGAATTTGGAAACAAAATTTGTTTTTAAAAAAAGTAATTTAATTAATATAGTGAACAACATATCTAAAGGATAAAGTAGCATCCAATACAGTAATCTTTTTCTGATGCATCCAGCACCTTAATATTTTTTTTTAGTGTGTATGTGATCATTAAAACGTGATCCCAGAAGTGGCTTTTCCACCACAAAAAACAACTTTAGGCTTAAGTCAGTGTTTGGATTGGGGATGTGACAATTGGGCTAATTTTGAAGAAAAATATGCTTTAAGTCGTAAACAAAAAAAATTTTATTTTTGACTTTTCCACCCTAGAGATAGAGATAGAAGAAGTTTCTACCATGAAGAGATAAGAAAAAATTGTCTCATGAAAAAAAGATATTGGGTCCCACCTTTTACTAAAATAAAATTTTGGACCTTAATATAAGTCCACTTGTAGATGAAAATTTTGGTCATAAATATAAGTCCACTTATTTATAAAAGTATGCAAGGAAGGGATGTTTATTTTTAATTATAACATGATAAATTTAAATATACGAAAAATAACAATACCCTGATTGAGGTCATTCTCACCAATTAAATTTTTAAATGGGAACTTTTCTCCAATTTTTCCTAAAATTTATGTAGTTTAGTGTTTTCAAAATTTGCCCAATAATATATTGACTATGCTTATTTTTATTAAATTTATGTCCTTTTCACCTATTTCACATCTAAACTTACTTTTATATTAATCATCTAAATAATTTTCAGTTTATTAAACTTTTCAAAAGTCAATTAATCATAAATCACATTACACAATAAATAAAATTAGGATGTTGGAAGTATCAGAAAAATAACATGAGACATATTAAGTACTTTACCCTATCAAAATGGTGAAATGAATGGTAAAAGAATAATTTTCTTTATAAGCATGATTGCTATTGATGCAATTAGCTAGAATGTTCACTATATCTTCCCTAATTTTGAAGAATAAAAAGTAACAAGACATTGTAAATGTGTTTATTTTTATTTTTATTTTTTAAAAAAAAAAAATTTTAACTTTTTTGTCTTTCAGAACACATAACTGAAAACACTTTTTTTTTTTTTTTTTTTTTTTTTTTTTTCTTTGTTTTTCAAAACAAAAAACTGTTTTCAAGACAGGAAACTAAACAAGCCTGCATTTACCTTGTGTTGTTTCTATTTTCAATTTCTTGCTAAAAATCATCATCAAGCACATATCACTCCTAATTTCTTACCTACAAATCAATTTTATTCATCTTATTATAGGCTGATCTCTTGAGGCAACAAACTCTGAACCAGTTGCAAAGAATCTTGACCATGCGACAGTTGGCACAAGCATTTCTTGTCATAAATGACTACATTTCTCGACTAAGAAATCTCAAATGTGGCTGCTCTATTCCAATGATTATTGAGAGTAAACTGTAATACTCGCATTATAAGGTATTGGACGGACATCTCCTATGATTATGGTCCCGTATTGGTATATGTTGGAAACAGTGGGATATGTATGAAACATAAAGTATGTTTAGAATGTATGTGTCATATAAAATAAATGGAATTTTAGAACGGATTTCTTTTGTATGCTTATTCTAATAATGGAATGGAAGTTTCAATATTGATAAATAGAGACCACAATATTACTTGTGTTTCATTATCCTATTCACTTATTCTTTCTCGATCAGCTTAACAATTCATCATTCTTCTTGATCTACGTGCAACAGTAACACACAGAGATTGATCATAAAATATACCAGAAGCAAATCCTCCATAGATTCTTTATGAAAACCCGTATTGGTCACCACAAAACTGATAATTCCAGAAACAAAATCAGAGGCAAAATGAAGTTTGATTTATCAAAATTCAACCCAAATCTATTAAAATAAATCATCAACACATCAAAATTCATTACAAGATAATTATGCATCAATGTTTTTAAACTACTTTGACGAACCGGCAAAGATGAAAGAATTGATGAGCTATCGATCGGATGTCCTAAATTCATTTATATTAATTCTACTAATTATAGGTGACAGCGTTTTGTCGATTAATGTGATGTGATCAGACCATATTATGCCTGTTTTTAAATTTTATTATATGCTTATGTGAGCCTTTATATAATAATAATAATAATAATAATAATAATAATAATAATAATAATAATAATAATTAAACTAGGTAGAAAGGTATGAGAATGGAGTGATACTTTTATTCACCGAATGCAACCTTTAAATAGTCAAATTAAAGTTACATGACAATCAAACAATATAATACTACTACTTAAATCTTAAATACAACTAAATGCATAATTCCATAAGTGTGGATAACATTCATAATACAATCAATTGTGGGTAATATTCCAATGTGCATCCAATGGGAAACTGATATGGGCATCAGTAATAGTGGTAGCAACACAAATTTCCAACAATCCCTCCCTCAAACTAATGTTTTCAAACATTTAGTTTAGGAGTACAAGGTTAAACCCTCCCTAAAACAAAGTCTTCCATAAAAATATTCCAAGCATTTTTCTAAGCTTCACAAACAAAGTTTGCTTGAATGGTTTAATCATAATGTCAGCCAGTTGATCTTCACTTTTGTAAAATACCAAATCAATAATACCATCATTGCAATATTCACACAGAAAATTATATCTCACATCAATATGCTTGTTTCATCCATGCAAAATTAGATTTTTGAAAATTTTAATTGCTGAAACATTGTCACAATAAATTGTCATTGGAACTTTTTGTTGACTTTATAGCATTTCAATTAATCTTCTTAACCATATATATAGCATGACAAGAATAGGTTGCCACAGTAGCAAATTCAGCTTCTATAATAAGAAAGGTAATAATCTATCATTTCTTTGAAGACCAAGAAATAACACCATCACTCATCAAGAAAACAAAGATGGCTGTGTCTTTTCTATCATCAAGATCTCCAACATAGCCATTGCTGTCAATAATAGCCATAAAACTTTCCTTTTGGGTTAGCCTTATAAAAAAATTCCCAATTATACCTTTCAAATAACAAAAAATCCTCCTTGTAACTTAGATGATTCTCAGTTGCAATCACCATGTAAAAATGCAGATTTCACATCTAATTGATGTGAGATATTATATTGATTTGGAATTTTGCAAAAATGAAAATCAGTTGGTTGACATTATGACTAAACCACTCAAACAGGTTTTATTTGTGAACCTTAGAAAAATGCTTGGAATATTTTTTTCATGAAAGACTTTGTTTACGGGAGGGCTTAATCTTGTACTCTTAAACTAAATGTTTGCAAACATTATTTTAACGAAGGAATTGTTGGAAATTTGTATTGCTACCGTTGTTACTAATGCCCATATCAGTTACACACTAGGTGCACATTAGAATGTTACGCACACCTGATTGTATAATGAATGTTACCCAGACTTATAAAGTTATGCATTTAGGTGTGTTTAAGTTTCATGAGCAAGTAGTGATTTTATTCTTGTTTGATTGTCTTGTCACTTTGCCTATTTAAAGGCTTCATTCACTTGATAAAAGTATCACTCCATTATCCTACCTTTCTCCCTTTTTTATTTTATATAAAACACGTTAATTTGTTTAAAATTCCTATAAAAGTTAAGAGAATATAATCTGAGTATGTTACTATATAATGAAACTGGGTTCAAAACTTTGACACTTGACATGAATACCTACCATACTAATTGTTGTATGATATCCATTTATACCCGTTTCAGCTAAATATAGAGGTGGATGATCAAGCAAACTAAAACAAACAATCAGTAAATTAAAATGCAAAGTTCATGGAAATGTTAAGTTTATTTTCTGACGTAACGAGGCCAATTTATGTGTATCATTTTTCTATTATAAAATAATTGACTTCTTATTAAAAAAAATCAAAATGAGAAATGCAAATTAAAATAAATCTCTTCTTAGGAGCCCAACAAGAAAATGCTAGTTAAGGTTTCATTGACAATCTCTGATCTCAGAAAACGTCAAAAAAAGGAAAATGTTGAAGGGTTTACTATAAGTGACCGCAAAACAGATATGGGACATCTTTTTGTTGTTCTTTAAGGGCTTACCATAAAATTTTAATTAGAAATCTCCTATGATTGAGAGTGGCACTTTAGAGGCTAAATACAAATTAATTATAAAATACGATTCTAAAATGATGTGGAAACTACATTACAGCAAAACACATTATATTGCTTTTTATTATTTAAAGTGACTGACATTGATGGCTTGAGGTTACCTAGTAGGATCAAATCTACGATTTCACACTTATAGGAGAACTTGTATACCAGTAAGCCATAAGGTTATTGTGTTGTGTGTCTTTATAATGCCATCTCAACGTTCTCATCAATTATATTCACCAGACACAAACAACTTCATTTGTTGGGTTAAGGTTGCATATGTATCCCAAGGGAGCATTCACATGAATAAGGTTAAATAAAAAGTATTTTAATGCACAATACATCTGTAAAAATCGATATATGTCTTGAAGCACGTGCATTAATTATGATCAGTTGTGCCGTTTAATTGATTTTTTATTTTTATTTTTTGGGTTTTGGCCAAGTGCCATTTTATTGATTAATCTGTTTAGACTGTATAATATACATGCTTATCCTATATGTGAAGTTTAAGATCGATGTGAGTTTTTATGGTTATATATGATAATAAAATGAATTTTTTTAAAAAAATCTCTGTGAACATTAAAATGAAACATCGAAAATGTAAATATCGAGGGGTTTACTGTATGTAACAAATGAAGCATCGTTTCTTATATAAATAAGAATGGAACATCATTCTAAAATTAAATATAAACATTTTCTTTTACTGTATACACTGCTTTTGTCCTTAGTGCCTAACACGTTCTTCTTCTACGAGATTCAACTAATAATAATTTTCTAATTTTATATAAAAGAACTTTAATAGCCTAAGCTTTTATACATTACTGAAGCTACCTATGTGACCCTTCGTTCTTCAGTATGAGTCCTGAGTATATGATTAGTGCGCCACTTAGCAATTTATTAACTGATTGCTTTGAAAAAAATCGAGTCAGCTCTAATTAATTATATAAATTAAAGTTACCTCTAAGGTTAAAAACAGTTACCCTATGAGTTAAAATGCTCCCTTTACTATAGCATATATGCTTCTGGATCTACTTCGCTTTACTCAAAGGCACATCACACAAAACACAATAGAGGTGGTCCTAATTAATTAATAATTTAGCATTTCTTAAAACATAGAATCTGTCTCTTCCTTGTGCTTATATACAAAGTCTTCAAAAACAATTGCACATCCAAAGGCTTTCTTTCGTCTTTTCTTTCTTTCCTTAATTTTTGGTAAGTGCTGTATATAATATAATACTTGATTCTGGTTAATGTATATGGTAAAGGATAATTAGTTTATTTAGCGATAGTGCCTCATGACTTGTAATTATCATATTGTATCTTCACTTTTCCCCGTATTGAAACATGGTATATAAAGAAGCCGAATATTTTTGTAAATACTACTGTGCATTCACATGGAGATATTCGTTAAATAGTCTAACAAGATGAGTTATGTTTATTATTCTTTGCAAGTAAGTAATTTTTTTTCCTCGAACAATCTTAGGAATCCTCCTTCTAATTATATTTACCGGGTAATCAACTTTTTTTTCCTTTTGTTGTGTGATCTGCAAAGAACTAGAATCTAAATTTCTAAGATGTGACAGAAAATGTTTTGACCAATCTATTTTTTTTTTAATTTTTTTTCCAAAAAAAAAAACTTACAAGTACCTATACTATCCTTCAATTTTTAATTTGATAAGTATGTGTTTTTTCTTTTAATTAAATACTTTAATTTTATTTTTTAATTAGCTCCTGTATAGGCATGACTTACTTTTGAATCACTTAAAAGTAAATTTTCTTACAATTTATTATTTTGTTGGATGTAATTAAGTTTGATATATAAAAGTCAGATGTGGAAAGTGAACAAGCTTAGAGTGTTGCTTGCCAATATTCTTGTAGTAAAGTGGTGTGAAAGGTGGAAAGATTGCAGATTTAGGCCCGTTTTATTCAACATTAACAAAAGATAATGATTAATTTTGATTAGATTATTAAAATAAGTTAAAAAATAATTTTTCATTTTACAATATCTCATGTTTAGTTTAAAATTCTCTCATCAACTCATTCATATTATTTAAACAAGTAGGCCCTCAATCTTTCTTATTTTATTAGCTTTTACTTTGTAATAACAAAAAAAAAAAAACTATTGATGAGCAATTGGTTCAACTGACAATGTTGCACCCTTCCAACTAAAGGTCTCAGCTTTAAACCTGGACAACAGGTCAACAACGTAAGTGATAGAGTTTGCCACCTAAAAAGGTTCTGACCTAGATCAATTTGGATCAGTCTAAGTCTCAATAAAAACCCTCAATTACAAGGTAGGCTTAGCATACGAGGTGCATGCACTATTATAGAAATCATGATATATGATAATTATTGTTGGCTAATAAATCACGGTTTTCAACCATCATATACGTGGCCACGTGGGTGCTATAAATGCTCAGCGTAGATACATTGGTTATGAATAGTTATTTATTCTAATCCTATTATCATAGTTCTAATAAAAAAAACCTGCTATGGATTCTTGGTGAGGCCATGATATGTGAATTGCTACGATAATAATTAACGGACACATGTGAACAACCATCATAATATATGATAATGCTTGCATGATACAAAACGGTCACATATTGACAACCATTATTTATTCAATAAAATTTATAACAATTCTTATGTAAGAACTGTACTTTTAATAAAAAATAAATAACAGTGTCATATAGACAACCATTATATATTTAGTACATTAATAACAGTTTCTAAATATGAATTGTGAACTTTTATAGTAAGTGACGGTTATTATATAATAACAATAATGAATGGATGTGAGATCTATATATAATATAACAATACCTTACACAACTAGTTGCCATACAATTTGAGATGGATCAATATATTTCAAGCTTTTTGGAAAGAATTAATTTCAATCATTGACCTATATCTATGATAATATAACTGTTTTGATCTATAAACTATGTCCTCTACACATGAATTAACCCTGGAAAGTTAAGACTTAGGGGGGAAATGTATGAATATCTAGGGCTGTACATAAAACCCGAAAACCCGGTCCAACCTTGGTCCAAATTTGAAAAAAAGGGAAAAACCCGAATAGATTTGAACAAGACTAAGGTCGACCCGAAGTCCGGGTAAGACCGGGTTCGGTTATGATCAAGGACTACGAGCCCGGTCCTACCCGGATATAAATTTATTAATATATATATTAGCCTTCAGGGGGGAAAAAATCTACCCTAAACTTAAAACGATGTCGTTACATTAGGGCAATATATATTCATAATATATGCCCTACTCTCCCGATTCGACAATCCCAAAATTCAGATGTTAGGGTTTCAAGCATTCTCTCCATCCTCTCCAAGATTCAATCTCAGCGACCTCTGGAAACAAGCCTGTGACGCGATCTCTGAAGCTCTGTTCAGGTCACTGGCGTGATTTTCCAGCGATGCACAGTGAAGGTCCGAAAGGAAGAAGAAGGTCGAAGGTGATGGATAGCAGGATAGGTGCCCTAAAATCGATGGTTTTGATTCTTTCTCAAGCTTTGGTCGAGCTTTTCTTCAAATTCTTCACGGCGTACTCAACACCTCTGAAGTTTGGGATCTCTGGATCTCTCTTGTTTCAGGCCGCCGGAGAGAAAAGAAGAAGAAGGTGATGGAGGTCCGATTGTAGTCCGATTCTGAGCTCCCAAAACTCGCGGTCACACCCCAGACAGAGCTCTCACTCTCCAATTGCATCTGCCTCCCATTGCATCAACCCTCTCTGGTTCGATTTAGCTTTTTTTTTCCCTCTCAAGTTTTGCTCTATGTCATTTTTTTTATGTGAGCTTTGTGTCGTTTTACTTTAACTGGATTTTAATTTTGTAGGTCCATGATAAATGGACTAGGCCAGTTAGACCACTAACCCGATCTAGTCGACCCGGTCTATCCAACCCGTGGACTGTCGGCCTTTTCTCTGGGTAGGACTTCCAGCCCGAAGAACCTTATGGACCAGACCACGGGCTAATGACCTTCCCGGTCCGGTCTGGTTGATGAACAGCCCTACGCACTACTAAAAAATAAGGAAATAGTGACGGAATTTTTTCCATAGCAAATTCAGGTGATTTTGCGATGGAATATTTATTCCGTCGCAAAAAAAAGAAATTTGCGACGGACATAAACAATCCGTCGCAAATTAGCGACGGATATATGATCCGTCGCAAAGGGGCGGCCAAAGAGGCCGCCCATATGTTGGTTTTTGCAGATCCGTCGCATTTTGTCGCTTTTTGCGACGAATAACAGATCCGTCGCAAATTTACGATGGATATGTGATCCGTCGCAAAAGGCCCTTTTTGTCGCTTTTGCGACGGATCATATATCCGTCGAAAAAAGCGACTTCTTTTGCGACAGACTTGAATCCGTCGCAAAAAGCAAAGTTCATTAATGAACTATGCCCCCCCCCCGCCCCTCACCTTCTTCCCCCTAAGTCCCCGGCGCCCTCGACGCGCTCGACCCCCCCCGGTCCGCGCCCCCAGCTCCTCTCTTCCCCCGCCCCCGACCCCCCGGCTCCCCCGCCCCGGCTCGTGGCCCCCCACCACCGTCGGCTCCTCCCCTTCCCTCAACTCCTCCGGCACCCCACCCCTCGGCTCCTCCCCTTGCCTCGGCTCCTGCGGCCGTCCACCACCCTCGGCTCCTCCTCCGGTTTGCCTCCCAATCACCTCCAATTTTGCGGGTTTTTATTTTTATTTTTATTTTTTTATTTTAACACTTCTAAATACTTTCATTCTTGGGATAAAAAACCATTGCGAGGAACGCGGACAAACAAATCCTAGTACTAAGATCTTCACAAGGGAATTATCAAACAAATCCTAGCACTTCTAATTTTGCAGGTTAGCTTGAAGTATATTTTTGCTGATAATTATATGATATCTATGTTAGGTTTGCCTTGTTACATAGTGGAAATATGTATGTTGGCGAGAAGATTATCAATTACATGAGTTTAGATTGTTTTTTTGTTTTAGTTTTTTGTTGTTGTTGTTGAATCTATTAATTACATAAAGATCTTGATAATCAATGTGTTTATTAATTTGGATTATACTTATTGTGTGTAGGAGATTCCATGATTTTTTTAATTATTGGGTTTTAATTATTTTTAGTTTTGATTTTGATTTTTTTTAATCTTGCATTGTTTTTTGGGACGAAAATAAATTACAAAAGTAATTTTTACAAGTAAACACAGTTAATAAACGTATAGAATTATTTTATGTGAAGTTTTTTCATTTCTATTTTTGTTTTTTTACAAAAAATTGTATTTTGTGTTGTTTCCATTCCAAATTAGAATATATTTGTGGGTATAAGTTGAGTTGACATCAATTTTTATTATATAATTTATCTAGCACTTTTTATGTTAGGTGAAAGTATACCTTTTTTTTTATAGAAGGTTTGTACTTTCAAGGCATTTTTATTATTTTCAATATTAAATATTTGTAAATTTATTAATTTTTGTTTGGACCACCATATTTATTTCATTTTACATGTCTTATTTGTTATGTATTTTTGTACTTGTAGGAAACCTTTCGAAGCATCGCGGGGAGAGAGACTCGCGGCGTGCGGCGATGACCCCCTCATCCTCTCGGTCCGATAACGAGTCTGTTCTTTAAGGCTACGAAAGGATTTGACAAGAAAGGGAGAGTCTTTGGATACGGTGCCTCACCCGATCGAAGCAAACAAAGCGCTCCTCATCCGCACTCAAGGTGTTTCTTCGGTAAACTTAATACATTTGATATTGATAATTTCCATTATCTTGTCCATTCAAATGAAGTCCAAATAATAAATGTACTTCATAATGTTTTTGCGGATGAAATTTGAAGAAGATGAAGGCTTTGGTGCAGGAGCAAGCAACCCAGATGACTTGGGAACAGGAGATAATGAGGCAGCGGATGATTGAGGAACAAGAGATGATGAAGCAGCTGATGATTCAGGAACGAGAGATGATGCGGCGGATGATGATTCAGAACGAGAGATGTTGCGATGCGATGACTCAAAAATGGAGATGATGAGGCGGATCTGGCTTCAACTCAAGTCCCTAATGAAAGACAAGAGTTCGGGGTCATTAAATAATGATGACCATCTTTGGTGATGATGATGATCACAATGCTGCTGTTTAGACTACTTTTTTGTATTTGCTCTTTGCAACATTATTATATATATTTTGTTTTCTCTATGTAAACTCTTTATAATTGTTATTATATTTATGGTACACTACTTTTTGTATTCACTTTTCTTTAAAAAAAATTAAAAAAACAATTTTAAAAAAATTTTATTAGTTTTGCTACGGAAACAAAATCCGTAGCAAATTTTTGCAAATTGGAGAATTTGCTACTGAATTTATTTCCGTAGCAAATTACGACGGATAGGTATTTCCGTCACAAATTGCGACGGATTTTGCCTTTTCCGTAGCAATTGCTACGCGGTTTTTTGCTACGGACAAATTCCATAGCAAATTCCGTAGCAAATCCATTTTGCTACGGAAAAAGCCCATTTTGCTACGGAATTTTTCCGTAGCAAAAATTGATTTTCTTGTAGAGGAATATCCATATTGGAGAGGACGCACGGGTTATGCAAATCCTTGAGCAATGTAAGAGGTATGCAAACCCTTAAGCCCTTGCAGCCTTTCCTATACGGATATTCATGTTTTCTTCACATAGTCGTTGCTTTCCTAGCTCAATTATTGAAGAGACACAAGGTATAGGTGATGAACAATTACATTATGAGATATACAGGTCAAAAGTGCGATTGATTCTTGCCACAAAGCCTAGAAAATCTTGATCCATCCTAAATTGCGTGGCTATTTGATGTGGGAAGTACTTTATTAGATAAAGTCGAGATTAAGTAGCTCAGAAACTCTCACATTGAAGAGTTTAAGACTGATCACAATGTTGAATTTAAGAGCTTTTAACTTGGTGCCACCTACTCAATACAAAAATAGGAGAGGAACCTTTGATCAGAGCAATCATGAGTTTTCCAAAAAGACATAACTTCTCAAAAATGATTTAATATGTCACCTTGAATGCTTTTATCGTGTTGTGACTTCACACATGCTACAGGCATTCGCTTGTTCATGTATACCTCTAGGTATAACTGAACTAGTTTATTCATCATATCCCTATTGATCCTTTTGAAGTAACTTCCAGAGATATGGATACTTCCAAAAAAGGAGAAGTATTTGTTTAAGGATCTATATCTCCTGAAGTTACTCCAAAAAGATCAATAAAGTAGGAACCTTTAGTCAAAGCAATGAGTTGACGACTTCTTGTAATAGGATAGGAACCTTCAATCGAAGCAATAATGGGTTTTCTTAAAAATCATAACTTCACAAAAACAATTTAATGTCACATTGGATGTTTTCTCGCATTGTGACTTCACAAAGGCAGCCCAATCTGCCGAGTTCAACAATGCAAGAAACATAAGAGGAACTGCTAGAAGTAAATGAAGGAAGAATAATGCAAAATGGATGAGGGAAATCATAACTATACCTACTAAAAGCTCATGAACAAAAACAACACGCATGGCAGTTGTTGAGACAAAGGTCAAGTGTATTCACTAGCATGGCTATCGCTGAGAAATTGGACGAAGGCTTTTTATGATGGGATTTCAACTTAAAACAACTCTTGATAATCAAAAAAGACAATAGGAGTCGTAGGGTTACAATGTTGGTGGGTTTCATCAAACAGACTGAGTGACAAGTGTATTATGATTCAGATGTTTAAATAGAAAATGAAAGGTTAGGCTTTTTAGGTCATCATGTCTAAGACTTTACATTAAATTGTTCGTTCATAAGAACTGTTATTTATTTATTTATATTTATCATGGTTCTTTGTTAATAACAGTTATATGTTTCACTCTTTTTCACATGGTATCTAATAAATGATGGGTTTTACTTAATAATCGTTACGTATTACACTTTTTATTTTAAAAAAAACAAATTGGTGGTTGATTATGTAACTACCATTTTACAAAAGAAAAGAGAGAGAGAGAAAGTATATAAAAAACAAAAAAGAATAAGTTACGGAAATGTGTTTAAGAATTTAATTCATCATCAGACTTCCTTCTCTAGTAATTTGTCCACCTTCTCGTTTAAAGAGCGAACGAGAGTAGCAACTTCCTTCAAACACTGGTCCATGTGTCCTTGATGTTACTAGTAAACCTGGACCATATGATAGAGCTCTAGGTTATGTGGATGAGCACTTCATGGCTTGTTGGTGGAGGGAGTTCATCTTTTGGTTTGTCCTGAGATGATGAAGTAGAAGTTCTCTTACATTTGTCCATAATTTTGGTGAAGAAGAACAAAAACTTGCAATTGGCTATGAGAAGTTGAATGGAAGTAGAGAAGTAGAGTTCGGTTTTCAAACGTTTATATAGATAGGGTTTCATAGATTATCAAGCCAGCGCATCCTTTAGATTTATATATTATTATATTTTATAAATGTTGATGAATGGTTTTTAATAACCATTAGGAATTAATTTGAAGTGGTATTCTAATAGGTGTTGGGTTTTTCTTAATAACGTTTTATATTTATCAACCACCATATTGTAGGAAAAAACAATAGGTAAATTTAATTAGAGATTTATGAAAAGGCACTTGAATTTAGATAAGAGTAGTTGGGAAAAACATATTATTTATAAGAGTTACTAATGGTTATTCTTTTTCCCGCGCCACAAGTTACATAACAATTGTTTCAATAGAACCATTATTTATTTTCGAATTCATGAATATTATTAAAAAAGAATAACATAATTAAGAACTATCATTTATTTTATTTATGACAGTTTTACTATAAGAACCATTGGGTATGTTCTTTTTTTACAAAATATTGAGAGACAGAAAGGAAAAAAAGAGAGAGAATAGTGGCAAGTAGCCTGATGAACTGATGAGATCATTAGTTTGCCCGTTATCAAAGGAGTGGCTAGGATCATGGTCAATCCCATAAGATTGGCCTTTTTGCTCATCATGGGGTTTGGCCAAAAGAGTGCCAACAAAGTCTTTTTTTTTTTAAGTGTAAAAATATCATTTGACCGTTAGTTTGTCTTTTTTTGCTGACGGGATAATGACATGGCTTTCAAAGCAACTATTTGGAAAAAAAAAAATAAAAAAACATACCAATTGGTCGCAAGTTTAAATTGGGAAGATTAATATTACCATCTATATCCCTCTATTCGACCTTATAACAACATTTTACCTAAAAATCACAACTTGTCCAATATGAATATATCACCCTTCGCCTTGTTGAAAATGTCATCGATGACTACCGACATATCCTCCCACAAGAAATTGGAGACCTTGCCTAGACCATCGTTTCCAATGTCATTGTCGCCTCCAATCCATTAAAATTGAACCGTCGCAATGTCGAAGAGCGAGTATACGGACAACGTACCGCGCATGCCTTAGAAATAGCCTCGTGAAACTCATAGAATTTAGGGGAGGCTAGGGTGGCCCCCGCCCCCTCTAAAACTATAGAAAAGGACCCAAAATTTTAAGGAATCATATTTCAGCCTCATATAAGTTTCAATATTTTCAGTTTAGTCCCTAATATTGGGTCATACGGGGACTAAATGAAAATATTTAAATTTTTATGAGGCTCAAATATAATTCCCCGAAACTTTGGGTCCTTGTCCGTAATTTTTGCCCCCTCAACATCATTTTCTCGGCTCCGCCCCGCATACGTGCTAAAGTGGCGTGTAGATGAAAAATATATATGCATTGGACAGGTTATGATTTTCAGGTACAGTGTTGTTACAAGGGCAAATAGAAGGATAGAGATGGTGATATTAATTCTTCCTAACTCAAACTTGTGACCATTCGGCAAGTTTTTTTTTTCCACACAGTTTCTTTGAAAGTTACATCATTGTCAAGTTAACAAAAAAGTCAAACTAACGGTCAAACAGTATTTTTGCACCTAAAAGAAAAGCACTTGGTGTTGGACGCTTTTTTCATCAAACTATATGTGTACTTTTGCATCTTAAAAGTCACATCATCATCTAGTCATTAAAAAAAAGTCAAACTTAACAGTCAAACGGTATTTTTACACATAATTTATAACCAAGTAATTACTTTTGTACTAAAACACATCCACCCAAAAAGGAATAAGTAGGCCAAATGTGAACACATGGTATCATTTGATTGCATTAGAATCAGAGGGTGGTATGAATAATTAAGAAGAGAAAAGAGAGGAGAGCACGCAATCAGAGATTATTGTTAGTAGTAGTACACTGAAACAATGGACGCTGCGTGTTTCTGGTGGCGGAATCTTTTGGAGTGTGCAGTTCCCAAATTTCTCCATTCACTAACTTGGAACCTTCTTTGACGTGCGTCTTTGTTAAAATGATTCTATTTCTCTCCCTCTCCTTCGTCCTTATTCTCTCTTGTCTTTATACATATTCTCTCTCTCTCTCTCTCTCTCTCTCTCTCTCTCTCTCTCTCTTTCTTTCTTTCTGATTCTGCTTGCAAAGTGAGTTAGTACTCTGAATTCGTAGACATGGACATATATTTGTACTGAACCACATATTGATGCCATACTCTGCTCTCATATATATATATATATATATATATCTATGTGTGTGTGTGTACAGACACACACACATATATATATGTATATGTATACCATATTTGTTTAGGTTTTTAACACACTTTTATTTTACTTTTGGCCCCTGAGTTCATAGGGAGAAAATCTTTTCTTTTTTGTTGTTTTGTGCAGATTGGGAATAAGTTTCTACCTTAGTGACATGCATGTTTTTTTCCTCCAAAATATCATTTTCATGTACCTAGGATGATGATCTTTCAAACGCTGACCCTAAACGTTTGAAGCTTGACCCAATTAACGTTTTTATGGGAATCGGCGGCTATTTTTGTCTTTAAAAGGTTTGAACAAGAAGATATGCATTAAAACGTGGCTGCTGTTTATTTTAGAATTCTTTAAAAGGTTTGAACAAGAAGATATGCATTAAAACCAGTTTTAATTATAAGATAATATTTAAGAGTTGGTATTAGTCATAGTTATAGAACAAAATTTAAGAGTTGGTATTAATCATAGTTATATAGAACAAAGTTTTATTTTGTATCAATTTCTTCCTAAAATACTCCTATTAATATTTTGTCAATAATAATTTAATAATGCATCTATATATTCTATAAAGTAAATAATACTTGCAACTCATTAATATCACATATTTGACCAAAAAAATTAATGTCACATACAACTCAATTCTACTTTTTTTTTTTAATAAAATAATTTAAAGCAATTTTTCTCATATCACCCCTACTAATACTTCATCTACACTAATTAATTTAACAATATGTTTATATTCTATTAAGTGAGAGATTCTACTTTCTTTTTTTATTTTTAATATTTTTAAACCAAGTATTGGTGTGAAGAATAATTAATGCTATCATACGGCACGATGCCTATTGTAAAACCCTTTCGAAGGTAATAGCCAGTAAAGTATATTTTATGAACCAATGAAGCTTTGATCCTATTTTACATTTTAAATAAGGACATTTTTAAAAAATGAATATAATTATTTAACTACTATCCTTAATCTCTACAAAATCTAGTAAATATGTCCTTTAATTAGGACCACCATGGGAGTCTATATATAAGATCACTATCAAGCTTAAACCATTTAAGCAACAGTTATTACTATACTTTGTTACCTAGTCATCATGCTCATTTAACAAATGACAACTGTTCATTAACTATTCATATATCCCCTCAGTAACAAATGACAACTGTTCATTAACTATTCATATATCCCCTAGAATAATATATATATATATATATATATTTTAGTCATTCAAACAATAATATTTAATGACTACAATTCAGTAACATTTAGTATATCCCAATTTAGAGTATTTGTTGTAACTGAGAAAAATATTTTAAAGATAAAATTAAACCAAATTAAAAATTATTTTCGGATACAAAGTGTTATTAAAAAAACAGTTTTTTTTTTTTTACTGAAAAATACTTTACAGTATTAAATACACCAAAAATTATGTTTGAATACTAAGTCCTAATTGAAAAATACTTTTAACTCCTTTGCACTTCACCTTATTGCAAAAACCAGCGAGTACTAATTTTAATCTTGAAAATATGTGCGCCCTTGATTTTATTACTATCTTCTGTGCATCGGTTGTTTACTACGAGGGATTTGCGAGGACGAAAAAGAAAATTTTTGTGAGTTCGGACTTTAAAAACTTAAAAAGTGGGGTTATAAAATTTTAATAAAATTAAGATATAAGATTAAAAAAAAAATTAAAAAAAAATAATTTATAACTTATAATTTTGCTTTTTAAATTTTTTTAACTCCAACTAAAAAACAAAAAATTTCATCCACTTTCCTTTCCCATCCTTCGTACCTGACAACTAATGATGCTCAAAAAGTGGGTTATAAAAAATATAGGGCCCATTTTATTATTGACTGACTATTTTACTATTATGTTTTTTTTTTTTTATACATATAGTAGGGGGGGGGGGAGGGTTCAACCCCGACATGGGGAAAGGAGCCAAACTCCCATGCCACCGCATTCTAAAGCGTTGGCTTTTTACTATTATGTTTTAATTGACTGAGTATTGGATGGGGACAAGACAAAAGTAACATGAAATTGGCGATAGGAGTTCGATTCGAAGTCTAATGTTTATTTGACCCAAAAAAAAAAAAAAAAAAAAGTCTAATGTTTAGTTGTTTACAAAAGCTAGATTTTGGAAACAAAATCTAGGTTTTGTTAAAGTTTTGACAAACACCTCAATTTTTTTTTCCAAAATCATTTTCCACTCAAAATCTAAGTTTTAGGCTCAAAACCTAGGTTTTGCAAAATCCAACTTTTTTTTCACTTTTAGCTTTTCAAAACTCATTTTGCAGATTGTGGTCCCACCAAACCCCAAAATACCCTCAATTTTAATCCTTTAAACCTACCTCATCTATCATCTCTCCTCTCTCCTGTAACAATTCACATTCTCACCATTTTTTTTTTTTTTTTTAGTTGAAGACGTTCTCACCATTTTACTGTTTCACTATTGTATTTTGATTTTTTTTTTTGAGCTAAAAAGTATGTTGAATTTTTTTACAAATATTTTTTCTATACAATTTATTAATACATATATGTTTGATCTAATTTTTATCATGTTACATAATTCACTAATGATAAAAATTTATTTTTCTATGATATTTAAAATACCACTTTATCCTTTAAATGCAATTATACAAAAAGCTAATGTCCTTTTTAGTAAATTTGATTCCTCAAAAGCTATTCGATAAAAACATCCAAACGCTATCAGTTTTTTTTCAAAATCATTCTCCAAAAGCATTATCTAAAATTTAGGTTTTGCCTCGTAAATGGTGAAAATCATTTTCTAAAAGCAACTCCCAAACAAAGCCTTTAACGTCCTCTTACGCACTTTCCCATGATAAAGTTCCCCCTAATGAAATGTAACTAAGTACGAATGGAATACGTAAGATGACCCCTTTAATGAAAGCATTGGGATGACATCTTTTGTATGGCATCATTTTGCTATCTATTTTTTCTCTTATATTTAATTTGTTGTTAAGTGATATAATTAATTTGCTAATAATTTTTATGTATTTTTTTACCTTCATATATCTTTGTTTAAGTTGTGATGTCCTTTTATTTAGCACATTACTTGAATAGAAAAAGAATGTTTTTATCATTTTTATTTAAATACACCCTTTGGTCCCTAATATACTAGTAAGATAAGAGATATATTTTCGTCCTAAATATACAATTCTAATCCCCTTTGCCTCCCTTTAGCCCAGAAAAACAATATACAATTTGTTTCTTAAATTTATAATTTTGGTCCCGAAATTCCTTATTAATTACACATTTAAAGAACATTTTCATCAAAGGATAGTTTACAAACAAATGATTAAATAAGTATTTTAAGGAAACTAGCAACACCTATTTACTAAAAATAATTAAGGCCGGGGAGTACTAAAATCAAGACTCAAAAGTTCAAATAGGTTTATATAATATAACTTACAACATAATGTTAATGGAATATGACATAGATCAATCAAGATATTGGGCTATGGTTGGAAGATATGGCATGAGAGCTGGTGAATTTCACGGATCAAGGCTCTTTCTTATCGCTTGCGATCTAGTGAGTCCTGTAATTTAAATTTTTCAGATCTTTCTGGTCTCACGGTGAATTATGGCGGCTCGGCATAGATTTGGTGGTGTTTTTTTATGTTGCAGATGATTGACGTGCTGCTATTGCCTATGTTGGTGCTCTTCACCTCACAGGGTTGGTCGTGTGGTTCTTTGAAAACTGCTTTAAGGATAGCAGTTGTGCTATTAAATGGGGTGGGTCTGTTATGGTGGTTCTATGATTCCTCATCCCTTGTTTCCGGCATGTTTACTGGATTTGTTGTGTTTGCTGAAGCTTCTCTGTTCACCCCGACGGTGGCGACGTGTTTGATTTTCTATCTGTTCTTTGGTTTAGGGTTTGTGATGGTTGTGTTATCTTTTCTTGGGTAGGTTATAGTTAGGGTTTATGTTAATTGAGCTTTTGTCTTTTATGAATGGACTTCTTGTAACTTTAGATCTCTTATAATATAACTACTTCAATGTAGGTTGGAATTGAATAGAGTCAAGATTACAATATCTCTTAAAACAGTATTAAGAATTCGAATCTTAATTACGATGGAAAATCATTTTATAGTTTTTAATTAGGGTAGAGCTAGCTTTAATGAATAAGCTTTTGAAGGGGTGGGCTGAAAAAACCCTTTTATATATTATTTATAATTGGATTAAATGACATTTCTGTCTCTTAAGTATTCCATAAAAAGTAGTTGGCATTCTTAAGTAGTACTATAAAAGACGTAATGCACTCCAAATGTTCAAAAAGATGTGAAACTTTAGGGTCCGTGCTCCTCAAAACCCCATTAGAGATGGGTCATATTGTGTCATTCTTGAGACATTGAGGGAGGGATATTGCTCAGTTCTAACTTACAAACACCAATTGGTTGGATTGAAATATTGGTCCTATTTATAAGTCTATTTTCATGTAATAAATGAGATATTGATAATTTTACTCGTATTAATTGTACTTATGAATATAGACGGAAAAAGAAACAGTTGAAAAATACTTAATCCTAAATAAAGGCAAAGTTAAAAATTTACTCCATAATCATTTAGTCAACTACCTTTTTTTGGTATGTGAGATTTGGTCAAAAGATACTTATAAATAAGAGAGTCCACATTAGATGCCCCTTATATGCTCATACCTCTATTAGAGAGATGAACATTTTATATATATATTGTATTTATTTACATTTAAATTATATGTTGTTTTCTAAAATGTTTTTTTGCATCTAGTATCTTAAATTAATTAGTTTTCAATCTTGCATTCATAAATATTTGTCTCGAGATTGGAAACTAATTAATTTGAGATACGGATACAAAAAATATTTCAAAAAGTAGCATATAATTTAAATCTAATTAAATACAATATATATATATATATATATTCATTCCTCTAATAGAGGCGGACCTTAAAATTATAGAAGGGGGCAAAATTAGTGGGGATATTCGGGGATCGCCCCAATTTTTTTTTTTAATGAAATTTTTAAATGCATTAAAAAAAAAGAATATAAACAAGAAATAAAAAAGAATATCAAAAAAATATTTATGAAATCAAGTTAATACGATGATGTAATAAGAGAGACAATTATTTTACGTACATGTCATTTAGAAAAGCAAGGCTAAGCGCTGTTAGAAATGCAGCTATATAAATTACGATGAAGGTTAGGCACTCAATAAGTTCAAGTACATATATTTTAATAACAAAAGTATGTTATAATAAAAATAATTACAATGTTATTCTTCTAGACCTTATTTTTTGGAATTCCATCATAATTGCCTTATTATTAACGCTATCAAATACATCTTTTTTAATATAAGGCACTAAACAATCATTCAACCATTCATCTTCCATCCGATTATGAAGTGCGGTTTTTGATATATTAAGGATAAGTACTTAATTTAAGGGTGGGCAACCATTTAAACATGTATTAATTTTTTTAAAGAAAACAAAAAAATCTCCAATCCCCCAATTCAAAGGTAGACACTTGCCCCTCCAATTCAATACTTTGGTCCGCCATTGAATAGAAGTATGAATAAATTAGGGGCACCTAATTATTAGCCACCTAATATACACTCATAAATAAGTAGTCTCGGACCTTTAGGGTATGTTTGGTTGGGGGAGGGAATGGGAAGGAAAATGGAGGGAAAATATTAAAAGGGGAGAAAATTTTGTAGGCCTCACCACAAATAACTTTTCTCTCTCTCCATTTTCTCTTTCCTTCCCTCCTCTCCCCTCCCTCCCAACCAAACGTACCTTTAGTGTAAGATCAGACCCGATTGGGGAGTTAGTTCTGGTCTCAATCTCCTAAAATTAGTTAAGCAACGGTAATATAATATTAAACGCAGAATATAATATATAAAATAAAAAGTGAGGAGTGAAGAGAAGAAGTAGGGAGGCATAAAAAGTGTAGGAGTTGGCGTAGGGAATGCGTCATATGGGGAGTTATGTTATATGGAGGCGTCTCAGTCTGCCACACTGCCCTCATGACAATCTCAATTAGCGTGATTACATACACTTTCTCCCTCCTCTGACACTCTCTCTCTAGCTAGTAGCGACACACCCTCACACACCCTATCACCTCCCTCTTTTTATACGCCCTTTTAAAATTAGTCTTATTTATAAGTACTTTCTTTCACATAATAAATAAGGATTTTACAATTTTACTTACACTAATAAAAATTTAAAAAAATTTAAAAGATACTTATTCATATATTAGGATAAAGTTAAAAATTTACCTATATAATCATTGAGCTAACTATCTCTTATTTGTATGTATGATTTAATTAAAAATGACTTATATATAAGACCAGAGTGGTATTTTACTTTAGTTATTACATATTTAAAGAGTTGATTTTAATCATAAATATAATATATAATTTTTATATTGATTAATTTTTTTTAATTTATTTTTATTGATGTCCCTTTAAGTACAATCAAGAGAAAGGGGAAGATGGAATTAATAAAGATAACTATGGTGTTTTTAAAATACATGTGATTTTAATTAACTTAATTAACTTCTTTAATATAATTAAATTAGGAAAATATATTTTATTTTAAGAATGAGACGAAGTATACGATTTAATTGAATAATTTAGGGAGATTCAAGAAACCAAATAAATTACTCCCTCCGATTCTTAATAAAAGATTTATTTGCTTAATTTAATTAGATTAAATTAAGTAATACCTTCAATCTCTTTTACTTGATTATTGTCGAGAGATGGAGCATGAATAAGTATAAATTAGAAAATTATTAATAAAAATGATAAATATATTTTATATGTAGAACGAAAATCAACTCCTCAATTAAGTCATCTAATTAATTATATACTATTTTCTTATATTTATCTTATACTACATTATCTTTCAAAATACCGTATCAAAATCAAGTAAAATTTTAGAATTTATTAATTCTGTCGTAAAATTTAATAATCTTTTAACTTTAACTTTATTTAATAGTATGAATTATAAAGGAATGGACGAGAACTAAGAAATGTAAGAACACCAAATCAAGGATTCACAAGTTGACAAATGACAAGTTGATGCTTGAATTGGGAGTGACCTCAACCTCTTAGCAGGAAGGGTAACACGCATTCCCATCTTGAAAAACGCAAAAGGCCTTTGAATTAAATGCTTAATGGGTTAGTGCATGATTGAATTAATGTTGTTGTTTTTCAAATGTCATTTACAGTATATAAACTATGGTTCTATTTATAAGTATAGTTTAATAAAAAAATTTGGTTTTTTTTATAAATTTATTTTGACCAAATAAATAAGATTGTGACAATTTTATCTATAGTAATGATCATGAGAGAGATTGGCTAGCTATGTTGGAAAAAGAAAAAGATGAGAGAGATTGGCTAGCTATGTTAAAAAGAGAAAAAGATTAGAGATATTTGACAATCAATTTTAAAATGTACTTATTCATAAATGAGGGTAAAGTTAGAAATTTGTTCCATAATCATTGAGATATTACCTCTCCTTGATATGTGTGATTTGATCAAACTGGATTTATAAATAGGACCAGAATGATAAATTTGTGAGAGGATTTTGTCTCAACTTTTGTATACAACAAATTTCTTTTTTAATACTTCTTACTATTAGATAGTGCCCATAAATCTCATCATAGGTATCCAAAGATTTGTAGTAAACTTTGATAGAAACTTCTCTAAAAGAAATAACATGACCTAGTCTTAAACATATTTTTCTAACACTAACTTAAAGATCTTGATCTTAAATATAAAGTCTATGGCTCATATTAAAAAGGTAAAAAAAAATCTCTCCGACCAAAAATAAGACTAGAGTCTAGAGAGCCAGTCTGGTACATTGGTCTGTACTCTAGACATAGATATACACGTTTTTAATATCTGGGTGACTTTAATTATTTACTGAGCAAAATATTTGGAAACAGAAGGAGGGTAAGTATGTAATTGGCATATTTTGTATTGGGGGGTCAGAATTAACAAAGAAAGGGTAGAGGTGGCTTGAGAATAGAAAGGGGGCTCAGTCTGAGAGACTTGGCAGCTCCGTAGGAAGAGACCCTACCCACACTCTACACTTTACACTCCTTACACGGCATCACCATCAATCATCTATTTATATGCCTTGGTCTCTGCGTCCCCCCCACGCGCCTCCTCATGCATCTGTTGTCCACGCTCTCAACTTTCATCGTTCCAATTAACTCCTCTTCAGTTTCATAATCATGTCATAATTATATCTAGGGATTTCTCCCAGACGATGCACGGAATAGCGTATTGTACTGATGTAAATTTAAAATTGGGAAAATCTCCGTCAGGTCTAAGTAAACAAAATAGGGATCAGGGTCTTAAATGTCATGAAAGTTTTCATTCAGAAGTACTGGTAAGACGGAAGTTTTTTTTGGACCAAAAATGTCACAGAAGTTTTCACTGAAGAGCAATTTTTCCCCGGAAGTTTTCACTAAGGAGCAATTTTGTCCTTGTCCCCAAATATTAAATTTGACTATTAAATCAGATCAAAGACCACACATGTATGCCTTGAAAAGGTCAAACTTGGAGCCGAGAGAAGGAGATCCTTGAGATTTTGAGCTCAAGGCCCCGACCATTTGTGAAGTCGAACTAGTCAAAGGGACTGAAAGGTCGGCTATCACAAAACCCAAAGGAAGCATCACTTATGATCTAAGCAAATGATCAATCTATACAAACGTAAATATTATCACTATTGATTTTTTTTACTGAACCAATTTTTTGAATAATTCATTTCTCGTTTTGCGTTTCATTTGCATTTTGTGACAGACCTTTCAAATCCCTTTGACCCGCTCGGCTTCACAAATTACGCGCCTTGATTTCAACATCTCAAGGATCTCCTCTCTAACTCTAAGTTCAACCTTTTCAAGGCATGATATGTGCGGTCTTTGACTGATTTAATAGTCAAATTTAATATTTGGGGACCAAAGGGAAAAATTGCTACGTTTTGTAAACTTCCGAGGCAAAATTGCTCTTTAGTGTAAACTTCCAGGGCAAAATTGCTCCTCAGCGAAAACTTCCGTGACATTTTTGGTCCTCAGCGAAAACTTTCGTGACAAAAATGATACTTCCGGGGCAAAATTGCTACGTCTTGTGAACTTCCGTGGCATTTTTGGTCCAAAAAAACTTCTATCTTACCAAAGGTGCTCTCGAACGAAAACTTTCATGGTATTTAAGACCCTTATCCCAACAAAATATATCATCAAAAAAAAAGAAAAGTTACATATAAAAAAAAAAACCCAAATTATTAACGTGTAGTGATTTAATTGTTAACGTTGTATTAATTTAATTGTTAACGTGTCGATTTAGTTGTTAATGTTTTCAAAATAATACCAAAAAAATCCTAGAGCCTTTTTTGAGACTTTTCTTTAAACTTTTCTTGACAATATGTTGTTCACTTGGGCCTTGAGGAGAATTTTCACTTTAAAATAATCATGTTTGGCTATTTTAAAAAAGACTAAGGTAATCCATATTTTAGACTCTTTTTTTTTTCTGCTAACAAATTCTAAACTCTTATAAAAAGAACTTGAGGATATAAAAAAACTTAAGTGTGTCAAGCATCATAAAGTATTTTTTTAGATCTGCCTAATATCCTAAACTATTTTATAGTCATCAAGGTAATTTTTTAGGATTGTCTTGCACCTTAAAGTCTTTTGCAGTGTATCCACGGCCATATTTTTTTAATGCACGTCCAACACTCTAAAATTGCTACTTAAAAAATATTTTAAGGTGTGGAACACACTTTTCAAAATAACTTATAAGCAAAATTTCTCCTAAAAATTACTCCCTCCAATCATTTTTATAAGCAAATTTCTCTTTCTTATGGTTCATCCTTAATATAAACAAGTTTTATCTTGTATCTCAAAATTTAAACTAATTTTCCTTTTTATACCGCTATTAAATACATATCTTTATATTAATTATTTCTTACTTACCACTAAATTATTTCATCTAGTCATTTATTATACATTATCTTCCATATTTTTACTCATTCTCTTTCCTATACTCTTTTCATAAATAGTAGTATATTTGAAAGAAATATGATATTTTTTACACATTTATTAATTTTAACTAATTTTAATTGTCAGTTCATTTTATACAATCAAGATAAAAATTGCTTATAAAAAAGACCAGAAAAAGTAATACTTTAAGGTCAAAGTTACATGAGAAAGCACTTTGAGATACTATGCGCATCTAAGAAAATACCTGAGAGTCCTACACACACCAAAAAGGAAAATTAAATGTTGGGTCAACTGCTGGTAACTTCTCAAGGTTATAATTTAACGTCTTGACATTTTAATTTTTGATGCTTAACCCTTGTTGTTACTGTCATTAGGCTACCGATTGAAATTTTAAGCTCTTGACATTTTAATTTTTGAAGCTTAACCCTTGTTGTTACTTTTGCGTTTTGTTATTAGGTTACCGATTGAAATTGTCACGTAAAATTAAAAATGATGAAAGAAGTCTTGGGGTTTTATGAATTTTAGCCTCTAAAATATAGGGTGACTTCTAGAGAAATTTTTAGTCTATAATATAAGTCATTTAAAGAATTATTTCTCATATGATTTTTAATATAAGACACAATCAACTAATTTGAATACATTAAGAATGTTAATTAAATTAGTTGATATGATATATTTTTTCTAAATATTCTAATATTCTATCTTAATTTTTTTATTCCATCTCTTACTTTATTATTACTGAGGAAATCTCAATAGTATTAATTTGAAAAAAATAGATAACAGTGTGAAATAGGTCTAACACTACACTTATAATTAACATCAACCCCTAATTAGGTCATACATTAAGGACCGAAAGAAATATTAATTAGCATTATTCAATTTTACCCATGTTTATTAGATATACACCTCTGTTATCAAGAAAGATTACAAGGATAAGATGTATTCAAATAGGGGTTTTGTTAGATAAATTTAAAGAGTTAACCGCCCTTTGTTTTTATTCTGATAATTTGGTTGAAAACTACTTATATCTTTGAGACGATGAAGGATAACATAAGTTTATACAATAAATTAAGCTATGTTTAAGAGTTGATTATTAGTAATAATACCAAGTAAGTCTGGGATCACTTTTAGGGTCTTAAAGGTGTTATTCACTTAAATCAAAATAAAAATTTTAAATATTATTTTTAAAGGCTTCAATCTTATTTTAAACTAGCCCTGAACAACTCAGAAGTTTTTCAATAAACTACATTAAAATCATTATGAGGCAAAATTACTCTCATTATTTTAATGAAAATCAAATTTTTATTAAAAGGATTACCAAGCACATATATTTTGCTCGGAAGTATTTGATACCTTACCTTTCCTTGTATGATACAGGAATATTTAAAATATACTTCCCGAAGTTCTTTTTAGAAGGGCTTTTCTATAATGTTTTGCTTAAATTATTAATGTTTTCATTCGAGATTCTTTTATTTAAAGGTAAAAGTATATTAATTTAATAATTTTGATTGAATTATAACAATGTTTTTATTTTTTTAAAAATCAACACATATTTAATGATGTCAGACAATTTAAATGAAATTTTTTTATATATGTGACGTAGTTGATCGACGGAATCCCATGTCCATCACAAAAAATGAGTAAGATCCCATCCCATGAATCATATATACAACGGTCAGACTATAATATGACACAAATCTGCCCATTGTGTGGCGACAAAATACCACTGATGAATATCTTTTTATTTTGTCCACAAGCTAATGATTTAAAACTCATTTGGAAGATTTTTCTTTTTTTTGCTCAAAAAACTCATTTGGAAGATAACTCCCACCAAATAAAAAATTACTCATTGTCAATCTTTATTGGTGTATACTTTTTCATGTACGAAGTTTTCTAGTCATTTATGTCATACCATAGCAATGAAGATGGCAAATTTCTTCTGGGGCTGGACTGATTCTTCACACAAAGCTCATCTCTTCCGCTTGGAAGAGTTATGTTTGCCCGATGTTAACGGTGGTCTGCAAATTGTTTAGTTGGAAGCTTTCAATAACGCCTTGTTAGCTAAACATTTAGGGAAAATTCATATCTGGGCCCTTTTAATAGAAGAAAAAAATCCCAAAAAAGACTCAAAGATTCTGAAAATTCCAGAAAATGCCCCATGGCCTTTTTTGATATAATTTCATTAAAATGTTAGTTGTTAACGGGGCTAATATAGTTGTTAACAGGTACTGATATAGTTGTTAACAAGTGATATAGTTGTAAGAATATGGTTGTTAACGGGGCTGATATAGTTGTTAATGACCTACCCGTTAACAACTAAAATTTTATTAAAATTATACCAGAAAATGTCCTGGGGCCTTTTCTGAAATTTTCAGAATCTTTGGGCATTTTTTAGAATTTTTTTCTGTTAAAAGGGCCCCCATATGGATTTTCCCAAACATATATGGTGAGTCATTTCTCATCGTTCTTCCTTGCTCAGCCAAGTAATGTTGACAAAGTACTTGGATCCTAGCCAAAACAATCTATTTAAACCTGGTTACAACAAACAGCTCATCTCTGTAGATCCACATTATTAAAGTTGAAAGTATAATTACTTTTCATTTTTCCTAGATAATAGGTGAGGCATCTTCAATCTTTTTAAATAGTCGACTCTGGTGAACTTTATAGCAGTTTGGTCTAACATACCTTGACCTGAAGGTGTCATACCTTATACTACCCTCTTTCTAGAAAGTGGAATTTTCATCCTTTATCTTCACTCTATCCTAGACAAGCGGTGCAATAGTTTGCAAGATATCTAGTTCCTTTATTATAGTCCCTGATATTATCAGATGGCCAGGTAATAGTACAGGAATATATACTATCGGGGCTGGGTATCGTTTGCTTCAGTCCACTAATGGACTTTCTAGTCAAGCACAAAATAACGTATATGAATTGATTTGGAAATCTTTTCTGCCCTCTAGAATTAAGTTGTTATGGGAACTTGTTATATGTATTTTACTTACTCCGAGTTAGACATTTGGTTGCTTATGATATATATTATTTTTGTGGAAGTGATGATGAATCTTTAGATACATTTGTTCTTATATTGTCCTTTTTCTAAAGTCTATTGGTTTGGAAGTATTGCAGGTTTTAGAATTGATACTCATATTAATATAGACATTCAATAGTAGATAATCACATGGTTGTTAAACCACACGGATGCTAGTAATTTTGTGACATATTTGGCTTTTTCAATTACTAGAATCTATGTGGTTTGCAAGGAACAAAGTTTTTCATGCAGGAACAAAAATATCTCCACAGCAAGTCATTAGGGCGGCGCAAGCTAGAGCAGGTACTGCTACATTTCTGTTATTGCATCAACAATATCAGAATATCCAGGTAGTTGAAGACCAAATACGATCGGTTGAAAGAGGCCATCATGTTCTGCGAAATTATTCTGTTCAATGGGATGTCGTCTTCAATGTCAATAAATACAGGACAGGACAATGTAGTTTAATAATCAACGTGTTTTTTGATCATGTCACCTTTCATGAGTGGGTCTTTACTCCATCAATTAGACTTGGAATCCTACAATTACAATTACAAACTCTATGGGATGCCATAACCTTCATTATACGACAGCACCATGTAAACCATCTACATAGATTTTTCTGACCATTTTAGTCATATTTATAAGTTCTTTTCCAAAAGAGTGAAAGTGAACTTATAATAAATAAGACTAGAGTAGTATATTGTAATCTTATTAAGCAATCGCATATAAAAATAATTACTAAGATGAAAAATTGTCCCATGGAGTATGTCTTACCTTCTACATGATGTATGTATATTATTAAGATACTTTTGTAGTTTCTACTTTCTCATCATGAATGCATAGTTATACACTACAAGAAAAATCAAATTTTGCTACGGAAAAATTCCGTAGCAAAACAGGCTTTTTCCGTAGCAAAATGGATTTGCTACGGAATTTTTCCGTAGCAAAAAATCGCGTAGCAATTGTGACGGAAAGGGAAAATCCGTCGCAATTTGCGACGGAAATCCCAATCCGTCGCAATTTGCTACGGAAAAAACTTCCGCAATTTGCTACGGAATTTGTTTCCGTAGCAAATTAAAATTTGCTACGGAAATTTTTCCGTAGCAAATTTGAAATTTTGCTACGGAAATATTTTCCGTAGCAAACTCGAAATTTTGCTACGGAAATATTTGCCGTAGCAAATTCGAAAAATTTGCTACGGAATTATCTTCCGTAGCAAATTCGCAAATTTGCTACGGAAACAAATTCCCTAGCAAATTTTCGCAAATTTAAGAATTTGCTACGGAATTATTTTTCGTAGCAAATTCACAAATTTGCTACGGAAACAAATTCCGTAGCAAATTTTCGCAAATTTAAGAATTTGCTACGGAAATAATTCTGTAGCAAATTTCAGCCTTTTGCGACGGAATTCAATTTCCGTCACAAAATTCATTTTCTTAAAAAAATAAAAAATATAAAAATTACATAAAAATTATTTAAAAATTACGAAATAAAAAAAAAACTTGTATATCATAAAAATGTATAGTAACAATCATAAAGAGTTTACATAAAGAAAACAAAATAAAAATAAAAATGTTGCGAACAATATGTACAAAAAATAGTCTAAAAGTAGCAATACAGTCATCATCAATTTCTTCTATTTGAGAGTTCTCTGGCATCTCAATTTCTTCTAACCATCTATATCCATCTTTTTCCTCTTCCCCAACTTCACTCTCTCCATCTGCAACATTAACACCACCAATTAAACACAAATCCAAACTGAAGAATGTATAAGACTTTCTTAGTGACTATCCAGAACAAAAGTGACATGAACTTCCTGGAAAAAGTAGCATGAGAGTGATCCTTATAGGAGAGATAACTTGCATGCCATGTAAACATTTTTGAAGTCGATTCCCCTCACGACTCCAATTTCAGAATCTAAATTTTGCTTGACAAGTTTTTTGGACCACCTCAACTCACCATTATTTTCTTTAGTTGCTTCATCCTTCTCATTTATGTGGCTGTCATCACTTGCAATAAGATAATCAAAGAGGCTAGCATTGAATTCCTGGATAAAACTAGATTTATTAAAAAAAGGTGAGACAATACAGAGCCATAAACAATAATAATATAGCCCACTACAGAACAATGCCAAAGTGTTTTAACTATTTAAAACAAGAATAATAACAGCCATTTTACAAGTGGGCAAATATGAACTCGATCATATAATCTTATTACTAACCTTGAGAATATGGAAATTATAATTAAAATGCTAACTATATTAAAAAAAATATGAGCTTATATAGTAGTACACTACCAATTGTATCTTTTTTGCTTCTCGAGTAAGCTGTAGCATCCTATTTAATACTCACAATTATAAGTTTCCCATCCGCTTTTCCTTTATTCCTATTTAAAGTTGCATCATATCAAAATTTACATGTGATGCAAGAATGTTACTTTTCCATGGTCATGAAACCGATAGCAAGAATTATACTTTCACAAAAAAGGGAAAAGTCTACTTACAAGTCATCGGTGATGCAAGAGTCACGGGATCCTCATGCCCGGAAATTGCCTTCTTACTTTAGAGCCGAAACAACCCATTTATGCTATGGACAGAGTGTAGGTAGCAAGATGCTAGACCAGCGCCCAGGCTTCACTACAATATATCATCAAAATCATCTTAACCTTGCAACTTCAAACCCAAATTCGAAAATCATGAAGTCTAAAAGGGTGTGCGTGTAGTTAATAATGGGCATGCCCACTGGAATATCCATGTTTAGATAGGCGATATTACAGATTAAAAACACATAAGCAATGTTGAGTTAACATGCAGGCATACATAACAATTAACATGATCCAAGAAAGCAAAATTTAAAATAGTCGTTAATCAACCCATGATCTAAGTGTGTGTCAATTACACCACAATGGAAACATGAGAAGAGATTGGATCTCTCGAGCACAAACATCAACAGATTTTCACAATATTAATTATGTGAAATTAGATACAACTGTCATATATAAAGAACACTACTCTACAATTTCAATCCATATCGGGGAATGAAGAAGCCGAGAAAGAAAATTAGATACAAATGTGATAAACTCAAGTTGGATACAAATTAGTTATTTCTTTATTGACTATGGATAAAACTCAAGTTGCTGCCATACTAGATACACAAGCATGAAACTCGAGTTTTAGATTGTTTGAAGTGTCCCATTAACCAAATCTAATATGACTTTTAGATTGTTTGAAGTGTCCCATTAACCTCTTCCATATTACACTTCAATAATGAGAAGTCAAAAACGTACACAAATTCATAGTCAAAAGTATGCATCACTTTTACCAAAAACGTTTCAATAGCCTATAAAGTTATTACTGGGATCAAACAACATTTTGAAAATAAGGCAGTCCAACTATGGCCTCAAACACTATTATAATGTTTAAGCCTCCAAGTTATATACAGCAACATTCTGTATTCCAAAAAAACATCTAAACAATGATATATCTCATCCTTCTAACAATGATGTGATCATATTTTATAACATTTGGATAACGAATATCACAGGGGTACAAAAGAGTAACGAACAAATTACAAAGGTTGTAAAATTCTGGGAGAAGTCACAAACTCTCAAACCTAGCTTCCCTTGCGGTATTGATCACGTCTAGAATAAATTTCGGATAGAAATTTTAGAACCAAAAATCACTAACCGATGAAGAGTAAGAGTTTTCGGCGGCTTACATTTCAAAGAGGCAAATTGAGGAAAACAGGTGGCGGTGTTGTTGGGATTTGGGAATGCAAAGAAAAGCAATAAAAGTTGCTCCAATTGTGAAATCAATTTGGTGTCAAAAGCCAATTGTAAATAATGTCATCCCAAACATAAATTTCGGTCTGGAATTAAATTTTGAAGGCTAAAAGTCAGCTTGGGGTAGGAGAAACATGATTTCAAACAAGCCCTAAGTAGTTAGGTTAGAATTTGTAAACCATAAGAAATTAATCTCACATTATCGAGAAGCGGTTCGAACGGTCTTCAATACGCCGGAGAGCAAAATCGAGCAGTCTCCAACAAAACCAGAAAGGCATAAAGGAGAATGAATTTGTGACGAGCTTGAAGAAGAAAAGTGGAAGGAGGAGGAGTGGAGGGCCGGACCACGGAGGTCGCGAGAAGGAGCGGAGCGAACAAATGGACGGCGAGGAGGAGACGGAGTGCGCGGACGAGGCGGAGGCGGAGGACCGACGGCGAGCGAGAAGGCGAGAGATGCGACGAGGCAAAGGAAGGAACGAATGAAGGAACGAAGCAATGGATTTCATTTTTTTTTTAATATTTTTTTTTTTTTTGAGTTTTGCTACGGATTTATTTTTCCGTAGCAAAATTTTGCGACGGAAAGAGATGTCGTAGCAAATTGCGACGGAAAAATAAATCTCGTAGTAAAATTTTGCGACGGAAAAGTAAATTCGTAGCAAATTGGTGGGCTTTTTCCCTCCAAGACATCAGATTTTTTTTTTTTTTAAGTTTTGCTACGGATTTATTTTTCCGTAGCAAAATTTTGCGACGGAATCGAAATCCGTAGCAAATTGCGACGGAAAAATAAATCCGTAGCAAATTGGCGGGCTTTTTCCCTCCAAGACATCGATTTTTTTTTTTATTGAGTTTTTGCTACGGATTTATTTTTCCGTAGCAAACTTTTGCGACGGAATCGAAATCCGTAGCAAATTGCGACGGAAAAATAAATCCGTAGCAAAATTTTGCGACGGAAAAATAAATCCGTAGCAAATTGGCGGGCTTTTTCCCTCCAAGACATCGATTTTTTTTTTTATTGAGTTTTGCTACGGATTTATTTTTCCGTAGGAAAAATTTTGCGACGGAATCGAAATCCGTAGCAAATTGCGACGGAAAAATAAATCCGTAGCAAATTGCGACGGATTTCGATTCCGTCACAAATTCCGTCGCAAATTACGACGGATTTTTTTCCGTCACAAATTCCGTCGCTGTTTTGGCTTTTTCTAGCAGTGATACTTCATTAAAAGAAAACGAAACGATAAGGAGTAAATACCAAAGTCAAAATTTGTCTAAAAAAATACCAAAGTCAAATAATTTTGTGATTTTTTTGGCCTCGTATATTTCTCTCAGAATCCATCAAACAAATTTTTTTACGGGTTTTTCTTACTAATAATCTGATATCATAAATTTAAACATGGTTTTGGAAGTCACCTACTCGACTAGGATGACTTTCTGATCTCCTCCACATTTTTACGAATTGCTTTTTCAGACTTATGCCTTGCACAGGTTTTAGAAAAGCACACGTGTCACATTCTTTATCTCAATCATTCACATTAATTTTCGTATTTAAGAGTTAATTCATTTTTTAACATAACGACAAGGATCATTTTCATGTACAAAATGTGTAGTATTATGGGTAATTTTTAAAAGTTTCACATGGCAAAACAACATTGAGGATTTTGTATTCAGTCCGCGACACATTGATAGTTAAAACTTAATTATTATTTTATGTTTTTAGTGAAAATTTGATTATAAGAAAAATATTATATATTGAATGTGTATCAATGAAATCAATTAATCGTTTTATTTTTGAATTTTTCCTAATTTATTTGAGGTTGGGTTGTTAAACCTGGCTGTGTATATAGAGTTGGACCAGTTGAACCTAATTATAAAATGATTAGGCACCAATTTAATAGTCAACTAGGCCTCACTTAATCTTCAAGCACTTCTGTGTTTACCTGAAGGTCAAGGTGGCTAGATAAATTGTGGTATTCACTGTTTATTAATAACACTATTTTTCTGAGCAAACAAAAAAAACACTATTTGATCAATGCTGATAATTTTAAATTTTCATTGCATAAATTGATGGATTGAATTTTGTTTTGAGTGAGAGGAACAAGAAAAGACGCCATGGTTTCAATATAGTAAAGTGAAATAAAAGAATTACTTTTAAAAAAGAAAAAGAAAAGAAAAGACATGTTGGTTTTGATATAAAGTAAAATAAAAAATCACTTTATAACAGCTTGATTTTGTGTAATTGCTAAGAGCACTTATTAATACAGAAATAGTTATAATTTAATTCTCTATATTTTTATATGAAAAAAATTTGCCCATCTTTTTCAGTGAGATATGCACTGTTCAAACTTCTAACATAGTTTAAGTATAATAGTCTAAATTTAAAATTTTCAATTAATAATTGAAAATTATTTTAGATCATATACGCATCAATATAACCTTTTGAAAAAATGAAAGGAAAAATTTAAATATGGAATTCTATATTAGATTTAAACAATTCAAATTTTGGTTTTTTAGAAGAGCATGAAAAGTTAATATCTAGCATCACTAGGTAATATGTAATTACCAAAAAGTCTCACAATAAATTAAAAATATACAATGGTAATTTCAAGTACAAAAAATTACAATAGGTTTATACTGCTCATTTATTATAAGATTTGATGGTGATTACATTCCTTATTTAAAAAATTTCCTATTTTTCAATGTGTTGAACAATGGCTCCAAAAATAATAAATTTTCATATGTTAAATAAAAACTAATTACATCCCTTATTTAAAAATTTCCCTATTTTCTTACTGTGTGTTGAACAATGGCTCTAAAAATAATAAATTTTTATATATTAAATAAAAAATTTCTCCTTTCAACGATTTAGATGTCTTTGTCTTTCAATTTGAAAAATTGCTAAGGAGTTTTCCATTGCAAAATCAATTGTGGAAAGTTCCCTAAGGAGTAAAGCCTTGTTTGGTACGTGGTATTGGAGGGGTTGGTCTTGGGTTTGGCACTAGTAGTACCCATTTTGCAATGTTTGGTATAAGAGACGGAGGATAACCTTAGATTGGGGGTACCACAAAGTGGGATTGCAGGAAAACCACCCACCCCTAACGGCTCTAAGGGCCTAAGTGTTTGGTAGACAGATTTGGTGGGGTTGGTATTGGGTTTGGCACTAGTACTACCCATTTTATTGATTCTTTAACAATTACTGCATTTTCATTTTTTCCTACAAAATAACTCATCTTTTCTCAAACCATCTTCCTTCATCTTTCAAAATCTTTCATTTCCTTCCTTTCCCTCCCCAAATTTTCCCCATACCAAACAAGTCTTAGTATTGGTGGAACAATGCAGGGATTGGAAATTTTTGGAACAAAATTGTCCCTATTGATAATAATTTTTGGACAGAACTGTCCTTCTAAAATTATGCTTTAGGTCTAAATTTACTTTCATCCCTCCCCAGCCGCTAGCATCTACAATGCAAAGTAAGTTCTCATCGTCCTTTTTGTTGAAGCTCTCAGTATCGCTAGAGTGCTTATTTAGAATAGTGATTGGATCTTTAAACGTAATTTTTGAATTGTAATTTATAGTATCCGATATATGTGAGAAAAGTTTTGTCTCAATTAATGTAAATGATCATTTTTTAGGTTCTCAAACGTTATCCTAAACAAGCACAAGTCATGAGAGTCGCATGGTTCTATTAGTGAATTGGGATGAATTAGTAATGGCAAAACTTCATCTGCGGCAATATTTTTATAAGGGAAAATCCACCATGCCAAAATCCACCATGCCATTTATATGATGGCTTGTTTTTAGATTTTTTTGGCCTGAACTCCGAATTGGAATGGTTGAGTAATTAACCAGAATTTTAAAGTAATCATATACTTTGGATGGTGGAGATGATGTACGCTGTTTAATATATTCTAGGGTATTGTAGTCTTCTCATAATTCATTACTAATTATTAAATTAAATTTAACACTCCCTCTAAATAACACTTCATACCAAACATAATTTTAAATCTTCATTCCACTCCCAATCCCATTACCACTACCTCTCCCAGTCCCCATCCCAGTCCCTCAACTCAATATCGCATACCAAATAAGGCCTAAGGACTCAGGTTGTTGACTGGGTGTAACCATTCGACATCTCTCAAAAAAATATTCGCAGCTCTGTGCAAATATTTTCAGTTTTATATATAATTAAAGATAAGTTAATATGGGGTCTTTAAACAAAATTAGGTATTTTTAGACAATAAAATTTGTGGGGGAGAATTTTTAGAAATTATTTTTCAAAAATTTTATTGAAAATATAAAGTATGATGTAAAAATATTGAATGCTGCCTTATGGGTAGAGAGATATCTATCTATTATATTACTAGAAAACTTATGCAGCTTCAATAACGTCATTAAGTTGAAACATTTGATTAAGACACTACTTTATTAATGACGTTAATTTTTTAACAGATTTTATTACTCAAATGTTGAATTAGTTATCTAAACCATAAACTTGAGGTGAAAGGATGCATTGGAATATATATTATTTGGAAGAAAGGAAGATGAAACATCATAATTAATGTGTATAGGAAAAAAAAACTTTTATTGATTTGGGACATGAGTATTATTAATTATTAACTACTACCTCGGTCCTAATTATAGGAATATTTTTGTAGTATAATTTACACTATAAAAGTGTTCATATAATTAGGATCAGAGGGAGTATTAAATTACAAACTTTTCATGCTAAAGGGGATGAGAAGAAGGCAGACGGCCTCTATATATAACTCTCAAATACGCCTTGACATTTCATTTCAACTACATCTTATTTTTTTTTGAATTTTTGAGTTCTCAAGTTTTCTTCATTACAAATAGTAAGAATGATATGGTGGTTCACGAACATGTGGCTGCTGTGGTTACACCTGTGGCAGTGGCAGCAGCCGGCAGGGATTGGAACCTACATCTATACAAAGCCTCTCCCCCATTCGTCTCTAACCTTTCACATTCCTTTATAAATGTTGCGTTTTGAAAACTTATTCCACCACTTCTTTTCACTTAATTATTCATTAATTAATAATTTATAATCAATTAATATATATCGTAAGCCATTTATTTATAAGTAGTACTATGATAGTGTGACATTGTGACACACCTCTAGTGACGCTTGTGTTTCTCTCTCCCCATGTGGGAGTTTCTCATCGATCTTGTTTGGTGTGTGCGATTGCCTTCAAGTGGTGGCTTTTCAATGCCTCTTTCTCCGGCTTTGGCTGGAGGGGAGGTCGTCTGGCACGTGGTTGTCTTTTTTTAGGGTTAGGTTTTTTGTCTTTTCTTTCTTAGTGCTTGTCTACTAGATTTGTGTGGCAACTTGCATGGGGATAGTAGCGATGTGGCGAAAGGAAAATCAAAGGCATAGTGTTGAATCGATGATCTCTCCGCTTTTCCCTAACTTCATCAAGCGGAATTGGTCAATGGGGTTGGGTTGGATGATGGAGATTTGGGAGATGAATGGGTTCAAGCGTGTTGGCAATCTTCAAGGTTTATCATCTCCTTCCGTCCTTTTCTAACTGGTATGCTTCTTTACTCCATTTTCTTAGGTCTAGCTTGACTGGTGCAAGTCTTTGGTTATTAATTAATATGGTTGGAATGGGATCAACGGTGATTGTTGGAGTTTCTTTAGGAAGATAGCTTTTCTTTGTTGGGTTTGGCATTTCTCTCTACATGACGATTAATCTTGTATAGTGATGGTAAATATGCTTTTGTGGTAGCAAACAAATTTTCATATGAGTTTGTTATGGTGGTTCTTTGAACCTCCATTCCCTATATCTAGCATCGTTACTAGAGTTTCTTCATTTTTTTAGGTGGCAGCATCAACAATGGAGGCTCATGTGGTTCTCTGACTTTGACTTAGGGATGGGGTTTGTGATAGTGGTGTTGTTTGAGTCTAGGTTATTTTGGCTGGGCTTTTACCTTTTTATTTTTTTAGTTTATTTTAATAAAATTATATTTTTGACAAAAAAAAGTAAGATGGTGTGATTTACATTTGTGCTTACATGCATGCAATATTGGCATTCATTTATAAGCCGATCAAAGGGACAAGTAGATGAGAGGGAGGAGATAGAGGCGACTATACAAGAAGGAGACGAGCTTTGTGAATATGGGAGGACCGAGAAAAAAGAAAAGGGGGGGGGGTGGTCAGACAGCCAACGACCAAATCAAAGACAGAGGAGAAAATGACCAAAGACGGAGGAGACTAGAGTCAGTAGAGGAAGGAAAATAAAGAAAGAAATAGAGCTGAATGTGATACACAAAACTAAGGGTTTGTTTGGTTTGATCAGAAGAAAGGGTAAGAAAAGGAGGGATATAAACTTTTTCTTTCATCTTTAAAATAGCTAATAAAAAACGTTTAATATTCTAAAAATACACTTTCAACAAAAAAGAATATTCTTTTCATTAATGATAATTTAGCTAATATTCTTTTTAGGGATTTACCTTCAAACCAAACACACCCTATAGGAAGCAAAGGAAGAAGGTGGCTAAAGATGACTAGAAAAGCAAAGGGTGACATATTGGATTGAAGATGGCCGTGGAAGTAGAGGGAGGATGGAGACGGGAGACACAATAATTAGAGCCATTTTGAATTAGAGGTACTTTTGTCGTCCCACATTTTTTTTGAACATATGATTGGATCTCCAATATCATGGGAGAGGAGGTGTGTTTAAAAAATCGCGCCTATGTGGTATTCGTCCATAGCAAATTTTGTTATTTTAAAAATTGTTTGATAAAAGCCACTTAATTGTTAATTATCAATATGATTCTTAAGTAAGAGGTTGATATATAAGCCACTTGAATGTTACCCATTTATTTTTATTAAACGGTTGTTAAATTTAACATTGGAACATTACAAGTTGGAAGAGTTAGACATAATGTTATTAAAATTTAATATATTTTATTAATGATTTTGGAATTAAAATGCCCGATTTCTCACAATATAGGATACGTATTATGCATAAGTTTACAAGAACAAGTGTCCTAACAATATCAAAATATATAACAACATACATGAAAATATAGAGAAAATGACAAAAAAATACTATTAAAATATGTCAAAGACAATAAATGTGGTGAATTTCAATAATTACAAATTAAGTGATTTAAAATTTTGAAATGTTAATAAATGTGTGAAATTACATAAGTGCCCATACTTTTTATTATTTTAAAAAAAGTCCCTAAAGCCTCTTGCCACCGCTTGTCCCTAGAGCTCCAATGTCTTTGTTAGCGACTTGCCGCGAGCTTCAATGCCAACGATTGGAGCTTTGGCGACCTAATATAAATATTTTTTAATTTCTCAAGCAAAAGTTATCCATATAAATATTTTTTTTTGTCCATCCGGTATCTAGAGCTTCACTCCTGACTAATCGGGATCCGACCTGTGTTGCGAACCTGACTATGGTGGAAGAGTCTCCCAGCAGGGCTTTCTGCATTCACAAGGCTCAAACTCGAGACCTTGCTTAAGCGGCATAAGCCGCTTACCACTTGTGCCAACCCCCCATTAGTTATCCATATAAATATTTGAGTTGTTAATAATGATACTAAAGGCAAACTACGGCTCAATATTTTTTTTTTGGAATTTCACAAAGAAAAATTGCTAATATAGATACTTGAATTGTTAATAGTGATATTAAAGTTGTAAAGAGGATATTTGTTGAATTTGAAATTATTGAACTTTATCATCCTTATTAGTCTTATATATTTTGATAGTATTTTTCTATCATTTTCTTTCTTAAAAATAACGATTAAGAAATAACAAGAGTTGTCTGAATATTTATTTATTTTTATTTTTTCCATTTTTTCCCTTGTATTTTCCTTATACTACATCCTCTTCATACTTTCTTGCGTTAAAGTGCTAAATCAATTTTTATTTTTTTCCAAAAAAAAAAAAAAATACAACAGTAATTATAAACAAGTTTGGGAGTAAAAATAACTATAAACTTTCAAAATTAGGGTAAAAACATTAATTCGACTAACTTTCAACTATTACACTGAGAAAAATTAATCTTTTGCCTCTTAAAGTTTTGACTCACTTATAATTAAGTCCCTAAACTCTAGACTTCGCTTGCAACTCAGTTCCTAATGTTTCGAGTCATACTATATAGCAAAAAAAATGTTAAAATAATGTTAAAAATTGGTTATGTGGATTTTACATAATTTTTTTTAAAAAAATAAAAAACAGCGTCCCCTTTCCTACTAACTTGCATCGCACGTTGCCTTTGTTTGCGGCATCCATGAAAGATCCTTCTAAAGTTTATTCTTACTTTTATGGTAAAAATAGTTTATAATTACTGTTACACTTTTGATAAAAGTTGAAGGATATTTTAGCACTTTAACTCTACTTTCTATTATTATTACTACTTTCCTCCTTCTTACTTATCCCTCATAAACCAAAATATATTTTAAAAAATTATTTAAGATGTATTTATTATTTATAACTAATTTTAACCCTAACTTAGATTTCAATAATTGGGTTATGCTTGTAGGCATACAATTCTGATTCTATTTATAACTTCTATTTGATGAAAAAATTTAATCTTATTTATAAGTTTCTTTTAATCAAATAAATAAAATAATGATAGTTTTGTTAATTTTATTGTATCAATAAAAATGTATCAATAAAAATAAAGGGAATAAAAAGTTGAAAGATTATTTGCATGAGTGAGAGTTGATCTATCATGATCCGACACCTTAATACGAGCCAGGAGCTAAGTCATTAATTAAAAACAAAATGAGGTAAAGTGGACGTGTTGTGCTGCAAGCTGATATAGATAGAGATGGAGAGAGAAGAGATGCGTTGGGAAACTAAAATCCCAAGTCAGAAAGCAATAATCAAAAAGCCTGATTCCCCCTTATTTTTATTATATTATAATTTATTATCCCCCAAAAAGCAGCCGTACTGATACGCTATCCCCCTCCTTTAAGATGCATCAAGATCTTCTCTTCTTCACTTCCCAACCTCTCTTCCTTCCTTCTCGGCTTCCTCTGTTTCAAAACACAACTCTGTTCTCTGAGAGAGACCACTCATAATATATCTCCATAACCTCGAACTCCCAATAATGCAAAGCTTCAAGACCTCTCAATCTACCCCTCAACAGCTCTATTGTCACCCCTCCTTCTTTCTTCGGTATAATATTTTCACTTCCTTTTGTTTTTGGATTTTTGGTAAATGAGGATATCAGTGTGAAGCTGAGTTTTTTTTTTCCCATCTGTTTGTGTGGTTTGAAACAGGGGAGATGACGCCGGCAGAAATCCTACGCGTTTCTCTGATCTTGGAGAGCTTCAACATTCTGTTTCTCCCTTTCAACATGACGATGCTGTTGATTTAAGCTCAAGTCTCACTCTTTCTTTTTTTTTTTTAAAACCGGTTTTCTTTGTATTTAAATATTCGTTTTTTCCTTTTACTTCAACAACTTGTAATTTAAAATTCGTTGCAGGCTCTATGTTTACTGTTAAGTCCAGCAATGTCGCTGTTGTTCCTCTTAACTTGCAGTATGGGACATTGAGCTCGGTATCCTCTCTCTCTCTCTCTCTCTCTCTCTCTCTCTCTCTCTCTCTCCCCTCGTTGGTAGAAAAGTTTATTTATATATCTGGAACCTTAGCTGATCAAAGTTTTGGGTTCGAGTTCCTTCTTGTGTACAGCACATTGGGTCTTCAGAAATGGCTACAACAGGGGCTGGGTGCCTTAGTACAGGACAGCATCTCATGTATCAGAAAGGATTCACGGCTGCCGGGGCCGCCATGCCGACGGACAACGGACATATGGACAATTGGGGTGATTCCGGCATGGTAGATAATAGCCAACACACTGATACTTCCACAGATATCGACCCCGATGATAAAAATCAAGTAGGTCTCTGTTTTTTTCTCTATCCTGCTCTGTTTTTTCAAGTTCCATTCTTTTTTGACAGTAACTTAAGGTTAATATATATTTATTTTTATTTCACTTATGTATTCTTGGTGGATATTGATTTGTTGTTGGTGTTTCTTGACTGTGCCATAGTGTAATAATAGAGTTCAGCCGGGGAGAGCCCTGGTTGCTGATTCCATGGAACAACCTAAGGCTAACCCTGAGGATCTAAAGGTTGTTTTTTGATTTTTTTTTTAAAGAAATTTCTTCTTCTCTTATACAGCTTAGCAATCAATTCGATTATTGCTATTATTGATATGTTTATTATCATGTCTGTATTCTTCTTCAGACTCTTCGTAGGCTCGCCCAGAATCGAGAGGCTGCAAAGAAGAGTCGGTTAAGGAAAAAGGTACATTCTTGGAGGGGTTTTATTGCTTAAGATATGTAGGAAAGGGCCGATTATAATCTATTTCTAATTCTTCATGACCGTTATTTGCAATCTTAGTCCTCCGTATGTTGTACACTTGTACTGTTTTATTATTTTTCTGTAAAGTTCTCATCTTTTTTGTAGCTTCTTTTATCGTTAGCTTGCTTTTTTATGAGGTTAAACTTAACCCTATTCTGCTATGTTAGTCAGTTCTTTCCTTGATTTGTGAACTAATCTTTCTGCTTATAGGGTACATATAAGTCATATAAATTATTTAATTATCAATAAATTATATATCAGTTTATAAAATTTGTTTAAGAACAACTATGAATATAAATATATTAAATTAACCTTAATCTCTCCAAAATGGTTAATTGGCTCCAAGGAGGTATTGTGTTTCTGTAAAGTTCTCATCTGTTCGGTAGCACCTTTTATCATTACCTTGCTTTTTATGAGTTTAAACTTAAGTTTATTCTGCTGTGTTAGTCAATTTTTTTGTTGATTTGTGAACTAATCTTTATGCTATAGTATAGGGTCTTGTTGTTAAGTCTTAGGATAATAAGTGGGAACATTTTTTGATGATTTATAGGTTTTGGTTTTGAATAGGCATATGTACAACAATTGGAGAACAGTCGTGTGAGACTAGCACAACTAGAGCAAGAGCTCCAACGCGCACGTCAGCAGGTGTAAGATGTGAAGGATTTTTCCACTTAAAAATGTTTTATTATGTTTAAAGGTAATTTGAATGCCCACTTTTGCTTACACTTGCATGGATTCATAATTATTCCTAATGGCAGGGAATGGTTGTTGCAAGTGGACATCCTGGTGATCATAGTCATTCAATGGTCGGAAACGGTAAATGTTACCCCAATGTTTTCGATCATTTTCTTGTTTTGGAAGCATCTTGTTGTACTAAAACTGCGATTGCTCCTACACATGTGACCTGATAGATAAGAACATCCTTTTATTGTGTAAACAATTGCATTTGCAAAGTAGGACTTTACGTAAACATGTAAATGTTTACTGGAACTTCAGGTGCCTTAGCATTTGACATAGACTATGCACGCTGGGTCGATGAGCATCAGCAGCTGATAAATGAGCTAAGAACAGCTGTAAATTCTCACATGGGAGATAATGAGCTGCATATTATTGTCGAGGGTGTTTCGGCACATTACGATGAATTATTTAGGTTAAAATGCATAGGAGCAAAGGCCGATGTATTTCACATACTCTATGGTGCATGGAAGACTCCTGCAGAAAGATGTTTTTCGTGGTTAGGTGGGTTTAAATCATCTGAACTTCTTCAGGTAAATGGTCTAAATTTGATCAAAATAATGTTGAAATATGTTAGTATATCTTTAGATTCTTTTATGAGATGTGTACTTTTGGTTTCAGTTACTGAGGAACCATCTTGAGCCATTAGCAGAGCAGCAAACGGTGGGCTTGAGTAATTTGCAGCGCTCTTCGTCGCAGGCCGAGGATGCTTTATCACAAGGCATGGACGCATTGCATCAATCTCTTTCAGAGATACTTTCCTCAGCCTCCTCCGGTTCCGGCGATGTTGCTGAATACATGGCTCAAATGGCACTTGCTATGAGCAAACTTGCCATATTGGAGAGTTTCGTATATCAGGTAGGGAATGTTATATGCTTGTTTGATGATCGTGCCATGTCAATGCATGCTGCTTACTTGTTATGGAACTTTTTTAGTGATTAAATTGCTTATGTGTAAGATTACACCTATGAAAATACAACAGTAGAACAAGTACCTGCTTTTCTTTCAGTTTCAATTTATTGTTATATCAATTGTATTTTGAGGATGCTTTCTTTCTTCTTAGGCTGATCTCTTGAGGATACAAACGCTGCAACAATTGCAGAAAATCTTGACCACGAGACAAATAGCACGTGCATACCTCGTGATAAATGACTACATTTCACGACTACGAGCGCTTAGTTCGTTATGGTTAGCTCGCCCTAGGGAGTAGTCGTAGTAAAAAAATTGGTTGACATGAAGAAGACCATAGGGTTTTTGGTAATTTTCTATTGTAGAAGTAAAATGGTCTACTGCTTCATCAGTCATGGCTCATGACCATTCTGATCTGTGTGTAACAAGTGCTGAGAAAATATTCTCTGTATATTTTTATTGTGCTGAGTCTAACCTGTAAAAGTGAAGAATCCTTGAATTATCACCTTTTCACTAAGTATGGAAATAGCATTTGCAATTATTATTAATAGATATGCTTCATTACAAATTTTCTGCCTTTATTCTGTTTGATACAACTGATGTTCTGGAATCCAGTCTCAATCTAACTGATATTCCATCTTTTATTTCAATTTGAAAGATATATAAAATTCTGTACAAAGCCTACTTGTTCACTAGTCTGAGATTTTTGCTTCCAAAACTTAAAATTCTTCCAATTTCCTGGTTCTTCATCATCAATTCTTCGTCGCCACTGGTTTGTATGTTTTTCTTCTGCTGTTCATCCTGCCTGCTAAAAGGATTATAAGGTTACCCATAGTTGAAACCCGAATTCTAGCAACTAGACTATTGAAAGCAGGATAGATCTAAGTAACTTTGAACAATTCTTGAAAAACTAATGAAACAGTATATTTAATCTGCTTAAAGATCTATTCTGATATACGAAGAACATGAATTTTTTAATTGAAAAGAAACAGAACATGTACCTGTTCTTGGAGGATTTTTATTGCATCCAACCACAGCTTGAGGAATAAACACCCCAGTTCCTTTACCATTCTTCTTCCACATGTTCATCAACCAAACAGGTGGTGGCCCAACACAGTTCTGAGCTTCCCACGTCCAACCCACCGGAAAACCATTCCCATAACCATAACCCGAACCGTACAAAGCACCACCGTTACCGCCGCCGGACACGATGGGGTTTTTGACATGTTTGGTTTCTCTGAGTAATCTTCCCACGTTGTTGTTGCTGTCGTGTTTCTCATCGTCTTCTTCAGTAGTTAGTTGCAGAATCCAATCCCTAATCTCAGCATAAAAGACATCATCGTCGACCTCTGCTTCAAACAACAACCCAGAATTATCTGAACTCACCGCCATCTTCGAGATTCTCCAAATAAAAAATTAAACTTGAAATTCGATGAGAGAAACGGGTGGTTTTGAAAGGGATTATATAGAAGAATCATCAAGAAGAAGAAAATAATAGTACTTTGTTTGTGGTCAATGTTTTAGGTCCAAGCAATACGACTCTGTGAATTTGCCTCTTCAAATAGCGTCCAAATGGGAAGAATTTGGCCACTTTCGTACGTTACAACTTACAAGATGCCACTCTTTTTTATCTTTATCGTTATCATTATTTTATATTTTGTTACTAATCATTAAACCTATAAAATATATTTTTTCCAGAGGTTTAAGTTACCAAAACGAGTGGATTAGGGTGTTCTGGAAGGAACCTTCGAGTGACATAAATGGAGATAATTAATCAATTAATTATTAAATCATCGAACCTTGACGTAGTTAAGCATTCTTATGTATTGGGTCATCATATTAAATTATGTATATATCCAAAATCATGAATTTTAATTGATTGTGGATTAAGGAAGGGATGAACAAACATCAAACGAGAGTATCGAAGTTAATGGTAATGGTTATCAAACCACCAATTATACGGCGTTTTAATTTTTTTTCTTGCCCAAAATTATACGCGTTTTAATAAACATTAATAAAAAGGTCAACGTATTCTATTTTTTGGAATGTGTAATACATGAACGTCTTACGTCACTCCGGCCACATGTACGTACTTGATTCTGGTATCTTCTGAGGTGGCACTCATTTTTATTTCATTATTACTCAGGATATATTTATTTTATTAGGATTTACCGATTTTTTAAGATTGTTCCAGTTAACAATTCTAATCAACTACGGCCAACTTAACTTTTTTTTTTTTTAATAAAAAAAATAATCTTTTGAATGCCACTTAAGTTTGGGATCTTATATGTGAAATTTAAAATTATATGCAACTTAATTAACCTTGTGTTTATAGATAGACACGTATTCTTTTATATATATTATTATTAATAATATAATTTTGATTGCTGAAAAACCGCCCACCTTAAAATTCATTTTTCAAAGCTTTCTATAAACACGAATCTTCAAGAGGTGTAACTAATCTTCAACAATATGTAACATATTCGCCTATAACTAAAGGTATACGATATGATACTTTTGGCAATTTAAAAATGTTTATGATGAGCGTTTATATAGTAAGAGAGAATTGTTTGTTGACCAAAAAAAAAAAAAAAAAAAAAAGAGAGAATTGAATAATTGTGTAGAATTAAGTAACATGATGATGTAAGTGTATAACGTGGGGACCGGAGGGAGGAAATATGTTCAGGATTTAGATTCCTAGGCCATTTCACAGTTGTGGGCTCAAGATTCTGCAGAAGATTCCCCTTCGTCGGCTTTGGATTCCATTATAGACAACGACAGCCTCTTTCATGCTTTGTATTTTATTTTGAAGTTAAAACCATTCAAGATTCCTTTGGTCCACCAATGAGAAGAGTTGGCAAAACCATTCAAGATTCCTTTGGTCCCTACAAAAAACTATATTAAAAAAAAAAAAAAAAAAAAAATTCCTTTGGTCCCTACAAATATTTGTTTCTTTTGGCAGCTAGATTTTTAGGAGTTGACTCCAAATTTTGTAGTAGGCTTAGTAAGGTCCAATGGGCTGGGAATGATAAGGCCCATAATCATCATACCTTCTCACCCGTTTGGAAACTATAGCCCTCATTAACTCCTTTAGCAGCTAACATCCATTGGAAGTAAGTGGAATTGGACTTACTCTCATTTAACAACGTTCTCGGTTCGAGGTGTGACAATGAAGAAAATAATGTTGGGAGCTCTTCCCCCATGACCATAAGCCCAACTCAGGGCGAATCTGGATTAGTCAGAACTAAAGATTCTGATGAATTGGGTGGGGAAAAACTCCTTCAGTAAATAAATAATCAAATAAATAAAAATTAGCCATTACCCCATTCAGTGTGACACTGGTTTTCTTAGATAAGGTCATGCATTTAGGTTTATCAGTAGGGGGAAAAATCTTTGAAAGAACTTCATATATATATATGATCCAGCCAAATTTGATTTATGGTAGTCTAGGCATTAGATCTACGCGCCACGAATCTTGCGTTTTAGGCCAAACAAGTTTGTATATCTCTTCTTTTCGAGCAAAAAAAAAGTTTGTATATCTCTTGGTATTGGTTGAAAATAAAGGATTTGGCTTGCGTCCGGCCATCCTTTATATATATAATAAAGGATTTGGCTTGCGTCCGGCCATCCATATATATATATATATATATATATATATATATATATATATATATATATATATATATATATTCCAGGGTAGTAACGTAGTACTAAAAAAGATATTTCGGGATAATTGCCTATTGAAAAAATACTTTATGATATGAAAAAATTATTTTATGATCTTAAAAAAATATCTTTAAATATATTTTTAGTACAAATCGATCTCAAATATTTTTTCAAGTTCCTAAATAATACTTCATGATTTTGAAAAATTATTTTAGGATTTTAACAAAATATTTCAGGGTACTTACCTGGTATTAAAAATATATTTCATGATATTGACCGGTACTAAAAAAATACTTCATGATTTTGAAAAATTATTTTAGAATCTTAAAAAATATTTTTGAGTACTAACTAGTGTTAAAAATATACTTTAGCTAGGATAATCTTGACGGTTTTGAAAGAATACTTCATGATTTCGAAAAATTATTTTAAGATCTTGAAAAAATATTTCGGCAGTGCAGACTCGTATTAAAAAAATACTTCGGATATTTTTTTAAGATTTTAAAATAACTTTTTAAGATCACAAGTATTTTTCTAATACGAAAAGATCCTAAATTATATCATCAGTTAGTATTCTAAAATTTTAAAAAGAAAAGAAAAGCAAAAGTTTCATTGTTTTGTGCAAAAAACGGCACAGTTTCAAGAAAAAGATGGCCCACAGCGAACCCAAGCCAAATCCGCAATAAACCATACAATGCTTCTGGGTTTTGGAAAGGAATTTTGGATTCGTCAAACCTTATGTTCAAACAGCTTAAATGGTAGGTTGGCTTGGAAGACTCTATTGCCATTAACCCCAACCTCTGGTAAATCAATCTATGACTGCAAGTCTTCTGATTCACAAGGTTTCTGATATTTTATCCAACAATTTTAGTTGTTGGCTTCCACCTTCATGGAATGTTCCTCTAGTTAAAGTTCTTTATTCTCAAGAAGTGGCTGACGACATTTTTAGAACACCCATCTCAATTTGTAATGGCAAGGATGAACTTCACTGGAAAGGTATGACAACTCTGGAAAATGTTTTGTCTATTCAAAATGCTATGTCTAGGAGGGATAGACCATTGAAACTTTGGGATTTTATTTGGAAGATCCACTTGCCTCACAAACAACTTTTATTTATTTGGAAATTAGTACATTCATTTGATTGTCTAGTTGAAGAAACCATTGATCATCTCTTCTGCACTTACCTTTACGCGCTATTTGGTTTGGAGCACTTTCTCTTCGCTCTATTGATATCTCTAACTGACAGAATGTAATAAAGAAAATGGTTAGATAGTTAATATTTCCTTTGTTAATTGGTTAATTGTATTTAACTTAGTTATAGTTTGTTTGTAACTTAGTTAGAGCTGGTTAGTTATATTTCCATTATTAGTTGTAACTGATTCAGTAGGTCCCACGCATAGTCGAAAGTTGGAGACTATATGAGCAAATGTATACTGTACACAATTGAATATATTCAGAAATTCTTTTTCTCAGTTTCATCTCTCCTCTTGAACTTCCCTTTCCCTTTCCCGAAGGCTCACGACTCAGATCATTTGTGTTCGATCTGAGGTTGTCTCATGGTATCAGAGCACGATCGGTAACAATGGCTGACTCTTCATCAGTTGCTAGCGGTACGACGGCTCGATCACCGTCCGATACACCTCCAAATGCTTCCAAATTATTACCTTCATCCTAACGAAAATCCAACACCGGTGTTGGTTTGTCCGGTTCTCATAGGTCCGAACTATCATTCTTGGTTCAGATCCATGCAGTGGCGCTTCAATCGAAGAATAAACTTGTCTTCGTGGATGGTACGATTCCAGCACCTGCAATCTCTCAGCCGACCTATTCTTCTTGGCTACAGTGCAACACGATGGTGTGTTCGTGGCTTACAAGATCACTTTCACCGACGATTGCACGAGTATTCGTGGTTGGATAAAGCCCGTGATGTTTGGATTGATCTTAAGGATCGCTTTGCTCAGAACGATGCGTTTCGTGTGGCTGAACTCCAGGAAGAGATTTTTTCTTTCCGGCAAGGTGCTCTGTCGGTAAGCGACTATTATACTAGGTTGAAGATTTTTTGGGATGAATATATGATTCTGAGGCCGATTGCTCGTTGCTCTTGTAATTTCACCTGTTCTTGTGTTCAATATCGTGAGAATGATTATACATTGAGGTTTCTCAAGGGTTTGAATGATTGTTTTGGGTCTGTGAAGTCTCAGATTATGCTAATTGATCCATTACCTACTGTTAGCAAAGTTTTTTCTCTGCTCTCCCAACAAGAACGTGAGATGCCCAATCCTTCTGCAAATGAACCGGTTATATTGTTTAATAAGGGACCACATCGCCCTTCCAATTCTTCTGGTTCTGGCTACAAACCTCCTGGTCATACTTCTGGTTCTAGTTCTGCTTCTGCCAATCAGAAGTACTGTACGTATTGCAATCGTCCTCGTCATACTATTGACACTTGTTACCGCAAGCATGGCTTCCCTCCTGGCTTCAAGTTCTGTAATCAGGGTTCCTCATCGGTCAATCAACTTCATATGCAGGATTCAGTTCCCAATTCTGTTCACGAGCTGAAACATGTATCCCCTGGTCTTTTATCAACGCCATCTCAACAATTTACACCGGATCAGTACCAAAAATTGCTTGATCTTGTCAAGTCTGGTTCCTCTACTTCTTCCCCTGCTCCGATTGTTAATGCAATCTCATCCTCTCATCAGGATCCAGGTAAAATCCTTTAGATTAGCTCTTTTTCTCATACAAATTCCTGGATCATTGACACTGGTGCTACTGACCATGTATGTCATTCTTTAGCACGTTTTTCTACTTATCACTCCATTGATCCTATCCCTATTAAACTTCTTGATCATAGCTCTATTAATGCTGTGGTTTCTGGCACTGTTTGTCTTTCAGATTCCTTAATTCTACATAATGTTTTCTATATACCTAATTTTTCATTCAATATCTTATCTGTTTCCAAGCTAACAAGTGCTGTTCCTTGTTGCTTCACCTTTTTCTCCTCCATTTGCCATATTCAGGAGCTTTCTCGCTGGAAGACGATTGGTTCAGCTGAAGTTTTTGAAGGCCTTTACTTCCTCAATCCTGCAAAATCTTCTCCCACTGTTGCTGTGACTACTTCACCAGCTATACCTGCACCAAATTCAATTGATACTTCCTTTGATTTGTGGCATCATAGACTAGGTCACCTTTCTTTTCCTGCATTACGTACTTTACATCAAGAATTTCCTTTTATTTCTTGTCGTTCTAGCTCATTTCGCTGTGATGTATGTCATATGGCCAAACAAAAGAGGTTACAATTCCTTGTAAGCACATCTTTGAGCAATAGCATTTTTTCTTTAATACATACGGACATTTGGGGGCCCTTTGCTGTCACTTCTCTTCGTGGTTTTAAATACTTTTTAACTATTGTTGATGATTTTAGTCGATATCTTTGGGGTTTTTCCAATGAAATCTAAATCTGAGGTTAGAGTTCATCTTCAAAACTTTATTCTTATGATTGAAACTCAACACAATACAAAGGTCCAGATTCTTCGATCTGATAATGGCCTAGAATTTTTTATGGATTCATTTTACAAGTCTAAAGGAATCATTCACCAAACTTCTTGTATTGAAACTCCTCAAAAAATGGCATTGTTGAACGCAAACATCGACATTTTAAATGTTGCACGTGCTCTTTTATTTCAAGCTAAACTTCCCAAGTTATATTGGTGTTTTGCTATTAATCATGCTTTTTTTCTCATTAACCGTTTACCTTCTCCTATTATCCGAATTCTACTCCCTTTACCTTAATGTTCGGTAAATCACCTTCTTATTCTGATTTAAAGGTATTTGATTGTTTATGCTATGCTTCAACTATTTATGCACATAGATCCAAATTTGACCCAAGGGCTTCCAAATGTGTGTTTCTTGGTTTCCTAACCATACTAAAGGTTATTTGCTTTTAAATCTTCACACTAATGCTATTTTTATCTCTAGAGATGTTCTTTTTTATGAATCCTCTTTTCCTTATCCTATGCATACATCATCTGCCATCACTGATGCCTCTCTACCTCTACCTGCTGCTACTTCTCATCTTTCTTTTCCTTGTTCGGTTCCATCCTCTTCTTCACCAGATTCTGTTCCTCTTCCTTCATCCTCTGTTTCTTCTTTCCCTTCGCCTTCTCCAACACTTGTTTCTGATCCACCTGATTCTGACCAACCTGATTCTGTTTCTTCTCATTCTCTTACACCTGAATCTGCCCCTCTTCGTGTTTCTACTAGGCCACATAAACCTCCCCCTTATTTGTAGGATTATTATTGCTCGGCCCTCACTACTTCAGCTGCTCCCTTTTCTTCTGGAGATAAGTATCCATTCTTTTCATCTCTTTCTTCTTCATTTTCTCCCTCTTACAAAATTTTTTGTCTTACCCTTTCTTGTGGTGATATTCCTACTACTTACCGTCAAGCTTCCAAATTTAAACCATGGCGTGACGCTATGGATGCTGAAATTTATGCTCTTGAACAATAAGACTTGGATCCTCACTCCTTTGCCTCCCGGGAAACAACCAATTGGTTGCAAATGGGTTTTTACCAAAAAGTACAAATCCGATGGTACCCTTGATCGGTACAAGGCAAGGTTAGTTGCTAAAGGCTTTACTCAAACTGAGGGTATTGATTTTTTTGATACATTCTCCCCTGTTGTTAAAATGACTACGGTTTGGTTATTACTTGCTCTTGCTTCCGCTAATAAATGGCATATTCAGCAATTTGATGTGAATAATGCTTTTCTCCATGGGGATTTAAATGAGGAAGTTTACATGGTTTTGCCTCCGGGATTTTACTCTTCTGATTCTTCTTTGGTTTGTCGGCTGCAAAATCACTTTATGGCCTTAAACAGGCTAGTAGGCAATGGTTTTAAATTGTCTTCTCGCTCTTCTTTCCTCTCGGTTATGTTGCTTCCAAGGCCGATCATTCCTTGTTTGTTAAGTTTTCTCGTTCGGTTTTACTTGCCCTATTGGTTTATGTTGATGATATACTTATAATTGGGAATGATATGTCTAAAATTAATACTATGAAGCACAATCTTGATCATCTTTTCAAAATCAAGGATCTTAGTTCAGTACGCTACTTCCTTGGTCTTGAAATTGCTTGTAATAGTTCTGGAATTTCGTTTGCCGGAGAAAGTTTGTCCTGGATTTGCTTATCAAACAGTTACCTTGATTGCAAGCCTCGCCTCTACTCCTATGGATAACAAGGTCAAGTTAAGTCTTCATTCTCGGTACTCCCTTATCTGATTTGTATTCCTATCGCAAGCTTGTTGGTAGACTTCTTTACTTGACCACCACCTGGCCGGACATTGCCTTTGTTACTCAACAATTAAGTCAATTTTTGGCAACTTCTACTGATCTTCATCTCAAAGCAGCTCACAGAGTCCTTCGCTACCTGAAATCTACTCCTTCCAAGGGTCTGTTCTTCCCTTCTACTTCGATTTTTCCTTAAAGGGGTTTAGTGATAGTGATTGGGCTGCTTGTCTTGACTCTAGAAGGTCTATTACTGGTTATTGTATCTTTTTAGATCATGCTCTTATTTCCTGGAAATCCAAGAAGCAAAGTACTGTTTCTATGTCTTCTTGTGAAGCTGAGTATCGTGCCCTCGCTATGACATCTTGTGATATTCGGTGGCTTTTATATTTGTTAGATGATCTACACATCTCTCGGTCACAGCCTGCTCTGTTGTATTGTGACAACCAATCAGCACTTCAACTTGCCTCCAATCCTACATTTCATGCTCGCACCAAACATATTGAGTTGGACTGTCATCTTATTCGTGATAAGGTTCAGCAGGGCATCATTCGGTTACTACCTATTCGCTCTCACAATCAGCTTGCTGATCCTTTTACTAAGCCACTTAGTAATAGCCCATTTCATTCTCTTGTTTCCAAGTCCGGGCATGATTGATATCCCTCCGGCTTGTGGGGGTCTGACGAGAATGTAATAAAGAAAATGATTAGATAGTTAATATCTCCTTTGTTAATTGGTTAATTGTATTTAACTTAGTTATAGTTTGTTCGTAACTTAGTTAGAGCTGGTTAGTTGTATTTCCATTATTAGTTGTAACTGATTCGAAGAGGTCCCACGCATAGTCGAAAAGTTGGAGACTATATGAGCAAATGTATATTGTACACAATTGAATATATTCATAAATTCTTTTTCTCGCTTTCATCTCTCCTCTCGAACTTCCCTTTCCCTTTCCCGAAGGCTCACGACTCGGATCATCGTGTTCGATCTGAGGTCGTCTCACTAACAAAGGCTTTCATCCATGGCTTCCTAATACATTACATCAATTTCTTTTATGGCAATTTGTTAATATTTAAAGGCTTCATTATCTTAATCTTATATGGCATAAATGGAATGCATCTTTTCATAGAGGAGTCATAAACAATTCGGAGCGAGTAATTCAAATTTCCAAGGTTCTTTTCAATACCTCACGAAAACTTGCAATTGGCAAAACTTTTAATACCATTTTAATCCAACCCGTACAATTTCATTGCCAAGTTGTGATATTCATAATATCCCTAGGTCTGCACGGGTTGACAATCTTGATGAGGAAGTTTAAGTTTTGAAGGCATATCACTTGTTTGACTATACTACCTTCGGTTTTAAACATATGATAAAGTTTGTAGTATAATTTACACTACAAACTTTATCTTATCTTTAAGACTGGGAGGAATAATATTTTTGAAACATGATGAAATCTGGGTTTTCAAATGGGAAAAATCAAAATCCACTGATCATTCTCTCTTTTGCCTCTCTTGTCTAAGATTAAAGCTTCATTGGATTATTCAAGTTGCCTTAGCGTTTGCTGTTTCTTTTGAGTCACATTATTGTCGTCCCATACAAGAAGACTCTGCTCAATCATTGTCTTCATTTTGATTTTGATCTAAATGGCACATTGAAAAAGGATACTAATTCATTGCTTCTAAGGGTAATGGCCCACCAATTCCCCTTTCTACTATGTAAGTGGAAAGTGTTTTGACCACTTAAACATAATGTTTCGAGATTAAGTCTTTGTAAATGTAAAAAATGTCTTCGGAATTTGAATTTAACTTGGTCAAATAGCTATTTATAAAAAAAGAAAATTATAATCCTCATAATGCAAACTGTATTTGGGGAGGGGGAAAAAGAGCTAACAAGACTAATTAAATTTTCAATAAGATTTATATATTTGAAAGTTTATTCAAGTTCCCTTACAATCTTTCATGGCGCAATTAGACTATCTTGCTTGGAGCAGACGGAAGAACACAAAGACATGAAATTATGACTCTAGAAAAGAAACCACTAAAAACACATATATGCATATTCATATCATATATGTAAAAGTAGAATATAATTTATACTATAAACTAAGTCTTATATTTAGGATAAGAGATAATATTAAGTAAGATGAAAGCAAAACAAGCATCAGATTCTATTAACGATGCATGGTGAGAACAATTGGTGCTTCCACTCCTTCACTCTTCCACTTCACGTTCCGTTGCCAACCTTTCATGAAATACAATACAAAATATTTAAGGATTAAGAATAGCATATAATAATAATAATAATATTATTATTATTATTAAATAGATCATCAATGATGGCTATAGGTCTGGTTTCTTAAATTTAAGTAATCTTAAGGAGGGTTTGGCTTCCTATAATCCAAAAGGGTTATTAAAAGGAATCAACTTTAACAACCTTTTAATAATATAAACATAAGTAGGTACTAATGACTTAAATATGAGACCGTAAGCAATCAACAATAATCCCTCCAACCCTGGATGTAGAAGCTAATTAGAGATGTTGCCCCAAAAAAAAAAAAAAAAAAAATAGGGAAGATGATACTCTCCTTTTTCTGTTATTATCCTTTCATAATTCTATCTTTATAATATATATATTTGTATTGCAGTTGTGAACTAAATATATTAGATTTTATGAGGTTAAGTTTACTTATTTATATTTATAGTAATATTTTATAAAATATTGAATCTGAACCATTTATTTTTTTTTTCAATCTGACAATGAATATGAGACTATAAGAAAATAAAATAAAAAAGAGAGAAAACCAACGCACTAATTAGTGGGTTTATTTTGATTTTAAAGGTAAGATATCCCAATCAATTAATTTGTTTACCAAATTTGTGACTTTTTCCTGAAATATCAATTAATTTGTTTACCAAAATTGTGACTTTTTCGTGAAATATCACTATCGACTAAACATACAAAGTTGTCAAATTTACGAGATGTAAGCTCATATTATAAATTCGTAAAGGTTTTCTTTTATAGATAAATAACAAGTAAAATTATATAATTAAAATAAAAATGATAAAAATTTTAAAATATATTTTAAACTCAAATAATTAAAATTAGATCTATCAATATTCATAGTTCAATACACTTGAGAAAATCATATGGAATTTACTAATCATAAAAAAAAAAAAATTAGCATGAATTTAAGAGTGAGTTGACATGGTGAGTGAACTTATGATTTAAAAGTGAGTTAACACAATTTTAAATATATTTCAAATTCCAATAATTAAAATTAAATCCATTAACATTCATATAGTTTACCATATTTAATAAAGAAAATCATATGAAAATCATATATGAAGTTACTAATCATAATAATTAAAAAAAAATTCATTTAAGAGTGAGTTGACCTGATTTTATAAGTTAGAAATATAAAAATAATAAACTCAATGAGTGAATTAGTGAGTTTAACCAAGTTTGCACATCTAGCATGGATTTTGCGAATTGGAAACATAAAAACTTTTGCGTGCGTGCGTGTTCGTGCCTGCATGTGCGTGCGTGCGTGTGTGTGTGTGATCAAGGATCCGGCTCTATATCATTCTTTTAGTATCCTCGAGATCTTTGCATTCTAAAAAATAGAAAGTTAGTTAAAAAGTTGATCTAAGGGCCCAAAATTATTATTTTTTAAAAAACCGCATGCGAATGTAAAACTACTCGCATGCGGTAAATATAAATTTTTTTTAAAGTCCTTTTCTCGACGTTAATAATGGATCAACTTTTAAGGAATATTTCCAGATCAAAAGATACTGAGGGATGAGGAGGGGAGGATACTGAGGATATATACTTCCGTGTGATCAAAGACCTTTAATTATGAGGAAGGAGGAAGAAGTAAAATGTGCTTGCCCATTAAAAGGAAGCGAAGCCCATAAAGTTGATCTAGCAAACTTTTCATTGATGTCATTTTAAATTCTAAATAAGGGTTTTTTTTAAGAAAAAGAATAAAATTAATTAACTAATTAACTTCTCTCCTTAATCTCTTCAAATTATGATAATTATGTACCACGACATTGCATTACCTCCCAGACAATTACATACAGCACGCCCCCAGATCTTGCTGCCCCAACAAAAACTTTTCATTATCAATAATATCAATTAATATTCACACAAAATATTATTAAAAAAAGAGTAAAATGAAATTCATCATCACATAAAAACTGTGTCACTAGATGAAAGATTGAACTACTATATATATGAAGGGGCTTACGTGTAGTTCCTGCATCGACTATCTCTGCAATATCACCAAAAACGAAGCATGGACAACAAGTGCCAGCAAGCCTGCATATATATATATATATATATATAAACATAATATAAAGAAACAATATTAGTTCCATTCACACACTTATTGTTCAAAGAAATATATAAAAAATATGAAGATGGAAATTTACCGTGACATGGGTCGTCCCAGAAATCAAAGAAGCCAGTGCTCCATTGTCCTTTTGAAGCCATATATTTGTAAAGCTAATAGGCATTACCAAGATAATTTCAGAGAATGTGTGTAGTGTATTGCGTATACTGATCGATATACGTATAAATATAGAGAGAGACACACTCGCACCGAGTACTGAGAGGCATATATGTGTCAAACTTAGCATGCAATTTGGTTAACAATGAAACTATGGTTTCAGAAGCTTTTTTCTGCAAACTGAAACAAAACTCTTTTCACATATTTACCATAAAAGCTATTTTTAAAAAGCTAATCCTAACACACACTTAGTCAAATTTTCCGGTCATACCAGTATTATAAACATTATTAATCATTCATTCACTGCTCCCTGTCCTAAATACTCTATAAGAATTCAACATATCTTGTCCCTTAAATTTATAATCTTTTTAAAATTTCCACTCTAGTCTTTATTCTTAGTCACCTGTAACTCATTCTCGTATAAATATTTAATGTATAATTTTTTAAAATTTTCCCTTATTAAATCTCTCTCTCTCTCTCTAGTCACAAATTAATCTCACATCTCTCACCACCAAGGTTATTAAAACCAGACCGGCCGGTTCAAGCCAAAAACCGGCAAACCAGTCACATAACCAGTCCGATCCAACCAAATAACTAATTTAATTGGTTCAATATTTTTTGTTTTAGAAAATAATTTAATTTGATTTTAATTTAAAATTTTCTTCATAATGTCATATTAATAACCTTAGAATCCTCACATTCTCACCGATTCACCGATTTGACCCCAGGTTAGCTCAGGTTTGACTTCGATCTGATCTACTGACCCTTAACCCAGTACCCTGATCGGTTTAGTATCCGATCCGGTTTAATAACCTTACTCACTACTTTCTTATTTTTTCTAACAAAAATTAAATAGGGGTAAAATTGATAAAGATCATTAAAATCCCATAAGTGACTTATGGATCAAACTTTTCTCCAAGTTACTTATATAGTAAGAAATAAAGTGGTATCCGTATTGATTGCACATATGTTAAGTGGTTTCTATCAATACAAATGACAAAAATGGAGAGTATTTTAATAAAATCAATGTACATTTTATAAGAAATAACTGACTTTACCAATTTTATTAATCTGTGTAAATTAGTCATCTTCTTCCAATTTAGGGACGGGACGGAGTATTAATTAAATTGAAAAGGTCGAGTTATTAGGCATCTTTAGCCGTCTCAAAATGCAAATTGGTCCAATTAAAGGGTCCCTAAGCTTTTTCATTTGTTGAGTGTATGATATATTGGCAACCACCAAAACCTCTACATTACCTCAAATGTTGTTTTTGGTACGTTGTATTTGACAATTTGACCTTTTTTTGTTCCAAATGTTTTCTTAACAACAATTATTTACAACACTTCATATATACGTATGGGTTTATACAAGTTGGTCCCCCAAAGAAAAAGTATTTTATCTTGTGTTCAGAGAATGATTATTATTTTAAATAAAATATGATGGACGTCTAAATATATTTATAGTTTTTAAACAAGAGCATAGATGAAGAAGATTTGTTAAAAAAATAAATTATTTGTAACCTAAAGTAATGGAATTTATTTTGATCTGTTGAGAGAAATCACACAACTACTTAAATAAAGAAAAGTTTAAGTTTTGAGACTGATAATGACCAAAACTTTTACACTACTTGAAATGGTAATATGAACTCTGCTCCCATAAGTTGTGGTGAGTAGCATTAGTATTCTCATAGACCATTTTATATACACAATCCATTTATAATATAAAAATATAAAAAGTTTCATTGGATTGGAATTAATTTTATAACTGAAAAAAAATGGACGGACATATGCAAAACAGCTCATTTACTCTTAAGTTATAATTATTTGGTAAACTCTGAATGAATTTTTGTTAGCATTCATACTTTCCACAATGCATCTCTACAAGGCCATTTGAACAATTCTTTAAAACTAATTTCATCTTATTATTAATAGGAAAAAAATTAGAAAAATTATTAAGGCGGCCTCAAAATTACTTCAATGTCAATATATATGGATCCCATACAATTACACTTATATTAACGTGTCCGTGGAATGCGAAAATAATATAATTCATTTTTTTTAAAAAAAAAAAACGTACAATTTATAATATCTTGCCTTCAGGGAGGAGAGAGGGAGAGGATCAAACGTGATTCAAAAAAGAAAAAGGAAAAAAAAAAAAACCCAGAAAAAAAAATCTATGGAGCTTGGCATGGACCTGACCCTTGAGCAGAGCTGGTCAGCCGGATCTATTCATATCGAGATACAGAAAGAGTGACGAGTAACAAAAATGAAAAACTATGCAAAATAAAAAGACAATCAACATTAAACAAGAAAATAAGATCATCTCTGAGAGAAAAAGAAAGAAAACTAATCACATCAAGTGACGAGAACTACAATGCAACATTAAACACAACACGCCATTTTTCTCTTCAACTGGAAGAAGCACCAAATAGTACAACATGTGAAAAGATTATATCATCTCTATAGAACAAGTCTTCAACGGCCTCAATGCGTGTCAAAGATTCCTGCCTAACTAGACATCATTACATGATCAATTGCCTGAAGCGCTTTGTTCGAAAAGTGTCGAACATCCACATCTGGATCCTCACTAAGCTCAACCAGACATGGACGAATTGTATTTTCCACCACCTGAACGGCCATGATGATATATTCACAGATGAATGGAACCATAAGACTGATAAAAAATATGAACTGGGGAAAGGTTTGAGATACTTACAGATTGATCAACAATGGGGAAGATTGACTCCAACACCTTTGCGACATTGAACTTTATGTTGGGTACTCTACATGGAGCAATCAAGCAGCAATTAGAAACTTCACAAGCTTAGAAACCATATTGAACCTTGCACTTTAGTACAAGAAAGAATAATATTGAAATTACTTGTCTTTTGATGAGGCGATAACGACAGGCAATAATTTTGAACAAGTGATTTCAGCCCCCATTACAGGAGCAAGCAGAGAGATAGCTTGAAGAATGGTCATCCGATACAAGTAATGTGGATTGTTGATCATCTCCAAAACCTGGGAAAAAATGTCCATACTGAAATTTCAGAACCAAGTAATAAACAATTAACAAATGCCAAATCTAGATATTTCTAAACCAAGTATCTCAGCACTATAAAAGTGCCAGAGGACTGCATCATAAATTAATAACGTTAGAGAGGAGCAAGCACAAGGGGTTTTTTAGATGATGGAGAGAAGATGATGATTGAACCTGCGGAATAATATGCTGCATAGCCCACTCAGGACCAAATTCTTCAGCAAGCCGTTTCAAGTTGTTAGCAGCTGCTTCACGGATTGAATGAACCTGCATAAACACATTTAATTTTTAACAATAATGTCGTTCCCCTTGAGCGCTTCACATCTATTTCTTCTGGTGGATACACTATCAACATAAAACTTACTTGAAGCTCAATGTTTACTTTGCAATTTTAGTAAAGTAGAATGGGTGAGTAATGATACTGCAGTTCGTTTAATATTTATTGTTGAGGCTATTGATTTACTTTTTTTCTTTTTTCTTTTTTTGAACAATTTTTTCCTCACAGTCTGGTTCTAAAAAAAAATGCTAAACTTCCATGCACAGCATGGGGTTGAGGCTAGTTTATAAATCTATGCTAAGACATTGAGAGAATTACAGAGAATCCACTGAAGAATATAGATATATAAAGGGTGATCCATGCACAAGCACAAAAAGATTCAAGCTAGGACAGATGATTGACATACAGACCTTATCCTGTAACCATTGCATGCAAAGAGCACCTAATTTATCATCAAAAAATCCTACACCCAGTTGACTTGCCAACAAGGGTATATACTCTATTATCGCAAGGCGAACTCTCCAATGCCTATCTTCGGCTAGCTCAACAATGGCTGGTAACAAAGATTGAGATAACAAATCAATTCCAATAACCTGCAACAATGGATTGATCAGCAAGATTAATAAAAAAAAAAACTCTGATTTCTTTGTATGCATTTGCTTTTGCATTTATGTAGTAGAGCATTGGAGTGAATGTAAGGATGGGGAAGGGGGCAAAAAACATAAGCTCTGTGTTCTTGGACCTGATTCACTTGATCAAGCTTGCTGATGATGTTCAAGCGAACATCAGGAAATTCATCCTTTAGAAGGGAGAGAAAAATAGGAAGAAGCTGCTCAATTGTAGCATCCTGCAACACAAAAATGATAGAATTGGAGCTCATATTAAACTAGTTGATATCTATAATAATTTCAGTGTTTAATATGTGATACTTTTACCTTTCCCAACACTGGGGCCATTCCCATAATTACTGAAGCCAAAGCAGAACGGACATGCTGCGAAGAATCTGATGACAATTCCTGCAAAAGTTGTTGGAAAAAACCAAATACTGATTAATACTGAATTACAGTACTAAAATAAAAAAAAATAAAAAAAAATAAAAAAATCCACATATAACAAGCAACATTATACATCGGTATGACAACTTCTCAGAAGTATTCACACCTTGACGCAAGGGAGAATATGCTGAATAGCTAGTTCTGGATTTAAAATTTTGCAGAATTTTGTGACTTTTCCAGCAGCTGCAATACGCACTTCAGCTTCATTGTCTCGTAGCAAACGAACATATGCCGGGACCAACTCCGTTCTGGACAATCAATAATGATATATTAAACTCTTGGTAAGTATAACTAGATATACTGCTAGAATTCAGGTTTGGACCACAGGATATAGAAGATTACGTTAATATTTTGGCATTAAAATCATACCCCGACCAATGAACACATCAAGTAGACAGAATTAAGTATTAAGTACTAAAGTAATACAATGAAAAGATATGCAGCAAATATTATCTACAGCGACAAATGATACCTGGTGGTATCAGGGCCTACAGCCTCACATAGCTCATACAATTGGTTAGCAACCATGTAACGCACACGCCAAGACTTATCCTGTCCAGTATCAAATTAAATCAAAATAAAAAACAATAAAAATAAATTTATAAAGAAGATTTCTCAGATACACATTAAATTTTGCATAACTGTAATGCATATTAGTAAAGAAAAAGAACATTACTGAGAGCATAGCTTCACAATCTAGAAATCAATATAGCAAATATATGAATGAAGGGAGAAGGGGGGAATATATGTAGTATTATTATTAGTAATGTACCTGAGAGAAGTTGACAATAACAGGGAGTATATGTGCAACACAATCTTGAGGTTCCAACAGCTTTCCAAGAGCAGCACAGCCCTCCACAGCCAACAATCTAACAGAGTCTTGATCTGAACCGATATGCAAAGTATAAATTAAAAACAGCATGTATAACTGGAATACCAGGCAATGGGCTCCACAAAAAATAAAACAGCCTTGTGGGCGAGATAAATGACAGACTGTATATCTAGAAGGCACAAAATATATGCATCAATTACCATCCTGAGTCAGATCCTCAAAAATCTGCATGATGTCAGACTTCAGATGAGGATATTCAACAGTTGCTGCGAATTTGCCAAGGTTTGATGCAGCAGACCTTCTAACCATAGGCATGTCATCTTGACACAATTGGCTGTATATTGACCTCAACTCAGTCTTTGATGTCTCTGGTGCACTTGAGTATGCAATATGAAATAGTCCACATGCAGAGACTCGGGCAGTAAACCATTCACCTGCTGCCAATCTCTGGAACAAAAAGCATAGCACCGTATTGGGCATAATGTTCCACATACATAATGCAATAGGAACTAGCATTAACAGGATATGAACCACACGGCATAAATAAATGACATGAACTCAGAAAAAAAGTGACAAAATAGTCCCACAAAAAAAAATGTTACTATTGCTGCCAACTTGAATGTATGACATGAAATAACCTCCAGGATCCAGGCATCATTCCAGTTAACTTAGATACATGAACCAATCTCTACTGAGAATTTAACATAATTGAAAAGTAGTCAAATTCCGGGTAAGGAAGCAACATAAAAATTGAAACCACCAATAGGAACCAGAAGCAGAATTAGAACAATGGATAAAAATTGATCGCAGGCAAGGAGCAAGTTTCATGTCACAACTCACAACATTCAGGATGGAATCAACCACAAGGCAATAACATAATATCTATTTATTGAAGAAAAGTTCTATCTAACCTTCACCAGCGGGATAAATGAATCAACCAAATCACTCTCCCTCATTTGAGATCCAATTCTACAGAGAGACTCCACTGCTTTGTCTCTCACACAAGTTTCCTCAACAGTGCAAAGTGTCTCCAGAGGTGGGAGTAACACATTGGCGTATTCTACTCCCCCAACATAAGGAATGAATACTCCCAACTCTTCCGCCATTGCAAGAAGTACCTCATCATCATCATCATTGTTCTCACTTAGAAATGGAATTAATTCCTTACGGGTTCGCTCCTCTCCAAGAGCACGTGCAATTGTTGATAGTTTGCGAATTGAATTCAGGCGTAGCTGGATGTCATCATTTTTGAGCTCGTCAATGAGCACCGCTATTGGATATAGTGGTTCATCAACATTAGACATTTTGCTCCCAAGATTTCTGGAAGAATTAAGAAATTAGTCAAGTTGCAAGAAGTGAAGTATCTGAAATATTATCATAGCTTCAGATAATAATGATAAAAAAATAATACAGACTCCGGAAAGGTTTAGATTATTATGTATAAATCACAGTTTAAGTGCACATGAATTAGTAACCTTTTTCCTCTTTCATCATAAAAGGAATTTTTTTTTTTTTTTTTTTTTTTGGGGGGGGGGGCGCAGAAACATAAAGTTCCAAGTTCAAATGAATTGAAAATTAAAAAAAATTAATTAATTAATTATGACCCACCAACGAACAACCTATTGAACTAGCATGCCGGATCCATAACAATCTAAAAATTCCTCAAACAAAAGATCGGGAAATTACATGCAGCCACTTTGTCCGAACAAGAAAAAAGAAACCCTAGTGATCAAATCAAGAAACTGGAAGGCTGTTGTTGAAAACAAGGAGATTAAAAAAAAAAAAAAAAAAACCCATCAACTTAAGGTCCAGAACTTCCTCTAGATTCTTAAGAACGTGGAAAGTGTAAAAGAATCGATACTTCAAGCCAAAATGAAAGTGACCCCAGAAACCCGTCGAATAGAACTTGCTCTGAATTTCAGGAAACTAAGAAAACAAAATTCATTAAGATCGAAAATTGCAAGCTTCTAGCTCCTCTCACAGATTTCCAGTAGCTAGACAGAGGGTGTGATCCAATGTTGCTCCATCAAAAATTGAGGATCCTTCGCTTTAGGGCTAAATGAAAGAATGCAATTCCTAGAACAACCAAAAAACTGAAAAGCACCAGAGCCTCTTACCAACTTTAATTTCTATGACTTCCCGCCGGACGCGCCAATGATTCCAGAAGTCGGAAGAAGACCCCGAGGGCAGAGAAAGAGGGGCGACAACAAGAAATGGAGGAGATTTTTGTTCCAGTTTTTCATTTTCTTTTTTCATTTTCTTCTTAATATTTATTGGATCCAGACATTCAGTGTAATACCGTAAGGCCCATGTTTACAATTGGGCGTTTCTGAGCGTTTTGCAAGTGTTCGGCCTTTCACCTTTCTTTCTTTTTTTTTAAGATTTTCCAGACTTTTATCAAAAAAAAAAAAAAAAAAAAATTTCCAGACTAAAACGATGTCGTAGAGAACCATCGCTTGTGCTTTTTATCCTTGCGTTTTATTTCCCATTTTCTTTGGCCTGAAAGATCCTCGCGCGTGATCAAGGACCGCTTCGGGAATTCTTCCCGCCCATTTTCTTGCGCTCCAAACCATGCCTCCGAAGTCCGATAGCTCTGAGGGTAAGATCACCTCCGGCACCGGCGTTACTCTTTCTTGCTTGTTTGTTTTGTTTGCTTGAATCAAATTTTGTTGAACTAAGCCTGCTTCTTGCGGCAGATTCTCGGTTATCTGTTTTTGCCAATGCTTCTTTCCATTTTCGATTTGACGGTTTTCACTCGTGAATCTAACATTTCTGTCTTCCTGGTTTCCTTTTCCTGTGAATTTTGCAGCCATCGTGTTGAACTTCGTGAATGAGGTAAGCACTTGTATATGTTCAATAATCGTTCATGCGGACTTTGTAAGGAATCTGTCGTTAAATCAAGGGTTGCGAATGTAAATTTCTGCTGATTTTGCTTGAAAATTAGTATGATTTTGCTCCATTTTTGCTTATATTGATTGGAAGCTGTGAAAAATAGTCAGTTACTTGTTCGATGACGGCCCTCGGGCAATAGCTGACAGTAATTTGTTAAATATAATGGTTATTCTGTGAGAGTAATTGAAGAACATTTTGGGTCTACTTTCCTCAGCAAAATAGGCCATTAAACGCTCAGAATGTGGCCGATGCACTGCAAAAGTTCAACCTCAAGAAGTCAGCGGTACAGAAAGCACTGGATAGTCTTGCTGACGGTGGTCGAATTTCATTCAAGGAGTATGGTAAGCAGAAGATATACCTTTCCCGGCAAGATCAATTCAGTATTCCAAACAATGAAGAGCTTAATAAGATGAAGGAACAAAATGCCGACCTGCAAAAACAGCTAGGCGAACAGAAAAAGGCTATTAGCGAGGTTGAAGGAGGTGTGCTTCAGTAAAACTATTCAGTTTCCCTAGCCATTATCAAAGATTTTACACACGCCAGTTGTCATGGGTCTGGAACCTACAAGACAACAGCTTTGGTCGTGCAATTTATAGACATATTTTTTCTGCAGAAATCAAAACACTGCAATCAAATTTAACACTGGAACAAATCCGCGAAAGAGAAGCAAAACTGAGAAGTGAGGTAGCTAACACGTGTAATTATGAGCTCTTTACTTGAATGGAATGGGGCTTGATGGTATTGCAGTTAAAACTAAGTTACTCTGCATCTTTGTAATACAGGTTGAAGAAATGGAGAACAAACTGGCTAAGTTGCGTGGAGGTGTAACTCTCGTGAATCCAGAAGAACGCAAGGCAATTGAGGACACATTCTCGGAGAAACTGAGTCAGTGGAGAAAGCGTAAGAGAATGTTCAAGGAATTATGGGACACCCTGACTGAGAACTCACCTAAGGATCCCAAAGAATTCAAGGTTTTTTATCCTTTTCTCACAAACTAGATATAATATTTAATATTTTTCTTGTGTTACTGATAGTTGCTTGAACTTTTCAGGAAGAGCTTGGACTAGAATATGATGAAGATGTCGGTGTGAATTTGCAGTCATATAGCGAACTGGTGCAACGTGGTAAGAAGCGGCCAAGGGGGCAGTAATATATATACATACCAGAATTCTATCCTTCCCATTTTGACAAATTAGGGGCACTAATTTCTTGGTGTCTTGCCTCATAGAACATGATTACATATTATTCGTAGCCTGTATTAAGTTTAATCCATATCAAGTTTTAGGTTTATTGGCTATCAATTTCAAGCATAGCTCACTAGAGCATTGTCTCATAAAATAGTGAAAAATGATTGTTTATGCTTCTCTTCAGATCCCTACATTAGTCTCATGTATAGAATACTATCCGTAGATTGTAGTTGATAAAGCATCATGGCAAATAATTTTCAAACTCTAAACCTACTGATAAATGATAATAGAGTTCTAGGAAATAATTTAACTCTGAGCACTATCATATATCACTATACTTGACAGGAATTCCATGTGTCCCTTAATTTCCTGAAAATCTTTAGCTATGCAAATTTTCAAAATTTGATTGTTGATTCCAGGATGAGGAAAAAGACTATTAAAGGTTGATGGAATCTAAAAGTGCATTAGCTTCACATTACCATTACCCTTAGCAAACGAATTTTCATTCCCAGGAATTTCTTGCATGGTATGGAAATTATTAACTGAAATCTGTTTGTCCTTGCCTGGAGAAATAACTCTTCACACAACAAAAAAATGAATGATACTATGTAGTTATCCCTCCAACTATGTAAACAATTTCTGAAACTCACGATATCCAAATCAATTTTGCATTGTTGGGGGAATGAATGATTAAAAAAATTAACAGACCAAACAATTAACACATCTAAGCTACTAGCAAAACTTGAGAAGATTACTAAGTAGAGAAGATCTGTGAAAGTAACCAGACTGAGTTAATTATGTGAGTATGTTAGGATACCACGGCCTCTCCTGGTATCCTCCCACATGCAAATTAACACACCACATGCACTAGTCCTTACTCAAAAGCCCCACATTCGTTTAGTCCTCACTGAAAACGGCTTCTTAAACTTCTCAAAGTTCATAGACAGTGGGCTCTGCTTCTTAGATCCTGCGTCTGCCTTAGAAACTGGATCCTTAGTGTCAAAACCAGCCACTTCACCATCATGACTCTTGGGAGCTATCTGCTTGCCCTCATGTTCATGACCTGCTTCACTCTCACTCTCATCAAAAACGGGTTCCTCCTTTAGAGGAGGAGCATCTACTTCTGCAACCACTGACACTGCAGCCTCTTTCACATCTTCACTGTCACTCTTGTTAAACTCCCCTACCGGATTCTCTTTGACGAATTTCTTGTCTACCACTTCAGGCATAATCTCCCCAGAGTTACTATGATGGTCATCATGAGTGTTGTGATCATCAAGGGGAGGGAGAATTTCTTCCACTTGAGCCATAATTTCCCGAGAGTTACCACCACCATCTTTAGCGGTGTTGTGATCATTAGGAGGAGGATCATGTGATTCAGATCGCGAGAGTTCAACAGCTGCTCTAGCAGCAGCAGCTGCATATGCCGCCGACTCAAAAGCTGCTTGCGCTGCATCTGCGACATCCTTATACTTTTCTTAACCTCAAGGGAATCAGAAAACTGATCATCTTTTCCTCTATTGCTTAAAATCTGGATATTCCCTTTTTCCTGTCTATCTGGCCCATGCTGGTTTTCATTCTTCACATTCAATGGTCCCTGCATTGGTCTCATCAAGCACCTTAAGTTATTTGAACAAGAACAATCCACTTGTCTTGATAACTTATAAGCGGAAAATTATATACCTCAACTATGTCAGAAGAGACCTGGTCAAGCTGCAGAACAATATTATTCTCTGATGCGATTTCTTCCAGTGCCTTCATTCTGCTTTCCAGGCTCGGCATCCTTGTCGACAGCTTCTGTATTATCTACAGGCATCTCCAACAAAAAAAGGACGAGTACTTGTAAGTGCATAAAGAAATTTCTTAAACGTGATCACAAAACAATTCTTTGCTTTTTAGATTATGATGAAAATTAGAAGTAATTGTTAATGAAACAAAGTCTGATTTAGCCCCAGGAATAATTACCTGAGGAGGGACTCCACAGTTATTGCGCAACTCAATGGCACGAGCAGCGAACTCTTTACCAAAGCGAGTGGTCAAGACTGTTCGAATCTCTTGAAGCTCTGGAAATTCTCCACACCTTGAAGAGGCGTAGAGCAAACCAGACGCTGCCTCCTTCAGTTCCTCTGGGCATTCTCTGTATGTCAACACCAAAAATGAACTCAGAATCGAATACTAATTTCTCAGTGAACTCAACAAATGAACTCAGAATCGGATCACCGAACCTTTCTTCCTCAATGAGATGAACCCTTTCGACCAAGAGGTTCAGGTACCTTTCCATCTTATCATACACATCCAACAAGTTCTGCTCCTTCACCACTTGCTCAGCCTGTCAAAAACACAACCCATTTGTTTAGAACATATTGTTTTGTTCAAGAGAAGAGAAGAAGACAGAGATTTAAGGATCTTACGCGAAACAAAGCACGTTCATGGTAACCCAGTTGCAGAAGCTGGAGAACATCAGAACGGGCTTGTTTGAAGCGAGCTTGACGCTGGATCCTGAGGACGGCTAGGCGAGAAATGGCGAGATTAACGAGTGGCTTGAATTTTGAGGCATTGAAGGCTCTTCTTCCAAACAGAGCATCACGCTTCTTTCCCATATAAGCACCACCCTGCTCTGCTTTTGGATGCCCCTGCCTGCTCTGCTTCTCTCTCTCTCTCTATGTTTGTCGAGAAGGAGGACGATATATATGTATTTGAGAAGTTTCCACAACGTATGAAAACCACAGTAAGTTGCAATTAAATAGGGATTTCTTAGCATAGAAGAATATGAAGAGTTATTGAAACGCGTTTAGCTGGAGGAGTCTTTGAGGCGCTCGACTGTTCACACTTTTTTCCAAGAAAGTGCATGGAAATCTTAGTACTCGTTATGTCCCGCTATCTATCTTCCCAGATAACACAATCATTTATTTTCTATAAATTTTAAAAACGCGCTTGGATTTAGTTTTGCAATAACCTAAGCTAATTACTCTGTATCTCGCTCTCTTCATTCATACATGAACTAATTAGGATGTTGATGTTAGTAGTAAATGTAAAATGTATTTCATATATTTATCCCATTTTTCTCAAATTAAGCCTATTCGTATTCCTTCAACAATAATTAAGTAAAAAAAAGAGATGAAATTAAGGCTTAAAAAAAAGGCTAAAGTATACTTTTGGTCCTAAAATTTTAACAAATGTTGCTAACGGAAAATGATGATATAAATAACTCAAATGATTTACTTAATAAGATTTAATTATACAAATTTTATATATTTTTTAATTTACCCATAAGCTTAATAGTATTTAATTACAAAATCATAACTTAAATATACACCGTTATCACTTGAGTTAATATTTTTGGTTAGCAAAATTAACGGTGTTAGAATTATAGGACTAAAAGTATACTTTATAAAGTTAAGGGGCCAAAAGTATACGTCATATAAACTTAATAGACTAAAAAAGTATACTTTAGCCCCAAAAAAAAAAAAAAAAAAAAAAAAAAACTAACATTAACTAATTTAAGTAACATCTTTTAATATACTCTTTCCTGGTTTTTATTATAAGCGCACCAACTAACTTTTCTCACAAACCAAGAAAAGGAGTTGGGTTTTTCTCATAGTCATTTTCTCATTATCTCTAAATCATATCCGTCCAATCAATCATAATATTACTTTAACATTTCTTTCATCTTCCCAATCAATGACCCAAATGGGCTGATGAGGGAAAATGAGAAAAAAAAAACGAAGAGAGAATCCTCTTTCCTAATAAAAGTAGTTAAAGTCAATAAAGCTGTTCTAGAATTTAAATAATTTTTAATATTACCCCTACTAATTGCCCAAAACTCTAATATCATACTCCCTCCGGTCCTAATTATAGGACATATTTAACTAATTTTGGAGAGATTAAGGAGAGGAGTTAAATTAGTTAATTTTACTCATTTTCCTAAAATGCCCTTATATAAATTTAAAATGACAAAAGTAAAAGTGAATGAACAACTTTTATCACAAACCTCTTCGACCTAGAATTTTCTTTTCTACACACCTTTTAATTGAAATAATGGTCTTGCTATATATACACATATGTGTGCGTACACACACACATACATATATCTACACATATATATGTATGTGTGTGTTTATATATGTATACATACACATATATATTGACAACACACACAAATATACATACACACTCACTCACAGATATGTGTGTGTGTACACATATATATTGACAACACACACAAATATACATACACACTCACTTGCAAATATATATATGTGTGTGTGTGTATTTGTGTGTAGACACACATATTTAAAAAAAAAAAAAAAAAAAAAAAAAAAAAAAAAAAAAACACGCACACACACACACACATATATATATCTGTGTATGTATATGTAAGTATATATATGTGTGTTTATATATATATAGATATATATTCGCAAATTAATGACAATTGATTGATAAATAGATTAAAATTTAACAACTTAAAAGTTTCAATGATTGGAAGACTCTACACACCTATAATCACCATTCACCAAAAACCAAACATACTTGAGAGAATAAAATAGGGGTATTTTCGGAAAAAAAAATTATCAAAAATTAGAATGTTGTCCTATAATTAGGACCAAAACCAACTCTCAATGTTGTCTTATAATTAGGACCTAGAGGGAGTATTAATTATTACTCTCACCCACTACACTTATTAATTATGGGTAGACATGGAAAAAATAATAATGCTTATTGGGAATAGCAAGTGCCTTATAAAAATGATCAAATAAACTTGCTAGTTTGTGCCTTATAATAAGAATCAGAGAGAGTACTTAAATTAGTTAATTATGTTTTACATAAAGGATAAGAGGAGTACCTCCAACCAAGGTTGTCAAACTCACAGGTTTAAACAAACTCGTGACAGTGGTGTAAATTCATAAGAGTTTATTTTCATTATTAAATAGGTATTATTAGTCTTGATCATTATTAAATAGGTATTATTAGTTTATAATTAAATAATTAAAAATATAAAAATGAAAACAGTTTGATTTAAATATATTTTAAATCAAAATAATTGAAATTAAATCCATTAACATTCATCATTTATCATATTTAACAAAGAAATTTCTATAAAATTTATATATAAAGGCGCTAAGTATGATCAAATCACAAAAATTAATACGAGTTCAAGAGTAAGTTAACATGATTTTGCAAGCTAAAAACGTAAAAAACGTAAACTCGGTGCATAAACTTATAGATTTAACTAAGTTTACAACTGTTACGAATTTACCAGTGACTCGACTTGTTTTTGTAAACTAAAAACGTAAAAATGTAAACTCGGAGAATCAACTCGTGAGTTTGACAACAATACCTCTAACTCTCTAAGGCGGCCTAATTTAAGTAACATCATTTTCCATTGCCACATCTTCAACTAACCAAACGATCCCTTGGATGGAAAAAAGAAAGAAAGATAAAATATCATATTCAAGAGCAAAGATCCCCAAGATGATCCTCATTTATTATTTTAAATGAGAGTCATATGCATATAATATATGTATATACTTACCTAGCTTTTGCAGGACATATATAAAATATTACCGACCTTTGTGATTTATTCTTTTATTTAGTAAGACAAAGACTAAAATTATCTATGTTGTATAATGTCTTTTGGCCACGTCACGTTGTATTATGTTTGAATACTTGAAAATAAAATATAAGAAGGTGTCCAAATGTACAATCATACGGTAATCTGATTCTTTCAATTTTCTACTTTTCTTTCTCACCAAAAGTAGTGTCAACATTGTATACTACTCCCTCGAACTAATTCCCATAAGCTAAAAAAATTGAGTTGATTATTTGTTATTATTATGAAAAAAATATGTATTAATTTTTTTAAAAAATGCCTCTATTTTAATGAGAGTCTTACATGTGAAATACAAAAAAAGTAAGAAAAACTGAAAAATTAATTAAGTAGTGGAAAGAAACATTAAATAAGATTGAAGGAAAATAGGAAATATAATTATTGGTTTCAAATTATTTATATTTATGGTAGAAGATTCGGATCATGTGCTGGAATTTAATGAAAAGTACATTCCAAATCGAAATTAAATTTCAATCTGCCCATTAATGATAAATAATACAGATAACCATGACTGAGCTACACCTTGATTACTATTTCCACAGATAAGTTCTCAAACTCACGAGTTTAAACAAATTAAATACTTGATGACATAAACTTATCATGAACTCGAATCGTAAACTCGTAAGAGTTTACTTTTATTATTAATTAAATAGGTATTATTAGTATATAATTAAATAATTTAAATATAAAAATGACAACAATTTGAATTGAATATATTTTAAATCTAAATAATTGAAATTAAATCTATCAACATTCATCATTTATCATATTTAATAAAGAAATTTCTATATAAAACCACCGAAGCATGATCAAATCAAAAAAGTTAATACGAATTTAAAATTAAGTTAACACGATTTTGTAAACTAAAAACGTAAAAATGGTAAATTCGATGCATAAACTCGTGAGTTTAACTGAGTTTACAACTAGCACGAGTTTACTATTGACTCGACTTCGTTTATGTAATTTAGAAGCGTAAAAAACGATAAACTTGGAGAGTCAACTCGTGAGTTTGACAACAATACCCACAAATATACTTATTTTTAACTCAATTACTTTTTTTATGCTGTTAACCGGTGTTGAGCTCTTTTTTTTGTGGATGCTACTATCAAGTATCAGAGCAACTAGATACTCTAGTCTCGAAGCTTATGACGCTTCTTCTAGCACATATGTCTCCTTTGGAACTCCAACTTGATATTTGGTAAGTTTTACTCAATTAGATTTGGATAACAAATGTGGTTATAAAAAATAAAAGTTAAAGTATACTTTTAGTCCTTTAAGTTTTATATAAAACATACTTTTAGTTCTTAACTTTATAAAGTATACTTTTGGTCCTAAAATTCTAATACCATTAATGTTGCTAATAGAAAACGCTGACGCAACGAACTCAAGTGATGACTAAAGGCATTTAATTACACAAATTTTATATATTCTTCAATTTACCCATATTTTAAATTTAAGTTTAATAGCATTTAATTACACAATCATTACCTAAGTTTGATCACTTGTTATCACTTAAGTTTATATTTTCCGTTAGTAAAATTAACAATGTTAGAATTATATGATTAAAAGTATATTTTATAAAATTAAGGGACCAAAAGTATATTTTATGTAAATTTAAAAGACTAAAAGTATACTTTAACCAAAAATAAATAAATAAATCACCTGTTTTTCTTTTTTCTTTTAAATGATAATGAAAAGCATTGAGGAAGAAGCTTCTTCTTAATGAAGCCACGGTACGGGAAGGTCAACAGGGCTCCCCTACACGGCACCTTCTCAACCTCGACGACTCATGATAGATTTAACGTAACATCACAACAATTTGAAAATTAATATAATTAAAAATGGAGTTAATATAATAAAGAGGAAATTGAATCTGTTTTATTAAAATAATAATTAAGCGTGTCAATATTTAAATTTAAGCATGTCGTCGGTCTTCCTATTCATTAACGCGATCAGGTGTTTGTCCGGTGATACTAAAAAATCAGGGAAGATGATAACCAGTCCAAAAATGGCGAGTGAACTGGTCAAACCAATAATATTTTAATTGTCGGGTTAATAACCACTTAAAAATGTTGGATATCTGAAAATTTTTTAGAAACAATTTTATCTTAAAAATAGATAAAAGATAATAATTTTTCCCGTTGCTATTAAAAATGTTAAAGGTCTTTATTAATTTTTTAATGATTACAGTGAATCTACTCATTTTTAAACACTTTGAATTAAATTGCTGCTCAATATGTTTATAGATACCCAATGCCAACGAGTAATTACTTTTCAGGCAATAGTGCACCTTAATTTTTATTTTTATTTTTTATTTTTCAAAATAATTCATAAAAACTATGATTTATGAATATTTATACTTAATAATGTCAACTGCATACGATATAAACTTGCTAAAACAAGAGCGAGAATGTCTTTGAGAAAAGGATCCACAAAAAATTAGAATGATTGGTCTCAAGGAAAAGATATTTATTAAGAAGGATTATAAAAGATGTGAATACTTATAAGCTAAAGACCAAACATCATAATATAAATTTAAAATTACTAAATTGTTTCTAATCAAACCTCTTACATTATATTATCTCTTGTATTCATAATTAAAAAAATAACTAAAATTAAAAGAAAAATTGCTCATCATTCACATGTAATATGATCATATCTTTTATTTTTAATTTTCACCAAATTTCATATTCATGTAAAATTAATATACTATATTATTTAATTAATTACCATTGAAACTCTTTTTTTTTTTCCTACAAGTTCTATATTTGTACGATGAATATAAATCATTTAATTAACAAATATCATTAAGTTGTTGGATTTATATTCTTAAGTGTTAAATAAACTCATTTCATGTTTTGTCATGATATAATAGATTATTTTGATTTTTTTAATTTTATTAACATTAATTGATTTTTTAATGCACATAAATTTCTTCTAAACTAAGAATGAATCCTATAATCATTTTTGGTTTAGCATATATAATAAATTATAAAAGACCTGAGTTTTATTAAAATTATGTAATCATATTTTTAGTTATTTTTTTTATTTTAATAAATTATAATTTTGACAAAATTGAAGAATGCATAATTTGTTTCTATAGATATCTATGCAAGTTGTGGAAAATAAAAATTGAAAAAAGATTTAGAATTTTTTATTAGTTTGTAATAGGAAAAATAGAATTTTATATTAGTTTTAAAAATAAGAATGTGGGAGAGAATAAAGGAAGGAAAATAGAAGATTTCCTGTGGGTATTTTAGTATTTCTAACTTTATATTTTCCCCAAGGATTTAAATTAATTACGGTTAAACCATACTTTATCGCTCCAGGGGCAAGAAGTTTACTCCATATACTGAAATAAGAAAAAGAAAAAGGAGAGAATGAATTTGCAAGGTAGAGTTCAAGTAAAATATCACCTAAATTTTTTTTTTTTAAAAAAATGGATTAAAGATTGGAAAGGCAGCAGGTAACACAAACAAGCAAGCAAGCAATTTATTTTACAAAAAGAGACAAAACTGAAAATAGCTTCTTCCAAATCCTTTTACAAAAGCTTGAATTTCTCCCATCGTTCTCTATTTTTTTTATTAAATAAAAACTTATGTCCATTAACTCAAAAAAGTGGTGCAACAAAGACAGAGACAAGTTCTAAGTTTCTTCGTCAACTTCCAACTCTTGATTAAGAAGTAGAGGGTGACCAATAATACAAAAGCTCATCGCAAGACTTTAGGAAAACTTAGCTAAACCATCAGTTATAGTGACATTTCTTTGTGCACGACACTAATCCATTTTATAAGTCTAATTACAGAGTAATTAATCACAATGTTGTAAGTTTGCCCCTATTAAATGTAAGAAAATATGAATTAATTCATATTAGAAAGAGAGAAATAAAAGAGAGAGTTTATGACATATTTAATGAGTGAACTAACTTTTCTTGATACGTGAAAATTATGTAAATTGGGCTTATAAGAAGAAACAGAATCCTCCACCATCATCGACCCTGGGCTCACCACCAGTGGCAGAGCGACACTTGCGCCGGTGTCTGCAGGTGAGGACACAAATTTTGGGGTTTTTTTTTTTTATAAAAAAAATAAATGAATCCTGCAATACCTCTCCAACACTGACGACAGACGATCTTCTCATTGAGAACGCCTTCTTCATCATGCCCTAAAGCCTCGTCACCGACGACGATGAAAACAACGACGCACTCCGACCTAGAACCACGCCAAATTTCTCTCCATCTCAATGCTCACCGACAACTTCACCGTCCTCATCATCATCATCTTCTTCTTCTGTTCTCTCAGGTGATGATTTCTGTGCCCTTTCCTTCTCGATCTAGTATGGCTCCTCTGTTCTGGTGATTTTACCGATGCTTTTTAGGGTCTCAGAGAAGGAGAAAAAATCAAGAAAATCGGGAAATGTTTGCTTAGCTTTATAAAGGTTCCTTCTTTTTATTTTGAATTGTGCATTATAAGCCAATATGGTAATCACAAAGACTGCAAGATGGAAGGAATTTTGGATTTCAAGCATCGTGGGCCTTACGATAAACATTTAGAATTTTATGCAGAAATTGATACGACATTGTGTTCGCGACCAGTTTCTTAATTTTTTTCTCTGGCTCTGTTGAATCCTCATTTATTCTGTCTTTCCTGAAATACTGATAGAGTCTATGCTTTGGAAGATTTCACTTCTGCATATCTTAGAATCCGGGGGTCTTGTATACTGCCTTCTCACAAATTCAAGTTATTTTTTTTGGTGTTTACACACTTCACTTCTACTTTTTATGCCTTTCCTCTTGAATTTTTTAGAGTATGCACTGTGGGAGATCTTATGATTCTGAATGTGTTTTCTTCTTGTTAGTGTGTGAAGTGATATCCTTTGCCAGAATGTTAGTCTCATTTTATATTTTTTTAGTGAAAGAACAAAATTATGTTAGCCAATGTACATATCACAAAGTATCATATGAAATAGCATAAGTACATAATCCTAACAACTTAAACAAGAAAAAAGGCTGAACTAACCAAGATGTAACGAAAGCAAAAGATTGTCTACTATTTTGTGGGAGTCTTGTTCAAGGGGGCTAGTTCAGTGAACTGCTTTTTCACACAAATAGCTCTCATTTATATACTTGTTTATGATTTTTATTTTGCTCCTTCCTATTTTCTTTTGCAGCAAGTAAAGCATAACAAATCCACATGACTGTACATGAATTTTGTTGGCTTTGCAAGCACCAAATTTGACTGGAACTTTCATTTTCTTGCAGTTAACTATATGTTAAGAATCAGGACATGCTTATTCAACGTATTGTAGGTGCATGTCCTCCCTTAAAGAGGATGTTTTGCACTTACGGCAGTGATGAGTTGCTTTTGTCGCTAAAGCAATCAATTATATTAGGTCCTAATTAATTATACAGTTTAGGGCTAACCTAAGTCATTCTTCCAAGGAGCAATCTGTGGGTTTTTCTTCAGGTTGAATTTAGGCGATAAAAAAAATGCAATGAAATGAAATGAAACTAAACTAACTAAATACAAGATGAAAATGACTCTAAAACCTATATGCGAATGGAACTAATCTAGATACAAATGCAATTCTAGGGGTTCTTATGAAAAGAGAACTAAAATCCTAAGAAAAGAAATTACTAACAAATAGGAAAATCAATTAAGAAAAGATAAGATGGTTTACTTCAGGTACAGAGAAGGGAACAACTCAGGATTTACATAGAGTTAACTTTCTTATCTCAAATTAATTAATTAGACAAAAGAGAGATTAATGAAATATAGGAATTAATGAATTTAATTGCCTAATTGAAACATGGGAAATCCTCAAGTTTAATAACACTTATTCCACCAGAAAACTCACAGTGAAATAAGCGGTGGTTAATTAAACTCATTAAAAACTAATCACATTTAATTTCAAAATAATTTTGAAATCTTGTTTACAATTATGCAATTGAACAATTAGACAATTTATCACCCCAATGAAACAATTAAGATGATAAACTAAATTGTCACTTAAATTAATAACAAAAACTCAATTAATAATTCAATTGACAATCCAAAGGTTGCAAACAAAACTCTAACAATGGTTTCAAGCATAAAAACTTTAAATTATCAATCTAATCCAAAAGAAATATGTTTACAATCTAAAACTAGATTGTTCTCAATTAACATAACTTCAAATCCTTTAAAACTAAATTATCTCAAGTCTTGAATTAAAAAGATAAAAGAATGACACACCCTTGTGATCTTCAAATGTAAGTTCCTAGGCCTTAGCTTCCTCCATGCTCCTTCTAAGTTGCCTCCCAAAGAACTTAACCTTCCATGGAATTTACTTCTTCCTAAGTGTGTTTTTCCCCCGTGCGTGTGCAGTCTTTCTCCATATGCGGCTAGGTTAATAAATAGAAAGGAGGATAGGGTTTTTGGGTACCAACTTGAGCCCATTAAAATTTAGGAACCCCAATACAATTCTACCATTAGATCTTCTTTTAGCGTCCAAGGTTAATTCTGCATGGTATGATCTTCTAATATGTTTTTCCTTGTCCTACAAGAATTAAATAAAATCGTGATCTATTATATATTTAGAAATATTATTCAATCGCAAGATATCAATTAAAATATTGATAATTTAAGCCTAATAATCTCATAATTAATTCTGATTTATATTATTTCCTAAAATTGGCTAACAATCCAAATATGATTTAATAAATCTAAATTAGCCTAAAATAGTCCTCAAAATAAATGAATAAGGAAAGATAAAATATATTAAAATTGAGATTTATTAAGCAGCCATGAACTTGCAAGCGCTATTCAAGAACTCAACAAGGTAAAAATCCATCTCTACATTCTGTATTGAGATTTTGACAATGTCTTTATGGTTTTAAGCACAACTAAGAGCACAATAAAACATATAGATTCATATGAATGTTTTGGGGGCACTATGGTAATAAAACATATACATTCATTTGATAAGATTGATGATGAAGGTATAATGCAATATTTTCAATCGAATAATATTTTTGTAATCATTTTATTGTAATAGCTTAGTTGACTCTTGAATATTATTTTCCTATGTTAAGTTGAAGTTTTCTTTTCTTTTCTTGTTTATATTCTTTTTTTAATGCATTTAAAACTTTCCTTTAAAAAAATTCGAGGGCGCTCCCCCAAATCCCCCACTAATTGTTCAGACAAAAATAAAAAATCCTAGCTCCGTCACTGCTCACCACTGTCACCATATTTATCCAAGGGCAAAATGGTCCACATATTTGAGTTCTATGGAACTGGACCATTTTCATAGGTAGGGAGTAGGAGCTGAGTTCCAGGGTCTTTGATACTGGACCATTTTCATAGGTAGGGAGGGAGTAGGAACTGAGTTCCAGGGGCTTTGATGTAATTGTGGGTTCCATGGAGCTGAGTTCAATGACACCAAACACCCAAAATATTGGGGGATCTGGCTTTCCTCCGATGTCATTAGCGTCCGTTGCTCTCCTATACTGCAAAACTGACAAAAGTATAGTTGCCTCCTAATTAAAAAATAATATATATTTCAGGATACTGAGAGATACTAAAAAAAATACTTCAAAACACTAACCGGTATAGAAAAAATAATTCATTATCTTGAAAACTAATTCTGAAGTATATTTTTAGCACCATTCAGTAACCTGAAATATTTTTTCACGATTCTAATATAAATTTTCAAGATTATGAAGTAGTTTTTCAATACTAATCGGTATTCTGAAGTATCATTTAAGTACTCGTCAGTGCGTTGAAATATTTTTTCAACATCCTGAAACAATTTTTCAAAATCATAAAGTATTTTTTCAGTACTAGTCAGTATCTTAAAGTATCTTTTTCAGTACCAGTCCGTACCCTAAAATATTTTTTCAAGATCCTAAAATAATTTTTTTAAGATTATAAAGTATTTTTTCAGTATCGGTCAGTATTCTTAAGTGTCTTTTTAGTATCTATCAATATCGTGAAATATTTTTGTTTTTAAGAAAAAGAAGACAGCTGCAATGTTTTGCGCTAAAACGGCACAATTTTGCAATATAGGAGGGCAGCGGATCGCTAATGGCATCGGAGGAGAAAAGCCGGATCCAATATTGTCCATTTCCACTTCCACTTCTCAGAGCCCAATTTCAATATAAAAAGTACAGTTTTTTCATCAAATAATGATCCAAACATGCTTTGAAAAGGCTATTGTCAGCATTGAGGTAGTTATTTGTGTCTGTTGATCCAAAATGTTCATCACATCTGGAGACTCATCTGGTCTTATTTATGAGATACAACATTAATTAGTTTCATACTTTGACGTAAAGCTAAGTCTTCTTTTAAAATCAAATTCTGGATTCAGCAAAATGGACAAACGAAGATCAATATATTGGCATTTCAAAGAGGTTCAGATCATTGAAGCCGTCTTATTTTTGCTTTAAGCAATCTGATATTTCTTACAACTCATAAATCTTGCCACATATTATATTCTAATTGCCTTCACTCATAGAAATCTTAATCTAGTAGTAATCCAGATAATTATTACTTTCCCAGGAAGGTCCTTCAAGTCCAGTTATATAATCATCATTGGGAAGAAGTTCATCTTCTTCCTCAGTCACACACACACAATAATGACAGTCGTCTTCCCAGACTTGTACAATCTCTATGGTCGGTGAGTAAGTTGATTTGCAGAAAACCGGAGGCATGGTAAGGTGACAAGAAGAAGGAGGAGCTTGACCTGGATACACCACCATGGGATATGATGGTGGAGGGTTATTATTCCGTGCAGGTGGTCCATCAGTATCTGTTTGGTCTGTCTGACTCGTGTCGCTGCCGAGTTCCTTAACTTCCAGGATCTCTACTCTGCGATTCATCTTCTTCTTTATGTGTATTGCAACATCTGATGGAACAAACCTACCCAACACATGTAGCCTCCTCTGTTGCTTCTCTATCATGTGTGTCTCTATCCCTTCAATTATCAGACCACGACGATCGTGTTAGACTCGAGTATTCTACTCATCCTATTCTGGTCTTTAGTTATATTAACAAAAATAAATAACATTAGTTAATTATGAGAAATGTGACCTGATTACCTTGAAATATGCATAGCAGCATATGATATAATAATAGGTAAATTATTACTTATGATAGATAAAATGGATTTATGACCAAGACCAGCATGTTAATTAGGATGAGTAGACATGTCTGATTAGGACATACTCTTATATTTTTTACAAGAAGTCTTTTTGTAAGGTCAGAACGGGACAAAACGTGAGGCTTATTTGGATTTGCGTTTGAAAAGCATATTCAGTAACCAAATTCAAAACTCCTCACATGTTTACATCATTGCACACTATAAATTATATTTAAACCCTTGCAATGTGTTAAATAAAAATAAACAAGAAGTGGTTTTGTTGGAGACATTGAAAAAGGGGAGAAAGGTTAGGGAAGCATAACCTTTGATGTTGAGGACGATTCTCCTCAACTTTCTGCAACAAGCATTGCAATCAATGTTGAGCCTCAAGATCATGTACTGAAATTTTCAACAAATTAAAGAAACTTCACTTTGGTTTAGGAGAGAATAGTGTTGAGTTTAGAGGATAGAAGTAACAAAGAAGAACATCAAGAACTTGCCTTTTGAGCTGGTGGGTAGTGGTTGGGGCTTGACACAACCACACGACGTTGGTTTCTTTTTCTTCTTGACAAACCAAAAGCCATTTTGTTTTGATTTGAGAATTAATGGCGAAACTCTTATTTCTAGCTTTGCATTTTGGGAATCTGATTCTGAGAGGAATTATAAGACTCTTTATATGCTGGACTTTATCTAAAAGCTTCATTCATTCACAACGTCCACGAAAACGACAAGCATATCTTCGTAACCATGCCTTTCCCACTTTTGCATCTTCTCTTTCTTCTTCTCAAGGTTTATTTCTAAACAGTGTCATTGAATGAACTAATCTTTTCGCCAACTTAAAAATAATAGAAAAGAAAAGAACTAATCTCACTGCCAAATGTCTTTTCCCCTCAAGAATTCAAGTTTTATTCTTTTATGTTTTTTTTTTTTTGAATTTTTAAATACGCCTTTTGTCTTTTACCACTTTTATATTAAATATCACTCACACCTAAGATATTTCGAACTACTTCATCAGAATTTTTTTAAAAAATAATTGTAATTTGTTTGTATCAATAAAACAATAAAAAATTATTACTTTTTTCCAATCTTACCCTCTGATCAAAATCAATATATCTTAATTTTAATTTCTTTCTTACATAATCTCTATCTACAATTAAAAAGAGGATTTATAGAAAAGAAGAATTCAATGATATGGAAAAATAGTTTTTATGATTTATAATGTAAGTATGTAGAGAAGTTTTCTCTCACTTTGAAAAAAATGACTTCTGAAATCATGATTTCAGAGTTACATAAGCACTCACATAAATTTTATGTAAAGTGACTTATATTTATAACCATAAAAACCTTTTAAAAGATGTATTAGGTTAAATGACGTGTTATGATCAAAATATTTGACATTTTGGTAAATTAATATGCACAGTTTTTTTTTTTTTTTTTTTTGGAGACTAAAAAAGAAACTAATAATGTATGGAAAAATAAATAAATTAGTCTTTATAGGTTGCTCAATTTTTTATATTAATTCCTTGAATTTGGAACTCAAATAAATGTTCCTTTCAAGTTATATCTGTTATCATTGATGCTCCTCATAGTTTTAGAAACTAAAAACTTCTCCCTGTCTATGTTTATGTAGAACTAGCAAAATTAATGGCAAGGAAAAGGAAGACCTTGTTTTACAGCTTAAACAAGTTGAAAATGGAGGAGTCTTTAATCATTTTTAAAAAAATATGATGCCCTTTTCAATACCAATATATAATATAAAATCAATTTTTTAAAAAACACCATTCATGAGCTTTAAATAATTTAATACTTCGTGCAATCTATCAAACTCAATCTTTATATTTGTGTGCCCAATATTTATTTATTTATTTTTTTAAAAAAAATCACAATACAATCCACCTTTCATTTCTCGATTTCCTTTGAATCATAAGAGTACCAAATCAAGTTTTCACCACACAACATATATAATGTTTTCTTTAAGGAAAAGGAACAGTCAAAGTTAAAAAGAAAACTATATATAACTCCGGTTACGTGCAGATTTGAGAATCTACCATATTTACATTTTACAAGTGAAACAAATTAAGGGCAAACTACTAAGATAGCTGCTGTGTATATGTACCAAAAAAAAAAAAACATAGCTGCTGTGTACTGAAGCCAATTCGATGACTTCTAACATACACAGGGCATCTAAAGCCCATAAATAAAAATTATACAGAGCGTCTCCTAATTCTTTTTTCTTTCTTCTTTGATTTTGTTTTTTTTCCCACTTGTTTTAGTTCTTTTCTTGATGTTTATCTTTTTTTTTCACGGCGTCTTGGCCACACGAACTGAGCACTGTGAGCCGAAAAGCTGGTAAATTCACCAGTCTAGTATAATATTTCGAGAAAGGTACAGTTTATCTATGTATTCTATAACTGGTCGTGAGGCTTTGATGTACCTTCTCATTTTCTTTTTGGCTGATTGATCTGTAACAACACATTTATCATAGCATAAGGTCTCAAGAAGAATCTAATAAAACCGACATGGCAGAGTTACTAATACTAAAGCATAAAATCCTTCTTTTCAAACCAAATTGATCATTGGAAATTGGAACACAATATGACTGAGCATAGTCTGGTTCAAAAATTACACTTAGTAACTTCCTATTACCCGTTCATATCGCTCAAGATGAAAAGCTGCTTATCAAGCAGTTCCCTAGCTCGCGATCGACCTGCTCAAAAGCTTCACTGAAGTCACCTTCACTCACGTGTCCAAAATCTATAACAAGTTAGCAGACTCACTGGCTATGCTTGCACCTCTAGTACGTATGCCCGTCCATTCTACTATGTAAAACTTAGGGTAAAATGCAATATATTACCTTGTGATTTGAACTGTTTGCTATCAATTATCTCATTTAACAGTTTGGTATCAAATTGCCTATGGTTTACACGATTAACACTCTACTATTCAGTGCTATTTCCATTAAAATATTGAATGGAATCCCCAACCTTGTCCCCAGAGCCCAATTTTCTTATGAAATCACTATTTTTTTATTATTATTATTTAGTTAAGACCAATTACTCTTTTGGCCTTTTGAAATCTCTGATTTTCGTTAAGAATCCGACACTACAATTCCTGTGCAATGAAATCACCATTTTCATTTGCTCATGTCTTGTAATAGAACTTTTATGTTTGAACTTTGGATAGAGGCTAAAGGCAACTCCATATATTAGATAATTCAGCCTGTGTGTGTATAAACTTCCTATAAGACGCGCAATAACATTGATGTAAAACTCACCAGTTTCATTGAGCCTTTCCAATAGTTGGTCCCTCGTTGGAAGTGTATACATCCCAGCAGCTACAGCAGTTCTTACTGCCCATGTGTGATATGGTGCACAAACCTGGGCATAAGCTGTTGAAGCTACCTCTCTTAATGAGTTATCACTGAAAATGAGAAAATAATAAAACAGGAGTCACCATCATCCACCGGACACTAAATTAACCTGAACACTTATGAATAATAAAGTACTGTATACATTACCAAAACAACTTGGCAGACTAATAATTATAAAGTCTTAACTAAACAGACAGACACAGAGAAGGAGTGGGGAGAACAACACAATGGTATATTGCAATGTAAGACAGCTTTCCCAATTATCTATACTAAATTGTACATCTGTGCTGGGAAGATGATCAAATTATACAAATATTTTTCATACATTTCACAAGACAGGGACATAAACATTCAAAGGTGAAGTATCAGCTTCAAGAAACTGTTTGTCTAAGAATGCTGTCATAAAACAAAAGGAGTATAACTTGAGTTAGAGGAGAGATTCCTCTGTGACGTTAAATAGTATTCTACAAAGTAAGAGCCTTGTACAAATCATATTTAAACTAGATATAAGAAATTCCAATCATTTCCAATAAGACTGTTCTTGTGAGTTGTGATTTACAGAAATCAATGATATAACTGCACATTCATGGAAGGAGCTCTGAGGAAAAGATAGCAGTTCCATTTATATCTTGAAAATTTTAAAGAATGTGCTCTTCATTTTAAAAGTAAGAAACAGAGAACATTTCATATCATACAAATTGTTCAACTTGTCATATGCATCTCATTTTTGCAGACCAAAGAGGATATTCAGAATATAAAAAAGGTACATCTGTAAAGAGGTTTGCATACTCAGTAGACAAAAAATTCTCAAATATAGCTCTGATGAGATCAAGTCCCTGTCGAACTCTGCGCAGATTACGTGAAAAGCTTCCCGATGTTTTCACTGTATCATGTGCAATATCATGATCGAGAATATCACCCAGAGTGTCAAAGCTCTTTGATGCTTCCACAAGTGCATCTAGCTGAATATATCAATCAAATGAATAAAACCAATATAAAAAGTTCGAAAAAGCCCATAAATTTGTAGATTGCAACATGTGGAAGTAAACATGACGCCATGAAGAAATGAACATAAAAAGATCCTTGTTGATTCAGCATGCTGATTGATAAAGATGCCCCAAACACAATATCTCCCTCTTCTAACTACACATGCTTGATTGTCAAATTACCAAGTGATACATAGTCTTCTTGTATCTTGCAAATATCAATCAGAGTCATTTAGTTGGCTGCCAACTGAAATGGAGGATAGACATAATAGTTACAAGTAATAACACATCATGAAGTGGTAAATATAACGTCCATTAATTTCAAATGTTGCGCCAAAACACATGGCAATGCAAAATATATCAATACCCTCATCACCTCATGCACCTGGATCTCCGTTAAGACCACCCAAAAAACAAAAAAAAAAGGAATTTGTGCCACAGACCAGTTTCAACGTAATCTTTTCCGATTCCAGGTTCGGGAAAAAGAAACACATTCATCACAACTTCAAATATATCATGTTAATCCAAGAGAAGAAAGAAACATAAAATACGCAAGAAAAAATCGATACCTAATCACTCACTCTCAGGCCAAAACCAAGTTGAATTTCTGTTTTTTTTTTTTTTTTTTTTTCGTTTTTTATCAGCACAACCAAGTATACATTTCTAACTTCAAGCTCGTCAGGTTTTCATCCATCAATCCATGAGAAGAGAATCAAATGCTCTACAAGCACATAAACTCAAGGAAAGAAAAGGACAACGAACCTTGGCGACATATTCCAACTCAGCGAACTTGAAAGCCAGGCCGAGGCTATTAAAAAGATAAGATACCAGATAGCAAGCCTGACAAAAGTTGCCCAACCGAAGCATTCCTCGTCCCGTGGACCCATTTAATCGACCTTTGAGCGTCTTTGCGAGCTCTTCCAAGGCGTCGGCCATGGAAGATAGAGGCATCGTCGGTGGCGTAACTTCATTATCGATAACTTTGCCATTGAACATCTTCAAAATCCACCGCCACAACTAGTTGCCTTCCTTTGTTCTCAAGAAATGAGCAAACATTATGGAGAAGTCCAAAAAGAGTGATAAAGAAAAGAGGAAAAAACCAAAGATCAAAATTCGTTGAAATGACAAAAGCGGGGTTCGATCGTTGATGAGATATTTTGACAGTTAGAAGGTTCCCTAAGGATGCGCTGAGCCTGAGGTTCGAACTAAGAAGCCGCCAATTTTCCATGAAACAGAGATAGAGAAGGAAGGCTGAGAAACGTCCACCTCTCCCCTCAATGGCGGTTCGCGCCGTTTCATCTCGGGGGAGTGGGGACAGAGCCGAACAGGTCTGGACCGGTGATTGGCCCAATAAGATTATAACAGTCGAGGAAAAGCCCAATTGTTCTCACTGGATCTTGTGGGCTTTTTATTAAAGGCCTACGGATCTCAATCCATTTACTTTGGGGTGTGTGATTATGGTCATAACTTAAGAGAATGCAAAAAAAAAAATCTTTTTTTAATTTATGAAAAAGTAAAAGTCAGACTCTTTTTTTACCCTCCAAACGACTTAAGAGACTCTTTTTTTGATAGACTCTTTGACCTTGTTTGAATTACATATTTTATTTTATCTTTTAGCACAAAAAAAAAAAAAAAAAAAAATACATATTTTATCTGCTCCAATAGTCTTTTGATTTAATTAGAGAGTTAATATTAATTCTAAATATAAAATTTATTTTTTATATTTATTAATATTTTTCTAATTTACATCTATTGATGTTTTCTCAATAATAATTAAGAAAAGGTGGAGGGAATTATGAAAAAAGATTATTAGAGTGTTTTAGAAGAAAAAAACATATCATAATAACAAATTTAACTAATTTCTTTAATCTAATCAAATTTAAGAAAATAAGTCTTACATTAAAGACATGAGGGGAATATCATAATCTTTTGATCTGAAAAATATGTCAGTGCATGTTGTAAGTCATGTTTTAAAAGGAATGTGCAATTTTTAACATAAGTTATTAAGTGGGTTATTATTTATACTTTTTTCAAGATTGCTCTATTTAAAGTATGAAGCAGTCTAACAAGTTTTTTTTTTTTTTTCATTATATGTAATTCATAGTTCTAATTTATAGGTAGGTTTGGAATTTTTTTTTTTCCATTTTCAAAAAATTTTAATGATTTAACCACCTCTCATTGATTGTAGTGACGGGTTCATTATTACAGATTTGGACATGTATAACCCTTAATACATAATGATTACAGTTAATAAATGCCTTGTATGTTGAGGAGGAGGTCACACAATAATATATAACACTTAAATGTAACGGTTAGTTATGCACTTTTTCATGTATTGCGAGGTGGAATTCATGGGAAAAAAAATAATGATTGTAATTATAACTGTCATTTTTGTCACTTATGAAACAATGTTATGCAACACTTAGAAATGATTTGTCATATATCACTTATATAAGTGACAAAACATAACGGTTTTCATAAACACCTGTCATCTAACTCTTTCATAACCTTTCGTAACATTCGGATCTTCAATGTTATAACTCGTAACCCTTTGTAATCCTGTTAAACCTTCATAAGTTATAATTCATAACTATTCGTAATATATTAGACCTCCATTTAAACTCAACTATTCCTTGACCCTTGTAATTCTTACTACTTTTATTTCTCGGCCTCCTCATTCTCTCCTTCATCATGTTAAGATCTCAGAGAACTCCTTCACCGCCACCACCCCCTCCTCTACCATCTCCTCCTCCTCAATGCTTGTGGGTGGAAATAAATGACTCAAGTACTAAGGATCATAACCACGTCACCCCCTCTTCCATAGCCAACACCTCCGCCCCCTTCGCCAATCCTTTTATTGCGCCGAATGACAAGATGACACAAGAGAAAAGAGCATGAAAGAGGTCCAAAAAGCAAATAAAGATAGAGGGGACCCGAGGAAACTTATTGTGAAATGAAGCAAGAAATGACAAATTGTGAAATCTAAAAGTTCATTAGCCACCTCAGCATGTTGCTTTTTGCCTTGTTCGATTTCACAAATTGTCCTTTCCTGTTTAAGCTCACAATAAGTTTCCTCCACTGTCTCTTAATTTGCTTTTTGAACCTCTTTCATGACAACAAGACCATTCCCTAGTACTCTTTTCTCTTGTGTCATCTCGTCCTTCGGCGTAATAGATGGATTCACAGAGGGGGCAGAGGCACTAGCTATAGAAGACTATGCAAATAAATAACGGTTCTAAGTTAATCAACATCAAGTTAATGATAAATTTTTTAAAAAATTTCAAATGCATAATTGTTTTTAAAAATTAATTGTCACCATATATAAAATAGATTGATCTTTAATACTAAAAGACGCTATGGCTCTATAATCCACGAAACCCTCCCCCTATAAACGTTTGAAAACTGAACTCCACTTCTCTACTCCCATTTCAAATTCTCAAAGCCAACTTATGTCTTAACAAAACATCATTAGCAAAAGCAATAGAACTTCTAATTCATCATGTAGCAAAACATTGAAAGATAAACTCCCTTTGCCAACAAGCATGGAAGATCTCGTCCACATAAACTATGAGCTTTATCATATGGTTCAGGTTTACATACAAGAGTAAGGACACATGTACCAATGCTTGAAGGAACTTACTTCTCTTGTTCGCTCTTTGAACGAGAAGGTGGACAAGTTACTAAAGAAGGAAGAATTTGATGATACATTAGATTTTTAAACCATCTCCGTAACTTTTTATTTTTAGTTTGGTTATTTACTTTATCTTATCTTTTTTTCTTTTTGGAAAATGGTGGTGGCATAATCAACCACCATTTTTTTACTTTTTTTTTTTTTAAAAAAAAAAAAGGTGTATACATTACTGTCATTAAATAACAACCTTCACTTATTAGATTATCATGCAAATACATAACATTTGTACTCTGTAAATGTCATATATTGTCTCACAAGGTATACAGCTATTACGATAAAACCGTCATGAAATTTTAGATAAACAAACAAACGATTTGTCTTCCAACTTTATATCAACAAAACATCATAACGATTTATCTTAAATAATTGTCAACTAAATGGTTCCAACCAAGGTAGGCAAGATCGTGTGCTTACTCGGAAAAATCGCAAGATCGCGAGTTTGTCGACGAAAACGAGCTAATGCGCATGTAGGATCGGTTGACAGCAAGATCGAGTAGGATCGTCGGGCAAACGCGTGAAATCGTAAGATCAAGTAGGAGCGTATGGGATCGACGATCTTGCTGTATTTCTTGACCCGGTTCAAACCACCACGACACCACCCATTTACTCGACTTTTTGACCCAGTTCAAAGCCCTAAATTGCGCGCCTTCATTCTATTATTCTGTACCCAGCGGCTGTAGCTCTCTCCAGTCTCCACAGTCGGCATCAGCATCTTCAGTTCTAGCTCTCTCCATAGTCGGCGTCAGGCGTCGGCAGTTCTTCTCTAGTTGCAGGTCAGGTCATCGCTCTCGCCTCTCTTCTCGATCTCTCACCTCTGTTTCTTTTTTTCCCCTTTCCTTCCCCTTTCCTGTCCAGTTCGTTTGGTTTAATTTCAAATAGAAATAGAAGTTTAGATTTTAGAGTACTTTAATTTGAAGGACTTGCAGACGTTTTTTTTTTATTGATAACAATGAATACATTAAGGAAAAACTACCAAGCACATTACACATTACACAGGGGAATTTAATCCCATTCTATCTTGCAAGAGTACTTCCAGTAAATACTTAGGGCACGCATCCAAAAAACAAGAGGAAGATAATCCCTTCTTAGCTAAACTGTCAGCCAATCTATTTGCTTCACGGGGTAAGTGTCTTATTTGCAAATTCCAATTCCTGCAGATCAAGTCTCTGAGGACTTGCAGACTTGGACCTCGTTTGGTTTAATCAAAACTAGTATAAATATTTATTTTTCTCTTGATCTAGACTTTGATTTGGACCTCGATTTTTTTTATTAATAAACGATTCAATGCTGATTGTGGTGTGTGTGCATATTTGATATTAGAATGCTACTCTTTATAATTGTTGATGATGCTGGTGCAGTGGTGCCAATATTAGATTATTCAGTTTTTTATTTTGCTCTTTATTTCTATTTTGTCCATATTAGATTGTGGTGGTTTAGCATTTACAAAATGGCTTCTAGTGCTGGTGCTAGTAATGATGCTATTGCTACCTCCTCCTCTAGTAGAGAAATTAAAACGAAAAATGCTACTGGAAGTAGGACTGACATAGGATGGAAGCATGGTGTTCAAGTTGATGGAAGTGGGAGAAAAATTCAATGCAATTATTGCAAGAAAACAATAACCGGAGGTGTTTACCGACTCAAGCACCATTTGGCGGGAACACAAAGAGATGTGGGGGCTTGTAGCTCTATTCCTGAGAAGGTGAGAAAAGAAATGTTTGGAATTGTATCGACTTTACAAGAGAGACTAATGAAAAAATCAATCACATTCACGTGTTTGATGATGGTGATGAGCTTGATGGAAAAAGAAAACAGAGTGAAGAGGATGGCGGGCATGATAAAAATACTTTTAAAAGAAAGGGGAATGAGCACTCAAGCTACAATAAATAGCATCTTCAAGAAGAATTTGAGAGATGAAGCATGTGAAGACATTGCCTCCTTTTTCTACAATAATGCTATTCCATTCAATGTGGCAAGGACGGAGGAATTCTGTAAAATGTTTGAATCAGTTGCAAAACATGGTCCAGGATTCAAACCACCATCCTACCATGAGATCGAGTTAAATATTTGAAGAAAAAATATGACTCAACAATGCAGGATGTTAAAGAACATAAAGCTTATTGGAAGAAATTTGGATGCTCAATAATGACAGATGGGTGAACTGACAAAAGGAGGAGGACAATCATAAATTTCTTGGTGAACAGCCCTAAGGGAACTATCTTCCTCAAGTCTATTGATGCATCTGACATATCTAAGACTGCGGATAAAATCTTTAAGATGATTGATGATGTTGTTGAAGAGGTTGGTGAAGAACATGTTATTCAAGAGGTGACGGATAATGCAACAAATTACAAAGTCAGTAGGAGAGATGTTAATGGAGAAAAGAAAGAGATTGTATTGGACACCTTGTGCAGCACATTGCATTGATTTAATGTTGGAGGATTTGAAAAAGAAGATACCAGTTCACCATGATACTATTCCAAAGGGGAGAAAAATCACAACCTACATTTATTCAAGAACTGCTTTGATTACTTTATTGCACCACTTCACTAAAGGAAAAGATTTGGTGAGACCAGGCCTCACTCGCTTTGCCACATCTTACCTAACTTTGGGGTGCCTCTATGATAACAAAGGAGCATTGATTCAGATGTTCACCTCTGAAGAGTGGAAGTCTAGCCGGTTTGCAAAGACAAAGGATGGGAAGCTTGTAGAGGATGTGGTTTTGGACAAGGCTTTTTGGAAAGATATTGTTACTTGCTTGAAAGGTACTTATCCTTTAGTCAGGGTGCTCCATATGGTTGATTCGGATGCGAAGCTTGACCATGGGCTTCATAGATGAAGAGATTGATCGGGCTAAAAAGAGCATTGCTCATGCTTTCAACAACGTAGAGAGAAGGTAAACTATCGATATCAAGTTTGATTTAAATTTGAAAATTGTAGTTTTGTTCTCTACACTAATTTAATTTTTTTTATTCTTCAGTTACTTGCCTTTGTGGGATGTCATTGATGATAGATGTAACAAGCAACTTCATCGTCCTTTGCATGCTGCAGGCTATTATCTTAACCCACAATTACATTATAAATCTTCATTTAAGGTTGATATTGAAGTGAAACATGGATATTATGATTGCCTGGATAGGATGGTGGGGGATATAGAATTACAGAATAAGATTGATACTCAAATTGAAAATTTCAAGCATCAAAGGTCATTTTTTGGTAGAGCAATAGCTAAGAAAGCAATTGACACAAAAGCTCCAGCAGAATAGTGGGAGTCGTATGGGGATGAACATTCGGAGCTCCAACAATTTGCTATTCGTGTTTTGAGCTTGACATGCGGTGCCTCCGGTTGTGAGCGTAATCGAGTGCCTTTAAGATGGTAAATTTTCATTACTATGAAATATGAATTATATTTCATTTCAAGAATGAATATTTTATTAATTTTTTTTTTTTATATTTGCTTAGGTCCATACAAAGAGAAGAAATCGCTTGAAACAAAAAACTATGAATGATGTTGTTTTTGTGATGACTAATTCAAGATTGGCCAAGAAGAAGGCGGCTAGAAAAGCGAATGAGTATAATATTGATGATATTTCTTCGATGATGATTGGATTGTGGAAAATGATGAAAATCCATCTAACATTGAAGACTTAGATGTAGACAACTTGGTGCCAACTCAAAATGAAGCTTTGGTTGAGCCTAGGCCTAGCAATGATTTGGATTTGGAGTTACCAAATTTTGATGAAGAATTCAATGAAGATGGAGAGGAACTTGGTGAAATGCTAGATGATGATTGTGATTTAAATGCATTGATAGATTAGATTTGAAGTATTTTGTTTTGGTTTTGGTGATTTGGTATTTTGTATTTGTGGCTCAAGTTGATGCTTTGAATTGTCTTTTAGAACTCATTAAATGTTATTTTCAATGCTATATATTTTTACTTGAAGATTGAATTGTCTTTTATAATTAAGTTGTGAGTTAAATTTTATTTTACATCCATATATATTTTTTATTATTACTAAAATTAAAAAAGTAAGATCTTTACGATCCGTGCCGATCCCACGATTTACGATCTTGCTACCCCCTTCCGATCTTAAGTAAAATCGTGATCTTGACTACCTTGGTTCCAACATTTCCCCTTCCCCACGTTCATAATGGGAATAACTGTGCTTCTTCATTCTTTGATGATCAACACGAGAACCAAGTACCCTTTCATTACCTACCACTGCGTGCAATTGCTCCTCTTCAACTTCCAACATGTGCAATGATGGTTCAAACTTGTCACTTCCAATATATATAAACTCTTCGTTTCCTTATGTTTATAGTACTATTTCTTCTTCATCCTCCTCTGTTCTTTCAATCATCAAGATGAAACACCATACTGAAGACTTGCTAGATAATCCACGACATCCTCCTCCACCACTTCCAGCTCCCCCTTCTCCTCCTCCACAACCTCAGCCTCAAATGGATGTAATGATGCAGCATGTAAAAAGTATTGACCATGCTGTAAGGAGGCTGATCGAATATTTGTCGAGTATGAAGAGAAAGGTCAATCTCATTCTTAATCAGTATGAGTTTGACGACCATGATCCAAACATACTCTTAGATTCTAGTCACTCCTTTAGTGACGAATAGCATGATGATGTGAGGTTTGCTACGAATTTATGAAACTTTTAATTCATTAAAATTGAAGGAAACAAAAGTTCCTAAATTTGTAGGAAACCTCGTATCATCTATGAGGAAACTAGTCACCAAATCGAGGATGGTATTTCTTGGTTTTATCTTTATAAAATGTATAAAAGTAATTATCTAGGCACTTACCAGCCCCAATTTCTTTTTTCCAAAAAGATAATAACACATCTCATGGTTAGAACCGTGATATATGTATATGTTTAAATAATAACATAACTCATAGTTATTAACAAAGAACATAATAAATATAATCAAATAAATAATTGTTTTATCGATAAAATCGTAATGTAAAGTCTTAGGCATGACACCCAAAAAAAAAAAAATACCCTTTCTCTTCTATTTAAACATCTGAAATGGAATACACTTGGTACTTAGTCTATTCGAACAAAACCCGCAAACATCATTATCCTACTATTCCTGTTGTTTTTCCGACCATCGAGAATCATTTTCAATCGAGCCTCACCATTAAAATCCTTCATCTTACTTCTCAGCAACAACCACGCTAGTGAATACCTTCATACTTATCTCAACAAATACCGAGCGAGTTGCGTTCGCTTGCATTAATTCACATTTTCATCTTTCGTAAGCCCTAGCTAGGTTGCATTCGTTTTTGTGTTATGTTCTCCTTATTCGATTTAGGTGCCTTTGTGAAGTTACGACACAACAAATCATCCAAGATGATATTAACTTGATTTTGTGAAGTTATGTTTGTTTAGAAAACCTATTATTGCTTTGATCAAATGTTTCTTTCCTGTTATAGGAAGTTGTCAACCCATTGCTTTGACTAAAGATTCCTACTTTATTGATCTTTTTTAATGTCACTTTTGGAGATATAATCCCTAAGCAAATAGATCTCCTATTTGGAAGTATCTATATCTCTGGAAGTTACTTCAAAAAGTTCAATAAGGGATGTGATGAATAAACTAGTTCATTTTTACCAATGAGGGTCATACATGAACAAACTTTGTGAATAAACTAGTTTAAATTTACCGAGAGCCATACACGAACAAGCCCTATAAATAAATTAGTTCAGGTGACACATTGAATTGCTTTTGTGAATTATGTGTTTTTAGAAATCCCATATTGCCTTTACTGAAAGTTCCTCTCTTATTTTTCTATTGAGCATGTGGCACTAAGTTAAAATCTATGAAATTCAATATTGTAATCAGTCATAGACTCTTCAATGTGAGAGTATATGAGCTACTTGATTTGTATGTATGTATGCATGTATGTATGTAATAGAGTAGTACTAGCTTCCCACATCGAGTAGTCATGCAATTTGGATGGATCAAGATTTTCTAGGTTTTGTAGCTAGAATCAATCGTACTCTTGATCTATACATGTAATAAGGTAAGTGTTCATATATACCATTTGTTTCTTCAGCAATTAAGCTTGGAAAGCAAAGGATGATGGAGAAAAAAAAATATTCCGATCAAAAAGGGAGCAGTGGTTATGCAAACCCTTAAGTTCAAGGGTTTGTATACCCATCCACCCTTTTTGATAAGGATATATGTTTTTTTTTCCAAAGTCATTTGCTTTCCAAGGGTTAATTCCTGTGAAGAGATACAATTATATATAAGTCGCTAGTTATATTATTACTTATATACATCAATAGTTGCCATTTATTCTCCCCAGAAGCCTAGAATGTCTTGATTCATGCCAAATTGTATAGCCACACGATGTGGAAGGTACTACTGTTTTGTTATATATAGGGAGGAGGTCAACTAGCTCAGAAACTCACTTGAAGAGTCTTATATCCATACATCACGGTTATTATATAAAAACATTCACATATATTATAAATGCTCACGGTTCTTATTTATAAGCCATTATGTATGTGCTTAATACATGACGGTTGTCTATGTATTGTTATGTATGTTAATAAATAAACAATGGTTGTAAAATGAGACGTTATGTATCATGCGCTATGACAGTTGCTTACGTGTGCCCGTTAGTTATTATCATAACAATGTGTAGATCATGGTCTCACCAAACCTCAATACATAAAGGATCTTATATTATAACTATTATAATAGGTCCAGAATAAAAAACAGTTCAGAATTGAAATGTATCTTGCTGGGTTTTTTGTGCCCACATATATGACGATTCAAAACTATGATATAATAACCGTCATATATCACAAAATCTGTGGTAGTGGTTAGGGACTACTTATAATAGAAACTTGAGTGGTTCTCAATCTTTAAAGCGTTTTTCAAAGTTAATGCCATTGTAGTATAAATGTATAATTGCATGAAACCTCTCTAGCAAGTGGAAGGTTTGATCCAATTTATAACTCATGTATTTAGTGCTGGCGGATCTTTAAAAAAAATTGTTTTAAATGCCAAAAAAAATATCTTTAGAAACTTTTGATTTATAGCTTCAAATCAAAGTTGACTCTGCTGAGGAAGTTAGAAATTTATCTGACTTTAAAGTTGGTCTTTATTGGATTTCTTCTATGGCCGAAGAAGGAAAATCCAGAATTGAACAAACCAACGATGATGCAAGCAATAGTAAGAGCATCGTTTTTCTGTTTTCTATTACTACTATTTATTTACAATACATGTTCACCTTACAACCTCTATAAAGCGTAAAATCACCATCAGAACTCCATCTTTTAAATTTTTTTATAGAATAAAAAAGTAAGAAAATCCGAGTCACTAAGTCAACTATCTAAAGTTGAATTCAGATTTTGGTGGCAAGTTCAATCTGGTTGTCATCAGAACTATCTTCTTGCCCTTTACTAAGGACCTGAATTGGCTTATAAACATAGGCTTTGGCACAAAACAAGTAATAAGCAAAGTTAACAATTTGCAGTAACGTAAGGATCCAATAGAAGTACTCCAACTTGCCCTTGTTTAGATTATGATCAGGAAGCCAATTCGATCCATCAGGTTTACGACTCAACCTATGAACCAATGAAACCAGAAATGTACTCACATAGTTCCCGGCCGAGATCGAAGTCCAAAACAACGCCATGGAAGTACTCCTCATGCTCTCAGGAGCCTGGTCATAGAAAAACTCCAAGTGACCTATTGACATGAAAGCTTCAGCCATTCCATGGAGACTATACTGTGGCACGAGCCAGAGCACGGAGATGGTGGAAGTGGCGGCTTGCTTGCGTTTCACCTCGACTAGGCCAGCGACGAGGGTGGCAATGATGGAGATGACAAAGCCTATGCCCATTCTGTGGAGGAAGCTGATGCCACGGTCCAAGCCAGTGAGTCGACGGGCGACGGGGATGAAGACGCGGTCGTAGAAAGCAGTGGTGGCGAGCATGGTGAGGATGGTGAAGACGGTCATGGAGCCGGCGGGGATTTGGAAGGAGGTGGTGATGTGCCTGTCCATGGTTTTGGCTTGTTGGAGGGAGAAGGTGCTTTGTTGAGCATAGGCTGTGATGAGGAGGATGCCCGAGGCCCATATTGGGCCCATTCTATTAGGGACTTGAGTTCTTCCACTCTATGTACTGTGTTTAGCCTCCATAAATTTGGTTTTTTCAGGTCTTCCTTGTCCTCTTCACTCACTATGGCTGCCTTGTCCAGAAATCTGCATTTAAAATGTTGTTAAAAAATTATAAAATCTTGCCTCTAGTTTTCTTCCTGATATTCTTAATATAGGAAGTAATTGAGAGGTTTGCTCTAAAGTTTATACTACATCCAGCAATTAATACAAGATCTTATATTAACATTCGGAGGTATTAGAAGAATTCAATCTAATTTGTCTCCTAAATTTATAATATTTACCAAATTATATCATTCATATTGATTACATATATTAATTAATGTTTTCATATGGGGTAGTTTTCATTGTAAATGATTAAATAGGTATCTTACCAGAACCAACACATCATTTTTATAAGAGTTAAGATGCATACAACATTTATAAAGTATATTCTCAAGTACATCCAATACTCTAAAAGTATTTTTTGTGCCTTGGTGCTTGAAGTATCAAAAAAATTTTAAGGTGCTAGAAGCATTTGAAAAAATTACTTCAAGATATCGATGAGCCAATAAATACTTGATGTACCAAAACAAAATACTTTCTCTAGTTCTTAATATAAAAAATATTTATCTAATTTAATTAGATTAATGAAATTAATTTATATGACATATATTTTCAAAATGCCCTAATTATTTTCCTTAATTCCCTCATTCTCCTCCTCTTTGATTATTGTTGAGAGAGCATCAATATGGGTAAATTATAAAATGACTGACAATATTCAGAAAATTAATCAACTCCCCAATTAATTTTTATATTAAGGACCTAAATGCATCACAGAATATTTTAGAATACTGAATACATTTTAAAAAAATTTAAGATATAGAATGCACCTTAACCTTTATTGTAAATAACTAATTCACCTTTTTTGTAAATAACTAATTCAACTAATATTATTAAGAGATAATTAATCTGCAGGTCCTTATAGTTTCAACTAATTTTTAATTAGCTCTTTATATTTTTTTATTTTTTTTTATCAGGTCCTTATACTTTCACATATTTTTATTCACGTCCTTGTATTATTATTTCCTTTTTCTCAGGTTCTTATTCTTTTCACCGTATTTTTAATTCGGTCCTTGTAGGCTTTTTTTTTTTTTTTTTTTTTTTTTTTAATTCAGTTTATTAATTTAGTCGAACGTTAAACAAATGAAGAATATTAAAATATAATTTATGAGTCGTAAATTCAAATTAATAATAAAATAATTAATATAACTAATTATTTTAGAGAAATTTATTATTATAATTAAAATTTTAATATTATTCATATTTTTAATTAAACATATATTTATATTATTTATTAGATTTTATAAATTTAGAATATAATTATAATTAATTAATTAAGGATTATGAATAAATTATATTAATTATTTTTTGAATCATGTAATGATTATTTTAAATTTTTATTATTCATAAATTATATTTTAATATTATTTATTTATTTATTTATAATAAATTAAAATAAAATAAAAACCTATTACGACCCAGTTAGAAATTTGGTGAAAAAATAAAGGCTTGATAAAAAGGAAAAAAAAAAAAAAAACTATAAAGACTTGATTAAAAATAAGTAAAAGTATAAAGATATGATAAAAAGAAGGGAAAAAAAAAAACTATAAAGACCTAATTTTTTAATTAGTTGAAATTATAAAGATGTATACTTTTATTAATCTCTTTAAATGAGTTATCTAACTATTTCCATGGGCGCACAAATAATGGACATAGACCAAAATGTCTTGAGGTTAAATGTTTATTGGGAGCTATAGCTAGCTGTGTCCTACACAAAAATGGATCGACATGAACCAGGCCAGCTTAGCTGGAGATTCTTTGACTCTTCAATAATTTTTCAAGAATATCGTATTTGTACCAAACTCGTTAAGGCCCGTGAATTAAAGGAGTTTTTTTTTTTTTTTTTAATATTATGTTTTTGTCCAAATCATACAAGATCTTTTAATTTGAATTTAAGTCACGAATTTTTATATTCTAAAATTTATACAAAGGTTATGTAGGGCCATGTCATGATTTTGAAATTAAGAAAATTTCATGAAATTTTATTTTATTTTTGTAAAAAAATAAAGAGTAAGAAAAAGACCACATGAAAAATTCAACCTCGTATAAAATAAAAATAAAGAATTAAAGTAGTCATGCATTTACAAGACGAATTAATTGATCTAAAACTTTTTGTTAAAAATAATTACTTTTTAAATAAAGTAAGTGAGTCAAGGTACACATCAAATGAAAAATTAACCACTCTCATTGATTAATAGTATTAGTTATATAATTTGATTATTCATAGTGAACATTGATTGTAAACATATAATAAGGTGACCAGCCCGCTTTTATGGTGTTTTTTTTTTTTTAAATAATTGAAGATATAATATGAAAGAAATGTGTATGCTATGGTAATCTGTGAGGTGATGAGGAAAAAAAAAAAAAACAGTGTTCACAAAAAAAAAAATAAAAAATAAAAAAGAATGAATGTATAAAGAGTAAAAGAATGAGGGGATGATTGATTGAGGGTAATGATTGAATAGCCATATGCCTTGTTGGCAAAAAAACAAAAAAGATGGGCCAACTTGATTGTTAAATATCTGTCTGCATGATAAATATTTCGCACATTAATGATTTTTTTTTTTTAAATTCTTCTCACATCTACCCTTGATAATTTAAAAGTATTTTTCACTGTTAAATTAGGAAAATTGAAACGAACTAGCCAGTTCAACCGACTGAACCAAGAACTGGGTCGATATTTTAATCCATGTTTTTAAATTACAATTTATGCTTATTATATGTACAAAATGCACATGGAAAAGGGAAGAAAAATGAACAAATATGCACACACATTATACATATGTATTGTAAAGTTATAAATTTTGGACCAAGACATTATTGATTGATGTATGTTGCTTTTTCAGTTTTTGTTACTATATATCCTTTTCATTTAAATATTTATTCGTATTATTATTTTTTATTTCAAGCATATATCATTTAAGATATATTAAATTATTCATGAATTGTTTGACCAAAATTCAACCATGATCCATCATTGAAACAAGGAACCAACGTCTTAATTGGTTTAATAACCAATCCGATTTACATAATAGTGACACTTTTTAAAATATCATTTGTCATCAAATATTAAAAAAAATTATACTATCTACTGTTCTTAATATAATATCCAATATATTATTACAAGTATCGAAGGTGGTATATTATATTATATTTAGGAAGGAAAGGGATGAGTAATTAGTGACCGACACTTTGAGGGATTCGGCGGCTTTTCTTTGTCTATCTCATCTAGACCATCTAGATGAGATATTGATGGTCTAGATTTCATTTTTTTTTTTTTTTACTTTCTATCTTTTTAAAAAAATTATTTTAATAGGTAGAAAATCTAAAATAAAAATAATCTTTTAACTAATATTTTTTTCAAAAAACAATTTTTATTTAAAAATCACTAGTTTAAAAATCAAATTTAGATCATCCAGAGGGATAGGCAAATGATGCCTATCCAAAAGATAGACACCAAAATGGGTTCCCACTTTGAGAGCTTAATGCACGATTCTGGGTATTATGAAAAAGAAATATGATCTAATTGAAAAGTTGATTTTGGTTATAATATAAGACATATTCTTTATTTTTATCTTTTTTAAAAAAAATTTACATACAATAATGAAAATTGAAGAAATTAAGTGAGATAGGTATGGTGTTTTTTTTTTTTATTAAAAAAAAAGTTAAATTTAAAAATTTTAACTAATTTTCATAAGATAATCAAATAAATAGATCACCGGGGGATTTATTTGCATGCACTAAACTGTATTAAGTAAAGATATATAGGAAGTGAAAAAGAGAGAGAGACTTACTTGAACTGTTGAGAATGGAGGAGCTTCCCTCCCAAAGAAATGGAGGCATCCAGTTCATCGTTCTGGTACAATAATTCAGAGTCAGCCACATGTTTTACCTTTCTCTTCATGAACGCAGCTACACCCACTTGCACCAACCGGGTAAACGGGCTCCCATCCGGATCCAAGTTTCGGTAAAGCGGGTACCCGACAACCAACGTGACAATAGACACAAACATAGCTATGCTTGGGATTCCCAGGCCCCATCCCCATCCCACATTATCTTGAACATAAATGAGCACCGTAACAGCCACTAATGTTGCTGTTCCTGTGACAAAATAGTACCAGTTGAAGTAGGTCCACGTCTTTGTAGATTCCGGATCCGACTCATCGAACTGGTCCGCCCCGAACGCCACCACGCACGGCCGGATCCCGCCCGCCCCAAGCGCCCCGAGAAGCAGAGACCCATACAGTACTGCCAGCTGTCCTGAGTCAGCTTCTTTACATACCCCCTTACCTTCTTCACATGGTGGTGGCCTTAGTTGTGGAAGCACTGCTGATAATGTCAGACTTACCATCCCCTGCAAAATAACATCAACTCATCAAGTATGTGCATACTGTTACAACTTAGCTCAGTATGTTTATATATAGTAACAACTTATAGTACATGATATAACCAGAGATAAGCACGAGTCTTTGAGATAACCACACCCCAAAAGCTAGCATGTGGTTAGAGTTGAAGAGTTTTACAAGGTTATTGTTTCACGCATGTGGTTAGAGTTGAAGAGTTTTACAAGGTTATTGTTTCAAAGTTATCTTTCTGATGTGAGACTTGTGACAGAACGAAAGAGAGATAGAGAGAGAGAAGAAGGGTTGTTTACGATTTGGTAGAAGATGGAAGCGAGAGTGATGGTCCAGAATTTGCCGGCGTAGGAGTCGGCGAGGAAGGCGCCGAGCAAAGGAGTCAAGCTTGCAGTTCCATTGAAGTTGGTGATGGTGTTGGCTGCTTTGGTTAATGGCATGTGAAGTTGTGTTGTCAAGTAGCTAATCATGTTTGTGCTCAAACCCACCACTGCTAGCTTCTCACTCGCATCATTAGCTTCAACAAAAAACCACAAATTCAAAAACTCAACTTTCTGGTGAGAAATGGAAATAATCAAAGAAGAAAACATAACCTTCAATGAAAAAAATTAAGCAGAGAGAAGATTGTTGAGAGGCTTACCAAAGATAAAGGGCAATGTGAGAAGGCCTCCCTTTTTCCTTCTTCTAACATGGCTGTGCTGCATCTTTTTGCAAAGATTCAAGATATTGTATGGTTTTTGCTTGTGTATACATAAAATCCTAAGAATTTATAGGCCAAGTTTGAAGTAAATATATGGAGATATGGGGCTTCAATTATTAGAGCCGCTCGTACCTAGTACCCGTTCACATGTTGCTTACTCTTCCATGTGTTTGGTTTGAGGGAAGATGAGAGAAAATCTTTAGTGTAAAGAGTTAAATATGACCATGATGTAAAAAGTTTGTGTGGAAAATGATACAAAATACTATGTAATTTTAAAAATTTTCTATAGATAATTTAGTCAAAAAAAATTCGTTCTCCTCCCCTCCTCTTCTCCTCAAGCTAAACACCCTTTAAAACTAGTAAACGTTTTTCATTTTATGCAATGATTTAATTACGTTTCAATTCAAGCTAGGGTAAGAAATGTGCAAATAAACCAAAAAGTGGGAAACATTATGTCAAGGATCCGTGACGCAATTGGGCATCTTTTCTTTGTCCTCCATGTGTGTCTATAATATGGATATAATTAAATCATGAATCTAGTTGGCCAATAAAAAAATTATTGGACATCCCCCCAATAAAAAATCCAAAGCGCGTCGGTAGGATTCATTTAAAAGTTTGGGGGAATTCTTTAAACTTTGGTTAGTTAAAAAGAGAAAATGGGAGTGAATGAAAATAAGGGAAAAGTAGTAGAGAAAATGTTTTCTCTCTTTGTATTTTGATGAATTTAAAAAATTTAAAAAGTAATTAATTTTTCGATGAAAAAAGCAATTATTCTTACAATGAAAATATATAATATTTGGTATGAAGCCTCTTCCTCTTCTTTAGGAAAATTTTGAAAACTACGTTTAATTTCAATTCCTCTCCAAAAATCATTTCAGGGAGAAAATATACATTTCTCCTCTGTTTTTAATAATTTCTTTTCCTATCCAAATAAGAAAATATACATTTCTCTTACTTTTTTTTTCACTACCTTTTTTTTATTCAAATAAAGTGTTAGGAAAGGATCAACTTAGATTGATGTGAATAATAAGAGTTCTCATTAGATAGTTGGGAGTTTGAATCACAACTCTTGTGTATATAACAACTTAGTTGAGAGAAGTCTACTATTTGTTCTCAGTACTCCAAGATTCATCTAGCTTGATGTTTGCTAAGTATATTTTTTATGACTCACAAGATAAACGATAAGATAAGTATAAGAGTGTGTGTAGTGGCAGAACCAAAAAAAAAAAAAAAAATTAGCCCAGACCAAAAAATAAATATATTGAATACTCTCTTTTGCCTTTATTATAAAACACCAACTAAATATGTGTATTTGATTTTTTTATGATGCACTTGCTTGTTTCCAAACAACATTAAATGTTTTTTTTTCATGCATACTCATAATTAAAAAGGTAGTGAGTGAGAGTAATAATTAATATGATATTAGAGTTTAGTGTAATTAAAAGAGATAATATTGAAAATCACTTAAATTTTAAGACAAATTTAATGAATTCAATTATTTTTATTAACTTGTAGAATTATTAGTTAAGTGCCTTATAATAAAGATCAAGAAGTATTTACTAAATAGTATCACATAATCTTGAAAATACAAATAAATAATAAACAAAAATTATAAATCAAAACAATATATAAGATGATACTAACTTTTTTTGTAAGGATCTCAAATAAGAATTTTACTTTTCTCTCACAAAATTTCGATGAGTAATGAACCAAATTTATCCTTATAGAGAAGATAAAAAATTAGTTGCGGCCAAATTATTTACCAAATAAATTATTATATATTAAATAAATATATATATTAACAAATTTTAGAAGGATACCTCGGGTCAATACCAAAGCTCCAGTCAGTTCAACTGTGTGTGTGAGCATTTTAAATTTTTTAAGCAAAGCTCCATGTTTCTTAGAGTGAAGTTGATAAATCAAATCAAGGTAGTTCTGCCGCCATATGTGTGTGTGAGCATTTTAAATTTTTTAAGCCTATGTTATGTAAATTATATTTTAAGACTCACAAAGTTTCATGAGTAGATTCTTAGAGTGAAGTTGATAAATCAAATCAAAGCTAAACATTGACGAGTACGATGTTTTGTCATCTTTACTTTCTTTTCTCTCACAACTTGCACTATATATGTAGCATGCATGTGCATGTAGTAAAATCCAATGATATAAATATCATTTCCCAGTTGTTCAACTAGTGAAAACTAGACCGGTCGATGTAGAATAATATAGTTTAAATGGGAGTTAAACCCATCATGATTAAAATAATATATTTAATTAAAATAGATTAAAATATTCATATTTTACTCAAGATGAGCTAGGTTAGGACCAAGTTGTTTGTTTAGTTGTATAAATTAAATTTAAACCTTCTTGATTGTATTTTTCGAGAGGGAATATAAAATAGGTTAGCAGTCACATATTTTTGAAAAAAACAAAGTAACTAAAACACAAATATGATAATGGATATGTATTTTTTTTTGTTCTTTTTAACTCAAAAGGATGTCATTTTAGGAAAAAAAAAAAAAAAAAAAAGGAAAAATAAATCCATATTTTATTTTAGTCTGTTTAAATCGGGTTGCCTTTCTATCTCATGATGTCTCTCAAAATTGTTTAAATTAAGAATATTTGATAATCTCGAATTAGGACTTAATGATTGTGTCTTCCATTATTTCTTGTTTACGTAACACTCACAAACTCGATAGCCGCCACATCTGCTTCTTTCTTTTTTGTTTTTTAATCTCTCTCAATTTCTTCTTTAATTATGCTCCTCTTTCAATCATAAACTACTATGTTTATATAATTTTATTTAATATCTTAAATATTTTAAATTCACTTGATTACCAAGAACTTATATGGACGTCTGGAGCTCAATATTTGTGCAGGCTGAAGTGAAAACTCCATGAAAAAATTTGAGTTGCTTATAAAAATTTGTTTTAAATGTTTTTTTTTATAAAAAAAATAATAAGAACAAACATTTTTTACGGTGAAAGTAAAGCGTGTGTATATACATAGTTAAAAAAGTAGAAAAAATAAGTGCCTAATATTGAAATGTAAATAATGCTATATAATATCATATCATTTGATGTCTCTATATTTAAATGAAACATGAGCCATATATTAAGTAAATGAGGCATAAAAATAATATTATTTACAACATAAAAATAATGTGAATTGTCATATATATATATATATATATTATTTAAAATTTATAATAATTACCTAATACTCTCTTCTTCCTAATTATAGGAGCTATTTACCATATTTTTGAGAGATTAAGGATAGAAGTTAAATTAGTTAATTATATTTATTTTCCTAAAATACCCTTAGGGAAATGAGTGTCTTACTTATCTAGCTGGGTGGGGAGACGTGGTTTTGGACTCCTATTTCTGGGTTTAATGAAAGTCAAGCCTGATTTCATTTTTAATTAAACACTGACTCATTCTGAGTCTAATTCTTTTGCACTTGGAATTTTTATTTTCTTGGCGGTAACTTAATAAACCAACTGGATACAGAAGCATTGAATTAGACTTGGGAGTTATATTTTTTCCTAATTTGATTTTTGGGGCACGTTTTGGGTTCTGAAATAATTAAAGAACATTTTTATTAGAATCTCTTACTTGATAGAATATAAGTGTGTTGTTAAATTAATTATTGTGGAGGAAGTATTAGTAAGGGTGATATGGAAAAAATACAACAAAAATTGCTCAAAATTATTTTATTAAAAAAAATACTTTCGGTGATTGAGGTGCATATAACATTAATGAGTTGCAAATATTATTTACTTTATAAAATATGTAAGTGTATTATTATGTTATTATTGTCTTTAATTATTATTGAGAAAGTATAAATAGGGGTATTATAAGAAAAAATTAACAAAAGTTAAAACTTGCTTCTTATAATTAGGACCAACACCAATCCCAAAATATATTACTATAATTAGAACCGGAGGGAGGGAGTACATCAATTTATCAAATGGATTAATGTTTTTCATGTCTCTTGCTAAAAAAAACAAAAAAAAAAAAAAGGCTATTGGCTATATACGGCCGCATGGAAGAAAACTAGTTCATAATGTCTCAAGAGATGTGGGCTAATTCTGGCCATAAACAATGTTATCTATTCATTCATAAGATCATATCATGCCAAAGATTTTAATTTGCACGCCGAAAGGATACTTTTTTTTTTTTTTGGGAAAACAAAAGGAGGATATTGCATATAGAGGCTAAATAATGAAATTAATAATTGATAAGGACGTCTAATATCTGAGATTATTCCTAATGATTTTTAGTCCTTTCTAGGAAAAATTAAATATATGCACACCAAAAACTTGTTGTAGTGCGTTTTATTTTAGTGGACTAGGAGGTAGTAGAGAGAAGCATCAGGAAAGCCTCGAGCCCTGCATTGGACAAAACATGTCAATAATATCAATGGATGAGGAGTTAACTGAACTATTGTAACTTTTTTTAATTTTCGTTAAAATATTTTAAAACTAAAATATATAAGAGTTAATTAATGTTTCTGAAAAATAACATATATAAATATCTAAGTGTTATTCCATAAAAAGCATCAGCTGGAATAGCTCAGTTGGCTAGAGCGTGTGGCTGTTAACCACAAGGTCGGAGGTTCAAGCCCTCCTTCTAGCGTTCAAACATTTTTTTTGATAATTTATCAAATATTTGGCTTTTTGCAGGGCAAATACATGAATGTGAGAGAGAGAGAGAGTGTGTGTGTGTGTGTGATGGTGTGTCAGTGGTCCAGTGGTCCTCACCAGTCACAATAGTGATAGCTGAATCACCACCCAAGGTACGGATGAATCTCCTCCACATACCACATTTTTCTTTTATTGTGGGAATAAAATATATGTAAGATGTATAATGATTATTTCATTCAAAACTCAAAAGTAACAGTAGAGGAGAGGATAAACCAGGATGAGCAAGATTCGAAGTAGTATGATCAACCATAATAATGCTTATGGCAATCTTCCAAGAGTTGTCAAGATTCCTTGAACAATGCCCAATTCTGAATTCAGAAGATCGATTTTAAAGGCCCTGAATCTGCTGCCAGATCTTTAGGTGGTAAAACTTGGCTTTAGCACCATCGTCATATACCATACTTCCCTTGGAGAATTGAACCCAGAGAGGACATTGCCAATATTTTGACCAGCGAAGGAGAGTGATTTAGGGGCTGTTTGATTGCGTTTTTAAAAACTGTTTTTTTTTTCAAAAAAAAAAAAATTTTTTGAAAACAGTTTACCCTAAGGTTTTATTGTTTTAAAAAACAAAAAAAATTTAAAAAAAAAAACAATTTTTTGAAAACAGTTTTTATGTTATAAAAATAAGAAAAGCACAAATAATTGACATGAGAGAGATAGAGAAGATTAAGAAAAGTCGGAAGAGAAATATGGAAGAGCTCTCATTCATTTCATTCTTTGATGCCGATACATTGTATATGGCCTCTATTTATAAGTCTCTAACCATTAAATTCTATACCTATGGTTGCAAGGAAATAAAGATGAGCATAATGGTACTAATCATAAGAAACTCCCACAAACCATTCATTGGAGAAGTTACAGGTTTAGAGAATTGAACACATATGAAATCCTAAGGGTGAGATGTTATAGAGTGAAGGATATATGAAAGACCAAGAGTTTGATAGTTTATGGATATCCACATCATATAATATTTACCACACTCTCCCTTGGATGTCCATGAACCAATACTGTGCCTCATTAAGATCTTACTAAGAAAAAACCAATGGGATAAAAACCTAATGAAAGAAAGAGAGTACGCAATACTTATGAAGTTGCCTCATTAAAAACCTTACCAGGAAAAACCCAATGAGATAAAATCTTGATTACGAAAAAAAAGAGTACAACATAATCTTTACACCCGCGAATAACAACTTCACTCATTGTGATTAAATTGTCATATCTCAAAACAATATACTGATTTCTTAATTGCAACTGTGATCAATGATTTTTCAACCAATTGATGTCCTTTTTATCTAAACTATGCATAATGAATTGTCATCAAATCATATGTTGAAATGTAATTATCTACCGTATCTTCTGGGAATGTTAAATATCAATTTACTCTTCACTTGCCTTTATGCATTTTGGAAATAATAAAATAAAATAATCATGAAAATCACCATGATATATCTTCTATCCATCCCGCATGTTCAATTTGTTATGAACAAAATGTACTTATAGAATAGTTTTACAGAACTATCATACTAAATGTCTGTTTCATAATATCCATATTGTACCTGCAAAATCTTGATTTTACTAGAAAGAATATAATAACTACAATATTAGCATGATGTAAATATTCATAAAATATGTGATTCTTATAGACCATTAAATTCAATATATTTTTGCAAACAACATCATCATAGCAAAAATTTATGGTTTTCAAATCATTAAGGTTTCTAATAACTTGATCTATAAAATTATTCTTTTTTCAATATATCTTTCAATCAATTATACATATACTCAAATCATTTTAATCCATGTAACATTTTATATACTGAATATTTTTCTTGCACATGCTTTCAGCATTTAGGATCCTTTCAAGAATTCTCATGTAGTATTCACTATCCATATGTATATGCTATATATATAATGATATCTAATAAAGGCATTATTTCGTTTGCATACACTGCCAGAGTAATAATATATGCAACAATTATTGTATCCACCACCAAATGTTGCATGTACCTCATTATAATCATCATTAGACCTCGTAATAATCTTTATTTTCACATGAATATTCATATATCACAAATAACTTTATATTTCAAATGTTTTGGACTGCAAGTCCATAAATTTCATATATTGAAAAAACATTTTCATTGCATTTTGTCCCCTTTTTCAGTAGGCCAATCACCCTTTTTTTTCTTTTCTACCGACATATTTTATGTATAAGATACTCATTTGATGACATGATGTTGTTACTAAAATTGTTGTCGACAACTTTATCTTTTCAATTCCATTTTTCCTGTTGTGACATAGTTCATTGAGATCTCTTTATTATTTTCAAGTACCTAAACCTCTTTTGAGCTTTTTGCAATTAGTTATGTCCTAACCTCTTCTGGAGTATTTGCATCCTTAATATAATCATCTTCATTATTTGTTCTTTTCCTTTTTGTTTTGAAACTGATTATTCTCTCATGCTTTGGGCACGTCTCATTTTTATTTATGTTGATTAGAGTATTTTCAAATAATATGAGATTTAGTAATTCTCATTTTGGTGAGTAATTCATTTGACAATTTTATGCAATATTTCATGAATGCAAAACCTAATGAACTTCTTGTTTATATTTCTATATTCGATGATCTATAATTGATAGTAATAATGCATTCATTTTGTTCTCTTTTCTAGCTATTTAATTTATCCCCCTCATGTTAGGAAAACTTGGTCAAATGACAATCGACTAATCATACAGTATAAGTCTCCTAAATCTTTGTTTCCTTTAGAAACATTATTTTGTTTCATTTAGAGACAAACAAGAAGAAGGAGGTTCTTACCCAATATTTATCTCAATTTCCTTTAAATATCCATCTATGTGCACTGTGGTGGATTAATAAGAATGCACATTCAAACTTTTTAAGATGGAATATACCTGGCTCCTAACCAAAAGCCAATTTTATCGAGACAATTTGGTTGGCTAGTATAAGTGCTGTAATATGTAAAATCAAATATGCCAACACTTAAATAGAAATTTTGGTCTCATAAGAATTAATCTAACTATTTATAGAAACTTCAATGAATGAATTGTATAATCTGTAAATTGAGCTTGACATAATAATTTATTCAAACATTCTTGCAAATTCCAAGTTGCAAACTCATAGTAATATCACATGTAACTATCTTATAGATGCGTTTATCAAAATTATTGAACATTTATATAATTTACATGCTATTTGAACGGGCTCATATATTTTAATTTGAATTATTTCCATAAATTTGGAGATCTAATGCAAATCATAAACATGGATACTCTCATAATCAATTTTCTTTGAGAACATGCAGCATTCATAATTCTTTAAATTATATGGTGTGTTGGTTATTCATAAAGAATCTCTGGCAAAGGAACTTCTGCCAATACATAATATTTTATAATTTTTTGCATCATATATATGACTCTGATGATCAAACAAGTCATATCAACAATATATTTGTTTGGATTCGTAAAACTTTGGTTTTTTGTATCATGTTTCTTTACCAATATTAAACTTTACAACTTTCATATCATATTAATGTAAAATCTTGATCTGACATCCATTTTAGGAAATTAATCAGCCTTTGTAAGGAATTATATGAGTACAACTTGAAAGTTATCAAATAATAATTTTTTTTCTCACAAATTAATCACAATGACTTTAAATTTAAATTTAAACACTAGTCAAAATCAAAATCATATAGCCTTCAGGACTTACAATTATTTCTTTTGGCTTTACAAGTTAGTCATCGTTCTCCATAACTTATTGCTTTAAGCATCATAACTACTTTTGGTATTTTTCAAATATCTCATGGTCATTTTCGCTTCACAATCCGATATTTATTTTCAATAAATTGATACATACATATTAGTTATATGGCTTCTGCTCATATTATACTATTTTTTATCCATATGACTTCTACTCATAGTATAAGATTGCTCATTATTTTATTTTATTTTTGATATAATTGCTCATTATTTTAATCACCTTAGAAATGTCATTTTTTCCACGACTATGGTTTAATAGCTAAGATAAAGTATTATCCGCCTTCAACTATCAATTACACTAATGCAATATGATCATCTTCATTTTCACCCTTATAGATAAGTTCTTTGCTTTCAAGGAGCTATATACCCAAGAGGGGGTGAATTGGGTATTTTAAAAACTTTTGTAAGTTGCTCGTTTTTAGACAACAAAAACGAGATGAACAGTAGAGGGAAGAACAGTGGACACGAGAGATTTATACTAGTTCGGTCTTAACAACTTGACCTACATCCAAATCCCGCACTCTGGGATTTTCCACTATCACAAAGATTACACACTCGTACTCAAAGAGTAGTTCTCTCTAGAACTCACTCCCCTACAAGTTGTAATCAATGAACTCCCAAATCACCAAGTCCCCCGACTTGTGATTCTTTACAATAAATGTTTTTCAAGTAGAAACTCTCTCTAAGAGTAGATAAGAATAATCATCAAGTACAAAGTATCAATAGATACAATACGGTTGAAAACCGAAAGAATAAATGCTAGACTTGAATGTATTTCATTTTCGTTGTTGTAGTAGTTGAGAAGACTTGAATGCATCTCTATTTATACTAAGAGAGCATTAAATGACCGTTGTAATCTTCATTATTACCGTTGCCTTGATTAACCAAAGTTCTCGGGCAAGGTAAGGTCTTTTCTCTCTCTAATCTGCACTTAATCTAGTTTGGGTAGAATATCGAGTTGACTCTCTCAAATTAGTCCGTTGGAATAGCGGCTACTAGAAGTAGAAATCATTCTTTAATCCCTTGTAGGCGTGTGCGAGATAGATTACCTAAAAGAATGCAACTTTACGGGTTTGCATTTAATGTCTTGACATCACTTTTGCTTTTGCTTTAAACCTTCAATGTACATTCTCTAATGCTGTCGAAACTCAAGCAATAAGTGATTAAACATGTCTAGGAATATTAAAGAATAATCATAGGAAGTATTAGGATCAAACAAGAAGGTATAGCAAAATCGTCAGATTTGATTTTCAAACTTAGCGTTCAATACTCGAGTATGTGTATCAATACTCGAGTTTGTCACTGTGCACTTAAGTCAATACTTGAGTATTCATTCTGATACTTGAGTATTCTTCTTACAGAGAAGAATCATCGAGATTTGACTTTGGACCTTATTATTGGAATAAGGTCAATACTCGAGTATTCAAATCCATACTCGAGTTTTGAACTTTTGATATGAAAATAAGTTTAAGTTTAAAACCTCAATACTTGAGTATTGTTTTCAATACTTAAGTGTTCAAATCATTGATAAAGAGCAAAGCTCTCTGTATGTCCAATACTTGAGTTTCCAACTCAATACTCGAGTTTTGAACTTTTGATATGAAAATAAGTTTTTAAGTTCAAAACCTCAATACTTGAGTATTGTTTTCAATACTTGAGTATTCAAGTCATTGACAAAGGGAAAAGCTTTCTGTATGTCCAATACTCAAGTTTTTAGCTCAATACTCGAGTATGTATTCATTTTGAAAAACTTTGTGAAGGCTTTCCTAGGTCAATACTTGAGTATTGAAATGAATACTTGAGTATTCGATGCATTTAATTTCCTCATCATGCATTTATTTTGCTTCTTGGATTCACTGTGATAATTTATGACCAAAAGTGATTCTCCGTTATGCATTTAATGGGAAAGTTTCTCCGTAAAAAAAAAAAAAAAGACATAACCGGCATTGGGCATAAATATGCATTTAGAGTTGCCTTATTTTATACACAAGTATCAATTTTTTCGGATTATGTATGTTAAATCTTTCCGTCTATAGGAATTCTACTATGGATCACAGTTGGATAAATGCTTTACGGACGAGTGTTGAATATCAGAATGGGGTGAAGGACTTTATAGATTTTGCTAACCAAAATGCCCATGATGATAATGGGAAGTTTTATTGCCCTTGTGTAAAATGTTTGAATTAGAGGCGACTAAGTCCTGAAGTTATACACACACATTTAATTTGTGAAGGATTTTGTAAGACTTATACAGTATAGGTATGGCATGGTGAAAAATGCCAAGTGGGTCTCAACATGGGGAAGTGGCCTTTGATAATAATGACACGGATATGGATGATAGCATAGAGGACATTATTCGTGATATAGGAGAAGAGGCTTTTGCTCAATCACATGCATATAGTAATATGTGTAGTGACACAAAGACCCCGCTATACCCTGGGTGTAAAAAATACCAATTGTTGAACGCTGTATTGAAATTGGTAAGCTTGAAGGCACGTCATGGATGGAGCGACAGAGTTTTTGTGAAATGCTTGAGGCTTTTAAGGACATGCTTCCGGATCATAATGTGTTGCCGCATCGATACTATGATGCTAAGAAAATACTTTGTCCACTGAGGATGTAATATAAAAAGATCCATGCATGCCCGAATGATTGTGTATTGTATATGGAAAAGAAACAAATATATGGAAAAAGAAATTTGTATTCTTCGATCTTCCCTATTTGCGCAATCTTGATGTGAGACACTGTATTGATGTCATGCATGTGGAGAAAAATTTATGTGATAGTATTGTTGGCACGCTTCTCAACATACAAGGTAGTTCCAAGGATGGTGTGAAGGCAAGATTGGATTTGCAAGCAATGGGAATACGCGAAGACTTACATCCAAGGCCATATGGGAAGAGAACTTATTGTCCCCCAGCTTCTCATACTTTGTCTAAGGATGAGAAACGAAGTTTTTATGAGTGTTTACATGGCACAAAAGTTCCCTTGGGGTATTCTTCAAATTTTAAGAGGCTTGTATTGATGAAGGACTTGAAATTAGTAGGCCAAAAGTCTCATGATTGTTATGTCTTGATGCAACAGCTACTCCCAATAGCTATTCGAGGCATCCCGAATATGATTTTTGGGTCGTTTTGACTAGACTTTGTGTCTTCTTCAATGCAGTTTGTAGTAAAGTTTTCGAGATTGAAAAGTTGGATGAATTGGAGAATGAAGGATATCTTATCTTGTGCCACCTTGAGAAGCTTTTTGTTCCTACATTTTTTTGACATCATGGTTCATTTAATTGTTCATCTAGTGAGGGAGATAAAGTTGTGCGGCCCTATCCATTTACGGTAGATGTACCCAATTGAAAGATTTATGAAATTCGTAAAGGGGTACGTGAAGAACGCATACCGCCGAAGCATCAATTGTTTAGAAATATGTTTTCGAAGAAGCCATGGAATTTTGTCAAAATTATTTGGCCAAAGTAAGACATATTGGGCTTCCAAAACGCGTCGCATGTTGAAGGGGGTAGATGAGGGGCTTCAGTAAAGAGTGTGGATCCTGATGAATTGTCAGAAGTCCACTTATACATCTTGAATAATGTTGATGAAGTTCAAGCCAGCAAAGCTGCACAAAAAGAAGTTGCAAGAAAAGAAAATCATCGAATGACTGAACAAAGGTTGATTAGGAAGCATAACAGAAATTTTGCAAACTGGTTCAAACAAAAGGTCGAGGGAGAGGAATGTGATCTGATACAATAAAATGGTTAGCACGTGGTCCTGAGATTGATGTCATAAGTTGGAATTCATATGTGATCAATGGTTTTACATTTTACACGAAGTCCCTAGATGATACGAGCACAATCGAAATCAAAGGGTGTTATGTTAGAGGCTGAATCTATGCACTTCTCAAGTTTGAAAGACAAGAGGCCTAAATTGGCAGTCATGTCATATTATAGGGTTATTAAAGAGATTTGGGAGGTGGACTATGTCAAAATTAGATTTCTCATTTTCAAATGCAAGTGGGTTAATGTTAATAATGGTGTTCAGATCGATCGGCCAGGATTTACATTAGTCGGTGTCAATAGTAGAAGTTTTGGAGCTGAACCTTTTATTATGGCAGACCAAGCGAAACAAGTGTTCTATATCACCGATCAAGAAAATAAAATGTGGTCTATAGCTCTCCAAGGAAAAATGGTCATTAATATTGATGAGGAAAGTCATTCAAATTATGGTCTTCCTGAGAGTACTCTTTTTTCAAGGGGTCTACCGGACATGAACGAAGAAGATGAAGCGGATAATAAACCCGGCATAAGAAATGATCATCAAGAAGAGATATGGAAGGATATCACTTTATAAAAGAGTCAATTCATAAGGTAATATTCATATGTAGAATTCTTTGAAAACTTTAAGGTTTTTACTATATTATATTCTTTCTATGTTCTTAAAAAATGTCACTGACTATAAAGTTTGTTCTTGTTTTATTTTTGTAGCAGGATCAGATCCAAAGGGGCATGTTATAAAAGAGAATGTTACGTTGTTGGGTGCGAATCAAATGAAGGTGTGGTAAATATTAAATTGGGCATGTATGTTGATTTATGTGCTGTATTTGTAACTCATTGTATTTGTAAGTAAGTTATCTTATTGTATAAATTAATTTAGGTGTTGTAGTTATAGTATGATCATTAATTAAGAGGCCACATAACTCATGGTGAATATTTGTATTCTTTTTCCCAATTCAATTTATTCATAATTGTTCATAACTTGTAGCTTAAAGTATCGACTTTTATGTGCAGGATTAGGTGGTGGATTTGTGTATATATATGATCAGGAAGAACAGAACAAGAAAAAAATTCGAAAAAAATTAGACTGAAAATAATACACCTGTCTTAAATGTTCAACTGTTAAGACCAGACATATAAATATGTCCAGTCTTAAAAGTCAGGTGTACATATTTGATATTAAGCCGGTCTTAAAAGTTGGTTTTTTAAGACGGTGTATTTGTACGTCCGGTCAAAAAATTCAATTTTTATGACTAGATGTATTTATCATCCAGTCTTGAAAGTCAATCTTTTAAGACCGTGTATAATTAGTCGCCTGGTCTTAGAAGCTGCTATTTTTTAGACTGGATTTGTTTTTATCCGGTCTTAAAATTTTGATCTTTTAAGAACGGCCTAGTTTTTGTCGGGTCTTAAAAATTGAGTTTTAGGACCGAACAAAAAATATTTCAGGTTTATTTAGTACGACTTTTAAGACCTAATGTTTTAAATATCCGATCTAAAAGAGTTTCTTTAAGACCGGTTCGAATCCGGTCTTCAATGTTAGACTTTTAATACCGCCTGGAACAAGACCAGTCACAGGTCCAATCTTATGATACCTCTTTTATCCGGTCTTAAAACCTTTTTTTACACTAGTGCTTGTTCAGGAGGGAGAAGCATTAGCTAACTCGACCGAACAAGCAACGTCTGGTGTATTTGTCTAGATTAGGACTAACTGCTTAACCAGCCACTGTCTAGATTAGGACTAACTGCTTAACCAGCCACTTTACTCATGCCGGTGCAGATAGATTCAGAGGTTGGCAGGAGTGGGCAATTTTAGTATTTCCATAACAATAGTGTCACCCCACTACAAAGATAACTGCGTTAGGTTCAATTTCATTGTCATGATTACTTTCGTCCCTCCAAAAAAACACTTAATATTAAAAAGGATCTTGAGTGTATTATTTTCACATTAACTCTTTAATTAAATTAGTTAATTAGAGCTTATATTAAGGACAAAGAATATTATTAAAGAGGAAAAGAATTAGTGAGAAAGGGAGGATGCACAAGTCCTGTATAAGAATATTCGAAAGAAACTATTTATATGAATAATACTGAAGAATCCTAGACCCAGAGAGAATGGTAGATACATGGGATAACGAGGCGGAAGAGGTTCAAAAACATCCTTTTCGTCCATCCTGCGACTTTTTTATCAAACACTTAAACAAGACGGGAAAGAAGTTCGGAAGGAAAAAAAAAAAAAAGATAAGAAATAATATTTTCCAGACCCACATAGTTGAAGAGATCATTCCTCAAACTCATGCATGTGATCCAACAAGTAGTTAGCTGCCAATTCTTCATTCTTGTTACATGCAAAGTACACCTCCAAAACAAGTGCTCGATCGAATCCCATTCCTTCAAGCTGGGCCACAAGACAAAAACAAAAGGCTAAGAGCATGGCTACTATAAACTTCAGTGGAAATTATTATCACATAATTTAACAAACGAACAGTATAAGGTAAGATTCCTAGACTTGGCTTCCATCCTCTTCCCTTCCCATCCTCTTCCCATCCTCTTCTTTATTTTTAACCGTTGGATCGAAATCTCAACCGTTCAGATTTAATCTTTTATAAAAATATTATTTTAAATATTTTATTAATATTTTATTAATAATTTAATTTTGTATTAATATTTTTATAAGAGATTAAATCAACCATTGATATTTCAATCTAACGGTTAAGATGAAGAAGAGGATAGGAAAAGGATGGGAGCCAACTCCTTCAAGATTCCTTTACCAACACATAATTTCACCATAATTTAAAATTGTTCATAGCCCTAAATAATGATTGATTCAGGACCAAAAAAACACCGTGTTTTTTTAACAAATTTGGATTTGAATGGCGACAAAAAAAATAGGTGGCACTTTTACTAGAAATCTAGAGAGGAAAAAGCAAAGAGGTACTTCAAATGAAGTTTTTTTCCTGCCTGGACACAGAAAACTAGTATCATTCGGAACCTTTATATGGCAAACAAGTTTTAAACTTACACGTTCAATTGCTTGGCGCTCCTCGGGGGTGACAGATACTGATTGTGGCACAGCATTAGCCAGCTGCCCCAATATATTCCTGAAGCAAATTAATAGCAAAATGAGACACTCGACAGAATCCACTGCTCCCAAGAGCAGACAAGAGAGAGAGAGAGAAAGACCCCAGCATAAAATAATCTCTTACCCCTCACCACCTTCCACAGGTTCATTTATCAGGCGAAGGAAGTCAGTTTGATGCTCTTGAATCAATCTCATTAGATGAGGATTTTGTTTCCCAAGCTCTTGAAGCATAGGCTACAAAAAGAACAATGTTAAAGCACTACCAATAAAGCGAACAGAAAATTATACCATCGCAGTAAAGACCTGCAATATTTGTGGATTAGCCTGAACCATGGCTCGCAATGCTTGGAACTGCAACAATAAAAACACAAATGTATAATTCAAGGCAGAAAGAACTATAAAGTTCTACAAATTTGAAACGGATAAGGGGAATAGATGATATACCTGTTGACTGTTGCGCAGAAAATCTAGATTGCCAGCACCAGCTCCACCAGCACCAACATTTGGCAGGCCCTGTTACGTTCATGTTAGTGCACCACCTAAGAAACCTACGACATGATATCTTTCTTTGATTAAAAAAGGAGATAACAAACAAGAAGCAACAGCCACCTGAGGAAAGAGATCTAAAGGATTAGCATTAGGTCCACTTGAAGGTACAGGTGCAGGTTGTGCTTCTTGTGGAGCTGCAGATGGAGCATTTCCAGTCTGGGCACCGCTTGCAGGTGCACGAGCCACAGGGGGGGCTTCAGCTTGCTCTGGAATACCCTAAGGTATATGTGTAATGTAAAGACTTAAACCACAGAATTGAAAGTACAACAACAGTGAAGCCAAAATAATAGTTGAACTATTAAGGGCTTGTTTTGATCAAACATTGGCAAGAGTGACTTTTATCCCAACTGACTTTTTGCAAACTTAATTTGGAATAAAAGTCAATTACTGTAATATGAGTTATGTTTGGATGAGATTTTTTAAAAGAAAAGTCAGCTTCATATAAACTTATTTGGATGACATATTAAAAGTAAGTTTTAGAAAGTTCAAATATGAAGAAAAGTCAGAAGTCAGAAGCAAGAAGCCAGAAAAAGTTGCTTAAACTTTAAAGTGGCCTTTGAGTCCTACCATACATCATTTTATTTTCAGAAGATGATGTGATTACAAAGCTATTTACTCTCACATCAATTTTATTTTTGTTATTGACAGAATAACTTGCCAAACACAAAAAGATCAGCTTATTCATCACTAATCACGAATATATAGAAAGAGAGACAATCATCAAATTATAAGCTTGGGCCATGTAATAGAACTTTCTAATTATAGTTAAATATCTATCTGCTGCAGGCTGGACACCTTAACCAGAAATCAAGTGATTAACATAAAAAAAAAAAAAGTAAGGAATGGACATACTGAATACAAGTATTCAACAGCTCTCTCAGGGTTGTTGTAAGCAGCACGAAGAGCTCGGAGAACAGTATCCCTATCCCAGCTCCCTCCACCCATATCAAGAATTTGTTGAATTGTTCCCTCCAAGTTGTTCCCAGCAACAAGATTAGATGCTGCCTGCCCATAGATATCAGACCCCTCCCTGCTCCAGTAACATATATCAACATCAAATTTAAGAAAGGAAAACCCAAAAAACTTGGGAAGAATATTGCCCAAGCAAAAATGCAAACATAGAAAACAAACAACACAGGAAACAGAGGTTTACACAGCAGGAGCTGGGGCCGGTGAAGGTGCAGGTGCTGGTGCAGGTGAAGGTGCAGGTGCTGGTGCGGGTGAAGGTGCAGGCCTGCAGGTTGAAATGACAAGTGCATTTCGCATCAAAATTATCATTAAAAACGTTGATCTTATGCTTGAAGATATTTAGAAAAATCAATGACTCACGAAGCCCCAGCTGTAGAAGGAGCTTGAGATGCTTCCGTTGACGCTGGGGATGGTGTAGGAGCTGAACTAGTCTGAGGAGCCTGCAACGAAAAAGTAATGCCGGTTATTGAATTATTTAATACATAATAACAATATTTTCCACTACCTCATCTATATTTTTATTTATAGATGTTGTTATAATATTATGGATTATTTAGATTAATCATTATCTTATAATTAAATTTGATATTAATTATGTGTTAGGATAAGATATGGATATATTATATCTTAAGATATTTTATCTTAATTATTTTGATTTGATTTATTTTAATTAATTAGATAAGATTTCGGGTGAGCTCTAGATTTGCCTATATAAAGGCTCATACATACTCTCTTTTTATTTAAGAGATTAATAGTGTGTGTTTTATCCCTCTAAATTCAATATAGTATCAAACTAGGTCTGCCTCCAGACCTACCGTAAATAAAAACAAGGTCATCCTCCAAGACCTTTGAAGCTTCCTCTAATCTACAAAATTCCTTCGTCACAAAGAGGAGACACGAAAGCTTCCTCTAATCTTCAATGAAGCTGTTCTGTACAGAGGAGACATGAAAAGCTAGAGATACAGAGGGAGACACGAGACAGAGAGGGGGAGACATGAACACAGTGACAAAAGGGAGAAGCGATCTTCGAACCTGCTAGAGAATATTCTTTTTAGGCATCTTCTGCCAAGCAAGAAGAGCCTCTGAACTCCAAAAAAAAAAAAAAGGAGTACAAGCCCAAACAAAAATACAAGACCTTTGAGAGGACAATTCAAAAAGGAGTACAAGCCCAAACAAAAATTATGGCACCTCTGAGACTCAAAAAAGAGTACAAGCCCAAACAAAAATATGGGGCCTCTAAGACTCAAAAAGAGTACAAGCCCACACAAAAATAAATGGGCCTCAGTCCCTCTGAGACTCAAGAAGTACAAGCCTAAGGATTTTGAAGATTGAAGCAAGCATTATAACCAAGGTTGTCAAACTCGTGATAGTAACATAAACTCGTATAGTGAACTCGAACCGTAAACTCGTAAGAGTTTACTTTTATTATTAAATATGTATTACTAGTGTATAATTTAATAATTAAAATATAAAATGATAATAATTTGATTTAAATATAATTTAAATTCCAATAATTGAAATTAAATCCATCAACATTCATCATTTATCATACTTAATAAAGAAATTTCTACAAAATTTCTATATAAAACCGTTGAGCATGATCAAATTAAAAAAATTAATATGAATTTAAAAGTAAGTTAACATGATTTTGTAAGCTAGAAACGTAAAAACGGTAAATTCGGTGTATAAACTCGTGAGTTTAACCGAGTTTATGACTAACACGAGTTTACTACTAACTCGACTCGTTTTTATAAGGTAGAAACGTAAAAACGGTAAACTCAGAGAGTCAACTCGCGAGTTTGACAACAATGATTATAACTCTGGCTCAAAGAAGATCTGCAGACCAAATTGCAGATATCTTGACTAACCCACTAGGTAGAACAAAGGCAAGCTGGGAATGATCGACATATACTCTACAGCTTGAGGGGGAGTGTTAGATATTATGGATTATTTAGATTAATAATTATCTTATTATTAATTTTGATATTTATTATATATTAGGATTAGATATATCCATATTATATCTTAATTATTTTGATTTGATTTATTTTAATTAATTAGATTAGATTAGATTCTAGGGTTAGCTCTAAGTTTGCCTATGTACTCTCTTTTTATTTAAGAGATTAATAGTGTGTGTTTTATCCCTTTAAATTCAATAGATATGAATAGCCCCATCCTAAAATTAAGACAACTATTTTTCCCATCCCCAGACTCAAACCCTCACAGATAATAAGATCCCAATCTCTGTACAGATTCAGACCAATTTGTCGGTGTATAATTTATAAAACGTGACACTTTCACATTGGATCTTTTCTAGTTAAAATTTATTCATATAAAGTCGCCCAAAAACTATCAACTGTTAATATTTTTATTCAAACTAATAAAAACATGAATTGAAATTATAGTCTTAATAATATTATCCTCGAATGTATCAAATATAACAGATGATACCTACAAATTATATCTTGCAAATCTGTAATGAAAGTTTGTCAAATTCCAAGCCTGATAGGTAAGCTTCCCATACTCAAATGCGTTAATTTTGTGGGGATCCACAAGGCATATGGGCATTTCTATCATCCCTACTCCCTAGTTAGTGTTCTTTTTTTGGAGGGTGAGGATGAAACGCCAACATTGAATATGAAAACATCATATGAATTATCCATTACAAGATAAGTGGTAGAGTCCTAGAATAAAGGCTAGAATGATAATTGTACCTTAACAACATTTTAACAGAGAAAATTTCTCTTACCTTAACCGAAGGTGCAGCAGTAGATCCCTGGCTTGATGAGCTCTTAGTCTAGCATATTTTGAGAACACAAGTTAGAACTTAAGACTGAGAGATAATATACCACAAATTTTAAATATATATTTAAAAAACACACACACAAAGCTTTCTCATGGAACTGTGTCAACATTAGTCACAAGAAATAACTCCATTCTAAGTCAAGCTAGAATAGTGTCAAGTGTCAAGGCAAAAGGAAGGAGTTCCAAGTCTATTCTAATCAACTATTGAATCCATTGAAATATTCATAGCCGATAACTGTCACACAGAAATGACTATGAACGTGATATAGGAGCAACATTCAAATTTCAAATATCTTAAATGTAAATAAATAAACAAGATTCGTTGAAATTCAGAGGGACAACTGAAAAATAGTTTTTGTTTGATTTTCTGTGACTGGAGAGGTTTTCCCTAGGTTGGTTTAGTTCCTTTCCTTTAAGATTTCTCGTTTATCCTTAGTTTCTTAGGAGGAGATCTTGCCGCCATTTCTTACATAAGCTTCCCTTTCACAATAATATAGGCAAGATAAAAATGAATCATTCTCAGCATAAGTAAAAGAAGTAGATTAAGAAAGTAAACTACACTACATGAGTGTAAAAAGTTTCCAGAAATAACATTGAAGATCAAATAACGAACGTCGGAAAGGTTAAGTTTAAACAACAATCTAGGCATACAAGTTTTGATGAGCCTATTAACATAGATCTGCATTTACTGGCAATGAATTAAAACTACAAGATGACGTGAATGTAATGAATAAACACGGAATGATTATAAACCACGAGGAGCCACAACTTGATGATACACATAACAACTACAAGTTACTGATGCTCAGTCTCCCTACAAAAATTCTCAGAAAAGGGGGGAACCTTTACTTTTCCTTTAATTCTAGCTGAAATATCTTCAGCTCAAAAAATTACCAAGTAGAATGGCTGTAAAAAATGTTCTATTTCAGTCAATTTTGTGTGTGCAACACGGAAACTGTAAAATCAAGTCATCACTCAAAACATCAAGGCAAATGGTTTTTCCTAAACAACTTATTTAAAAAGATTTCTGGTAAATTTTACTTCATGAATTGAGTTGTCAAGATATGTTAAAATTCATAGAGTAGAATGGGGCAAAAAAATCCAGTGGCCCAATGCCAAATTCAACTGAAGTGGTAGGGAGGCCTTGATAATATGTCGTTACAGCCTCTCATCCAAAACCACTTCAAATCAGCACGCCCCAAGCAAAGCATTCACCAACTTCAGAACAGAAGGGGTCATTTTAAGGGGTAGACTGGATGTGGAGGCAGAAATCCAGACGCATAGACAAGAGGAACAACCTATACCTTATTAATAATACTTGATCACTAGATATTTCATTCTATTCTTCAACGAACATCTCATATTGCGATAATCCGAGAATGGAAATCCCTAAACATATGCGCACTAAATAAATACAAACTATTCTCGACAAATATATAGTTCTTCATGTTTAAATATTAAACAGCTACCTAAGCAACCAGAGTGAAAGCTAAGCCCACCAAATAAATACAAACAATTCTGGCACATAATTCGACAATATTCAAAATCCAAGTTAGTTTTCAGAAGATAAAATACCTTGGATAGCATGATTACAACAAAACTGTGTTCAACTACTTTATTTTCCTCCAAGGTAGTATTATCATTGAGAACCTTCCCTTGATAAATAAGCATTTGCTGTGCAGCAGGATAGTGAGTTTCACCATGAACAGTTTCTATATGTTTCTTCACATCAGCAACCTGAATAAAAATTGACTCGTATATTAAGATTGCAGAATATTCTATTTCCACATATGAAACTAGACGGTCTGACTGGAGTTTCAAAACATGGAATGAATTTACAATCCATAAACGCAGAAAGAACAGAACAACATAGGATCCCAAAGCTATAAAATAGAGGATTACAAACATTAATTAATGATCAAGAATTATCACATTTTGATAACTCCTTCTATGGCTTAAAATATGTATAAGATGTTCAACCATTAGAGACTAGCCGCCAAAGGGATCAGAAAATGTCCATTTCAAAGATAAAGGCAAACTTCAAGACTTTAAGTTGAAACAACAATTTTAGTTCTCACACTTATCAGCCACATGGCTGTTGGTCCCAGTGCCAGTTGCAGGCAGACTATAGGAGTCAGATTTGCTCAACTATGGAAAGCAAAAACATTGAAACTCAAAAACATCACTGATTGTCAAAACTTACTAGTTGGCATTGTTAAGTTCAATAACTATGCCACCTCAACCACCGAATATACACAGTGATCGTCAACTGTAATAAACATGACACTTCAACCACTAAATATACAGTGATAATAAAACAAAGTTCTACGACAACTAGTATGATGACGTACATGAAAATCCATCCAACAATTTAGCTGATATATATGGTCATAGAATGATAATGGTTCGGTTTAACAAAAGGGCAACGTTCCATCTACTCATGATCATAATTAGCAATTAAATTTTTTAAAATTTGAATGACGGGTGAAATTCAATTCCACCAAGCAAAGGTTCAAAATTGTCACTTATTCACTATCACAGGTCAATATCACCAAAAGTTTCCACGCAAGATTTCTTAACGCAACGCAGAGTCCAGACGAGCATCTACAGCACTTGGCCGCTGACAGTATTACGTAACACCCCGAGGCAAGAATCAGCCGACAGAACTAAATAGTTAGCCAGTCAGTCAATTACGATTTAAAAGGTAACCATATTATCCGGCCAAATTCGAATTAACCATCAAATTCATAAGAATTATCACATCGAAGACCGTAATCTGAAACAACGCGGGAGAAGAATAAAAAGAAAAAAGAAAAGGAAAGAAAGAAACAGAGAAAAACCCTAATTATCTATCAATATCAGGACTTTAGCCAACCGACCACAGACAACCTTAGAATGAAACCCAATTCGAAACACCAATAATACCGATAGTCCGAATAAAAACGGGTAGAAAAAGGAAATAGGCAAACCTTAGCCTCAGGCTCGACTTCAATTTCGAAGCTGGTGCCCTTGAGAGTCTTGACGAATATCTTCATCTTCTGATACTACTTCGCGATCCCCGACCGAACAGATTCGAAATTCGAAATTCGCCGGAACGGGGTTTTGCTATACTGATCGGCAAAGCCGCAAAGCTATATACCCTAACAAAGAGACGAGGCCAGAGAGTCCCCAGGACGCAAGACGCCGATAGTATCCAAAAGCTTACTCCGCAAAGGATGAAGAAAAATTTTAGTCTTATTTATAGTGGTGAGGGAGAAAATTTTCATATGATAAATATTAATAATACATAATAAAATAATTAAAATAAAAAATAATCTAATTTAAATATATTTTAAATATAAATAATTGAAATTAAATCCAGAAATATTCAAACACTTTATCGTACACAATGAAGAATTGTTTTATAAAATTCATACGTAAAGATACTAAACATGGTTAAATGGAAAAGGTTAGCAAAAGTTTATAACTTAACACGATTTTATAAGGTAAAAGCATAAAAAAGATAAACTCAGTTGTGAACTCGTCAATCTAATTTACTATTCCCTCCAAATCCAATTATATGAACATATTTTGGAGTTGATTTTGGTCCAATTATAAGAGTAAATTTTAACTTTTGTCAATTTTTTCCTACAATACCCCTATTTATACTTTCTCAATAATAATTTAATAATACGTCTATATATTTTATAAAGTAAATAATTTTTGCAACTCATTAATGTTATATACACGTCGGTTATACTTTTTTTATAAAATAATTTTGAGCAATTTTTATCATATTTTTCCCATATCACCCCCGTTAATACTTTTTCCACAATAATTAATTTAACAACACGCTTATACTCTATCAATTAATTTAACAACATGCTTATACTCTATCAAGTGAGAGATTCTACTTTATTTTTTATTTTTAAATAAAAATATTTTAATATTCCTTTAAAAATATTTTTTTAAAGGAATATTAAGGATCCGTATTAATACAAAGAATTGGTGGAGAGGAAAGGAACTTAGAGGAGCGAAATGAAGGGAAAGGAAAATTTGAAAGATGAGGGAAGATGGTTTGAGTTGTTTGGTAATAAGAAAATAAAGAGGTGATAGTTGGTAAAGAATTAGGAAATGTTTATTTTACCCTCAAAAGAAATTAATTCAAAACAAAACAGAAAAATATTTTTTTTTTGGTAAAATATATTTTTAAAAAATATATTCTTGTTAAGTTCGAACTAGTGAAAAAAAAAAAAAAAAAAAAAAAAAAAAACGCTAAATTCAACCTTTCCCGCCAAGTTTGAATTTCAAGAGTAAATTTGTCCCAAAAAAACACTTTCCTGGGAAATTGCAGCTTTCCCTCCATTTTCGGATGGAAAACATCTTCCCTCAAATAAGGGAAAATGAGCACTCACCTAAGATCTTGAATTGACTTTCATACCAAACACCTAAAATCCATGGAAACTTTGGGATCTTCCATTTCCTTCTCTAATCTTCTTTCTACCAAACGGGTTCTAATTTAACTTACGATGTCACGGACATGTGCATTTAATTCACGGACATCGAAGTTGATGGATAAGCTCAAGGAAATAGCGAGCATACTGAGTGCGCGGGATACTGATTTAACTTCTTGAGGAAAAAAAAAGGATATTGATTTAACTAATTTTGCCTTATGTAATTTTTAATTTTTAGCAGGGATATTTTCAGAAAATAATTATAATTAACTAATTTAACTTTTCTTCTTAATCTCTCTAAATTGTAGTAAATAGCTCCTATAATTAGGACCGGAGGAAGTACTATCATAAGTTTAAGGGTGAATCTACATGATCTTGCAGGTAGAAATGTAAAAAGGATAAACTTGAGAATTAACTTGTGAGTTTGATAACAATGATATAATGTATACTAAATAGGGTAAAGTAAGAAAGTTGTTAAATTTTATAGAAAAATTAATAAAGTTTAACGTTTTCCTGAAATATGCAAGAAGTGCTTTAAATATAAGTTAAGATGATGGTTTAAAGCAATGAATTGGGGAGAATTAGAATTTTGTGTCAGAAACGAGAAGTGAGGGCAAACATCTTGGAGATGGAAATGTTATCAAAAAAAATCTTGGAGATGGAAATTTATCCCATAGCCGCGTTATTAGCGATTCAGGGTGGAACATCATCACAAAAACACTTATTTATATGAATTATGATAAAACTTCTCTCTATAATTAAAAAATTATTTTAAAAAGCTTTAATCATCATTCAAAACAAACACTCATGCTATTAAATCACAAATCCCTTGATAAATACTCCTTTGGTCTTTATTATAAGGAACCAACTAACTTTTCTCACAAACCAATAAAAACAGTTAAAGTCAATAAAGTTACCATATAATTTAAGTAACTTTCAATATTACCCTTACTAATTCCACTAAACTCTAATATTATATTAATTATTACTCTCACACACTACCCTCATTAATTATGGGCAGACATGAAAACAAATAATTAATGCTCATTCGGAACAAGCAAGTGCCTTATAAAAAGGACCAAATAAACTTGATAATTGGTGCCTTATAATAAGGACCAGAGGGAGTAGTTCACTCGAATGGTAAACTTTTCCATTTTTAACTTGAAAAAAAGTTTTTCATTATCTTTGCTCTTGTTAGATATGATTAGTTTTGATAATGTCTTATATAGATACCATTTGTAAGAGCAAAAAGCTTGTATGATATATTTATCTGCTACATTGACTAACTACTATATTTAATGTGGATTAGTTCAAGTTGAATTATAGAGATTACTCAAGAAGGAGAGAATGTCAAGGAAGAGCAAGAAGTTATCAGAGTATTTTGGGAATAATCAAGAAGAAGAGGAGATATTGAAATGTATAACTTGCTAAGAATGATGAGTCCAAGTTAAATGACAAAGAATGATCAAGAGAAGAGAAGAAAGAAAGAGTTGGATTATGAAGAATAATCAAGATGGGAGATTAAAGAAGGAAGAACTTGTTGAATGGAATGAGAATATAATTATTCAAGTTCTTATATTGATGCTAGAAGGCTCCAAGATAATATGGAAGTTCGAATGGCTCGATTTAGAATTAAAACAAGCAAAAATGAGGTTCTGGATAAGAAAACTCGAGTTAAGAACTCAAAACTCGAGTTTTGAGTGTCTTTAGCATCTCTGGAATCTCTAGACTAGGAAACCTCGAGTTTCCAAGTGAAAACTCGAGTTTTCAACACCGATCGGCAACTCGGTCTACTCGTTTCACGTTCGGCTTGGGTGAGGTTTGGCAATTCGATAATATCTCTCAAACAATATATCCGATTGAGGTGAAACTAGTGGCATATGAAAATAGACTCCCAATGAGTCATTTTGATACAAAATTCAAGCCTAAAGGAGTTCAGATCAAGGATATATTAATTATTGAAGTTGACAGTGAAATCAACGCCACATAGCAAACCAAGCTTCGATGTTTTGAGTGTAACGCACAAACTACAAATTGGATTGAGCTGAAATCGGTGGCATATGAAAGTAGACTCAAAAGGCTTTCCATCAAAATTTGAACGGACCAAAACAGAGTTCAGACCAGGGAGATATGGCCTTCGAAAATTGACATTCAGTTCAGGACGTTGCAAAAACGCTGGTTAAGAACAGCCTTCATTCATCGGATCATAACGGACATAATACAATGAGTTTGGAGCTGATTCTTCTTGCATTGGATTCTTACTTCAAGCTTGGACTGTAAACTTCAGTTTGAGATTGGCCAAGAATTTTCCAAGTTTTCTGAACTGAGCAAAGCGACGGTTTTCGAGAGAAAACTCAAGGTTTCATCATACGAGAGACTTCTCGCATTTTCTCGGAAAATGCAAAACTCGAGGTTTTTGGTAAAACCTCGAGGTTTGCAAAACCTCGAGGTTTAGCCTTACGGAGTCTCCTAAGTTTTGAACACTTGAAAACCTCCACTTTTGTCTCGACCTCTAGTTTTTAGTTTAATATGAAAATTCCAAGTTTTTCACATTTGAGTGAAAACTCGAGGTTTGAATAGAAACCTCGAGTTTTGGCTTGCGAGATAGATTTCAAGTTTTAGCCGGTTTTCAAAACCTCCGGTTTTGTGAAAAACCTTCCATTTTAGTTTTGCCCAGTTTTCTCAAAGTTTTTCACAATCAAGTGAAAACTCGAGGTTTGAGTATAAACCTCGAGGTTTGTCCCGACGAGAGGACATCTATGTTTTCTCGCTTTTCAAAACCTCCGGTTTTACTTTAAAACCTCCGATTTTCTGTTTTGGCACAAAAACTCAAACTTTTCACATTTGAGTGAAAACTCGAGGTTTGGTGAGAAACCTCGAGGTTTTGCCAACCCGAGAGCACTCTTGTTTTTCGGTTTTGAAAACCTCTAGGTTTTGGCTTGGCACGATTTCTCAAAGCTTTCATATTTAAACCAAAACTCGAGGTTTGGTGAGAAACCTCGAGGTTTTGCTAACACGAGAGCACTGTAATTTTTAATGTGTTGAAAACCTCCAGTTTTGGATGAAAACCTCCAGTTTCGATGTTTTGGACTTAAATCGAATTTACATGCTAAAGTCCAAACCTCGAGGTTTGAGAACAAACCTCAAGGTTTCATCGCAGATGTAGAAATTCAAATTTGAGGAATTTGTAAAACCTTCTTGTTTGATCTTAATACTTGCTACGATTATTCTCTAATGTTCCTAGATATGTTTAACCACTTTGTTAGTGAGTTTCAGATGAATTAGAGAATGTTTATTGAAGGTTTAAAGTTAAAGCAAAAGTGACATCTGCAAAACCCAGAAAGTTGCATACTTTCGGGTAATCCGTCTGCACACACTTTGCAAAGGATTAAAGAATGTTTTCCACATCCAGCAGCTGCTATTCCAACGGATTTATTTTCAAGAAGTCAACTATGAACTTCTGCACAGCTGGATTAAGTGAAGATTAGAGATAGAAGAAGACCAAAGCTTAACCAAATCCTTGTCTAATGAAGGCCAAGGTTATAATGAAGATTACAACGGTCATATATTGATCTCTACCTATAAAAGAAGATAGATTCAAGCCAGAAGAGGCAAGACACAAGCCTACATCTTCAAAATGCTCATACTCTGATTTTCATACTACTCACACTCTGTTTTTCAATGTTTACATAGTTTATCATAGAGAGTGAGATAATTTGTATTGCACTTCAGTGTTTATCTTATTCACTTCTGAGAGAGAAGATTCATTATAAACATTCTATCTGTTTATTTGAGAGTTACTCAAGATTGGGTAATCTTGAGAGGGAAATAGATTGTAACCTTGCATTGTGTAAGGGGGAGTATCTCGGTGAGAGATTTGGCTTCACAAGTGCCTGGGTAAACTTGTGGGATTGTAAAGGCTTCTCTTGTGCCCGAATTAAACAAGAGGATAGTGGATTGAAAATCTCAAGTGGAGCTTGAGGACTAGACGTAGGTCAAGGATTGGGCCGAACCAGGATAAATCTCGGTTGCATATTCTCTTCCCTTATCTCTTATATTTCCGATATATGTTTGAATGATTTGTCTATTGCTTTAGAACTCTTTACTATCATACAAACTAGTTTTACTAAGTTGCAAAAAGATTTTCAAAGTTCCTAAGTTTTTATTCTTCACCCAATTCACCCTCCTCTTGGGTTCAGCCGATTCTTACAGCTCTCTCAATTAAAAATAGGGAAATTTTCAGCTAACTCCCATAAATGAGATTTTATCACAATTGGGTCAAAATTAAATTAAATTCTATGAGTGAAAAGATAATGATACATTACTTTATTTGTCCTATGAATTGCATTTTTTACCTTGTAAATGTCATTATTTGTCTTGTAAATTTCATTATTTGTCTTGTAAATGACCAAAATATTTTTAACTCCATGGCTTTTTTTGAATCCTATTATTTGTCTTGTAAATATCTTCATTTGTCTTGTCAATGACAAAAATGTTATTATCAACTATTGGTTTCTTTTGAATCATTTTATTTGTCTTGTGAATTGCCTATATTTGTCTTGTAAATGCTCTAATTTATCTTGTAAATTTTGTTATTTGTCTTGTAAATGACTAACATATTTTTAACTCCATGGGGTTTTCGAATTCCTTTATTTGTCTTGTAAATATCATCATGGGTAAAGGTGCAGAAATATACATGTGTTTTACCCTTGGGAGCGCCAAGCACCAAATGTTTTTTTGGGTGCAAAAATACACATATGGTTACAATTTAGGAGCAAAAGTCACACCACCGTTAGAATCTAACTTAACGGTGTTAATTTTGGGTGGAGCCCATACTGTTTTTATGAAAATACCAAAATGCCCCTAATTTTTTTTAAAAACAAAAACCTATGCTCCAACTCTTTGGGAACCCCCCGACCTCAATCTTGATATGGAACCCCCCCCCCAAATCTCGATCCGGAACCCCCCCATATCGATCCGAACCCTACCCCCTCTAATATTGATCTGAAGCCCCCTCCTTAATCACGATCTGAACCCCCCCCCCGAAAAAAAAAATCTCAATCTGATAGAATAGGCAAAGGTCGCTGGCGACAGTGAAGGAATAGAATAGGCGAAGTTGCTTTATAGATCCTGTGCTTAAAGAGTCCTTGTTGGTCGATTTCCTTAATGGCAAGTGAACCAGTCGAACAAGTAATAAAGTGTAAGTAGAGTATCGTCCCACAGAGACTGAGATACCGAGAGGTGATGCACTAATGTTGTGACAGTTGTGAAAGCAGAAAGTAAATATAATCAGGTTGAGGGGTTTTGCAATTATGCTACTAGCAAACGTAAACAAAAATGACTTTAAACGAGAGAAGATATCAGTAAGAGGTTAGGTTGGACTCAGAATCATCCTTAAGTGCATCAATCCCCCAGTTGCTCTACCCAATGCTATAGCATCTATACTGTACAACTTCCGCAATTGCTACAACATAGCTACCAACTACAAAGCTATTTGGTTAACCCACCTCTATTATCTACCGAAGCTTCCGCGTCCGATACATATGATACTAACTATACTCCTTCCATATTCCTATGGCAACTTTCTAGTCAGACCTGCTTTACACTCAGGGTGTTATGGTTATGAGAGGTAGACCCATTCCTGAAGCCTACAATAATAGGTCAAGCCGTGCACGGGCTGCCTAGAAAACACTATTTCTCAGAGGTCTAACCCCAACTCCTTGTCAGTAAGCTGAGGCCACAAATCTAGCCCTTAACTTCCGTTAACCGACTAGTAATAAAAACACCGATACGCAAACCAAATTTATTGAATTAAGAACTTGCAACTAGGTTCATTCAACACTTAAAGACTCATCCTCATCCACCATATAGAGTTTAGTTCATGACCGACGAGGACACACAAAACAGGCACTAACAGAATGACCCATGATCAAGAAAACAAAGCTAAGAAGAAAGGAAAACAGAAAGCTTGATGGAATTTCCGATGACGTGGTCGAGGTCCTGTCACGTCACCACTCCACATTTTCTTCATTCCGTCGTACTGCAGGGAAGGTTGCTGGGTTGTCCTGGAAGTCTCGTGCTCTTGTGAAATCTCTCACTCTTCTCTTAAGTCTGCCAAAAGTTAGAATCTTGTTCTAGGGCTCTCCGACTCTCCTAGTGTTGGCGCTGCTGTTTCCTTTTATAATCAGGCTTTTTCTTGCAGCGTAAGTTACAGCGAGCTGGGCCTTTCCTAATCCGTCGAGATCTATCATATCTTCTGATTTGAGTAGATTGCTTCTGTTGATTCTGTGGGATTCTTCAAATCTTTTAGTTTCGATCCTCCGCATCTTTTATTCTGTTACGTCAGCAACCTATCTGTTAATATCGCCCTTTATTTTATTCCTGAAATCATCTGGGTAAAAAGGTCAGCAAACATGTTGCATATCATTGCGTCCTCTACTTTGCTATAGCATTCGGGATGCCTTGTATTGCACTTCGAATCGCTGTCAGAATGCTATAGCATCGTATCAGCCCTGCTATACGATTTCCCTTAAAAACAAAGTAAATTGTTTCATTCTTAGCACATGCAAATGATTCCTACTCTTTAGTCCCTATATCATGATTGTATGCCTTTTTGCTTAGATTATCTGTAGTTAAGCATGTATTTAACATTCAATTCAATCAGTAAGTATAGGAAAACATGGTACTATTTGAGCTCATCAGTCCTCAATCTCGATCAAGGACTCTTGCTAGATGCAGAAATTTTGAGTATACTGGGCGAAGTTTCTTTATAGATCCTGTGCTTAAAGATGTTCTTTTTGCTACGCCCGCTCATGACAAGTATGATGGCTCAATTGCTGCTATAAATCCACCACAAGCTTAAAATTCTGAGGGGGACGCTATGCTCTCAGGTTGTCTAATTTAACAATGATTTAAGTCTTTTCATTTGGGAAGAAAATTAACTTTGGTATGACATTCTAGAAGTATGTTAACTTCATTTATGTAATTCTATTCATGAACTCTACTATATTTTGGTATGCGATCAATGCTTATTTTAATATCACAGCAACTCGGTTCTTGGCATTTGCAGGTTTCATTCCTTAAAGCAACATGGTCTTGATAACGATCAATTTGGCAGTAGTCCAGTGGACGAGTTTGAATGATTTTGCCAGAACAGGACCAATACTAAATCGAGGGAAGAAAAAGGAACTATTGCTTGATTATGTTGGTGGTACTTCTTCTTTGAGATCTGCACCAGTTCTTAATAATTCTTTCATGGGTGGAGCAAAGGGAAAAAGGAGTGAGTGTGTGTGAGAGTGAGAGAGGGTGATTTTAGAGGGCATTTTGGCAAAAGGATCTGCACCAGATTGTTCATGGCATTTTGTCGAAGAAGCAGAGGTGTGGAGGGTGATTTTAGAGGGAATTTTGGTATTTTCATGAAAATAGTATGGGCCCCACCCAAAATTAACACCGTTAAGTTAGATTCTAACGGTGGTGTGACTTTTGCTCCTAAATTGTAATACATGTATATTTTTGCACCCAAAAAAATCATTTGGTATCGAGCGCTCTCGAGGGTAAAACACATGTGTATTTTTGCACATTTACCCTATCATCATTTATCTTATAAATTCATTTATTTGTCTTGTAAATAGCCAAAATGTTCTTGTCAACTCATGGTTTCTTTTGAATCTCTAAATTTCTCTTTGATGTTGGATATGATTAGTTTTGATGATGTCAAATATAGATGTCATTATTAAGAGCAAAAAGTTTACACAATATATTTATCTCCTATATTGACAAACTACTTTGTTTAATGTAAATTAGTCTAAGTTGAATTATGACGAATGATCAAGAGAAGAAATTAAAGAAAGAAAAACTTGTACAATATAATGGGAAGGGTAAAGGAGCAAAAATACACATGTACTTTGCCTTTGGGAGCACCCAGCACCATATGTTTTTTTTTTGGAGCAAAAATACACATGTGGTTACATTTTAGGAGCAAAAGTCACACCACCGTTAAAATCTAACTTAACGGTGTTAATTTTGGGGTGGGGCCCACATTATTTTTATGAAAAATACCAAAATACCCCTAATTTGGAAAAAAAAACCAGCTCTCTCGATCTGATCTGCAACTCATCCTCTCCACAGATCCCCGGCTTCGTCTTCTTCCCCACTTCATCTTCGCCTTCTCCATTTTGTCTTCGTCCAGCGACGCCTTCATACAAAACCGTTCACGTCGTCATTTGAGCTTTCTGGTTCATCATCGATTTCTGGTTCTCCTTGTGGAAATCGCACTCTCATGATCATCGATTTCTAGTTCATCATCGATTTCTGGTTCTCCTTGTGGAAATCTCACTCTCATACCAAACCGTTCATGTCGTCATTTCGATTGAACATATTCCGTTTCTAAAATTAAATAATATACTCATGCTCGGTGCTTGATTAGTGTTTGGGGTTAGTTTATTGGAATTGCAAGTTTGCAACACAGAATAACGAAAGAACAAAGAGACTTTTATTGAGAAGGAGCTAGAAATTTGATAAAGCAAGGCAATTGGGGCATCTGATTTGACAGTACAAACTAGTTAGATGGAAAATAGGAGGTGGAAAACGAAGCATCTCCTACAGGTGCTCTTCCTATATTTGAAGAGCTTTCTCTAAGTTTGCTGATCCTGAAACAAATGCCATTCTCGATGAAAATTTGCAGGTACTGGAAAAACATTACTAAACTCTCAATTTTATGTGTTTTGTTTTTAATCTTTTGAAGAAAGGAATTACCCAATTCTAATGAAAGGAAGTTGGAGTAACTGATCATAACAAATGGCCAGAGAAAGAGCAATGGGCGGGCGAATGGGTTTGTCGGCGGTGGAATCAGCTAGGGTTTTTTTTAAGAAAAAAATAGGGGTATTTTGATTTTTTCATAAAAATAGTGTGGGCCCCACCCCAAAATTAACACCGTTAAGTTAGATTTTAATGGTGGTTTGACTTTTGCTCCTAAAATGTAACCACATGTGTATTTTTGCTCCCCAAAAAAACATATGGTGTTGGGCGCTCCCGAGGGTAACGCACATGTGTATTTTTGCTCCTTTACCCTAATGGGAATATCAACATTCAAGTTCTTATATGTGATACTAGAAGTCTCTACGATCAAATGGAAGTTGGAATGACGCAATTTAGTGTTAAAATAAGGAAGTTCAATTAGGGACAATGATCAAGAAGAGGATTAATAAAAATTTATTTAGTTGGATTGATTAAGAGGAGAAGAACAAGACGAAATAAGTTGGCTTAAAAATGAAAAATTGGCAGTTTGGCTCAAATTTCAGAAATGACAATTTGGTACCACGAATTTCTAAAATGCCAATTTAGTCCACACTCACATGTTGCAGTAACGATACTCGAGTATAAATCTATATACTTGAGTATGCCCGATAATTTCCAAAATGAGTTTGGAGCTTATTGTTTTTGCATTGGAAAGAAAACTTAAAGAGCTTTCTCACCATTGGTCATTTTCCAAAATTAGAGCTACATTGAAGACGTTACACTTATTTGAGTTTGACCTTCATGCTGCCAATGTTCTTACGTTTTGGAAGTCACTGGATTCTGAAAATTGATCTTTGTACAAGATCAATCGAGTACACATGCTTGATCACAGTGCACTGTTGGTTTTGTGAGTGATACTCGAGTACCGAGTTGTTTTACTTGAGTATGATACTCGAGTAGATGATCATATTACTCGAGTATGTTCGATTAAACATGAGGCACTGAGTTTCTTTCAGGTTAATACTCTAGTACATAGAAGCTATACTCGAGTACAATACTCGAGTATGAGGATTTGTTACTTGAGTAAGCTCGCTTGCTGCAGAAATTCAAAGTATCTCTCGTAAGGCAATCTAGGAGGCCTCTATTTATAGAGTCATGGAGAGCCCCTCCTGCTTTCCCGCCAAGTTGCATTCAACATGGAAATAACTTCTGATTGATTCTTCAATCAAGAGGATCCTCTTGTCAATCAAGAGGCTCCTCCTCCAAATCAACGTAGATACTGTAAATGGAGCTATATACCCAAGAGGGGGTGAATTGGGTATTTTAAAAACTTTTCTGAAAGTGCTCTGTTTTGACCAAGTAAAAACAGATGATAGCAGAGGAGGAAGGGAAGAAAAGCTTGCACAAGAGAAGTTATCCTGGTTTATCTTATCCTTGACCTACATCCAGTCCCAAGCCACACTTGGGATTTTCAATCCACTAAACTCACAAACCGATTACAAACTCGTACTCAAGAGTAGTTCTCTCTCTAGAACTCACTCCCCCTTACAAGTTGTAATCAATACACCCAACCACCAAGTCCCCGACTTGTGGTTATCTCAATCAATAAATGATTTACGAGATAGAACTCTCTCACGTGAGCGATAAAATGAACACTCGAAGTACAAGTATCGATTGATACAATACAAGTGAAAGCCGAACACAATAAATGACACTTAATAAATTTTCGCTCTCAGTAGGTGTATCAGCTTGAGAAGAAGTTAATGAACTCTATTTATAGGTAGAGAACATTAAATGACCGTTGAATGATGAATCCAACCGTTGTAGGCGATTAGCATTAAGTCTGGTCATCTTCTCTCTAAACTCCAACTAATCCAGGTACTAATATGGTCGATGTGGAACTCGAGGATTTGCCCGTTGGAGAAGAGTTTACTTGATGAAGAAAGCATTCTTGACCGTTGAGAATGCGTGCTCGGATGGATTATCCGTGAAGAAGGTTGATTTGCGAAAGTGCATTAAATGCACCGTACACTTTTTGCTTTATGGCTTTGACCTTCAATAATCTTCATCTCGTGCTAACTGAAATTCACTCAACAAACTTGTTAAACATAGTTGGGATCATAGGTGAATGATTCATGAAAGCAATTGGAACAAACAAGAATGATTTACAAATTCGTATAATTCAAAAATTGGTTTCCACCGTTGTAAACTGCAAGTATGTTTATGTAAACTCGAGTATGGCACTTTGTTCACAAGTGTCCAAAACCGCAGATATCCAATTGGATACTCGAGTTTCCACCTTTCGTGAGGCAAACCATCGTGTCTTGTATTTGAAAGACAAGACCTATACTCGAGTTTGCCTATGCAAACCGCGATATTGGTTTAACTTGAAAAATCCATTTGCTCTTCGGGAAGTCCAATACTCGAGTTTGGCAATGCAAACTGCGGTATTGACTATTCAATACTCGAGTTTGCCAATGCAAACTGCAGTATTGGTTTATCTTGAAAAATTCATTTGCTCTCTGGAAGTCCAATACTCGAGTTTGGCAACGCAAACTGCAGATTGACTTAACGTGAAAAATCCTTTTGCTCTCGGAAGTTCAATACTCGAGTTTGGCAACGCAACCGCAAGATTGACTATTCAATACTCGAGTTTGCCAATGCAAACTGCAAAGATTGGTTTATCTTGAAAAATCCATTTGCTTTCTCGGAAGTCCAATACTCGAGTTTGGCAATGCAAACTGCGGTATTGACTAAGTTTGAAAAATCCTTTAATTCACAAGAAGTTCGATACTCGAAGTTTACCCATGCAACCGCGGTATTGGTATCAATACTCGAGTTTGCAAATGCAAACTGCAGTATCGACTTTGGTTGAAAACTTGGTTGCTTTCTGTATGGCCTTTACTCGAGTTTTGCCAAGCAAACTGCAGTATCGACTTTGGCTGAAAACTTGGTTGCTTTCTGTATGGCCTTTACTCGAGTTTTGCCAAGCAACTGCAGATTGGCATCCAATACTCGAGTTTGCAAATGCAAACCGATATCGACTTTGGCTGAAAACTTGGTTGCTTTCTGTATGGCCTTTACTCGAGTTTTGCCAAGCAAACCTGCGATATTGGCATCCAATACTCGAGTTTGCAAATGCAAACTGCAGTTTGCAACTATCGAAATGTTTTTAAAACAACTTTGCAAACTTCAAACCATGTTTTACATTTGTTGTTAATCATCAAAACATATTGAGAACTAACATTCTCCCCTTTTTGATGATGACAACACTTGTAAATTATTTTGCAAAGAATTTGAAAGATGTAATTTGTTTTGAAATGAAGTTTTCAAAGTTCAAGGTTGAGTTATCGAAAAACCATCTAATTTTGCATTTCAACATTGGAAGTTCGAGAGAATGGCGTGAAGTGGAATTCAAAAATGTAAACAAGCTGAACTATATTCAATTAAGCAAACAATGAACAATATCGGAAAGATAGATACTACTACGATATCATTCTAATCATAAATTCAAAAATGTAAACAAGCCGAACTATATTCAATTAAGCAAACAATGAACAATATCGCAAGATAGATACAAAACTACCGATATCATTCAATAATCATAACAAGTTCAAAAAACAAAACATCTAGAACAACAAACTACCTAGAACCAATAGACCCTATACATCTACATCTTTCTCTCCTTCTCCCCTTTGTCTTCATCAACATACTCGGGATCAAGGATAACAAAAGGAGGGGACCAGAGGACCATAGCGGTGGATGGATCAAAGGTAGGGTCAAGGTGAGGAGAAGGTGTGGGGAATTTCTCGATGAGACGGGGTAGATGGAGATGGAGGTCGGTCAGGTAGAATCTCGGTGGAAGGAGTGATAGGAGACGATGGAATCACAGGGGTAGGAGTGGAAGTGGAGGCTGGGGAAGTGGTGTGAGGTGGACTGGGAAAGGAGAATGGAGGTGAGGAAGGTGGGGAAATGTGTGTCTCTGGTGGCTGGGTCTCAGGTACAGGAGAGGATGAGGATGGACCAGTCGTGAACCCAAACGTGGATGACGAAGAAGCACCAACACCAAAATGGTCAATCGACGATCAATCTTATTCCGGGCTTCAAGCAAGCTCATATGTCATGGATAACCGGAGTCTAGATCAATCCCCGATCAAAAATCTCGCTCGCTTCCGGTCAGTGGCATCCTTCAGCTTCTCCAAGTCAGTCTTCACATCCATGAGACCCATCTTGAACTCGGCTCGCAGCATGTCCAACTCAGCTTTCATAATTAGTCTATGAGATGAGAGGGCAGCATCGATCATCTCTCTCAATCGTTCTTCGAGGTCCAATGATGGAGGAGGATGCGACTGAGCCTCGTGCGCATATGAATGTGATGCACGGGCTTGTGACCTCGGAGGAGCCCTTGACTGGCCTGATCCTTCTGGCTCGAATGAGATCTTCATAAAGTTCAACTGAGTCTTGCCGAAGGATGGGATGAACTTCATCTGCTTAGGTGGTCCCACATACCATATTTTGTAATAGAACATAATGAGGGACGCCAGTGAGGCAAAGGGCATATATGATCCCTTTCGGGATGTAAACTTGAATGCGCTGATTTCTTTGAAGAGCCATTGCCCAATGTTGAGAGGATTCTTCTGGATGAAGGCCGTGAAGAATCTATAATCCTTCCGAGCAAAGTGAGTATAGCTCCCTCCTTTCTGCACAAAATTCCGAGTGTAGATGTACCAAATCACTCGGTGCAGGGGTGGCATGTCTGAGGGCTTGATAGTCAGATGAGCAAGCTGATCATTCGGCACGTCCCGAGTATGCGCATTAGGTCCTATACACCTCGGCATTGGTGTATTGTGGTGTGGACGCGGTGGAGGATGAGCAACCTTTAGGATCTTGTTGATAATAGCGGCGGACAAAGTGAATTGGACCCCCGACACATGTGGTGATCCTTTCCTCAACCGTATAGCCTTCGAGTCCAATAGGTGGTTGGTCGCCATATTGAAATAGAACATCTTGACCAACTCCGGGTAGTAAGCGGCTTCGATGGAGATGAATGTCGATAGGGCCCAAACCATGGTGAGAGATTCCACATTGCATTCGCGATAAAGTTGCTCCAGGTCAACTGAAACAAGTGCACAGAAGCCACGAGATGAATACTGGTCTTTGAACTTGGCATTGAGACCAGGAGGAAGTGGAACCGGGGTGACTTTGAATCCAGGAGGCGGAGTCTTGTGAAGCTTAATCTCCTCTACTTTGCATTGTCGATGAATGGGGAGACTCCTTCGTGCTCATCTTCTTCGATCTCATAATCGACGAAGAGCCGGTAACCTCGACGGTGGAGGGAGAGCCGAAGCGGGGGTGGCATTCTTGGACCTTGTCTTTACGTGAACAACGGTTCTTTTCCCTTTTGCTTTGCTCGACTCGGCCGTCCTCTTCCTTTTTGTGGGCGATGAAGGTTCCGGATCCTTTGACGATGAATCCCCTTTCTTGGGGTTTGGAGATTGTGCCTCCGGAATCGTAGAGCCTATGCCGGGAATCCTTCTATCAATGCCTCTCTGCAACTTCTGTGGAATCGATTTGCTCCTTGGAGCTCGTGGAGGAATCGGTCGAGAGGATTGAGAGACTTCCTTAGACATTTGAGCGCTTAGGGTTTCGGAAAGAGTGAAGATAGGAAGAATTAGATGAAGTTTGGTGAAGATTTGAAGGGGTTGATGAGGGATTGTGACGGTTTCAGAAGGAGAAGAAGAGAGAAAGTCGTCGTAACTCTAGGGTTTACTGGAGTGAAGACGCGAGTTTGGAAGAACACCACTGTTCATTATATATATAGACACACCTATACTCGAGTCAAGAACTTGCTTACTCGAGTTTACCAAACTTTCACTTACAAACTCGAGTAAAGGTGGAAGTTTCGAGTCCACGATAACCATACTCGAGTTTAGCTCCTCCTTACTCGAGTTTAGTAAACTTTCATTTACATATTGCAGTAAAGGTGAAAGTATACTAACCTAGACTTCAAAAATGTAGCGTGAATTTTTGAACCCACGATGAACATACTCGAGTTTAGCTTTTCCTTACTCGAGTTTAGCATACTTGCACTTACAAACTGCAGTTTGTCTGGTCCTAAACTGCAGTTTTGTTCCCCATACTCGAGTCAAGCTATTGCTGAATTTCAGGTTTGGCTTCTGTTTGGTCCTAAACTGCAGTTTTGTTCACCATACTCGAGTTTACAAAATTGCAATGTCGGGTTTGGCTTAATGCAGTCCTAAACTCGAGTAAGCCATCCCATACTTTACAAGTATGCCACTTCAAACATCATAGTACCTGCAAAAGCATGACTAAACACTCCGATGCCCAAGTTAGTAAAGATTAATCATCAAAATTATAACTAACATTAAATTAGATGAGAAATGCTTACAATTCATTGGGATTTACCATTCCCAATTCTCTTCTTATGAAGTTGAAAGGTTCTTTGGCTAGAGGCTTTGTGAAGATGTCGGCAAGTTGAAGATGTGTTGGGATGAACATCACCTTGACATCTCTTTTACGGACATGATCCCGAATGAAGTGATGCCTCACATCAATATGCTTGGTTCTTGTATGTTGCACCGGATTCTTGGCCAAGCTTATTGTGCTTGTGTTGTCACACAAAATTGGAATCTCCTTCAAGTAGACTCCCAAGTCGCAAGTTGTTGCTTCAACCATAGCACTTGAGCACAACAACTTGAGCGCAGCCACATATTCAGCTTCGGTAGAGGATACGGCCACGAGATGTTTGCTTCTTGCTGAACCAAGAGACAAGTGAGTTGCCAAAGAATTCGCATTGGCCACTTGTGCTCTTTCTATCTGTCTTGTAGCCGGCATGATCCGAATCGAGTATGCCACCAAGTGTTCCGGTTGACCTTTAGGAAACCATAGTCCAAGAGTCTTCGTGTCTGAGAGATATCTGAATATCCTCTTCACATGTTCAGCATGGGACTCTTTTGGAGCGGATTGGAACCTTGCACACATCCCAACACTGAATTGGATGTCCGGGCGACTTCTTTGTGAGATAGAGTAGTGATCCAATCATTCCTCTATACTTTGTGATGTTGAAATCTTTGCCCTTCTCATCAGCATCCAATGAAGCGGTTGAGCTCATAGGAGTGTCGGCTCCATTGCATTGGTCCATTCCAAATTTCTTGACAAATCATTCAGATATTTGGTTTGGGAAATAAATATCCCGTCTTTTCTTTGCTTGATTTGCAGTCCAAGAAAGTAGTTGAGCTCTCCCATCATTGACATCTCAAACTCTCCCTGCATAGTCTTTGAAAACTCTTCACACAAAGCATCATTAGAAGCACCAAATATAATATCATCCACATATATTTGAACCATTAGAATTTCATTAAGCTTATTACTCTTTATGAAGAGAGTTGTATCTGCTTTTCCTCTAACAAAACCTTGATCAAGAAGGAATTTGCTTAATCGCTCATACCAAGCTCTAGGAGCTTGTTTCAGCCATATAGAGCCTTCTTGAGACGATACACATGATCTGGACAATGTTCATTTTCAAAACCGGGAGGTTGTTCTACATAAACTTCCTCTTGAATAAAACCATTCGAAAAGCACTTTTCACATCCATTTGATATAGTTTAAAACCTTTTACACATGCAAAGGCTAGAAGTACTCTTATGGCTTCCAATCTTGCCACTTTGGAGCATAAGTTTCTTCATAATCAATTCCTTCTTCTTGATTATAGCCTTTGGCAACCAATCTTGCCTTGTTGCGGACAATGATTGCGGACTCATCACGTTTGTTCTTGAATACCCATTTGGTGCCAATGACCGGATGGTCTTTGGGCCTAGGTACCAAATCCCAAACTTGATTTCTATCAAATTGATGTAACTCCTCTTGCATTGCTAACACCCAATCATTATCCGAAAGGGCTTCATCAATCTTAGAGGGTTCTATATGAGATATAAATGCGAGAAAGGTTACTTCATTCAAAGTACTATTTCTCGGTTCTTACTCCCGATTAATATCACCTATAACTTGGTCTAAAGGATGATTTCTAATAAATTTCCAAGCTCTAGGTTGAGTCTGATCAGGATTTTCAATATTGTTTTGGGATCACCTCAAAAACATTTTCGGATTTTCAATAGAAGCGGGGAGTAGTTTTCGAAAAGAATTGATTTTTGAAAACATTTTCTTCTTCATTGTCCAAGGCTTTATCGATTTGGATTCACGAAAAAACAACATGTATTGACTCTTCAACAATACGAGTGCGAGTATTAAAGACTCTATAAGCTCTACTCCTATTTGAATAACCAATGAAGATACCTATATCGGCTTTGGAATCGAATTTACCAAGATTCTCTTTACCATTATTGTGCACATAGCACTTGCATCCAAAGACATGTAGGTGGCTGAGATTTGGCTTCCTTTCCTTGTAGAGTTCATATGGGGTCTTGTTCAGCTTCTTTCTCAAATAGGCTCGGTTGGAGATGTAGCAAGTTGTACTCATCGCGTCAGCCCAAAACACTTGAGAAGTGTTGTTCTCATTTAACATTGCCCTTGCCATCTCAGTGAGGACTCTATTCTTCCTCTCAACCACACCGTTTTGTTGAGGAGTCCTTGGAGCTGAGAAATTGTGATCAATCCCCACATTGTCACAGAATTCAGCAAAGGCGTTGTTTTCAAATTCACCACCATGATCAGTCCTTATACCTGAAATTGCAAAACCTTTCTCGTTCTGGACCTTTTTGGCAAAGGTAACAAACTGATCAAATGTTTCATCTTTAGATGATAAAAATATTGTCCAAGCAAATCTAGAGTAATCATCAACTATGACCAAAGTGTAAAGATTTCCACCAAGACTTTTTACTCTAGGCGGTCCAACTAGATCCATATGAAGTAATTGAAGAGGTCTATTAGTTGAGATCTCATTTTTTGCTTTAAAAGAAGATTTGGTTTGTTTTCCTTTTTGACATGCATCACAGACTATATCATTTTTGAAATTCAATTTAGGAATACCAATGACCAAATCCTTTTTCAGCAATTTGTCAAGTTGAAACATATTAACATGAGCTAATCGTTTATGCCATAGCCAACTCTCATTCAAGTTGCTAACAAAACAGTTTTCGAACTGAAGCATTGCTAGAGAAGTTAAGAGTATAACAATTTCCATCTCTAGGTGCTTTAAATAAGGCTTTAGTTTTCAAATCATCAATGGAGACTAAATCCTTTCTAACAATCAAGCATTCGTTTGAATCAAAGATAACTAGGTTACCCTTGTCGGTGCTTTGGCTCACACTTAGGAGGTTGTGACACAATCCTTCTACTAGGTAGACATCTTTGATGAGAGGACCTTCATTGTTTCCTATCTCACCAATCCCAGCAATCTTTCCCGATTGGTCTCCTCCAAATGTGACTCTACCACCATCCTTTGATTTGATTGAAAGGAATTTAGATTCATCTCCAGTCATGTGTCTTGAGCACCCACTATCAATGTACCACTTGTTGGGTCTTGATGCTCTAAGACAAACCTGCAATTCATAAGGGATCAAGCCTTAGGTACCCATCTTTTCTTGGGTCCTTTGGAGTTAGTTTTGACCTTAGGAACATAAGTTCCTTTCGGTACCCATTGATAATTTCCCACAGGCTTAATTTTTCTTTCATTTCTATGAAAGCAAGATGAAGTAGAATGGCCCTTCTTATTACAATAATTACAATGTGCAAAGGGATTTGAAGAATGAACTGATTTTGTGAAATAGTTCATGTACGTTTTTTGACCACTCTTCTTCTTGCCTTTCTTTTTATCAAAATCCGATTACATGTAGCCAATGCCCGACCTATCATTTATAAATCGTTGTTGTTTCAAAATCACATCAAGCATTTCACTTCCCTTAGTGAATTTTTCGAGTGCTTTTGTAAGATGCAAATTCTTTTTCTTTAAATCGGGACATTCTTCACAAGCGGGATTTTCTAAAGAAGAGAGTTTTTCAATTTGCAATTCAAGAGTAATATTCCTGTTTTTCAATTTGAAATATTTTTCAGCAAGTTTTTCAAATTCAAATTGCACATCATATACTCATCAAATAGATCATCATAAGGAGGTTTGCAATCATATACCTCTTCAAGTTTAGCACGTTGCTCTTCTTCTTCAAAGCAACCAGGCATATATTTGCATTTTCTTCCTCATCCTCATCATCTTCATCAGATGAGCTATCACCCCAAATGCTGGAGACATAAGCTTTCTTCTTGTATTTACTGAACTTCTTCTTTTCTTTGTCTTTGTTGTTCACCAGGCATTCGGACTTGATATGACCAGGCTTTTGACATTCGTAGCGATGAGATGGGCTTCTTTGCCTCATAGCTGGAGCTAGCTTTGTGAAATTTCTTGAAACCTTGGTCCCTCTTGTAGAATTTCTTGAATCTACGAACCATCATGCCTATTTCCTCATCTTCGTCTACATTCTCATTTTCCTCATCTGAATCTTTAGCTTCTCTTGCAGCCTTGAGGGCAATTCCTTTGTTCTTCCCATGAACTTCATCAAGTCCCTTCTTGAATTTGAGTTTAGCCTCATATTCGAGAGACTTCCGAATAGAGCAATTCATCGACGTCATTGACTCTCCACGAGCCTCTTCAATAGCCGTGACCTTTGCTTCCCATTCCTTGTTAAGGATATTTAAGATCTTCCTTACTTGACCGGTTGGTCATATTCTTTTCCCAAGGCAGCAAGTTGATTGATGAGATGAGTGAACCTCAGCTGGAACTCACCAATGGATTCGCCATGCTTCATTCGCAGAAGATCATATTCGGTCATAAGAGTATTGACTCTGTTTTGCTTTACTCCAGCTGTTCCTTCATGAGCTATCTCCAGAGCATCCCACATGGCCTTAGCAGATGATAAGGTGCAAATACGAAAGTATTCTTGTTGACTCAGTGCACTTTGGAGAAGCAGAACCGCCTTGCTGTTGAGGGTGATGTTTCTTCGTCGTTCTCATCATATTCCTCTTCTAGCTTGGGAACTCTGACTCCATCTTCCATGGTTGATGGCTCATAATCTCCTCTTTCAAATACTCTCCAAAGACCATACTCAGTTGCCATAACAAATACTTTGAATTTGGCCTTCCAGAAGGAGTAGTGCTCTCCATTGAAACCAGGTGGTCTTGATAGATGCTCCATCGGGTAAGATACCTTCCATAATGATCCTTCTCGAGTTGTTAAGCTCTTAAGAGAAGACCTTGCTCGATACCAAATGTAAATGGAGCTATATACCCAAGAGGGGGTGAATTGGGTATTTTAAAAACTTTTCGAAAGTGCTCTGTTTTGACCAAGTAAAAACAAATGATAGCAGAGGAGGAAGGGAAGAAAAGCTTGCACAAGAGAAGTTATCCTGGTTCGGTCTTATCCTTGACCTACATCCAGTCCCCAAGCCACACTTGGGATTTTCAATCCACTAAACTCACAAACTGATTACAAACTCTGTACTCAAGAGTAGTTCTCTCTCTAGAACTCACTCCCCCTTACAAGTTGTAATCAATACACCCAACCACCAAGTCCCCGACTTGTGGTTATCTCAATCAATAAATGATTTACTGAGATAGAACTCTCTCACGAGAGCGAGATAAAATGAACACTGAAGTACAAGTATCGATTGATACAATACAAGTGAAAGCCGAACACAATAAATGACACTTAGTAAATTTTCGCTCTCGGTAGGTGTATCGGCTTGAGAAGAAGTTAATGAACTCTATTTATAGGTAGAGAACATTAAATGACCGTTGAATGATGAATCCAACCGTTGTAGGTGATTAGCATTAAGTCTGGTCATCTTCTCTCTCTAAACTCCAACTAATCCAGGTGCTAATATGGTCTGATGTGGAACTCTGAGGATTTGCCCGTTGGAGAAGAGTTTACTTGATGAAGAAAGCATTCTTGACCGTTGAGAATGCGTGCTCGATGGATTATCCGAAGAAGGTTGATTTGCGAAGTGCATTAAATGCACCTTGTACACTTTTTGCTTTATGGCTTTGACCTTCAATAATCTTCATCTCGTGCTAACTGAAATTCACTCAACAAACTTGTTAAACATAGTTGGGATCATAGGTGAATGATTCATGAAAGCAATTGGAACAAACAAGAATGATTTACAAATTCGTATAATTCAAAAATTGGTTTCCACCGTTGTAAACTATGAGTATGTTTATGTAAACTCGAGTATGGCACTGTTCACAAGTGTCCAAACTGCAGTATCCAATTGGATACTCGAGTTTCCACCTTTCAGAGGCAAACCATCGTGTCTTGTATTTGAAAGACAAGACCTATACTCGAGTTTGCCTATGCAAACTGCAGTATTGGTTTAACTTGAAAAATCCATTTGCTCTCGGAAGTCCAATACTCGAGTTTGGCAACGCAAACTGCGGTATTGACTATTCAATACTCGAGTTTGCCAATGCAAACTGCGATTGGTTTATCTTGAAAAATTCATTTGCTCTTCGGAAGTCCAATACTCGAGTTTGGCAAAAATTTGACTTAACGTGAAAAATCCTTTTGCTCTCGGAAGTTCAATACTCGAGTTTGGCAACGCAAACGCAAAGTATTGACTATTCAATACTCGAGTTTGCCAATGCAAACCGCGTATTGACTTATCTTGAAAAATCCATTTGCTCTCGGAAGTCCAATACTCGAGTTTGGCAATGCAAACTGTATTGACTAAGTTTGAAAAATCCTTTAATTCACAAGAAGTTCGATACTCGAGTTTACCCATGCAACCGCAGATTTGGTCATCAATACTCGAGTTTGCAAATGCAAACTCGAGACTTTGGTTGCAAATGCAAACCGCAGATCGACTTTGGTGAAAACTTGGTTGCTTTTTGTATGGCCTTTACTCGAGTTTTGCCAAGCAAACTGCAGATTGGCTGTCCAATACTCGAGTTTGCAAATGCAAACTATATGATCGACTTTGGCTGAAAACTTGGTTGCTTTCGTATGGCCTTTACTCGAGTTTTGCCAAGCAAACTGCGATTTGGCATCCAATACTCGAGTTTGCAAATGCAAACTGCAGTTTGCAACTATCGAATGTTTTTAAAACAACTTTGCAAACTTCAAACCATGTTTTACATTTGTTGTTAATCATCAAAACATATTGAGAACTAACATACACATAGTAGGGGGCAGGGTTCAAATCCTAGACATAGGGGAGAGGAGCCAAGCTCCCATGCCACTGCGCTACTAAAGCGCTGGCTGATTCTATCAATACTAATTGCTGGTTTATTCTCTCCTTCATTTGATTCGGATTTTTCCGGAACAAATAGTCTAGCCCATTAAGGTAGACTCATACCCAAAAAAATTCAACATAAACGCTGGAATGAATAATATGTATCAAAAAGTTGGTTAAAGAAAATAAATATATAAAAATTGTAACATTTTTCTCAAACATACCCTTATTTATAGGGAGATGGGGAATAAGAGAGAGAATAAGGAAATTATTATAATAAATAGGAATATAGGATAATTAAATGAGGGCAAAATGAGAAATTAACAAAGAAAATCTTAGACATTCTTTAAATATTTTCTATAAATAGGAAAAAGATATATGCAATATTTGCTTTTTATAAAAAAGATTGAATGGAGTGATTAAAACCTAGAATGTCGGCGCCACTTCCTTACTAAACCATCTTAAAACAATTAAATGATAATGTATAGCCCCCTCCCCATTACTAAAACATGTTTGGGCCAGCTCAATCCATTCCGGAGTGATCCGTAAACGTTGAACAGGCTGCGCTTATATGTAATTTCAATAATCAAGAGAGAGTTCAGATAATTTCAAGGGTTAAGGAGCGAATTGGCTAACAAACTATTACCTCAGAGGCGCCTAACACAAACAACTATTAAGTGGACCTTAAATACCAACCAACTTTTTAAAAGGTGCACTTAGCACAAAATCGTTTATTCACCGTCAACGTCCGTTAGTCGGCCTTTTCCAGCTTTGCATCCGTTGAAACCCCACGCTTCAGCTAGTCTCTCCTCTCTGTCCCTTTCCCAAAAACTCATCCTCTCCCCCATGCTTTATTTTCACTCCCCTCTCTCACAGTTCCTTGCCATTTTCTCATCGAACCAGAACACCTTGTCACAACATATAATTCCCGCATCACTAATGGAAGTACACAAGATATCAAAGAAAAAAAACCACTTGGTGGAGTGATGATCTAAATTCTAAACTAGGAGTCACTATTGAATAGTTAGAGAAAGCCAGTTATAGAAGATATGTACGCATGCGAAAGTTACAAATGTATCAAAGATTGATCCATCTATCTTTTAAAAACACAGGGGCTTCCAAGGCTCGTCTCATCCCGAGTCCAAATGAAAAATAGGAATTTCTGAGATAGAGGGCATGTCTTTCATTACTTAGTCTTCTTCATATTGTAATTAGTCAGTAAGGGAAGCAAGTATAATCCTGGAGGTCAATTCCCTTTGAACATGAGTGAGCATCTAAAATAGACACCAAAAAGATGAACAGACGGAAAAAAAATAGAACCTACCAATAGAAACTGAAGAGCAGAACCCGAGGTCAGCTGGACCATTTTCCCTCCGAAGAGGGTCTGAAAAGCAAAAAAAAAAAGGTAAACAAAATTTAGACCTGGACCTGTACAAAATAAGAAAAAGGAAAAGAGAAAAAGAGGAAAGAGGGAGGGGAGAAACTTACAGAAGTGGGGGAGATTGAGATTGAAAGAGAAGCCGATAAAAGAAGGTGCTAAGACGAAGCAGCAGGAGAGGAGGGAGAGGAGGAAGACAGGGAACAACCTAGACCTGGTTCTCTTGCATTCATTTTGAGAAACGTCATACCATTTTGCCTCTCAAGAAAGTAATTGTATCCCTTAGTGATATTAGACTTGTGCAGAAATATGCGAAAAGGAAGAAGCAAGCGGGGAAATATGGTACTTTCTGATCAAAGCGTAGCCTGATGAAAAGAAATATAGTAAAACTCTAATAGAGACGTCGACAGGAATTAACGATTTTGTGCTAAGTGCACCTTTTAAAAAGTTGGTTGGTATTTAAGATCCACTTAATGGTTGTTTGTGTTGGGCGCTCTTAGGGTAATAGTTTGTTGGCCAATTCGCTCTTTAACCCTAATTTCAATGAACCAAGGTTGGTCTAGCAGAAAAAGTTAGTGATTAGGAGAGGTACCCACATTTTATGTCTAATAGTATTTTGAATATGATTGTCTCTAATAAGAGGATACCTATACTTAGTAAAAATTTCAATGATAATGGCTTCACAAGGAAACCCATTAAACAGTTATTGGTCAGAAATTAATCAAACTTGCATTTTTTTAAAAATTTGAATCTAGCATTTTTATTGTACTTTTATTGTTTTTCTAAGGGGAAATTAATCTTTTAGTCCATATAGTTTTGACTAGGTTGTAACTCAGTTCCTACACTTTGACTCGGTGCAACTCAATCCTATAATTTTAACTTGATTATAACTCAGTCCATGAATTTTTATTTAGTGTAACTCAATTCCTATAGTTTTAACTATTTTAATAATATAGTCTCCCACGCTTATTCTAGCACATAAGGACTAAATTATAAAATGGTTAAAACTATAAGAATTGAGTTGTAGTGTGTCAAAATTTAGAGACTGAATTATAATCAAGGTAAAACTATAGGGGATTGAGTTGTAGTGAGTCAAAATTCAAGGACTGAGTTACAAACGAGTTAAAACTATAAGAATTAAATTGTACCAAGTCAAAGTATAGGGATAAGTTACAACTCAGTCAAAAATATAGTGACAAAAAGATTAATTTTTCCTTTTTCTAAATATCAACACATTAAGGGCATACGCTATCTAAATTTGTATGAGAAAACAGAGACACAGGGAATCTCGTGTGAACGAGTGTACTCAAGATATTGTTTGACAAACATGAATTTGAAGCGAATTTGATAATATTTTTGATTGATGTACCCAGTTGAGGTTCTTAATGTTTGTAATGAGATCCAAAAGAGGGCCAGTATGAGATGTAACGTAACCATAGCAACGAGGTCAGTGGTTATAGAAGAATCAGTTTCAGCCTTCATTAATAATGAATCAATGGCCTTTGACATGAATACTCCAAACTACTTTATGCAACATATCACAATTCCCTGTGAGGGCTATTTGACTCAACTGTATGTTTAAGTACTTTTTACTTAAGTAAGAGGTTGCGAGTTCAACCCTCTGCGAATATGATGGGTCTGCGAGTTCCTTCTATTACATAAAAGATGACAAGAATTTGTTTAATTTCTTTTGTCTTCTTCAATCTTGAGCTTAATTCCCATACATAAGATCACACGCCTCAGTACCAACCTCATTTATGTTGATCCTCCTATCCATTCCATTTCTGATGTGCATGTTCTATGGGACAATGCGATAGTCCCAGGACTCATACCACCACCTACACTAATGAAGAAGATCAAGGTGAAGAATGGGAAAGGAGGAGGAGGGAAGGAGAAGAGAGAGAATATGTCAGTGCACAAGGTGAAACCGTGAAAGCGATTTTACTTTTTCTGTTGAAAAAGCACATATAAATTTTAGATAGGATAAAGTGATGTGACATGAGAGAAATTAAACTCATTCTTGAGCAGAATAACTTTCTCACAATTTTAAACTCATTCTTACTTTAAACAATTTCAAGTGTACTATTTTAGTATATATTTTCTATCATGTAGGATTTTTGGTAAATAGTATCTTGTGTGTGTGTGCGCGAGCGCAAGCCTAACATGTTAATGTTACAATCCCCCAAGTAGCTGCAAACTCCTCCAAGCCATTTACCTTCCATTCCAATCAAGGCAACTGCTCCTCTTTGTCAATTGCCTTTCAGTCTTCTCTAACGCAAAATTGAAAAATGTACCCAAGAGCCAAATTATGATTGTGTTTGTGTGCGAGAAGAAATATTATAAGTGAAGTGAGTGAGACTTGGTTTTTGAAAAAAACAATTTAATGATAGTTAAATCTCAAAAGAATTTGCTCAAAAATGAATTGCAATATCAATTCAGATGGTTATGAGTATAAAAATCTATATTATAAATATAAGTGGAAGTAGGTTAGGCTAACCTGACCTTTTTATTAAGGATTAAAGGGCTATTTTCTCAGAATTTGTCACAGAAAGACAATTTTTTCCTAGAAGTTTTTTAAGGAGCAATTTTGCTCTGAATGTGTCAAATCTAAAGCAATTTTGCCTTGGTCGTTATTCTAGTTAAATTTGAACAGTAATTGATCAAATATGCTAAGCTGACAATCCACGTGTCGTCCACGTCACTTTTGTTTTCATACAAATTTGACTTAAAATTTTTCACTTAGGAGTAATGCTCCAAAAGTTTAATTTCCAAATCATAGCAATGCCGCCTTGATAGTTCTCTAGAATATGTTTGACTATTAATTGACCAAATATGTTGAGCTAGCTACGTAAACATTGAAGAAAAATAAGTTACATATGGAGGAGGAGATCACATTTGCCAGAGAGTGATGAAGAAAAAGATTCAATCATTAGATGCGTAACACACTAAGAGGAAGATTGCAGAGATCAAAGCCATCAAAAACTATCTGCCGTCGTACGCCAACAACACCAAGATAAGCAAGTACCTCTTTGATTTTCTCTTCACCGCACAAGATGCTTTCACTTCTTTGATTGTCTCTAATCCTTCATATGAGACGCATTTAAAAATAAATTTAAAAAATACTTATTTTTAAATCTAGCTTTAAAAAAATGAAGTGGATGATACATAGACTTATCAAATAAGCATATGAAAATTAACGGGTAAACTTAACCTGAATAATTGCTACGATTTATAAATTTTCTAGGCAAAATTGCTCATAAGTGAAAACTTACAGAGCAAATTTACACCTAAATCCAAAACAAAAATGATGTGGATGACACGTGGACTGCTAACTCAGCCTATTTGGTCAACTAATGATCAAACTTAACTAGGATAACGGCTTGGACAAAATTACTCTAGATTTGATACTTTTGGAGCAAAATTGCACCTCGATGACAACTTTTAGAATAACCCTTTAACCTTCTATCAAATTGTCAATTTTAAATTTGTTCACAAACCTATTTATGTCAACAAGGAAAGCCTTTTCAATTAAAGTTTGGCCTGAAACCTATCCAACCAGACCTAATTTACACATGTATAAAGGATTGGGGATAACATGGAATTGGAAATATTATGCAAGTAGGATTGCTGAAAAACACACACGTCCCTGATATTGAAAAAACCATCTTGGATTGGAAAATTTTGAAACAAAAATATCCATATTTATAATAAATTTCAGACAAAATTGTCCCTCTAAAATTTTAAAAAAAAAAATCATTAGGTTTAAATTTGTTCTCATATATCTCCGTGGCCGCAAGCATTTCTATCAATAGAACCATCAGAACATTATAATACATTAAGCATCCTCCCCATTCTCTTCTCTTTCTCTCTATGTTGAAAATCTCATGGTCTCAACCACTCCTTTGCACGTCTCAACCCTCACTCTCTCCCTCCTCCGCTTTGGCATGTACGCGCGCACATATACTCTCTCTCATAACTAGGACATATGTGAGCTGGTGCTGAAAAGGTACATTCACGTGAATTGAGACAAAATTCATCTCACAAACTTACCTTGTATACCATAAATCACATTAGAAAATCATTTTCTACCACTAATTCAAATAGGTACAAAAAATGAAAAGAAGGTTCTACCCAGAAACCATCAAACTACTTGCTCTGGTTTCTAGCTGCCACTACTACTTCCATCTCTCCATATCTCTATTTGTCTTCTCTAATAGAGTTGATATGTGCTTTTATGAGTTTGATCTGGATAGTGCTTATCATTGATTATTTTCAATTTGTGAATAGTAGTTGTGACTGTTCTTCGTATTGGTTTTCAATTTCATTTTCTTCTCCACAAAAGTAGATGATGGTGAATGAGAAAGCATGAGACTAGAGATGAGGTCAGACAATAGATGACATCTATAAAAGAAAATTGAATATAATATTTTCTTTATATTTCTTATAAGGAATATTAAAGTCTTTTCATTATTTATTACTGATTATAAAATAAAATTAACGTAACCCTTCGAATATTATCGGGTACCAAACATAATTTCAAATAGGGTTGATCAAAAAACCCGATGGTCTAGGTTGCCGACCCGGCCCGACTCCGACACACCCGATCCGACCCCATCGACCCGGCCTGATTTTAAAAAAAATGGTCCGAGGCAACTTAACCGCACTGCACCAGACGAACGAAATGTTCGGTTGGACCGGACCTCGGGCCGGTGATCAAATCCCTTGGCCTGGTCCGGTCCGGGCCTCCGACTTATTATTATTATTATTATTTAATTTTTTATTGAAAAAATCACCGCACTTACTCGGTTAGGGCTTACTGGTTTAGACTCTTAGTCTTTACTCTTTATACTCAACTCAGTCTCAAACACGCAAGTCTCACTCACACTCAGCACTGCTCTTTTCGTCGACGTCGTCTCCACTCTCCACTCTCGTACCCGATAGTTGACGGTCAGGGTCATTCCGTCTCCACTCTCGGCTCTCCATCGTAGATCCGCACTCCGTCTCCACTCTCCACCCGCTCAGGCTCTCGGCACTCTGTCTCGACTTCTCTGCTTTGGCTCTCTAGATCCAGGCGCCTCTCCTTATCTCCTCCTCAATTCGTCGACAATCAGGTATGTACTATTTTACTCTTTTCTTTGATCTGATCTCTTTATATTTTGCCATTCCACTACTTTCGAGCTCTTTGATTGCCGAGGTTAAATTCTTTTGAGGGCTGAGAACGGGCATTGATTAGATTGCATTATTAGATATTTTTCCCCCTTAATTGCATTTTGTGATGGTGAAGTTAAAGCAAGTAGAGATTATTTGCCTGTTGCGTTTTGCGTTTTGCTTCTTTGACCGAGAAATCATGGAGCGTATAGATGTTCCCGACTATGAAGCTTTGATACGCTTTTTCGAGGTTGAAGATATGTAAATTTGATTTTTTTTCCCCCTAATCAAAGATCTGTAAATTTGGTAAAGTTTGATTCATTAGGAAAGAGAGAGAAGATTTAGCAGAAAATTCAAGGTGGTCCAATAAAGAGGATGGATGATAGATATATAAGACCTGCAACATGAAGCCTGATTTAAATTAAAACTGATTATCTTCCATCTTTTTTTTCCTTTTTTGTTTTGTTGGGTTGGAAAACTAGCTCTGTGACAGGACTTAGGAGTTGTGAAAGATCAATCCGAAAGGTAATAGTGCATCTTGCAAATGTTGATGATTATATTTAATAATGGGGTGATGCTTGCTTTTGGTTAACTGTCTTCAATTTTTAGTACTGAATGTCTTGTACTATTGATTGGATCTTTTGCTCTAATGGAAAAAAAATTGGATCTGCTGCATTCAGACTTCTTGTTGTTAAACACATGTAGCCTTTTGTGGAAAGTAATTATATTTGAGGCATTGTTATGCTCCCTTTAAATTTTATGAATTCTACTTTAAATTTTAATAAATTTTAAATTTACAAGTTTTTGAGATGGTGGGATGATATCACATAATTATTATTGCTTATATTGATGAATAATTGGTTTTCATTTTGCTGTAGTCATGGAGGGAGAACAAATTTCAAGTGTTGACCTATCTCAGTCTTTCAAGTGTTGACCTACATTAATGATGTATTTATTTGATCAACTTTTTCATCATTATCAACTTTGTATGTTCATGAAAAACAAGGCAAGAAACACTTTGCATCGCATGTTTGAAGAGTATTCTGCAAAAATTGGTGTTGAAACAAGCATGTCACATAGTGCCAACACTTTGAGCTCTTCTGCTACTTCTAACACTCTGAGTTCTTCTGGGAGTTCCATTGCTTCCACTAAAAAAGACCCAGGTCGTAGATGGTTGGCTTCCCAAAAGAAAAGATCTCATCGAGATCCTCAATCTAAATTGGATAGATACCTTTCGCTAATGCAACTGAAGAAATTCCTATTAATGATGATGATTTTGACATATTGACATGGTGGAAGGTTAATTCAACCAAGTACAGAGTGCTTGCGATGATAGCACGTGGTGTATTGGCTATGCCGATCTGCGCTTGCTTCCGAAGCGCTTTTTAGCACTTTGGAGGATGTGTTGTTGATGATTATAGGAGTAATCTATCTCCTAAAATGACCGAAGCCCTCATTTGTGCCCAAAATTGGCTACTGGCTACGCAATCTGTCTCAGAATTAGCTGCTATGTTCACTGAATATGACAACTTTCAAGAGACTGATAATGTTGTTAATGTTCCAGGTAATATTTCCGATTCTATGCTCATTGTTCAAGTTTACATATTTCATTATTACGAATTTATTCATACTAACAATTTGTTTTTTTTAGATGGATCGAGTGTCATTGAAGGTGGAGGGGACAAATGATAGCCTTGTTGTTACTTGTTAGGTTTACTATGTTTGATTGTTATGGATTGTATTAAAGAAACTTGAATGTTGTTTGTTGTTGTTTTTTATTCTTGTTCAATTTTGTTGTTTTGTACTCTTGTTTAATGTTGTTGGAGTTTGTTATGAATTTATGATTGGGTTTTAATGTTTTATAATGTGTTTTTTCCTTATTATAGGTATTATTATGGGCTTATTAGGTTCAATTTAAACCTTCAAGATTCAAGTGAAACCTTATAGAGCTGAAATATTGCCTCTCAAAGAAGGCAAAAAAAAAATCCCAAATAGGTTACGTCCAGATCCGGCCAGAGCTCGGCTCGTGGCTTGGACTAGAGCGGACCTCGGGCTGAAATGTCCAGCCCGAGGACCTACCTGGACCAGACCTCGGGTTGGGACCAAACCCGGTCTGGTCTAGTCCATGATCAACCCTAATTTCAAAGCTCCAATCCCACTTCCTATTACAGTCCATCAAAATTCAAACTTGTGTGCCAAAGAAGTCTATGATATGTGTTAATAACTATAAGTTTAGATATTTAAACGTCACAAACCCAGGCTAAAAATTGAGGTCTAACCTCGTTTTCACACGAGTTGTGACTTATTATTATATTTTAGTCTCATAGATAACTCTAGGTGATATACAACTCATCAGACTCTCAAATTTGCATTTATCTAAAAAAGTTTTGTGAAAATACTATACTAAGTTCTTATACTTTAATCTTGTTTTGTTTTGAGTCCTTGTAATCTAATACTCTTCCGATTCTTAATATAAAATATATTTACCTAATTTGATTAGATTAAGGAAGTTAGTTAATATAACATGTATTTTTTAAAATACTTTAGCAATCTTCCTCAATTCCTCATTCCCTTTCCTCTTTCATTATTGTTGAAAAAGCATTAATAGGGGTAAATTAGAAAAAGATTAACAAATATAAAAACTATGCTCTATGTTTAGGACAAAATCAACTTTCAAATATATCTTATATAAACCCAAACTGTGTTAATTTTGCTGATGTCCAATGCCCTAATACTCCTTTAATGTCCTTCCTCCTCACTGGCGTGATGTTATTTGGAGGAAGTTAAAACTCCTATTTCCCTTTCATCAAAGCAAATTGTTATTCAGGTTTTTTTTATTTATTTTCAAGCCGGTGTGTTTTTTCCCCTATCCATTTGATGATTCTTTTAAGTATTTTCAAAATCAATGGACTAAAATTTCAACCAGAGCAAATAAAAAGGATGATGAGCCCACTAGTGGAAAAAAGGCTTTTAAGACCGGACAAAAGGGGGGTCGTAAGACCGGATATGCGACCGGTCTTGTTCCAGCCGGTATTAAAAGTCTACCATTTAAGACCGGACTCGAACCGTCTTAAAGAAACTCTTTTAAGACCGGACATTTAAAAACTTAGGTCTTAAAAAGTTGTACTAAATGAAGCCGAAATAATTTTTGTTCGGTCCTAAAGCTCGACTTTTAAGACCGGTCAAACAATAGGCCGCTCTTAAAAGATCGTAATTATAAGACCGGACAAGACACATACGGTCTTAAAAGCCTGACTTTCAAGAGTGGATGATAAATACATCCGGTCTTAAAGATTTTTATTTAAGACCGGACTTCTAAATATACCGGTCTTAAAAGACCAACTTTTAAGACCGGGTTTAATATCAAAACTCAAAAGTGTCCCGACCTTTAAGACCGGTCATATAATAACATCCGGTCTTAACAAGTGAACATTTAAAACCGGCTTATTATTTCCGGTCTAAATTTTCCCGAATTTTTCCTATTTGTTCTTCCCGATTATATATATATATATATATACATAAATCCACCACCCAATCCAAGACATAAAAGTCGATATTTTAAGCTACAAACTATGAACAATTATTTGAATAAATTGAATTGGAAAAAGAATACAAATATTATTCACCATGAGCTATTTGGCCTCTTAATTAATGATTACTATGACTACAACACCTAAATTAATTCATACAATAAGATAACTTACTTACAAATACAATAAGTTACAAGTACAACATACATGCGCCCAAAATAATATTCACCATGCCTTCATCTCGATTCCCCCACCCAACAACGTAACATCCTCTTATTAAACATGCCCATTTGGATCGGATCCTCGCCACAAAAATAAAACAAGAACAAAATTCATAGTCGGTGACATTAACTATGAACATAGATAGAAGGAATATAATATATATAGTTAAAGCCTTAATTAAAGTCTTCAAAGAAATCTGCATATGAATATTACCTTATGAATTGACTCTTTTATAAAGTGATATCTTCCCATATCCCTTCTTGATGATCACTTCTTATGCCGGGTTCATTATCCGCTTCATCTTCTTCGTTCATGTCCTAGTAGACCCCTTGAAAAAGGAGTACTCTCGGGAATACCATAATTTGAATTCATTTCCTCATCAATATCAATGACCCTCTTTCCTTGGAGAGCTACGAGACCACATTTTATTTTCTTGATCGGTGATATAGAACACTTGTTTTGCACAGGGTCTCGCCATAATAAAAGGTTCATCTCTAAAACTTCTACCATTGACATCGACTAATGTAAATCCTAGCCGATCGATCCGAACACCATTATTGACATTAACCCACTTGCATTTGAAAATGGGAAATCTAATTTTCACATAGTCCACCTCCCAAATCTCTTCAATAACCCCATAATATGGCATGACCGCCAATAAAGGGCTCTTGTCTTTTGAACTGGAGAAGTGCATAGATTCAGCCTCTAACATAACACCACCGTTTTGGACCGTGTGCTCGTATCATCTAGGGACTTCGTGTAAAATGTATAACCATTGATCACATACGAATTCCAACTTATGACATCAACCTCGGGACCACTGCTAACCATTTGATTGTATCGAAACACATTCCTCTCCCTCGACCTTTTGTTTGAACCGGTTTGCAAAAGTTACGTTATGCTCCCTAATCAACCTTTGTTCGACTCATTCGATGATTTTCTTTCCTTACGGCTGCTTTATGTGCAGCTATCTTCGGCTTGAACTTCATCGACGTTATTCAAGATGTACAAGTGGACTAGTGACAATTCATCGGGATCCACACTCTTTACGGAAGCCCTCGTCTACCCCCATCATCGATGCCGACGTTTTGGAAGCCCAATATGTCTTACTTTGGCCAAATAATCTTGACAAAATTCCATGGCTTCTTCGAAACATATTTCTGAACAATCGATGCTTCCGGCGGTATGCGTTCTTCACGTACCCTTTTAGGAATTTCATAGATCTTTCAATTGGGTACATCCACCGAAAATGGATAGGGCCGCACATCTTTATCTCCCTCACTAGATGAACAATTAGATGAACCATGATGTCAAAAAATGTAGGAACAAAAAGCTTCTCAAGGTGGCACAAGATAAGATATCCTTCATTCTCCAATTCATCCAACTTTTCAATCTCAAAAACTTTACGACAAAGCGCATTGAAGAAGACACAAAGTCTAGTCAAAACGACCCGAAGATCATATTCGGTGATGCCTCGAATAGCTATTGGGAGTAGGCCGTTGCATCAAGACATGACAATCATGAGACTTTTGGCCTACTAATTTCAAGTCCTTCATCGATACAAGCCTCTTAAAATTTGAAGAATACCCCGTGGGAACTTTTGTGCCATGTAAACACTCACAAAACTTCGTTTCTCATCCTTAGACAAAGTATGAGAAGCCGGGGACAATAAGTTCTCTTCCCATCTGGCCTTGGATGTAACTCTTCGCGTATTCCCATTGCTATCGAGATCCAATCTTGCCTTCACACCATCCTTGGAACTACCTTGTATGTTGAGAAGCGTGCCGACAATACTATCACATACGTTTTTCTCCACATGCATGACATCAATACGTGTCTCACATCAAGATTGCGCCAATATGGAAGATCGAAGAATACAGATCTCTTTTTCCATATATTTGTTTCTTTTCTACACTTTGCGGTCTTACCGAATACGACATTGATATTTTTCACCTTTTCATAAACTTGCTCCCCCGACCAATGCCACCGGAGCATCTTCATACTCTTGGCCACCAAAAAAGGCTTTCTTCAATCGACGATATGGGTGGCCCCGTCTAAGAAATCTCCTATGTCCAAGATAAACCGTCTTTCTTCCATGTTGAAGTTGATGGTAGCGTGTGCCTTCTTCACAAACCGGACATGCTTTATGGCCTTTTACACTATACCACGACAAGTTCCCATATCTTTGGGAAGTCGTTTATAGTACAAAATATCATGGCTCGCATTTTAAACACCTCCTTCTTGAAAGAGTCAAAAACATCAACACCTTACGCCCACAACTCCTTCAAGTCTTCGATCAAGGGTGAAGGTAAACATCAATGTCATTTCCTGGTTGTTTCGGTCCCGAAATCAACATAGACAAAGATGATGTACTTTCGTTTCATGCATAACATTGGAGATAAGTTGTAAATAATCGATAGTACGGGCCATGAACTATGTATCTTTTGCTAAGGCTTCCATATGGATTCATGTCATCCGTGCTAAGGGCAAGCCTAAGGTTCCTAGGTTCTTCGCCGAAGTTCGGAAATAATTGATCGATTTTCTTCCATTGAGAAGAATCGGCCGGATGTCAAAGCTTTCCATCAGAAATCCTCTCATCTGCATGCCACCTCAAATTTTTTGCATCATTTTCATTCGCAAACAACCGCTTGAACCTTGGTATGATTGGAAGATACCACAACACTTTTGCCGGCCCCTTATTTGACTTGTACCTTGGGGTTTCACATTTCGGACAACTCGCTCCTCTTCAAACTCTTTTCTATACAACACGCAATCATTCGGGCATGCATGGAGCTTTTTGTACTCCATCCCCAAAGTGGACAAAGTATTTTCTTAGCATCATAGTATCGATGCGGCAACACATTATCATCCGGAAGCATGTCCTTAAAAGCCTCAAGCATTTCTGAAAAACTCTTGTCGCTCCATCCATGACGTGCCTTCAAGCTTACCAATTTCAATACAGCATTCAACAATTGGTATTTTTTACACCCACGGTATAGAGGGGTCTCTCGCATCACTTGCACATATTACCATATGCATGTGATTGATGAAAAGCCTCTTCTCCTACATCACGGATAATGTCCTCTATGTGATCATCCATATCCGTGTCATTATCATCAAAGGCCACTTCCCTATGTTGAGACCCACTTGGTATTTTTTCACCATGCCATACCCATACTGTATAAGTCTTACAAATTCCTTCACAAATTAAATGTGTGTGTATAACTTCAAGACTTAGTCGCCTCTCATTCAAACATTTTACACAAGGGCAATAAAACTTCCCACCCTCAGCATGGGCATTTTGTTTAGCAAATTTTATAAAGTCCCTCACCCCATTCGATATTCAACACTCGTCCGTTTAGCATTTATCCAACCGTGATCCATAGTAGAATTCCTATATATATAGACGGAAAGATTTAACATACATATATATGCTCAAATGTCGGTTATGTCTTTTTTTCCTTTTTTTGGATAAACTTGCTCATTAAATGCGTAACGAAGAATAACTTTTGGTCATAAATGTATCGCAGAGAATCCAAGAACCAAAATAAATGCATGACGAGGAAATTAAATGCATCGCGTGAAGGTCTTGTGGACTCATCTCGTTGTATCATATAAATTCAAATGCGTTTGCTTAGTCTTTCTTCTCCCGCCACGAACGTTGATGTTGCGAGAAAGAGTACCCTAAAAACATTTATTGGTCGTTGGGTAGGTCTAAAATGCAATTATAATCTTCAAAATACAATATCCATTAACAACACGAAACCCACAAGAACATTTGATCGATTTCGCTCAACCCGGAAAAACCCGAACGATGAGCGGGAAAATCATAAAGTTATATAATCGAAACACCTCTTACAAACTTGGTCTATAGACGTTTAGCTAAGGAACCGAGAAAGTGATTGTCGAGAGGTACAACGCGAACCGGCGACGAAGTGGCGACGGAACCCGAGTTACACTTTAGGCGCGACAAGAGAAGTTCGAGAGAGGGAAATTTAATATTCCGCGCGACGAGATTTGGTTTAGTTAGTAAATCGACGGTCCTAAAAACACGCCATTTTTGTCGGCTTTGGTTTCCATATCCGATTGCCTCTTGTCCTTTTCATTATCGTCTTTCTTTTTCCGACAAAAAGGAAACAAACAAAACAATGTCCTCGTGTAAATCCAACAACGAAATTCGCGAGAATACGATTAAGAACATACAAAAAAAAGGAGCTTTTACCTTATTTGGACAAGAACAAACAAAGTGACTATTCTTCTCAAGGTTGGACCTTTGTTGACGTCGGTTTTACCTCCCCATGTGAGAAACAAAGTGTCCTTTTCATTATCTTCCTTCTTTTTCCGACAAAAAGACAAAAGACAAAATAAAAGGGACAACGATAATGCTGCCTCTACACATGGAAAGGTAAAAACGATGATAAAGAAGGACCTAGCTTGAGCGAACGCGGAACCTCGGTTGTCTTCAACCCTAACCATTTAATTTGTCGAAAAGGAGTATTTAAAGGGGAATTACTTTTAAGATCGCACAAATAACAACATACGGTCCTAAAAGTTAAGTGGGGACTTTTAAGACCGACCTTTTATAATACGTCCGGACCTAAAAGTTCATAAATCTTTTAAGCTATTAGGAGCGGACACTAAATAAATATACGGTCCTAAAAGTCGGGATACTTAGAAAATAAAATATTTTTAAATTTTGTTCTCGTGCGAGTTTAGTACTTTATCCCATTATCCGAACCTGGAAAGCAATAAACAAGGCAACTATGAAGGACGGATAATGGCGGACTAAAAAACCTAAAATAAAAGAACGAAGACTTTAGTTAGTAAATCGACGGTCCTAAAAACACGCCATTTTTGTCGGCTTTGGTTTCCATATCCGATTGCCTCTTGTCCTTTTCATTATCGTCTTTCTTTTTCCGACAAAAAGGAAACAAACAAAACATTGTCCTCGTGTAAATCCAACAACGAGAAATTCGCGAATACGCTTAAGAACATACGTAAAAAAAGGAGCTTTTACCTTATTCGGATAAGAACAAAAAAAGTGACTATTCGTCTCAAGGTTGGACCTTCGTTGTCGTCGGTTTTACCTCCCCATGTTAGAAACAAAGTGTCCTTTTCATTATCTTCCTTCTTTTTCCGACAAAAGACACAAGACAAAATAAAAGGGACACCGATAATGCTTTCTCTACACATGGAGAGGTAACAACGATGATAATGAAGGACCTAGCTTGAGCAGATCGCCAGAACCTCGGTTGTCTTCAAATTTATCAATTTAATTTGTCTGAAAAGATGTATTTAAAATTGACTTTCAAGATCGCATAAATAAAAACATACGGTCCTAAAAGTTAGGCGGGCGACTTTTAAGACCGACCTTCTATAATACGTCCGGACCTAAAAGTTCATGAAGTTTTTTAAGTTTTTAGGAGCGGACACTAAAGAAATATACGGTCCTAAAAGTCTCATACTTTATGACCGAAGATTTTTGTTGACCTTTAAGACCGACATGCTTGTTAATGAACGGTCCTAAAAGTCTCGATTTCAAACACTAAATTAAATAGCTATATCCACCATCCAATAATACATTAAGAAACCCAAAATGGACACAAGAAAATTGTTCGAAAAATTAACTACATTTATGTATTGAATTTTACATTGCCTATGTATATTTACAAATGAATTGTTCAAAAAAATAAACAAATTTACGAAGATCGATTATTGTTGCTACTGATTATACTTACAAATGAATTTAGGACATTAATTATTGTCCTTTTTGTGACTCTAAGATCGGACCATACGAGATATTCACAAAACACATTGCGTATGTGCTCCAGTTCATCATCGGGAAAGGAGTTTTGCATTGAAACATCTCGTAACATCAAAGACAAAGAATCGAATTAACTTGCGTGCATATTTCATTTGTAACAAGTAAGCGAAACTGAATTAACTTGCATAATATGTAACATCAAATACATTTACCTTTGCGAGTTAATTTAGTATCCCCTCGCCTTGTAATATCATACATGTGTTTCATGACGTGCGGCCACATAAGTTGGACGCCGGTGGTTGCCGACGGGTCTAAAAAGAACAAGAAATATATATAAGAGCATATATATAGCTCGGTGACCAAGTTCACAAGGCGGTGTGCTACAAATTAAATATTGTACCAACCTCCGGTTTGTACCATATGGGGTCTTTGTCTGAGTAGCACGCCTTTTCTTTTCTAGTCTTTGGAAGGTCCTCATGGCACTATCATCAAAATCACAAATTTATCAATGATTCACTTAAAATTCACAAAGAGATGTCGACAAGGGAATCAAAATGACATGCTTACTCGTTGATGGTCTGCACCAACGTAGCCAATGGCTCGGTGTGAGTGGAGCATAAGAAGATAACTTTATGCTCGTCCATGCACATGACGACCAATCGCCCGATGGCGGCTGAAAATTCACATCGGTAAACTATACTCGGTGATATATATATGTAGCAGAATTAAGTGAATTGCGGACAAGATTTTTGATATGTACTGTGGAAGAATGGCAAAAAGTACAACTTTCGATCACTTGAGCACAACCTCTTTGATATGTACTCCTGTCTCTCGCTCCATGGTTGTTTGACTTGAATAGACGGGCACAAGAATCCAAAATCGTTGATCCCGCACCTTTGAACCAATTCATGATGCAAGAACCTACCATAATGACATCGATCGGGGAAATATATATATGTATGTATGTCTAAACGATGCATTTAAATGATGTACTTATAGACAGAAGATACTTACTTCATAAAAAGTTGAACAACGCATCGAAGCTCTGTCGAGGAAGCGAAACGGGACTCAACATCAACGGTGTCAACTTGAACGGGCATAGGATGAGGGACACCTACTACTTCATCGACAGCCACGATTTATCCTTAAAATATCCACTTTTCATTAGATCGGATATTTTTTCCTGGCGGCGACCAACTTAGCGATGGGGATAGAGCTTGAGGAGGGGATGGAGCCCGATGAGGGGATGGAACTTGAGGAGGAGGGGTTGAAGCTTCGGGAGCGGTAGAGACATGTACAAGCTTCATTTGGCCAAGGGATGAAGGTTCCCTTGACATCACTCACAAGCTTCGGCTCATCGGTTTGGAGAGGGAGCCGTGCATCAATGATCACCTTTTCAACCGACACTTTGACTTCATCATCGTGGCATTTGTTGGTGGTGTACGGTTGATCCCAAGTTGTGAATGTCCCTTTTGCAACCAATAATCGTCCATCATGATGATCGGGATCCTCCACATAAAGGTCACAAGGTTGCTCGACTCTCCATCAATGCAGCTCCCTCTAGTGCTCTGTTGCGCACGGTTGCGAGTGAGTGTGTGAAGGGAACACCGGTCTCCTCGACGATTGCTCAAAAGCAGCCTCGGCGACTCAGGTTCCTCCTTCATCGGCTCATCTCGGATTGAAACATTGCGATCATTGAAGCTTTATTAGCAGCCAGTCTGGTCCATCTCCTCCCGGTAACCATACTTTGTCTATGGCGTTTGGATGTACCAAAGACTTGCTTTATGCCTACCCGTCCTCCAATCCCCCTTACACGCCCGGGTCATCCGGTTTCCGGTCGCAACGGCCGAACATCATTCCTCCCGTCCGACACAAAAGATCCCTCTGCTTCTTTGTTTTTAAGATCTTCCCGTAAGATACGGATAACAAGAAGCTTAGTAATGAAACATGTTTAGTAACTAAAAAATAACAATAACGATACTTACAATTCTTTCAAAGAACTAGACGAGTTTGTTCACTCGTGTAGGCGCCGCTTGGCTTTTGCCGAATATGCAACCACAACTCCTCGCGACGTATTGGAGATGGAGGAGCATGTATCACGAAGGATTGGATTCTGCTTCATCATCCAATCTCTTCCGCTTGGCGACCATCAAATCTTTTTCGGCCTTTTGATATCCGCCGAGAAGCCCTATGAGGGCAATCATTCTTTCTACCTATCTCCCGTGCTTGTTCCCTTCTTTTCGTGAATCGGGATAGAAAACATCTATTAATTATGAATTCCAGCCATGCATGTCACTAACGAAAATTAGAGAACTTCGCTTTCATATGAACGTCAATCAAACGGTAGTCAAATTCTTCACTTCATCAAGTTTCAACATTTTATTTAAGGAAGATGTAGAATTGTAGAAGAAATTGGAGCTATGTTTTGTAGTGCTAGCTAGATAGATAGGTTAAGAAACAAAAGAGAATTATGCTTACGAATAATACAAACTTGATCCTTTTTAAGGCATCCAAAGGGGATCAAAATCCCCATTAGATAGTAACAATTGGGTATATAAAGTTTCCCCCTTTTAAGACTATTCGATCATTTCCTCCTTTGCATAAGACAAACCATTACACAATTAATACCTTCTCATCGGTAATTTACCTTTTCGGGTTGACATATCGACTTGCATAGACAAAGGCTTACGAATAATACAAACTTGATCCTTTTTAAGGCATCCAAAGTGGGATCGCCCGATCCCCGTTAGATAGTAACAATTGGGTATATAAAGTTTCCCCTTTTAAGACTATTCATTTCCTCCTTTGCAAGACAAACCATTACACAATTAATACCTTCTCATCGGTAATTTACCTTTTCGGGGTTGACATATCGGACTTGCATAGACAAAGGCGGGAAATGTATACTTCTATTCACACACCGAACTATTATATAACTAACGGGATTAGATGAACACAATAACATTCACATATCCGCACGGGTTAATAAGCAAACAAAAGGGAAAACAAAACTAAATATATACTCACCAGAGCTTCGGGAGTGGTCCGCGAAGAACAAATTGTCGCCAAATTCGTTCATCAATAAATGTGTAAACTTCCCAAGGATGTTTGGCGGGCGGAACATCGGAGAAAATATACGTGTTAGCGAGAAAGGTCTTAAACTTCCTCCACCGATCAGCACAATAAGACAATGTCTTGTCTTTCAACTTCGACGATCGGGGACGGTGTATGTAACCCGGATAGTCTCCCAAATAGGATCCTTTACATTCTTATAGTCCACACTTTTCCACTCATCTGTCAAGATGCTAACCTTGTCTTTGCGTGCTAGATGTAGACAAAACTATTATATTTGCTTTTATTAGGACCGACGGGTTCCAACCTTGCATCAAACTGAATCTCGAGCTTTGACCCAGAAGTCCGACTTAGGGTCACATCCATCATTCGTGTGCCTTTTCTACCACGGCGTGCTGGGCGATTACGAGCCTCATTGTGAGATGAAGAGGGTTCGTTCTCACTCACACCCGGTCACACCGGAACGGCGTTGCCGGACACGAATAGATTCGTTTTCACCGTCCATTTTCGAGACGGGAAGAGAGGAATGCCCGAGCAAATGAGAGAGTAACGGGGCTGATGGTACGTGGGCGAGGAAGAGAGGTAATGCAACGGGAAGGGTTTCGGAACGCGAACGAGGTTCTCCACGAGTAACAAAAGCTTTCGCGCGAAGAAATGTATAACTTGCTTGGATTTTTAAGACCGGATGAAAAAGAGACGGTCTTAATATTTACATTAATCTCGGTCATATTAAACGTCCGATCTTAAAAGTTTAACCTTTAAGACCGTTCCTTTTAAAACGCCGGTCTTAATATTAATGAACTTTTTCGTACCGCAAGTATCATATGTCCGGTCTTGAAAGAAAACTTTTAAGACCGTCTTGTTGGTAAGTTCGGTCTTAAAACTTTAGACTTTTTATATTTAAATTTTTCCTTATTATGTTTTACCGCGAAAAATATAAGTACGGCTATATGAGATATATTTAGAAAGTAATTGAAATTTCGTTCAATTTTTAAGACCGGTGGTATTTTAGTCGGTCTCAATAATGATTTTAAGAGCGGTGAAAAATTGGTCCGGTGCAAGAAGTTCTTTATATTTACGGAACGCCCGGTCATTCCTTTAAGACCGGAGTTTCCATTGTCCGCTCTAAATGAGGCGGTCTTAAAGCCTTTTTTTGCACTAGTGGCCATAAAAATAAACTGCAAAGTCTAAAAACAAAACACTATTAAAGCATATGGACGAGTAATATTTTTCTACAAAATCTTTCCAAATCCAATTATCAAATTTTTATCATATGTTTATTTTAAGGGAGAAAGCTTTCATCCAAGATTTGATATAATAAATATCCAGTTCCCAATGAATTTTTATCATATATATCTTCAAAATATAATACTTCTTTCAATCCTTAATATGAGACATATTTATCTAATTTAATTACATTAAAGAAGTTAGTTGAGTTAATCAATATGACATATATTTTATAAAACACTTTAGTAATATTCTTTAATTCCCTCCTTCTCTCTCTCTCCCTTGATTATGGTTGAGGTAACATTAATAGAGGTAAATTAGAAAAAAAAAAATTTGAAAATATAAAAACTTTACTTTATATTTAAAACCAATATTAACTTCTTAAATTTGTCTTATATTAAAGATCGAAGGAGTATCATTATCTTTTAAATGTATCATCATAAAGTGTAACGCATCCTTTCTCTCTTTCCTTATTTAAAAGATAATGCTTAGCAATGATATATTTTAAAGATATAGATGACAAAAATTCATTACGAACTGGATATTCATTATATCTAGTATGGGATGTAAATTTTCTCCAATTTTATTTTTTGATATTATCAGTTTTCTCTTATTTTAAACTCTTGTAACCTAATAGTCATTCACAATAATATTACAAGAGCACAACAATTTCCACATACGGGCAACTCAGAGACGTGGGCTCAGCCCGAAATAATTTGCACAGGAGCAGCACGTGAACCTTTTATGATAAAGTGTCCAATTGATCATCAAAATTGCAATTTTCATAAAACCATTTTCAAGCTGATAATTGCTTACGAATCAAATTCTAATTAGTTTACGCTAGTTTTATATATAATTTATTCACTTTTCTTTGACTTTTCGTCACTTTATTAATTATAATTCTAATTAGTTGTTGTTTGTTTACTTGATCCACCCTCATAAAATCTTACGTGTTTCAAAAGTTTTAGTTACTGATCTCTGTAGGAAATATCTCTTGACAAGAAACTTCACAAAGTTAAAAGATAAGACTTTTAAAGCTTCATCTCTAATCCTAAACTCACTTTCCTACTCCAATGCTTTTCATACAAGATACTAATCCTCTTATTTTACTCCCGATCCCAAACATAAAAAGTAATAAAAGAGTTTTTCAAATTTATGATCTTTTTTCGTAAATTATTCTGATTCATTGCGCATATTAAAAGGACTTTTCATCAAGAGTGTAATTTCTAATAAAAATTACTACCTCCAATTCTAAATATAGAAGATAGTTTATAGTGAAAATTGCATTACAAACTTTATCTTTTATTTAGAACCGGATGAGTACTATTAAAAAGGATATTCTAAAGAAACTAACACCTTTTTTTTTCAAATAAGTAAGTTAACTAATTTTTGTAAAATGGTTATATAGTTATTTTAGTTGCTGAGATACTTTCTCTTATGATTTGTAAGAGTCAAGAAGATAAACATATTAAGGGTGTTAAAGTGAGTCATGCATGCCCTAAACTTACTCATAGTTTCTTTGCAGATGATACTCTTTTATATATGCATGCTAACCAGTGCAATTGTAATAATATGGAGAATATTTTGAGATTGTATTGTGCAGCATCTGGATAGGTCGTTAACCTTGATAAATCCAGCATTTTCTTCTCCTCCTATTCCCTAGAAGCAATGAGAATAATGGTAAGCAATATTCTGGGTCTTTTAGGTACAAAGGTTCCAGGCAAATATCTTGGTATAGCTAGCATTTGGGGCAAGACCAAATACTCGGCTTTGGCATATATCAGGGAACAAGTGGCTAGCAAGATCTAAGGTTGGAGTCATTCTCATCTATCCTTTGCTGACCAAGAAGTTCTGATTAAAGCTGTTATCCAGGTTATCTCAATTTATCCTATGAACTGTTTTAGGTTTCCTTTGAAGACCTGCAAGGAATTAAATAGTTTTATTGCCAATTTATGGTGGGATGATAACTTTTTTTGAAGGAAAACTCAATGGAAATCATGGGAAGCCATGACTAGAAGGAAGAGTATAGGGGTTATGGGATTTCAAGATCATATAATGATGTGCTTTTGGCTAAAATGGTATGGAGGTTATTGGTGAGTCCGAATAAATTGTGAGCTAGAGTTTTGAAAAGTGTGTATTTTCCTGGGGGCGTTTTGTGGATGCAGAGAAATGCTACAAGTCATCGTGGTGTTGGTCAACCATCCTGAATGGTAAAAAGTTTCTAAAACAGGATCTATTGGCAACGATGATGCAATTAGAATATGGGATGACAAATGGATACCACAGGTGGCTTTCCCAGAGAAACCAAGTAATAATGGAGACAATTTTTTGGCAAGGGGGAGAGTATGCAGTCTTATAGTTTATGGGAATAAGACCTCACTCCTATTAACCAGTATCTAACTGATAAGATTAAGTGGGCTATATATAAAATCTCGATCCCTACCAATGGCTTGGAAGACAAATTGATACGAACCAATGTCAAGATGGAGAATAAAAGGTAAAGTTAGGGTATCATCACAAGAGAGATGGGAAGCCTTCTAATGTGAATAAAGCAGGGTCCTCGACTATCATTCCCACCACATATTGGACTTCGATCTAGAAGATTTGAGTAATTTCACGGGTACAGCAGTTTATCCAACGTCTCTTATGTAATGCAATTGCTACTAATTCTGCATTGTTTCGCCGAAGAAAGTCCCTAGATAGCTAGTGTCCAGTATGTGAAGGAGCGGAGGAGACTATTGAACATTTATTTTTCCGTTGCCACTAGACTCGATGCATTTGGTTTGGTTGTTCGTTGAATGCTAAATTTGATGCCTCCCGAACCTCAAACTTTAATGCTTGGTGGATTTTGATGACAATTGCGCCCTCTCTGAGTAAGCAGATTTGTCTTTGATTTGTTGAATTTTATTGTTTCTATGGAAAAGTAGAAAAGAACTGATTTTTTATCATAACCAACTGAATCCTATTAATGTTATTGAATTCACTAAGAAAAATAAATTTGAATTTTCAGCTAACCGTAATACGGTGTATAGGGATCCTATTATGCTGAGGGGCTGTGATAGTCCTAGCATTAAATAGTCTCCCCCTGTATTGGGTAATCTTAAAATTAATTGTGATGGAGCTTTTTCGTCTAATGAGAAAGATGCTGCTATAAGGGTAATCTATCGAGATCATTTTGGTTCATTTAAATGGGGATATGTGAACAAAGTTAAATCTATTTCTGCTTTTATGACTGAAGTCTTAGCCATGAAAAGGGCTCGGCTGCTAGCTAAGGATCTAGGACATGATAAAATGATTTTTGAAACTGATTGTCTCCCTCTGCTTACTTGTGTCAAGGCAAAATCACCAGATTTGTTTGATTGGAGGTGTAAAAGTACTACCCAGGATATTATTTGTCTTCTATCTTTTAAGGTCGGGTTCTCCATGTCCTTAACCCCAAGACGGGCAATTGTGTTGCGGTCCTTTTAGCAGCTGATACTTATAAAGGAGTGTACCTTATTAGGCGGGTTTTACAACCAACACCTATTGTTATCACCTTTAACTTTTTCAGGCTCAAGAGATTAATGCAGATGTCACGGATTCTTCACCCGCTAGTCTCTCAATGGATGATGGCTATTTTGTTTTTACTATATATGTTTAAGTGTTGACTTTGTAATTTTTGTTGTTGTATCCATTTATTCTGTCATGTTAAGTTTGTTTGTTATTTCATATTGTTGTTTTCATCTTTGTAACTGCTACATTTTGTGATGTTTATTAATACAAGTATCTGTTGACCCAAAAAAAAAAAATTCTTCCTTCCCTCTCCTTCTTAATTATTCTAAGAAAACATCAACAAAGGTAAATTAGAAAAAGATTGACAAATATGAAAACTATATTTTATATTTGAAACAAAATGAACTCTTCAAGTATCTCTTAAAAGAACCGAAGGGAGTAGTATTTTTGTGATTTTTCATCTCTTCTATATGTTATGTCTAAAATGTTAGTCTCTTATTTAAACATAACGCTGAAAAAAATCATGAATAGACCCAAACTGTGTTAATTTTTCCGATGTCCAATGCCCTAATACTCCTTTGATGTCCTTCCCCCTCCCTATCGTAATGTTATTTTGAGGAAGTTAAGTGATGATATATTTTAAAGATACAGATGAAAAGAAATTATTGGGAACTGGATATTGATTATATCTAGTATTAGAAATAATAAATATAAGTTTTCTCCCATTTTGTTTCTTGATATCATCAGTTTTCTCCTATTTTAAACTAGTTTTTTATATATATAGAAATTTTAGAAAAGGGGTTTGGTTCACCCACAATCCAAGGACAGGGCGAAATCTTCATTCCTCCTAGGTATACCGATGTTAAGCAGGGCGAACCGTCTATTACCCTCAGGCATTAACCTAGACACCTAGAAGTTAGGATGTCTCCCCCAGGACCTTGACCAACTTTAGAATCGAACATCCTCCCTTTAGTGAGAGTGTTTGACCCTTTTATCAGTTGAGCCCAAGAAAGACGAGAGGTTCCTATTTTAAACTCTTGTAACCTAATAGTCTTTTTTTTTTTTTTTTTTTCTATAAAAAAGTTTTGGAGGGGTTCGATATCAGTCCCCCACCAAGGCCAGGGCATGGCCCCGGGCTCTATGAGCACTTATCGACTTACGAGATCGCCTTACCAAAGGAGTCCCCCGAACGACGGCAGAGGGGATCGAACCCACGACCCAAGGACCTAATCCTGAATCCCTTACCATCTATGCCAACTCTCATTGGCTGTAACCTAATAGTCATTCACAATAATATTAAAACAGCCCAATAATTCCCACAAAAGGGCAACTCGGAGACGTAGGCCTTTTTATTATTATTATTATTGTTCAACAGAGATGTAGGCTAAAGGCCCAATAATTTGCACAAGAGCGGCACGTGAACCTTTTATGCTCTATTGTCTTCTTTTTTCTTTTTTTTTTTTTTTCTTTTTTTCTTCCTCCCGTAATATAAAATGTACAATTGATCATCAAAATTGCAATTTTCATAAAATCATTTTCAAGCTGATAATTGCTTGCAAATCAAAAGAACTGTCAAAATTATACAATAGATTCACTATCTTATTTCGGGCTGATTATTTAGAATTTGGAGTTGGAAAAAATAAAAAGAAAAATAACCATCTCTGTTCCACACGCTAATTTTATATATAATTTATTCGATTTTCTTTGACTTTTCGTCACTTTATTAATAATTAATAATAATGATAATTAGTAATTGTGTGTTTACTGGATCCACCCTCAGATAAAATCTTACGTGTTTCAAAAGTTTAAGTTACTGATCTCTATTGGAAATATCTCTTGACAAGAAACTTCGCACGTTTAAAAGATACAACTTTTTAAACTTCATCCTAATCCTAAACTCACTTTCCTACTCAATTGCTTTTCATACAAGATACTAATCCTCTTATTTTACTCCCGCTACCAAACATAAAAAATAATAAAAGAGTTTTTCAAATTCTAAATTCTAACTATCAAATTTATGACCTTTTCCGTAAATTATTCTGATTCATTCCACATATTAAAAGGACTTTTCATCAAGAGTGTAATTTCTAATAAAAATTACTATTAAATAGGGTATTCTAAAGAAACTAACACATTTTTTTTTCAAAACAAGTTAACTATTTTTTTAAGGGTGTATTTCATAAAACACTTTAGTTATATTCTTTAATTCATTCATTCGCTCTCCTCCTTGATTACGCATACGCTTAACAATTCATCAATTGGTAAATTAAAAAATATTAACAAATATAAAAATTATATCTTATATTTAAAATAAAGATTAATTTTTTAAATATATCTTATATTAAGAACTAGATGAGTATCATTATCTGTTAAATATATCATTATTTTAAAAGATAATGCCTATCAATGATATATTTTAAAGATATAGATGGCAAAATTTTATGAGGAGCTGGATATTTATTATATCTAGTATTGGAGATAAGTTTCCTCCTATTTTATTTTTTGATATTCTCAGTTTTCTTCTATTTTAAACATAATATTACAAGAGCCCAGCAAATTCCACATAAGGGCAACTCAGAGACGTTAGGCTCTTTTTGTTACATGTTTCAAGGGAGGAGATTAAATCGGCAACTTTTAGTTTTGGGAGTATAAAAGTGCCTGGGCCTGACGGTTTTTCTGGTAAATTTTATCATTTTGCATTATATGAAATTGATAACTTTGTATATTCTATGATTTACAAATTTTTTGCAAGTCATTCTATTTTAGATGGGATTAATATGAATAACATCACACTTATCTCCAAGATTTATAAACTGAAACATATTTCGCATTTTTGTCTTATTGGTCTATGTAACTTTTCTTATAAAATTATTTCAAAAATCATGGCCAATAAAATGTGACCATTGCTTGATGATTGTATCTCTCAAAATCAGAGCGCCTTTGTCCCTAGATGTTGTATTCACGACAATATCATTAGTGCTCATGAGGTTTACCATTATCTCCGCCAGAAGAAATCTGGGGGTAAATATGAGTTTTCTCTTAAAAAGGATATGAGTAAGGTGTATGAACGGGTTGAGTAGGACTTCCTCGAGAATGTCCTGCTTCAGTTTGGTTTTTGTACGCAGTGGGTGTCTCTTTGTTATGAAATGTGTGCAGTATGTTAGCTTAAAGATTTGTTTATCTAGTGAAAATGTGAAATCATTTACCCCCAGTAGAGATATTCGCTAGGGTGACCCCCTCTCACCATATCTATTCATTATTGTCGCTGAGATACTCTCTATTATGATTAGTAAAAGCCAAAATGACAAGCGGATCAAAGGAATTAAGTTAAGTAAAGGGTGTACAATTCTTACTCATAGTTTTTTTGCTAATGATGTCTTTTTATATATGCATGCTAGTCATCATAATTATGCTTATCTGGCTAATATTTTGGATTTGTACTGCGCAGCTTTAGGTCAGGTCATTAATCTTGACAAATCTAGTTTTTTTTTCTCCTCTAACACTTCAATTGCAATGAGAAACATGGTGGGCGACCTATTAGGCATCCTTGCAACAAAGGACCTGGCTAAATATCTTGGTATACCAAGCATTTTGGGGAAAACTAAGCATCAGACATTGGCTTATATCAAAGAACGAGTAACGAGTAAAATTCATGGATGAAATCAGTCTCTTCTATCTTTTGACTGGCCATGAAGTAATGTTTAAAGCTATTATCCAGGTGATCCTAATCTATCCGATGAACTATTTCAGATTTCCCCTTCAGATATGTAAAGAGATAAATAGCCTTATAACTAACTTCTGGTGTGATGGCAATGAGGCAAGACTCATTGGAAAGCTTGGGAATTCATGACTAGTAGTAAAAGCTCTGGTGGCATGGGGTTCTGGGATTTATCTATTATGAATGATGCGCTCCTGGCTAAAACAGCGTGGAGGCTTTTGTTGAGGTTTAATGATCTATGGCAAGGGTGCTAAAAAGCGTGTACTTCCTTAAAAAAGACTTTCTTAGGGTGGAAAAAGACTATAGGGCCTCATAGTGGTGGTTTAGTATCTTGGATGGTAGAAATTTCCTTAAATAAGACCTAAGGTGGGATATTGGAGATAATTCTGCAATCCGAATATGGGGTGACCCCTGGGTCCCAAAGGTTAATTTCCCGAAGAAATCTAACATCACTGGTGATCCAGTTATCTCGGAGGGTTGAGTATATGACCAGATAAATAACGGGCAATGGGATCTTGCGCCTTTTGATCAATATTTGTTTGCTGAAATCAAAGATGTGATATATGAAATCCATATCCCCTCCAATGGACTAGAGGACAAGTTGTTATGGACAAGTGCCAATAACGGAGTGTATACAATGAAGTTAGGATACCATTGCTGGAGAGACTGGAATTCTACTAGGGTAGATAGGCCAAGGTCACCGACTGTCACCCACTCTGCATGCTGGAAATCTATTTGAAAGATTAAGGTGATCCGATAAGTTCAACAACTCATATGGCGCCTTTTGAGTAATGCAATTGCTACAAATTCCAATTTATCGGCATAATAGATCCCTTGACAACCAATGTCAAGTATGTGCATAAGCGGAGGAGACTATTGAGCATGTATTTTTCCATTTCCCCTGGACTCGATATATCTAGTTTGGCTGCTCGCTAAGTGCTAGAGTTGATTTTTCCAGAATCTCAAACTTTAATGCTTGGTGGATGTCGATAATAGGTATGTCCCTACTGAGCAAGCAGGATCTTTCTTTTATTTGCTGGCTTCTGTGATTTACTTGGAAAGCTAGGTATGAAATGATCTTTGACCATAGACCACCGAACCCAGGTATTGTTATTGAATTAGCTAGGAAAAGTAACTATGATTTTTGGGCTAACTATGATGTAAGGCCTAGGGATCCTTTCTTGTCAAGGGGCTGTGATAGTCCTGGCATTAAATGGTCCCCCTGCATTAGGTAGCCTTAAAATTAATTATGGTGGAGCCTTTTCACCTTATGAGAAAGATGTTGCTATTGATGTAATTTGCCACGATTTTGTTGTCTTTTTTAGATGGGGATTTGTGGATAAAGTTAAGTTCATTTTTACCTTTATGACTGAAACCTTAGCTCTTAAAAGGGCCCTGCTTCTAGCTGTGGACCTTGGTCATGATAAAGTGATCTTTGAGACTGATTGCCTCTCTCTGCTTACCTATGTTGAGGCAAAGTCACCAGATTTGTATGATTGGAGGTGTAGAAATATTATTCAGGATGTTATTTGTCTTCTGTCTTCTAAAGTTGAGTTCTCCTTGTCCTTTACCCCAAGAGGGGCAATCGTGTTGCGGATCTTTTTGCAGCTGATGCTTATAAAGAGGTGTGCCCTATTGGATGGGTTTTACGACCAACACCTACTTTGTTGTCACTTCTAACTCTGGAGGCTTTGAAGACTAGTGATACTGCTGATAGTCCTTCAAACACCAATCTTTCATTTGATGGTTGCTAGACTGATTATTCCAATTTACTTGTGTGTTGTTTTTGTTTCTTGTTGTATTTGTTTGTTACTGTCATGCTTTGTTGTTTATTTTTCCAGACTATTGTTTTCTCATATGTGTAACAACAGGTGTTACAAATATGACAAAACAACAGTTGGAAGAACGAAAAAGAAAAATAACCATGTCTATTCCACACGCTAATTTTATATATAGTTTATTCAATTTTCTTTGACTTTTTGTCACTTTATTACTACCTTTGGTTCTAATTATAAGACCTAGTTGACTTTTTTTGAAAGAAATTAAGAAAACTAAATAAGTTACTTAATCATTTCATATGTTGTGTATCCTTAGATTATATATTAGTTTATTAGTTAAACTAATTAATTTGAAGGAAAAAATAAAAATAAAAATACTCTAAAGTAATTTAATTAGCTTCCTTAATCTCTCCAAAAAAATAATTAGATCTTATAATTAGGACCGAAGGGAGTAATTAATAATAATAATTCTTATTAGTAACTGTTTGTTTGCTTGATCCACCCCCATATAAAATCTTACGTGTTTCAAAAGTTTTAATTACTGATCCCTGTCGGAAATATCCCTTGACAAGAAACTTCGCAGGGTTAAAAAGATAAGACTTTTGAAACTTCATCTCTAATCCTAAACTCACTTTCCTACTCAATGATTTTCATACAAGATACTAATCGTCTTATTTTACTCCCGCTACCAAACAATTTTTTTTTTTTTTCAAAAAAAAAAAAAAAAAAAAAAAAAAGTTTTTTAAATTCTAAATATAAGTCTTCAATTTATCTTGTCTATCAAATTTATGACCTTTTTCATGAATTATTCTAATTCGTTTCACATATTGGACTTTTTATCAAGAGTGTAATTTCTAATAAAAATTACTCACTCTGGTCCTAATTATAGGATATATTTAACCGATTTTTGGAGATTAATGAAAGAAATTAAATTAATTAATTTTACTCATTTTCCTAAAATGCTCTTATATAAATTTAAAATGAAATGAATCAGAAATGTTTGATAAAAAGGTCATACCCCTATTTAATAGTAATTTTTATGACCTTCTGTCAAAAAAAAATTATATGACAACATTTAGGAGTTGATTTTGATTCTAATTATAAGACAACATTCTAATTTTTGTCAATTTCTTCCTAAAATACCTCTATTTTATTCTCTCAAGTGTATTTGGTTTTGATGAGTATATTTATATGGATGCGTAGACTCTTCTATTAAATAGGATATTCTAAAGAAACTAACATTTTTTTTTTCAAATAAGTAAACTAATTTTTCCAACGGTGTTAGCTTCACCTTAACCATTTTGGCTAATAAATGGGCACAATGATTTTCTTCCTATATACTAAATATTCATACTAATTTCAAATTATTTCTCAATCCATCAGGCCAAAAAAAAAAAAAAACAAACAAACAAAAAAAGAAGTATATCGCAACCCTTTTATAAGGTTAAGGTTTGATAATCAAACAAATAATTAGACCTATATGAACACTTCAAAAACTCATATTTTCCTTTATTCTATAAAATAATGTATACTCCTCCACATCTGAATACCATGGGAAAATATCTGTAAAGTCTTAAGAAAGAGAAAAAATATCAAAAAAGTCTTAACCTTAAATCCCCTATCAAAGTAAGGACTTTTTTTATATCAATTACAGAATTCTAATATCAAAAAAGTCTCGTTGTCAAAATAGTTTTTCCTATTGTTAAAATGACTTTTTCTGTTGTTAAAATTTTCCTATGAAAATATTATTGTCAAAATAGTTTTTCCTGTTGTCAAAAATTTTCCAGGTTTCTAAAATTCTATACACCAAAGGAAAAAACAACAGGAAAAACTATTTTGACAACAATATTTTCGTGGGGAAATTTTAACAACAAAAAAACTATTTTGATAATTAGAATTTTTTTATAAGGAATTTGAAGTTGGAACTTTTTTTATATTTTTCTCTTCTTTAAGACCTCATTGCTATTTTCCCATATAACATCTAGACTGTTCACAAGAATTTGATTGCTTAGCATAGTTTTTCTCAGCATTGTATCAATCCTCAGGATAACAACTAAGTAACTAATGTGTTCATATTAAAACAATTGATTTAGTTACTTATTTGTAATAAATATATGTTAGTTTCTTATAATACAATTTTTTATTATATGTATTTAATTATCTTTTGATAAAAACCCCATACCATATGAAATCATATTTCGTGGGGGAAAGTCATAAATTTAGAAGATAAAACGATTTGAGATTTTATATTTATGACAAAAATAAATACCCTCTAACTCTTATTTTTATGATACAATAATTTAATAAAAAAATGAGTGTAGTTTTATTTTGATAGAAAAAATGAGTGTAGGTTTTTACTCAATCCGTCCCAAAATGTAAACTTTAAATTTATGGATGAGACGCTCTCAAGATGTAAAATTTATTTTTGGTTTGCTAGAATAATTATTGAGTATTTTCTAATTTTACCCATTAACTATATTTATTATCTCTCTCACTTATTATCTTTATATATTAGGGTTAAGGTGCAGATTTGCCAACAAACTATTACCCGAAGAACTTTTGGCACAAAAAACAATTGAGGGTACCAAAATTACTAGTAAACAATTAAAAAGTGAAAAAAAAAATACCAAATAACTATTTTTTAAAAAAAAAAAACTATCACAATAACATTAAAATGTGAGGCACCGACGTAGGACGATGGCGAGACACTAAAGAAAAGAACTGTTAAGCCTTCTTGTTGGATAAGGCGTTACCAACAGAGATGGGACCCTGTGGCAGCAAGGCTGCTGCTTGTGGCATTGGAGGGATGGAATCAAGGTACAAGGTATGTGCAAGTCTCCTCTCTTTTCTCCTCCTTCTCTCCTCCTCTCTGCACTTCATCTTCTTCATCGCATGCTCCCTCGCCGGCGGCTTGTGCCTTACACACAAGCCGTCGGCGACCACCGCCTTTGTGCCACAGACAACTCCGAGTGGTTGTTGCGAGTCCATATCTTTGATCTCATGGTCCGTGTGTTTTGGAGTCCAAATCCTTGATCTATGGTCCTCTTCCTCAGAGTTCTGTCAGACGTGGTCTTCTCTCGTCCCTGTGGCGAGCCCTTTCCTCTCCTCTCCAGATCTGATCTGTGGAGGTGAGATTTATCTGTTTTTTTATTACTTTTATGTGTTACTGGGTTGTCTGGTGGTGTTTTTGTCTTATGAAATAAGCGGATCCGTAAGATCTCGCGGTCAATTCCTCTTGGATGGATGGTTGTATGAATGTTATAAGATCCGAGTCTCCTTGATAGTTCGGATCTGCGTTCCTGGGGCGATCTAAAGAGGCGTTGCTTGTTGTGTGGCCAAGGTCACCAAATCGATTCAACGAGGAGTAGAAGATTTCTTCCGACATCATGGGTCTTCTTACGTCTGAGGTTGGGTTTTTTGTGTTCTTAACCCCAATATGGGGTACCTGTACAACTACTCTCGTTGCAGCTAATGCTTATAAGGAGGTGTGCCCGTTTGGGTGGGTTTTACAACCATCACCTTCTTCGTTGTCACTTCTAACCCCAGATATTGAGGAAGCTGCTTTGTCTATGATTCTACTTATACTTTTAAATATTTTATGTACGGTGATTTGGTTGTTTTTGTTTTTGTTTTTGTCTTGGATGTATTTTGTTGTATTGGATCTGGCTTTACTTGTATCCAGATATTGTACATGTTTTTAGTATTAATATAAATAGCTTTCCGATCAAAAAAGGTACAAGGTATGTGCCGGTCGAAAGTGGGACTACTTGATTTGGTTTTAGTTCGTGATTCTCGCCCTGAAGCTGCATACTTATAATGGAAGCTTTGGAGATGCCGACGTCACCGACATTATGACAGTCAATGGAAGACGGAGGCACCAAGACAGTTACAGGGTAATAGTTCGTTGCACAATTTACACATTAATTGTGTTTTTTTCACTTTTTAATTGTTGATTAGTAATTTTGGTACCCTCAATTGTTTTTTGTGTCAGATGCTCCTCGAGTAATAGTTTTTTAGCAAATCTGCAACTTAACCCTTATATATATAAGCATGGTTGAAAAAAAGTACATATTTGCCTTTGGTTTGGGGGGGAGGGGAGGGGAAGGGAGGGAAGGGGACATATTTGCCATCACCTAAGAAGCACAGTGACACGCATAGTGGCCTTTGCCAGCCAGCGCCTATTAGGGTTCGGACCTCTTAGGGACCATTAGGTCCCCAATGCAACCCCAAAAAAAAAAAGTACATATTTAATTCTCTTAACTAATTTTGCATATTTTTTTGTTAACAGCAGATAACTTATTTGAAACTTATAATTGAAGAGGGGGGTATATGAACTGAATTTATATAAGGCCAATTGAGGGCTCATTACCTGACCCAAAAAAAAAAAAAAATTAGGGCTCATTACTTATAAGAGGAACAGTCACGAGACTTGTGTTTTTATTTATTACGAGTATAACCGTGATTTGTGTTTGTTTCACAGCGGGTTGCGAAAAATGTTTATTTATATAAATTAAGATAAAATTTTCTCACGTATTATATCTAAAATTAGTAGGAAAAAACTATTTTTAAAAACTCCAATTAATTCTAAACAATGCACTTTGTGGTTTTTCTTTTCCATCTAGAAAGATAACAAAACATCATTTAACCAATTAATTAATGAAATACCTTAAAAATATCCAACATGCATAACTTTAGAGATTAGAGATGGAATGATTTTCCGGCGAGACTATCCGACAGCTTTGCCATTAATTAATTAATTAATAAAAAAAAGGACGATTCTCGCCGGTCAAAGCCCGTCTTTCATTTGGTCCTAACCCAACATGTAATTTCTGTAATTCCTCCGTAAACAAAGGGGGAAAAAGGTGGGGTGATAAATTTACAGGTCTCATCGTATACGAAATAAAATCCGCACGACGGAAAAGTGATTTTTGTTCTTTCCAACCCGTTTTATTGGGCCGGCAAGGTCTCATGCCGCCATGACTCGTAATACACGTCAGAGTGATCGAAAAGGCCGTCGAACGCCACGTCCTCATTTGTATTGTTACCGTTATATTCAACTCCGGTTCCCAAATCGAACGAGTCGTAACTCGGGATATCATTCTCAAACGCCCAGAACTCGGCGATTCCAGACGAGTCCGACGACATATGGAGCAACTCGTTCGGCAACTCGGCCTTTTCGTCCGGCTTCACCGACTCACCGCCGGGCGGAGGCAGACCAAGCTCATCGTCGGAGGCTTCAAGAAGGTACCCAATCTGAGGCGGAGACTCGCCGGAATCTGACGTCAGATCAACAACAGGAGCAGGCGAGGAAGATGCAGATATCTCCTCCTGCAAACTCTTCATCACAGAGTCGAGATCCTGACTGGAAAGAGTCGGATCGTTATCGTCGAGGAAGTCGAAGAGATCGTCTCTGAGTCTCTTGACCTCGGGCGATTCCAACCTGGACTCGTCCGAGTCATCTCGAACCCGCTTCGAGGAACTCGTGTGAGTCGTGTCTTCCATGGAGAAGAGTAACAAAAATCTCAGAGGGAGAGAGAAGAGAGAAAGAGAGAGAAGCTTTTGATTTAAGTTTTGCTTTTTTGCTTTGGCCGAAACAAAAGAGCCTCACGCTTCAGATGGTGTGTGGTGGCAAGACGTGGGGGATGAGATTGGAGAGTATATATAAGGAGGGGACAAGGTGGAGAGAGAAAGACACACAGAGAGGGAACGTGTAATGATGGTGACGATTCAGGCGCGTGGGAACGAATACTTAGGCCATCACGGATTTGATTTGCCTTTTTTACGTTTCTTGATACCTTTTTTCCCCCTCTTTTTTTTCTATATTCCGAAAAAAAAAAAAAAATTAAAATTAAAAAGAAATTTGGTGCCTGCTGGCTTTCCCTTTTTAATTTATTAAACGCAGTTGAATTTGAAGTTGGAGTCCGGGTCAGTTGGTGGTCCCCACTGTTCTAGTCAATCACGGCCTTTGTTTCTTTTCTTTTTTTAATACTTTATTTTTTTTATCCTTTCTCCCCTTTTCCACGTTTAGCTCAGCTAGGCTCGGCTCGTCTTGGGTACGGGTTGGTAGGAAATTAAATATCGGGTCAGGATGAGGGTATTTTGGGGAATTTGGTTGGTGACTTTGAATGATGGAGTGGCGGAATGGCTTCGGTGGAAAAAGTGGGTGATTAAAAATCTTTTAATTATCGAATTACTTTTTTTTTTTTTTTATTTAAAAAGAAAGCGACGGCCACGATGACTGACTGATTCGTTTGATCGTTTCCATAGGAGCCCAGGAACTAAATAGTAAATACAACATTCAAAAATTGAAAATAGTACTATTTTTGTTGACTTTGAATTTTATTATTGTTTTACTTTGAATCTGGCAATGCAATTCTATGCATAGAAATTATTGATCAGGTCCATTACTTATTTTGGGAAAAAAAAAATTGTAACGTTTTTAGATTTTAAATTTTTTAAGAAAAATATTACTAAGATTTTATAATTTTGAAAAATTATTTAGTAATAACAAGAATACCATAAATTTGAAAAATTATTTCGGAAAAAACTTGACATTTTTAGATTTTTTGAAAAAAAAAATTAAGAAAGAAGATTATCAAGAGTACCATAAACAGCATGTAGATTCCCCTTATTTTTTATTTGAATTAATAAAGTCATAAAATATTTTTAGGAAATCTTTTTTTTATTTATGATTTCTTATAAGTTTGGTCCTAAATTAACTTTGATTTAATTCCGATCTGACCAACTAACTCTTAACTCAATCCGACCAATTCAATCACTGCTCAAATCTTAATGACGTGGATTAGTCGTGGAATCTTTGATTCCAAGTTTCAAATGGTATCCCGATTTCTCTGGAATTTGGGATTTAGAAGAGATTGGAACAGCTCCCCAATAAATTTTGAGCGTGTAAAATATGTTAGACTTTTTCTTCCAAAAAAAAAAAAAAAAAAAAAATCATTTGAACAAAATGGGTGTCTATCTTTAAACCAACCCAACTACCAACACCTGAATCACAAAACACTAAACAGCCTCAAGGACAAACCGAATAATACGTTACATTTTAAAAAGGTGGGATAATTTTCAAACTGTTTTAGAATCTTCAAGTATTTTTTTTTTAATATTTCTTACTAAATTATTCATTACGCCCTTGAATTTTGAAAATAACTGTTTTTAATTAATTTTGTAAATCGCTTATCACGTTTAGAGTTATCCCACAAAAGTTCAAAGAGATTTACTAGTATTTGAATTTAAAAGTGAAAAGAGTCATTTGCACATGGTTTAAGATTCAGGATAATTAATAATAATTTAACCGTTCATCATTGTTGATCATTTCCCTTTGTACACAGAAAAATAATAATAATTTAACCGATCTTTCTTAACTATAAAGCCTGCCCAATATCATCATATGAATTTTCAAGATTTAACTCATAAAAATTTTAATTTTCATGAAAGAAAACTGCACAGTAGTTATTCAAAAATGAAAAATAAACACACCTTTTTTCCTTTTTATTCTTCTGGTTTAATTGAAGTTGATTGCGCCGAAAAAGAGAAAGTAAAATTAATTTCTGATACGAAACTAGTGGATTTTATTTATATTTTATTGTAATATTTATAATAAATTATAATATGCATGTGTTTAAAGGTTATTATTGATCATTTGATCACCATTTTATTATGACACATAATGATAAATAATATATATATATATATATATATATATATATATATAAGCACTATGTAGACTTTTTACAATTTACTATAATATAACATAAAAAATATTTTGGCTCCAGTTCAATGAAATTGCAATAAATTAGGAAAAACTAAACAAAAAAAATACAAGGTCAAAAAAAAAAAAAAAAAAACACACACACACACACATATGTATGTATGTATGCATATTCTTTTTTATCTTTTTTTTTTTTTTTTTTTTTTTTTTGAAAAAAAAAAATGTGTGTCTCATATGTTATTTGATACTAACGTGGAATGATTTTGCACTAGCATAAAGCTTGAAAAGGGGGAAATGCAAGGTTAAAAAAAAAAACGCACACACATATATATAGATGTATGTGTATATTATATGTTTGTGTGTGTTTATGTACGTACATATACAGGGACGGATCTGGCTGCCCCTCTAAAATTACAGAATACAACCAAATTTTAAAAAAATTACATTTCAGCCTCAAAAAATTTCAATATTTTTACTTTAGTCCCCACTAAAAGTTTCTTGGAGGGACTAAAATGAAAATATTGAAATGCTTATGGGACTAAAATGTAATTTCATGAATATTTAGGTTCTATTCTATAATTTTCACCCCCTCCAATTGTAATTTTTGATTCCACCTCTATACATACACACATACATTTGATACATATATGTTTGTGTGTGTGTGTGTAAATTTTATTTCCTAATTATAATATGTAAATTAATGCCTGATATAATTAGGACCCATGTTAATATTTATCAATGCCTGATACAGCCATGTTATACGATTTGACTGAAGAATATGATCCAATGAATATAAATAAGTGGAGCTAAAGTTTTGTCTTTCAAATATTTCAAATATATGTAACTTGTAACATTTGAGTGAAACAAATTTATAAACTTTTGTAAATGCTCTTTGAGGCAAGAGCTATACACGGACTTGCCACTCTGATGAGATTCAGAATCAACTCACCTAAATTTTTTAGAAATAAAACAAATCTATAACATTATCTTTTTGGAGCCATTATAAAAAACCTTAACTGAGGATGGACCAACCTAGTGATTTTGGTTGAAGAAAGTAACCAGCATTTATTGGTGTAGTCCGTGTAATAAAGAAGAAAAGAAAAGAAAAAAAAAAAAAAAAAGTTGTTAAAACCAAAACGACTTTCACACAGTTTCTACCAGAAAAACGACCCTCACTCACTAAAGGCAGCCAACGATATTTTCACTCATTTGGCAAATAAGAAATATTTAAAAAAAATTGGAAAATAGTCAGCCATTAAAAATTTTATTGGTGAGAAAAACTTCATAAATTTTAAAACACAGAAAATAATGATATTTTATAAATTTTGTACACATAGAGCATCTTAATTTGAATTAACTCATTCCCAAGAATAAAATTTTCAATGAAGACTTTGTTTCTCAATTTTTCTTATAATAAATATAGATTTGTACTGCATTTGCCCTTTATTCCTTGATGAATGAGTTAGAAAATCAAAATCACACAATTTTTTTTTAAATAGTTATTTATTAGAAATGTGTTTTGATTCCTTTGAAATAATTATCCTTTTACTCATGTATATTTGGAACAATATTTGTTGATTGCACATGGATGGTTTAAGAAAAGATATATAAAAATATGAGATAAATGATGTTGAGGAGTTGATATTAGTCTAAAATATAAGACATATTTTGCATATTTATAATAAAAAAAAATTAAATAGTTTTATTGATAATTACTCAATAATAATCAAGTATGAGAAGGGGGAAGGAATTAAAAAAAATAACTAAGGTGTTTTAGAAAAACTTACTGACATTATATATTAACTAATTTAACTAACTTTCTTTATCTAGTAAAATTAATAATTAATTGAATCTCATATTAAACTTGAGATAAGTATTTTAAGATTGGCGACAAGGGCGATTAAAATTAATGACATTTAAACAAGTGGTTGGACATTGATTCCCGTACCTGTATATGTAGCTAATTTAGGTGGGAGAAATCTATATATCTATCATACGAAATTAATCTTTGTTATTATCACTATAATATACTCCTTGTGTCTTAGCCAAAATAAATAGACCTTCCCTAAACTTATACTCGTATTAATCACTTTTTTTTTTTTTTTTGTCATCACTGTAAAATTAGTATAAAAGATTTATTTTCATCAAAAGAACTTTATTGACATGACTGTAAAATTAGTATATTGATCACAATGTCTCATACTCAATTCCATAAAATTATTTTTTTAAAAAATGTCTTTAAAAAATATAATATTATTGAATCTCAAATACTTACCTCCATAAAAAAAATACAGCTAATTAATTAATTTAAATATAAAATTATTGTATGTTCCACTAATTAACCTTTAAATAATATGATACATCCGATGTATATGACAATTTATTACTGATAACTGAAAATATATATTTTAGTCAAAATTATGAATTTGTAAAATAAAATACATTGATATAACCAACAAATTGTTGATTAATATGCTAAACAACTGAGCCTCGTATGGAGGAGAATACGGGTCCTCATGCCATGCTTTTACTTTATGTTTTTCCTCCTAAAAAGCACATAAAGAAATATTGATGAGATTTTTAAAAATTTTATTTATTTCATTTAAATTATATGCTACATCCTAAATATTTTTTGCACTTAGTATCTCAAATTAATTAATTTCCACCTTGCATTCAAAAATATTTTTCCTGTAACACCAGTATCCTGTAAATTAATTAATTTAAGATATTGGGTGAAAAAATATTTTAGGATGCAATTTTTAATTTAATATAAATATATATATATATATATATATAATCCATTAATATTTTTTATGTGCTTCTTAGGAGAAGAAGCACATAAAAGAGTCTTTGTATGAGAGTACTTATTAGGAGGAGAAGCACCTAAAAAACACATAAAAGAAAAAGCATGAAACGAGGATTTAAGAGAATATAAGTTCAAATCCAAAAAAAAAAAAAAAAAAAAAAAAAAAAAAAAAAACACTTATATACACATCCACTATAGTTCTGAGTGACATTATATTAAGGGGTTAAGGTGCAGATTTGCTAACGAACTATTGCCCGATGAGTGTCTGGCACAAAAAACAATTGAAGGGACCAAATTGGCCAACGAACTATTAAAATGTGGAAAAAAAATACCAAAAAACTATTTAAAAAAAACAACTATTACTACTACGTTAAAATATGAGGCACTGGAGTAGGACGATGGCGAAGACGCTAGAGAAAAGAGCGGTTAAGCCTTCTTGTTGGATAAGGCAAACACCAACAGAGATGGGACCCATGCGAGCAGGTGTTGTGGCAGTGGCGGTTGTTGCTTGTGGCATCGGAGGGACGCAACCAGAGTGCAAGGCGCTTGCCGGTCGAAAGTTATGGACTGCTGGATGAGTTCAAGAGGGAGGGTGGAACACCCAACAACAATGGAAACTTTAGAGACATCGATGTTGCCGACAGTGAGACGGAGACACCAAGATAGTGATGGGGTAATAGTTCGTTGGCAAATTTGCACCTTAACCCTTATATTAAGCGTTGGTCCTTTAAATATTTTATTATTAATATATATTAGCCGTTGTTTTTTAAGATCTTGGGATCATTTTTAAGAAAAGAAAAGAAAAGAGGCAGTTTTGGAGTAATTGGTTTCATGTTCTGAAAAAGATAGAAGAAGGTTGATAAAGAAAGGTTAGGTAAAGATCACTTCAATCAAACATGTTGTTGGCAAGAGAGGGAAGGTACTTAGCCTTAGGTTCTTGCACGTGGTTGGTTTGATCTTTTTTGTTCACTTTAATCCCATTTTTTATTTGCTTCCCTAATCCCTCAGCTGCCACCACTGTATTTGCCGTCTTCACACTTCTGTGCATTTGTTATATAGGCTTACCAAACCAAATACTACACCCCAACCCAAATAATTGTAATTTATATGCTTATCTGCACTTCAATCTTCATTAAATAATACTGCTCTTTAACAAAAGTTTCAAGGGTAAAAATGACTGACGAAGAAATTAAAATATGGTCATGCCTATATAGAATTATATGTAGCATCAGATTCAACGTGGTGGAAGATGTCCGTTCGGTCGTTGTTGAAATATGGCGACATTGCATATTTTTTAACACTGACATTGAGTTAACAAAATCGAGTGCCCATCATGCTTATTCTTGCAAACTTTCAGGAAAAAGATATGCTAAATCCTACTTTTTGTTTGTGTTAAGTGCATGAGCTAGTTAGTTAATTCACGTAAATTAATAAAATTAGATAAATTTATAAAGAACATGCATTGATTTTTGTAAAACACTCCTCCTTATAATCATGAACAGAGAATCAAAATAGATAAAAAGAGAAATAAATATCATTTGAATTCTCAAAACAGAAAAAGGTCTTATAACACATTGAAATGATAAAGAGATGATTTAGAGGGATTGTGGATTGTTAAAGTATTACTTCCTCCGGTCCTAATTATAGGAACACTTTTTTAGTGCAATTTGCACTACAAAAGTGTTCCTATAATTACGATCGGAGGTAGTAGTAATGTTACCATAGCTCTTCAATTTTTTAAATAAACAAAAAGAAAAGGCAACTTCGTCGGAGCTTCGGTGCCAGTAGCTTTTTTTTTTGAGACTTTTTTCCTTAAAGATTGTGGAACCAGGGTTTAAACTCACCCCACCTTGGTTGTCCAAAAGACTTGGTGGTCCACCATGAAAGTGGAGCTAAATCACCAAGAGGGGTGAATTGAGGATTTCAAAAAAAAAATTCAAATGGCTCTGTTTTTTGACAATAAAACAAAGGTGAACAGAGAGTGAAGAGAAGAAGAGAAAGACACAGCAATTTATACTGGTTCGGTCCAACTCCTTGACCTACGTCTAGTCCTCAGACTCTACGGGATTTCCACTATCTCAATTGATTACACACTCGGTACTCAAGAGTAATTTTCTCACTAGAACTTACTCCCCCTTACAAGTTGCAATCAATGAACCCAATCACCAAGTCCCCTGACTTGTGATTCTTTACAATAAATGATTTACAATAAAAGACTCTCTCTAAGAGTGGATAATGATAAACACTTGAAGCTTAATGTATCAGAAGATACTTTACAAGTAAAAACTGAAAGTAGTTAAAGAACTTTGAATGCAATTCGTTTTCAGCAGATGTGTTGGTAGAGAAGACTTGAATGCTGCTCTATTTATACTGAGAGAGCATTAAATGACCGTTGTAATCTTCATTATAACCGTTGCCTTCATTAGACAAGGTTCTGGTTAAGCTTTGGTCTTCTTATCTCTCTAATCTTCACTTAATCCAGCTGTGCAAAAGTTCAGAGCTGACTTCCTGCAAATTAATCCGTTGGAGTAGCAAATTTCTTGGATGTGGAAAACATTCTTTAATCCTTTGCAAAGCGTGTGCGGACGGATTACCCAAAAGTATGCAACTTTCGGGTTTTACATTTAATGTCTTGACATCACTTTTTGCTTTTGCTTTAAACCTTCAATAAACATTCTCTAATTTATCTGAAACTCACTAACAAAGTGGTTAAACATATCTAGGAACTTTAGAGAATAATGATAGGAAGTATTAAGATCAAACAAGAAGGTTTTACAAATTCGTCAAATTTAAAATTCTGAATCTGCGATGAAACCTCGAGGTTTGCTTCTCAAACCTCGAGTTTTGGACTTTAACATGTAAGGTCGATTTTAGTCCAAAACGTAGAACCTGGAGGTTTTCATCTAAAACCGGAGGTTTTCAACACATTAAAAATTACAATGCTCTCGGGTTGGCCAAAACTCGAGGTTTCCTCTCAAACCTCGAGTTTTCACTCAAATGTGAAAACTTGAAGATTTTGCGTCAAACCAAAACTGGCGGTTTTCTTGGAAACTGGAGGTTTTCAAAATTTGAGAAAAACATGAGTGTTCTCGAGTTGGCCAAACCTTGAGGTTTCAGATCAAACCTCGAGTTTTCATTCAAATATGAAAACTTTGAGATTTTGCGCCAAATCGAAAACTGGAGGTTTTGAAGTGAAACTAGAGGTTTTTAAAACTAGGAAAATATGTATGTTATCGCGAGACAAAACCTCGAGGTTCATGTCAAACCTCGAGTTCATATCAAACCTCGAGTTTTCACTCAAATGTGAAAACTTAGAAAAACTGTGTAAAACTAAAACTGGAGGTTTTCTCTAAAACTGGCGGTTTTGAAAACTGGTTAAAATACAAATCCTCTCTGTCAAGTCAAACCTCGAGTTTTCACAAATCTTGTGAAAACTTGGAATTTTCATGTTAAACTAAAAACTGGAGGTTTTAGACAAAACTGGAGGTTTTCAAGTGTTCAAGACTTAAGAGACTCTTTGTATGGCCAAACCTCGAGGTTTTACCGAAACCTCGAGTTTTGCGTTTTCCGAAAATGCGAGAAGTCTCGTGTGATGAAACCTTGAGTTTTCTCGAAAACCGGTGGTTTTGCTCTGTTCGAGAAAACTTGGGATCTTCTCTGTAAGGCCAAACCTCAAGGTTTTGAACCCAAACCTCGAGTTTTGCTTTGACAGTGAATTTTACAACTTTTTAAAGGAAAAAAAAAAACTTCATGCTTTGTTTACAATTATTGGTGACCATCAAAACCCTTAGAGAACTAACACACCCAACCTCTTTGTTATATGTATACATATAAGAATACATATGTATAATATAAACAAAAGCGTAATGACATTTAATTAAATGAGTAATAGAGATAACTAAAGGCGTAATGATATTGACTAAAAATGTAAATGTATTAAATGCATAAACATATTGACTAATACAAATAACTAAATAAGTAATATTATTGATTAAAGACATAATGATATTAACTAAATGAGTAATGTTATCAACTAAAGGTGCAAACATATGGAAGTGGATCCTCTCCTTGTCTCTGTCTCTGCCCATCTCTCATCGGCGCAATCCTGGCCGTCCAAATCTTGATCCAAGGGTCCAGAATTATTTTCACAAAAACCGCATGCGGTAAACATTTACCGCATGCGGTGTTTTCCAAAAATAATTCTGGACCCTTGGATCAAGATTTGGACGGCCAGGATTGCGCCGATAAGAGATGGGCAGAGAGAGCGCCAAGGAGAGGAACAGTACCCGCAAACATATTAAATAAAGGCGTAATTGAAATGACTAAATGTGTAATAGTATTGATTAAAAGCATAATGATATTTATTATATGAGTAATGGCATTAATCAAAGGCATAAACTTATTTAATTTACTAAAGGCAAAGTGGTATTAAATGAGTAATAATATTAACTAAAGGCATAGTGAATAACATTACTCATTTAATTAATATATTTATATCTTTAGTCAATACCATTACACCTTTAATCATTTTCATTATTCATTTAATCAAACACCATTACACCTTTATTTTATTATACATATATTCTTATGTATATATAAAACAAATGGCCACCAAGTCTTTGAACAACCAAGGTGGGTTCAAATCCCACCTCCACACCTTGGTTCCACAATTTTTAAGAAAAAAACTACCCCACCCCAAACAAAAAGCCACTGACGCTAGAGCTCTAGCAGCTGGCGAAGGCAAAGGTTCGGCCGGTCGGCTACAAATACTCCAGCGAGGGTGCCATTTTTTTTTATATATTATTAAAAAAAATTGAGGGCCATTATAATAAACAATATTCATCTCATTAAATTTGACAGATATGTTTTGCCGTAAACAATTTTAACATATTTGGAGTCAAGAGAAAACTAATACATTAAAGTTGAGATAAGTATAAAAATAATAACGAAAAGCCATCACCAACTACAATTATCATCTATTCATCTCATTCGTTATTCCCATACAGCTAAGTAATTTAAAAAGAAAAAAAGAAAAAGCAAAGACAACAAAAAAGGCCAACAAGCGTTGGAACCTATAAATGACTTAATCGTGTGAATAATAAAAATGCAGATATTTGGCTCCTAACCTAACCAGGTCATAAATAAATAAATGCAAATGGGAACAAAAAGAGGGTTGGTACGAACAAGAAAAGAGGGAGGCAACGCACGTGAATGCAGCGTGCCAATTACTACAAGCAGCGGCTGGTGAGGTGAGCTCGTTACTACTACTTGCGTCTCAACAACCCTCGAGCCTTCTTCATCCTTCATTATTTTTCTTGAGCAATCGGAGAATAGTCCTTGTTGGGTTTTTTTATCCCTTCTTATCTGAAGAAAGGTACAAATTTTATATATTTTATAGTTTATGTATTTTCTATTTTATTAAAAAAAAAAGAGGAAAGAAGGAAAAGAGTAAGAGAATGAAAAAAAAATCATGATTATTCTTTATTAAAAAGAATATGTTCTTAGAGTTGCTAAATTTGAAGTTTATTGTGTCTTACTTATTTAAGTTGAGAAGGGACATATTAGAATTTGGCAGAAGTGCCCAGAGTGCCTAGGGCTAAAGAGGTCCCAAAGAGGCTTGATAGGCTAGAGAGACCCAACAAAGAGGCCAGTGAGGCTGAAAAGACCAGAGAAGGAAAACAAAAAACACAACTTTATAGGGTAGTTTTGTAAACCGGTATTTCCGCATTCATTAATCATTGGATTAAGTTGAAATTTGGTCAGCGTGTTTAGAATTTTTATAGTGTGATGTTTTCAACTATGAGATCATCATTTGTAGGCTTGATATGAGAGAAATCATGTTCATGGGATTTTCAAGTTCTTTATTTTCTATTATATTGTAAAGTTGTAGCTTTAGTTGTTTGATTAAGTAATTGTACATATTTGTGTATCTGGTTGAAACTCTTTTGTATCATATTTTGATCATAATGGACCATATTTTTATTGGCTTAGACGATCCGTGATTTTTATCCTCGGATTGAGCGATTTTCCATAGTAATAATTCTAGTATATTCTCTACTACTATTTAATTTGTGGCATTATTTATTTATTTATTTCCTCATAAATTCTTACAAGAGATACGAAAAATTAACATATGTTGCGCCTTTGATTTATTTTCTTTTCTTTTTTCTTCCTTCATATTCTAAAACATATTTCCTCTGACAAAAATTTGCGGCCCTTTTTATAGTCATATTAAATATTACTCTGATTTAATATTGGTCTATGTTTTTTTAAAATTCTCTCCATAGCCTCTTAAAGATAAGTTTGATAATAATAAAATTTAAAAAATTATTAATTTTTAGATGGGATTTAATGAGTTTTAAGTCTCTCGTTAATTTTAATTTTAAAAAAACAGAAAGTGGGCTATGAAAAGGATTTGGAGTACAAATTAAGTATAAATTTTATAATATATATTGTTATATTTTTATATGTTTCTTGTTAAAATTCTAAATAAATACATGACATATTTTAAAACCTTTTAAGGAAATTTATTTACTTCTTAATTTATATCTAGTAATTAATTTAGATATGATGATTTAAGAGTTCCATCACTGACTCAATCTAACTTTAGGTTAAAAAAAAAAAAAAAAATAAATAAATCAACCCTAGCTAATAGAGATTGGTCTAGTGTCAATTCGAATATTCCGAGTTTGGACACGTGCCTTTGATAAATGAGAGAAACAAATGCAACCCTTTTAAATTGTGCTGGCCAATATTAATTATATGGGAAAATAACAGAAAAATATTATTTAAAATTTAAAATTAACAACAAGAGTAATGAGATTAATAAAATGGTAAAGCAATTGAAGATATAAAATCACTTATTTAAGATTTTGAAATTTAAGTAGTATTTATTAGAATTTTCTCAAATTATAATATCTCCTATCATAGTATAAGATAGTATAAGAGCTAATTGTAGGCTTCTAAAATATAATATCTCAATCTATTTTATTTTTCATATTTATTATTTTTTTCTTAAACTAATTTATCAAACTTAAAAACTGATATATAATATGATGTTAGAAATGATTATTGTAGAGATATGAAACCATATATATGTTATAATTTCTTATTTTATTTTATTTATTTAATTCACATAAATTAGTTAAGTAAGGCAGAAATGTAAACACATTTTCTTCAAATATTCTAGAGTTTCTAAATCAAAGATAATTGTTTAAAGAATCAAAGCCAAACTGTTTGATTAAATACTGGGGGAGGCGATCGATTTTACTTAGGCGATTCGAAATAGACAGAGCCGTGAGCAATTAATTAATTAATTAATTAAACTGATCAGACCGATTTAATTTGAATTAAAATTAGGATAAGAACTGGACAACAAACTTCTGCTTCTTCTGACTTTTTATGGATGCTTCTTGATTTGTAAGATTACCAGAGAATAAACTAGTGAAGTCCTGAACATGGGATCCAATTTATTTCCCATTTCAGTTTAATTATTGCTCCATCTCAGTTAATTATCTTTGTAGTTTTTTGGACAACTCAATTTAAATTTAAACTTAAATGGTTAAACAATTCTCAAGTAACCAAGCATGTAATCTGTAGTAATTTTAAGAAAAAAAAATTGCTGAAAAATCTCTCATTGGTCATTATAAAGTTTTCAACAATATTTTCATAAATTTTTCTTATTTATTTTTTTAAAAAATATTTTTATTCAACTCTCCAACAACATCTGACCACCGAAATTCCTAAAAGCTTAATTTGACTTACCTCACGGGAAGTTTTGTTCTTTATAGACTAAAAGTCTAAAACTGGGGAAAGAGTTGTTAAAGGTTTTAAATGTTTAGATCAGAGTGCCCATACTTTAATAATTTATGTATACATCATTTACAGAACATCAATACTTTGAGCTTGTTTGATCCTATTCTCTGTTTTTTGTTTTCAGAAATAGTTTTGGGAAACAATTTTAAAAATAAAATAACAAAAATAAATTGTTTAGATATTTGTTTTGAAAAATCCGTTTTTAAAATGATGTGACGGTGCGATCACCAGTGCTAACGTGGCGATAGTCATTACTAGTAGTATATTGTCAATATTAGATGAGTGGCGGTTTAAAAAACAACAACTAAAAACTGTTTTTGTTTTTAAAAGTATGTTTTGAAAACAGTTTATTAAACAGGTTTTATTGTTTTATTGGTTTAGAAAAAAAATTTTAAAACAAAATCAAACAGCCCTTTACATCTGCAAAATTTGTAGAATACTTTATCATGTGGTTTTCATCAATAAAATTCTTATCGAGAGATTCTTTCCTAATTTTCCTTTTTCCAATTTTTTAATTTGACCAAATCAATAATTTAATAACTTGAATTTCTAAGATGAAGAATTTTTGTTGGCCTGAAAGCTGAAGAAATTAAATGTATCTTTTTTTTTTTAAAAAAAAAAAAAAAAAAAAAAAAAAAAAAAAAACATTAGCGAGCTGGTACAAGCTAAAGTAATCCAAGGAGGAGGCTTCGGACGAAAAAGAAGACAGCATTCTCAAAGGAGCCGAAGCCGAATCTAAAGCCGAAGCCGAGATTCGTTGATGAAGTAAAGACGAGACGCAAGTGGAAGGAATGGATCGCCGCCGCACGGCGCCGAAGCCACGATATTCCCTTTGGTGGACAGCTCACAGCTCGCTCGTACCTGCCTGCTTCTTGAAAACTACGGGTCATTTTTTTTTGCCTGGAACTACTACACTTGGTTTGGATACATGGGAGAATGGGAGGAAAACTACGGGTCATTTACAACACCCTGTTTGGGTTGATAAAATGAAACTACTACACTTGGTTTGGATACAAGGGAGAATGGGAGGAAAATATGGTGGGAAAACACATATTATAAAATATGAATTTAAAAGTTTCCTTCGTAATACCATTCTCTCTATTTTTCTCCCATTCAAATAAGGGTAATATTTAATGGGAAGTTTTCTAATTAGCTTTCATTTATTTTCAGGGTTTCTATTTCTTATTATATACTCCTTCTTGTTACTGTTATAAGCGGCTAAAATTTGAATTTTCTTTATTTTTTTTATAAGAGTTTGAAAATAGTTTTCTGAATATTTAATTTCTTTTTTTCATTTTTACCCCTTATTAATTATAAATATATAGTATTAATTAAAAGGTTAAGGATACCTAATTTACTTTATTTTTCTCTCTTACCATTTTGATACTATTTATAATCCATTTTGACAAAAAATTTTACTCCGTCAGAGTAATAAATGTATTCTTTTTTACTTTTTTACCCCTATTAATTGCAAAAAAAAAAAAAAAAAAAAAAAAAAAAAGAATTTATTCATGTTAACTTTTAAAATCAATCACAAATAAGAGTAGAATTGGAAATTTAACCTATAATTAATGACTTAATTAATTCTCCTCGGTATGTGATAGTTAATTAATTTGCAATTATAAATAGGACCGGAATGGTACTTGCTTCTCATAAATAAGGGTATACTTGAAAAAGTTCTATTTCAAACACATTTAGTGTTTTTAACTAATTTCTTATAAATACCACATGGAAGCAAAGTATATATTATAAGTATTCTCCCATTGTTTAATAAAATTCCCTTTCTTTCTACTAGGGTGTTTATGATGCCCATGGCCTGTAGCGTCCGCCCAAGCTCATAGAAAAATCACTCTGCCTAGCCCAAGAAAAAATTGGACATGATTGGGCAGGGCATTTTTGCAGGCAGAGTTGGGTATCGAGTAGGGTATGCCGATCTACCCATTTGGCCCTACCTGGTAGTATATATAGTATTATATTTTTTATATTTTTTTATACAATAGTATTATATATTTTTTATTTTCACTTATAGGTATTTGACTTTTTGTTAAGACATATGATTGTCTTTTTAATTTCAACACTCAAGTTGTAGACTTATTTTAGAATATTCCAAAATATAAAATTATAGATTTTATTTGAAGTTTGTAAAATTGTTTATTAGGTTTGATTAAAGTTGTTTTTTCATATAGAGTGTGGTAGGGTATCGCTACTTGGGTAGGGAAGATCAACCTTACTCAAAAATTTTAAGGCTTCTATTAGACAAAGTGAGACACTGTGCTATATTTTACTATCCAATGATTTTTCAGACAGAACATCGGATAAGGGTTTAGCTCTATCCAACCCTACCAATTAACTTCCCTACTTTTTACATAGATTAGATAACATAGGATGGAACCAAACGTACCTAATAATAATGCATTGTAATTTCCTTTGCTTGCACGTTTCCACGTGGAACCTTTAGCACATGACTACTCCACTTGTTTTTCTTATCTTCGACATGGCGCCAATATCTTATTGATTTCCTTGTCTGTCGATTTATTTACTTAAAAAAATAAAGGAAGAAAAGGAAAAAGAGATCTAGAATTTGGGGAAGAGAGGTAGGGACCACGTGGTGGAGAGGTGGGATGGGTGGGATCTATAAAAAAGAAATGAAATGAAATGATGATATATAACAGGAGGAGGGGTTGAGTTATAATTTTGCTTTAAAAGTTTTGAGGATGAGTTGTGGGTATCTCAATTTTTTTTTTAAAAATTAATTTTAGATATAATGGTGATAGAAATGACTTATTTAAAATCTTATTTTTATATAAGTAAGATAAGATAAAAGTCATATTATAAATGTGATTTGCTCTTATTTAGATGATTAGTTAAAAAATTAATTGAAATGAAAAATAATTGAAAATGACATGAATCTTATTAAATATTACATATATATATATATATATATATATAAATTATATGTGTGTGTATATATAGTGATAATCAAAGATAAAAATTTAAATTTAAATTTGATAAAAAAATTAAATTATTATTACAAAATTTAAAAAACTCTAAATTAGTTAATTAAATATATTCTAATGGATAAATTAAAATGCATACAAATGTATATTTAATAGTATATGGCTTATTGAATCACTTATCCCTAACATTTTTCTCCATAAATTGAAAAAAGTCACACCAGAAGCGGATAAAAGTGACTTCTATCATAAGTTACTTTTTTAAAATAAGCACATACGAGACTACTGTTATTCCAAATGGTCCAAAATTCTTCACTGGGCATAAATCACTGTGCGTTGGTCTATTTTCTTCCCTCACCACTATGCCAAACACGATGATTATCATGGAAGTGTCAAAAACATGAGTGATGTTGCCTACTGTTTAAAAAAATTAACAATTAACGTTCATTTTTTATAGTTAAGTGATTTTATTTATTTTTAAATATTTTTGGATTGATATTAATTAAAAAAATCAAATACCTACTTTTCCTATGCGAAAAATTTTGGAGGCAAAATTAAATATAACTGTAAAATTGGGGTAACATGGATGGGATGGAAAATGCAGCGTTTGTTCAGGAAGCTATCGTGTCTTTTACTTCTCACCATCTCTTGTTTGTCCTTTTGGGAGCATCTCCAATTCTCCATCATACAATTTCTTGGTTATCGTATTCGCTCCCCATGATTTATAGCTGGGATTTTAAATTTAAAAAAAAAACAAAATCTTATTAAAATTTTAACGTTTAAACTTCTTTGGATAACCCTTTTTTTTTTAAAAAAAACTTTTTCGATATTTAATAATACCAAATTTCAAATGGATCCAGTTGATATCTAATAATCTAAATGATTATACATAAACTTCTTAAAAATATTTAAATCAAATTCTCGAATGGATCCAAGTTGATTTTAATCTAAATGATTATACATCTGCAAAAAATTCAGCATCAAGCACCCAAAAAAAAAAAAATATATTTTAGAGTAGTAAACGCACATAAGAAAATATTTTAGGTGTTTAATACACCAAAAATACATTATTGAGCTGGGCACACATGAAAAAATATTCAGAATGTTAAATACAACATAAAATATTTTAGGATGCTATGTTCACCTAGTAATATATTTTAGAATGATAGATGCACGTTAACCCTTAAATATAAGACGTCTTCAAGAAAAAAATTATTGGTTCATGATATAACATGGAACAAGCTTTCAATGAGAACAACAATCCAAATTACGATAATATTGTTATAAAAAAAATGAGAAGAGATATCATTTTTTTTTTTAATTTTATCTCTATTTATCGATAGTGATATAATTGGATATCCAAAGAAAAAGAAAGGATGTGAGACATATTAATTGAATAAAAACAAAAAAAATGCATTAATTTAATATAGATTTAATAAATTAATAATTTTGATAAATGGGATGAAAATAACAATCTTATATTTTTAAATAAATATCGAAGAGCATAACAAGAGATGCAACAAGATTAGATTTAATAAATTAACCCATCCTTATGATATTAAAAAATATTTTAAATAAAGAAAAGGGAAGAATGTTATTTATTAAAAAGAAAAAAGTAAAAATAATATATTTTTAACTTATTCAATTGTAGGTTTTTATGATATTATATAATGATTTTTCTGATATACTACCTTCAGTACTAATGATAAAACTTAGTTGATTTTTTTTTTAGAGAAATTAAGGAAACTAAATAAGTTTAATCATTTTATATATTGTGTATATTTAGATTATATATTAGTTTATTAGTCAAAATAATTAGTTTAAAAAAAAAAAAAAATACTCTTGGAAGTAATTTATTCAACTTCTTTAATCTCTTTTAAAAATTAATTAAATTTTATAATTAGATATCATTTTTCTATGTTTGGGACTTTAATGATATTTTGATGTAAAAAATAAAATCATTTAATAAAAGGAAAAGTAGATGTGCGTGGAAAACGAGGGAGGAGGGTAGAAGAAGGGTAAGCAAGAGGTGACTAGGTGAGTCATGTAGTAAGTGGGAACGTGTCAATTGTGAAAGGCCATTTCAATCTCTTGAAGGTGTTGTGTTGTGTGTCTCTTTGTGCTTTCCCCAACCACGAATCAAATCAATTGATTCATACACATTCTTTCTATTAATTTGACAACTTTTCTTTTTTTGCCTTTGCTTCAAACTTCAAAGTCTTCCACAGATAAACTCTATTTGATTGTTTCTAGGACGCAATATTTGTTTTTTCTTGGTCAAGGTTGAAACTAGGGGAGGGGGCATTAATGTCGCAATAATTTTATTATTATTATTATTTTATTTTATAGGCAATGATAGAACAGTAATGTCTTTAGATGAGCAAACAAAGATTTTTTGAACTGAATAATTGTTGCGGGTTCTCGCAGTCTGAATTGTAAAACGCGTTGCCGTTTGCCTCTTCAAATCTGACGCAGAGGCGCGGATGCTGACCCCAGCAGGCCGCGGTTCCAATTGCCCGCTGTTTACTACTCCATAAAATATAGTGGAGAATAATATTAAGAGAAAATGACAATTAGGTCTCAAGGGCCATAAAAAATAGTAAAAAAAAATTTCAACAAAAGTTTACATATAAAAAAATTTTCTAGGGACTTTTTTTTAATACTCCCTCTGGTCTTAATTATAAGAATTATTTACCAGAATTTGGAAAGATTAAGGAGAGAAGTTAAATTAGTTAATTATAATTATTTTCCAAAAATACCCCTACCTAAAATTAAAAATTTGGTCAAGGCAAAATACCCCTCTGGTCAATTGCTTTAGAGTATTTATATTTTTTCACTAAACTAACGAGCCTATACTTCCCGTGCGTTGCGCGGGATGAAAGTATTTCACAGGTTACTTAACACATATTTTGTTACAGTGAAGCAATTTTATTTCTTTAAAGAACATGAAAACATAACTATCAATGAATGACTACATTTTAGAAATGAAACATCAACAATGATAAACAACAATATTGTCCAATTGATTCAAAGTACATATTAAAAATGAAATCTCAACAATGTTATACAACGTCTTCTAATCAATTAACATTTATAAATATTTCTTTGTACACAACAGACTTTAAATCAAGAAGTTTCAAATTTCTAAAACTCCTCGAGAGTCAACCATCCCGATATTACTCTCACCTAAGTACGCTTAACCACGAGTTTCATTGGAATCTCACAAACCAGCTAGATATTTTCCAATTGGAGTGGGTTTAGAAATAAAAAGTGTAGGAACTCGTTAAAAATATATGAATTGGGAGTGGACTTAAGTCTAGTAAAAATGTTAAATTGAGTCTAATTTCAACATAAATTTGCAAAAATATATGTGCATTATACTCTAAAACTTATAATAAAACATCTTTTTTCCGAGATTTTATCAGTTTTACTTTTTTATTTGAAGTCATTAGCATAGATGAGACAAATTAAGAAAACAAATCATAAACTCCAAATTCTTTTGAGCTGAAGTATTTGCAGAAGGTGAATTATATGCAGTGCATTCACTTTAATTCAAAATTAGAAAGCTTTATTATTGTTGTTGAATGGTCTAGGCCCCAATTATTTGTAATATATAAATAAATAATAAAATGTGGTGGGATTCTATGGATGAATATTTTCCATTATGATTTGTAATTAACGTAATATTAATTCAGAATAATGATTCACCATAAAATTCTCAATTAAATTTGCACATATTTTAAAATTAAGCTGCATCTTATCAATTATAATATTATTTTCCTTAAGAAAATGACATTCATTATGCAAATAAAGGTTAAAGATGCAATATTAGTTTGTGGATCCCCTCCTTCCTTTTGATTAGCAAGCAAAAAATCAAATAAGAATCAAATGGAAGTTGGCCACAATTGGATCACTTTCTCTCAAATCTACTTTAGTCGATGCATCACGCTTGGACACATTGAATGACATGCAATGCGCTTATGGTCAAGGATACCAATTAGAAAAACCTACTTCCCCGATTTTCGAATTTAGATTATCTTGATTACTGGGGGGAAAATTTGAACCTGGGCCTAAGCAATAATTTTGTTGGAAATGAAGAAATAATTTTCTCTCATGTTGCAACAAAAATCATTTTAAGTTGAAACAAAAATCAACTTCATTTCCCCCAATGTGACAAAGAAAGTTGACAATCCGATTTGTATCAAAAAAAAAAAAAAAAAAAAAAAAGTTGACGATGTGATCTGAATTTAGACAAGTGGATGACAAAATTACCCTGGAGAAAAAACAACAAAGAATACACAAACTTGGTCATTGTTATAAACATTCAAACATCAATAATGATAAAAACAAGATCTTCCCATAAATTTTAAGTTCATATTATAAATAATATCTCGGTATGTTCATATGTCCCACTCGTCTTCATAAAAGTGGAAGACAATGACTTGCTTGTTGAGTATGCTCCCACACGGACTCTATTGATCAGCTTGCAAAGTTCTCTCATGACACCAAAGATGAGTACAACGCTACCCGCAAATGAATACGATGACACACAATAATTACCACCAATTACTTGTTATATCCACATTACTTGCTTTTGGAGATATAGGCTTTAAAGACTTATTAGCTATTATTAGAAAGAAGATTCCCAGTCACAAAAGATAACCTTTAACGAAGATAACCACACATTTTCTCCCAATCTTCTCTCTCTCCAATTGCTCTTTGTACAAACACTCTTCTATCTAAATGCAAAGAACATTTTCTCCCAACCTTTAATGCTTGAATCGTAGCAAAATTATATATAGATGTTTGAGTGAGAAATTGCTTTGGCCCGTAACTTTGCCCGTGGCTTTGTCCAGAGGGAAATGTCAATTTCACGCGGCAGAGATAGAAGAATTATTTTAAACTACATGGCTTTGTCCGTGACTCTAATTTTTACTATGAACAAAAGTCTTTGCTTTCTCATATATCTTTACTATGAATAAAAACAAAACAACCACATTAATAATGGATATCAGATCTATAAAATAAGAGTAAAAAATATTATCAATGAATAAAAACAAAACAACCACATGAAAAGAAAAGTTATGATTTTTTTTTTTTGGTCAAAAAAAAGAAAAGTAATGATTCACCATAAGCAATAAAAGGTCTTACCGAAACATTACAAGGCATGGTCAACGACATCCGAGACAAATGGTTAATTACCATGTCAACACTAACATTTCCCCCCAGTATGCGCTACTTGACCAAAGCAAAAGCAAGATATTGTGCTTGAGATACTTGTGTACATATTACAGAACCAACTTTCGTACAGAACTAAATGACAACACTTTCACAAAAGCCAAAAAAAAAAAAAAGCATCCACATGTAGAAAATGTTACTTAACATTATTGGGCCTAACATGATATTGGAACTTATTCTTGGTTCAGATAAAAGGTCTAGAATAAAAAGCATGCACCCACTTTGTTAGTACAACTTAAACACGTTATAGTCATCCATAAAGCATAGTGTATGAAGGGTCAACTAAGATTTAATTGTACAACATCACTGCTCATCCTCCGAACTTCAAAGGGGGTTTCTTCTTTGGCCGAGGTTAATGTCGAGGTGAACTCAAAGCAAGAAAGCACCTTTTCCGTAATGCTCCAAGGGCCTCCAATGTTTCTTCTTTTTCTTATTTTTAAAGATGGGGGATGAAAGCATCATATATAGAAAAAATCAATGGTCCAATCAAGTCTCGAACGGTGTTTATTGGATCGATCAAGTTAGGAAATAAAAGCAAAAGGTAATGAGCATGAGAGCATCACATACGGAAAAAAAAAAGGTAATGAGGAAAAACTCCCTATGCTCACAATAATATGTTTATTGCTCTAAAAGAAAAGTGAACAAAACAGAATTTAAGCAACTCCAGAATTAACTATGGCTTAAAAATTCAAAACCTTCCACCCAAGAAACTAAACCAATCATATGCACCATATTCACAAGACAATCTTCATTCTGGAAATGGGAAAAAAAAAAAAGATTAACCTTGATGAACCTTCATTCCCGAAACCAAGTATTTGAAGGATGATTATCAAATATTGATGAAAATTAGCTATATTTGGATCAGCTTTCACCATTGCTTTTTTGAATGTTTTTTCCTCAAATGGACTAAAGAGACAGATAATGGATCCGAAAATAGAGCTTCCCATCATTGCAAGAGAGAGAGACTATTCTAGTGACAAAAGGACTGCACAATACACACATTTACGGATTTGCCTCTGTGAAACCGCAGGATCCAGTGGTTGATAAGCTTACAAAAAGGATTACAAACTTTTCTTCAAAACCTATATGGCTATATGTCAAATCTAAGAGATTGAATCTTGAACAAAAAAACTTCATAGGCCGCCGCCCACATTATAGCTATCATTGAGTGTTCCTAAAGCCACATGAGGCACCACTTACATTCCAGGTAAAACAAAAATCCAATGGATAAAATGTGGAGGACAGACTGCAACACCAACCTACATCACACACGTTATAGCTGGTATAGATGCATATATGCACTAAAAGTAAGATATTTAATTTAAATCATTGTATATTTTTGAAAAATAATTAGACAACACAATATTGAACCTTTACCAAGAAATATTGCAGTTTCCCCGAGTAAATTTTGGCCGCCCGAACACCATTACAATCGTGGGCAAAAAGCTCCAAGAGGAAATCATCAAAGCATAATATAAACGATGGGAAAAATAGAGGCATAAAGATGAAAAATTTAATAGGCCGATGCATCAAGATTCCTAAATATCTCGCTTGTATTATAAAAAATAGTACGGAGCTTGTAAATCAAAATTATTTTATTTAATTATAATCGCTAAATCACAACAACGCATAATTGTAATACTATAATAGAGGCAATTTGTTGTAATAATTTAACACAACTCGCTATATAACAAACAATTAAGTCACTTAAAAAAATCAAAACTTGCCTTCGAATGGATTCACGACCAACACTCTTATATCTAAATGCAAAGAACTTTCTAAATGCCCTTTGTACAAACACTCTTATATCTAAATGCAAAGAACTTTCTTTTTAACAAAAAGTATTTTAACTACAAAACACATTAGCGAAGATAAAAAGGAACATAAATATATTAATACATGTTACTATTTATTAATAATCAGCATATTTATAATTTATTTTTATATCTCCTCTTTTGCCACTTAATCAAATAAGCTGATACTCTAGGAGACCGGGCTTGTAAAAAGTCTTCTTGGCTTTATCATCAGAAATATTCCAACTCATTTGAAAATATATTAATAAAAAACTTCCATGCATCACGGAGGTAAAATATGTAGTGACTATCAACATAAAGGAAATTCAAGACAACAATCAATACTGAAAACAACATATTGGATGAACATAAAGGGAAAAAAAAATTATTTTGAGTATGATGGAGGATAAAAATGGCTACAGATGAGAAGCTTGTACCTTTTGTTTCCACCGTACATTTGGTTTCATTTCTGTCTTTTGTTAATGAAAGTACAAACAAACAAAATCAAGCAACGAACTATAAATAATTCTATAATTTTTTTTAGCAAAATCCATGTCATTATTCAAATATGTACAGAGAATAAAATATCAAGCCGAGCCACGTTCGAATGGTAACTATAAATTCTATATTATGTACCTCTTGAATCAAGAACACCATCCTAGGTTAATGACATTCTTGATTAAATAGATTTATGTGAATAGGCTTATTGCCTTTTCATTTTAGCCAAGGATTTGTAATTTGGACAAATCAACAATGACAGACCTACCCAAAATTGCCATGGTCAACATAACTAAAACCTCCAACCCAAGTCTCGCTTTCCGACACAAAGCACCTCGTTAACAAAAATATCAACAACTTCACATTCTGGTTTGTCAAATGGATCTAAGCATTCCCTACAAATGCAGCTTGTCGCATTGCATTAAGAATACGTAACAGTTGCAATGGTGAAGGACCAAGTGGTTAATATCGGGAAACTCCAAGAACTTTGAACAATTCCAAAGTGTAGTCACAAGGTCAAGACATTCAACTAAAAAAATACACGGCAAAAGAACAATGACATAGACACACCGCCAAAGACTTAGTGTTGAAATTTGAAAGTTTTACCTTTCAATTATCTCTAGCCTATGTGGATAGCATCTCGCACAAAGCACCAAGTTAGAAAACTTATTAATTTAATTAGACCGCCAATTTACGAGTGGCACCGAAAGGAGAAGCGGACTTGAAATATTGATCAGAAGTCCCATATTGAAGACAGAAAAATGGCAGCACCTCGTATGCCTGTATTACAAGGCGAATCAGGTTTCATTGATCGTTTACACAGAGTTGTTATTCACAAAAATAACTGCAATTAAGTACATCGGGATGGAACTGTTTCACCTCTTATGCTCCCACCAGTAAGCAAGATGTTAAAAAGTAGGGGAAGGAGACCACAATCAAAATATAAATTGGTTATTCAATTTTTTTATAACAGGAAATAGAGAGGAGACATAATTTCAGAAGAGGTTGCGAAAAACTTCCCAGTTCAAACATAAAAGGGAAAACACAAGAGGAACAAGAAAGAGTCAAAAACAAAATTATCATGACCAAACAAAATCACGAAACACCGCTTGTAGCATTAATGTTTATTTCTTGACCAAGTGCCCGTTTGGATGGACTTTTAAAAAAAGTGCTTTTTTTAAAATGCTTTTTTTTTAAGCTCCAAATTGAAGCTTTTAAAAAAAGGAACATCTTGGCTTTTTTTGTGACTTTTACTTTTTAAAAAAAATATCATCTAAACACATAAATTAATTAAAAAGACATTTTTTTTGCATTAAAAAAGTGCTTTTTTTTATCCAAAAAGCCCATCCAAACGGGCTCCAAAAGAAATCACGTACACACCATTCTGAGTAACTTGCTGATGAGCTGTAAAGGAAATGAACTAAAAAAAGGGGTCAGGAGGTTGCAAGAAATAAATATGTCTACAATGAGGAGGAAAAGTCAAAAACCGTAGCCATATAGAAGTAACGTGAATAAAGTAGAATAATGTGGAAGAAAAGGACGCTACACCTGAAGTGTACAATTGAAGCTACGAAGAAAGGGCTAACACTTACCTCTACATCCCACCGTCCTCACACTTTCACACCTCTCATATGCCAAACTCCCGAGTCATCTCCACTCTACCCTTAGAAATCAGAGAGGGAGCCACCGCAGGAATCATCTTCGTTGATACTATCCACAATCCATTCCATCGCTTCAGCCCCACAAACCTTTGGATTCTTCTCACCATAAGAACTGGCCGTAAGAAATTCAAAAACCCATTTCACAGAATCCAAAACATGAAATCGGAAAAAAATGAAAAAATTTCTTGGGTCGATTAGAAATCTTACGGGCCTACTTCCATATCGAAATCATTATATCGAAGCCCTATTTCATGTGCCGAGCAACACAAGAAAGATGAGTCGATCGCACGTACGAAGCCCTATTTCCGATGTCGATCGTAATACGAATCATAAAGATCCGAACGACGCCATTGATCCCCCTCGCTGATTCCCCGCACTTCCTTCGCATACTTTCAAGGGCAACACAAGAAAGATGAGTCGAGTGCAAAGAAAAGCCACCAAAGACAACTTCCTCGCCTCGCGATATGGAAAAGAGGAGAAGCGGAGGCATCAATTATTTGAGGAAGAAAATGAAACGGAAGCAGGTGATATTGTTTGAAAGAAGGGGAATCGAGAATGCACAGTCTGGCCACCGGATCTGTGAGGGTGCAAGAGAAGGCGCTGTGAAACTCGAATCACCGTCTGCGAATAAATCTTCTTCCTCCTCTCACCTTATTGTTCTTGCTTGACTTGCCATGGCTTTTACTTCTTTTAGATCTCGGCGAGGAAGAGAAGTCTACAAGGAGGAAGATAGTAGACGGTGCGAAGGTGTGCAGACGTTGAGAGAGAGAGAGAGAGTGTGTGTGGTTGAAGGAGGAAAAGGGATTCAAATTTTGAAACGCAGAGATGAGAAACTATGAGATATGAGGAAGAAGAGAAAAAGAAAAGAGGAGGAACGGGTTTCGAGATTGCGTTGTCCCGTGAATAATGAGCCGAAATTAGGAAACGGCTTATCTACAGTACATACACGGCTTATCTACAGTAAATTGTGAGGAGAGCCAATGATAAGCCATGAACAAATGCGGCTTGAGGGGATGAGATTTTATATATATATTGATTAGTTTGACTACTAAACTAATATAAAATCTAAAAATACATATATTTACTTTAATGATTATAAACATTATTTACTTTAAAAAATATATAAGTGTATTATTAAATTATTATTGACTAAGTATAAATAGGGGTATTATAGGAAAAAATTGACAAAAGTTAAAACTTGCTCTTATAATTAGGACCAAAACCAACTTCAAAATGTATTCCTATAATTAGGACTGGAGGGAGTATTATTTATATTGACAACGGAAGTCTTGTATTCACAACAAAATTTAAAAACCCTGGTCATTCACAAATGAAAAAGCTATATTCACAATATGAAGTGTTATATTCATAACAACATTTAAACACCTGGATTTTGTTTCAAACTTAAGTCCCTAAGCTTACAAAGGTCATTCACAAATGTAAAAAAGCTAGATTCATAACAAGAAGTGCTATATTCACAACAAAATTTAAAACCCGACCATTCATAATGAAAAAAGCTATATTCATAACAAAATTTAAAAACCGGATTTTGTTTCAATAAAAATAATATCAAAAAAGTCCCTAGAGTTTTGTTGATATGTTAATTTCTGTTGGAACTCTTTTGCTATTTTTTATGGACCTTAGGGCCTGACTGTCATTTTCTCTATTATTAAGGTCCCAAAAAAAATTGTCACAAAAATCCACATTGATAAGTGAATAAAGAGAATTAACAAGTATAATAATAATTATTAACAACTTATAAAACTTGTGGATTATTTTGTTTGGTTGATTACAAATCAGCTCATTATAAGAATTTAATATCTTTTTTATATATATTGAAAAATTAATTAAATTAATTGCTTATAAAATGTGTTGGTTGAGGAACTTGAGGTGGTAAGCGGCCTCACTTGCATTAGAAAAAGAATACAAGTTAAAATTATGAAACCGTACTTATTAGGTGAGATAGAAAACCTTTTTGAGCCTCAAATGAGAACCCTTGATCAAATCTAAAAAAATGCAGGTTAACTTTTATTTATAAAGTGTAGTAGTTGAGCTGTTGAGGTGACAAACGACTTCATCCCATAAAGAAAAAAACACAAATTTAAATATCTAGAAATACATTCATTAAAAAAGGTGAAAACATTTTGTATTTTAAACCTTGACATGGGAAGCCCTTGACCAAATCTAAAAAAACACGTTTTAATGTATTTTTTTAAAATACTCATTCTTTTAATTATTTATGTGGAATGTAATTGAATTCAAATATTTTTGATTCAGTTGTAGTTCAATTACTGAAATTTAACTCAATACAAGTAGCAATAGTTTTAATCATTTAAAATATCAGTTCGATATTTTTTTAAAAATAAAATTATATATTCCACGGAGTTTAACGATTACCGTTTTAAATGGCTAAAAGTCAAAATCGTATGGATTAAGTGGCAATAAGTTAAAATTCAGAAATTGAGTTTTAATTAAGTTAAAACTATAAAAATTTAATTTTATCATGCTAAATTTTAGGATTGAGCAAGTCGCAAATAATTCAAAATTGTATGGGCTATAATATTAATTTTTCCTAATTTTAAATATGTGAAGATTATAGTTTATATGCCATCTCATCCTAAGTATAAAATATAATTGTCAATTTTTTTTTAATGTACTCTTATTAATATTCCATCTACAATAATTAATAAAGAGAGAAAATAGTGGAATTAAAAAAGAGTGAAGGTGCAAATTTGCCAAACAACTATTACCTAAAGAGTATCTCTAAATAATTATTGAAGAGACCAAAATTGCCAATCAACAATTAAAAAGTAAAAAAAAAAAAAAAAAAAAAAAACCAAATAACTATTAAAAGTGGAAAAAAAACACCAAATAACTATTAGAAAAAAAAAAAAAAAAAAAACTATCACAATTAAGTTAAAATGTGAGACACCGGCGTGGACGATGGCAAAAACGCCGGAGAAAAGAGCATTTAAGCCTTCTTGTTGGAAAAGGAAAACACCAACAGAGATGGGACCCATAGAAGCATGCATTGCGGCAAGCAGTTGCTGGCATTGAGGGATGGAACCAGGGTGTAAGGTGTGTGTCGAACGTTGTGGACTACCTGGATGAGTTCAAGAGGGTAAGTGGAACACCCAAGAACAATAGAAGCTTTGGAAATGCCGACGTCACTGACACTATGACAGTCAATGGAAGACGGAGACACCAAGATAGTGACGAGGTAATAGTTCGTTGGCGAATCTGCTCCAAATTGTGTTTTTTTCCATTTTTTAATCGTTGATTGGCAATTTTGGTCCCCTCAATAGTTATTTGGCCCAGACGCTCCTTGGGTAATAGTTGTTTGGCAAATCTACACCTTGACTCATTAAAAAAAATGACTATGTTGCTTTAAAAATTATATGGCATATTAACTAACTTAACTAACCTCATTAAATTAAGCAAATACATCTTACTCTCCGATTTTAAATATATGATATAGTTTATAGTTCAAATTATATTATAAATTATATCTTATATTTAAGACCGAAAATAATATTAAATATAGGAGGGAGTAGTTGAAAAAGGTAGCTCTCATACCTCGGCAAACGGTAAAGAGGTGGTGACAAGAAAAATGTGAAAAATCAGAAAATGCAAGTGGAGAAGGAGATGGACATTTGGTTTGAGTGGGATCACCGTAACATTAATTAAGCAATTAATTGGTCAATTTGGATCAACAAAATGATAATAAAAATTAAAATGCCGCCAAAAGCCTGACTCGGTAGATTCTTCAATTCTCAACAAAAACACAGATTACCACAGTCCAAGCCAACCCATTTTTGATTATTACTTTAAAAAAGAACCACATTCTCAAATATTTAAATCAAAGCCTCCCCTATCTTGTCTATCACCTTCTCTGTTATATTATTTTAATAATCCTACTAGTTTTTTTCCAACGATTTTTTTAATACTAGTTAGGTACTTCTTATAAATCACTTTTTTTTTTAAAATTATTATACCGAACAAAACCCAAATGACTTTTTTTAAAAGGAGTGATCTTTATTATACTATGTTGAGTCCAAAGTACAAGTAATTTTCAATCACCCTACTGAAAAAAAGGTTAAAAAATTAAATCTGTTTTAAATTTTAAAAAAATTCTTACTTTGCCTCTAATTAAATCTATTTCATATATTTCCTCCTTCTCCATATCTAATATAAATAGTGTTACGGACCGGCCCAAAAGCCCCAAGTCCATAGCGCGGCCCAAGCGGGGCCAGGAGGCATAATCCGCTAATCATAGCAGGAGATCCGGAAATCTCGGCTAGGCAAGATCCGCCCCTATCGTAACGGCCTACCGAGATACTCGCCCCATTAATGACATGTCCCATTAATGGCGTACCCCGGATATCCGCCCCATTAATGACACGTCCCATTAAGAGCGTATCTCGGATATCCGCCCCATTAATGGCGTGCCCCGGATACCGCACCAGACACCTCTATAAATACAGAGGACAGGTAACAAGGTGCACACATTCTAACCTAGACTATTTACATACAGTCTCACTGTGCACACACACCACCTCTTTGTCGTGTACGGTGATCCCACGCTCTCCTGGTTATCTCCTCCATAGATATTCGAGCGAGCTTATCCATCCAAGATCAATATACCGGCCCTTGGTGACATCTCGTGTTCTATAACGGAACATTGGTGCCGACCTGGGGACCTTAAATTTCTATCCCCGTGACCACTAATGGCCAACACCGTAAGCCACAGCAAAACCAAATGATCGGACCGGCCAAACGATGAAAGCGCTTTACCACCAAATCAACCTCGAAATTTGACCGAGCCAACCGCAGACTCATGATCAACCTCCACGAGAAAAGACTCCGGAGGGTCACGTTACTGACACGGAGAGCACATCTCCTTCCAACAATGAACCTTCGCAAGAGGGGCCACCAAGAGTCCCAGCCCAGAAGGCCCCGGCTCCAGACGCTCAGGTACTAGACACCGACGTCCACATTTTAAGGAGAACACAAGAGTCGATGCTTCAGAGGTTCGAAAACAAGGAAAAACTAGATCACTCCAAAGGCAAGAGGATTTTCATGCTCTGGAATTGATGATTGAAGAAAAGCTTGAAAACATGTTTCAACGCGGAACCCAGAGAAGCCCTCGTAAAGGAATGGAGGTTGTACGCCTGGACAGCAGTAGTCCGCGTACTAGCCCAGAGTCGAATCGGCGGCCCCGCGACAGGAATGAGGGGGAAGCAAGAAAGGAGCGAGAACGCTAGCCGACCCCCAGAAGGAACACGGAGAGACAATTGCGGATCCGGGATGCGGAAGACCGAGGCCGAGAAGACCGCCATGAAGGTTATAAAGACCATGAAAACCGAGACCGTGATCAGGACTCGGATGAGCTTCGAGAGACAATCACGACACCTCGGACTCGAGGGTCCCCGCGGCAGATAAGATGAAGTACTTGGCTGGCTCGGGGGGACCCCATTCTCCGTGCAACGGCCACGGCCCCCTATCCGAAGAATTTTGACCTAGCCGACCTTCCCAAGTACGATGGGACCCGGGATCCACGTCACCACCCGGAGATATTTGAAAAGTTGATGTGGGTCGAGTCAATAGAAGGTCTGGTCATCTTAAGGCTCTTCTCGGCCACGCTAACCGAACCGGCCCACAAATGGTTGAGTTCATTACCCAATAATTCCATTCGGAACTTTGAAGACCTCGGCGCAAGTTTGAATTGCACTTTGCCACCAAAGAAACAACCAAAATCTCAATTCACGTTGAGTAAGGTAAAACAAAAGAAAGGTGAGACGTTGCGAAGTACTGGATCGGTTCGGAGACACGGCAATGCAGTACGCTCGTTATCGAAGAGGTCCATGTACATTGCCTCGTCAACGGCCTAGACCCAACGACACGCCCGGCTAGACATCTGTGCAAGAATCGAGTATATGCATTGACTGAATTCTATACCGAAGCAAAGAAATACCTAGATGTCGAGCAAATGGAAATTGCCAATGCAGATGAACCTGAGAAGGCGAGGAATTCATCGCCCGAAAGAAGGGATCTGACCGACAAGCACAAGCCGGAATCCCACAGACGCGGCATAGAGAGCCGACCCCGACAAGAGAGGACGGACAATAAGGCGAAATACGGCAACTACACCCCCTTGAATGTCCCGCGTTCGCAGCCGTGGAAGGAGGTAGCCCGCATCGAGATGAAAAGGGTGGCCAAGCCGAGGCCTCTCGAAACCGATCTACTACGTAGATCGAGGAAAATTTTGCACTTTCCACGACGCCGGTCCATACCACCGACGAATGTTATGAACACAGGGATGCTATCGAAAAGTTTGTGAGAGAAGGGAAATTGCGCCAATACGTCATCAAAACTCAAGGCAAAACAAGCGGGCGGAATAGTAGTCGCCGAAGGGGAGTCCGGCTACGGACGCTCGGAACTCCGAGAAGAGACGGAAAACCGGCCTTGCCGATGGTTTCCTAGAGACGATCTCCGGTCAAACGGGATCGGTGGCGGTTTCGGAGGAGGTGGAGATACTATAAGCCGGCGCAAGAAATACACGCGGGAGGTGCCGACAATAAAAGATGTACCAAAGTTTAAAGGCAGCTCATCGAAACCGAAACCACCCCATTAGTCTTCACGGACGAGGAGCTCAAGGAAGTTATTCCGGCCACCAAGATGGATTGGTCATCACCGGATCGTTGTGAATGCCGGGTCAAACGGATTTTCGTGGATGCGGGGAGTTCGGCCGACATCATAAGCCGACGCATACCGGAGGATGCACCTCGATGTTGAAGGCCTAAAACCGTGCAAATCCACCTAATCGGGTTTAATGGAGAGCGTTCCTTCCCAAAAGGATGTATTGACCTCAGATTAATGTTGGGAACCAAGGAAGCTTTCAAGTCAGAACGTGTAAGGTTTGTAGTGGCCGACTTCCGCTCTCCCTACAATATTATATTGAGCCGACCCACTATACACAATTGGGACATGCTGGCGACCAATAAGCACCAGAAATTGAAAATGATCAATGATAAGAATCAGGTGGTTGAAGTGTCCGGAGACTAGAAAGTATCATGGCAATGTTACTTCGAGACTCTCCGAGTCGAGGAGGAAGGACCGTCATCCCCGTCACGGCCCGAACCAACGAGGTAATGACCGATGTCGAAATGAGGGCGGCCGCGCGATCGGTTAATATGGTAGAGCCGACCTCCGTGAACCGGAGAATCCATGCCCGAGGCCGGAAGGGAGCCGGAGGAATTAATCCTCGGGATGGATACCTCCAAGACAACTAAAGTCGGCGGAGACATGGACGCCTTGATATAAAAGCGCGACCGATCAAGTTCTTAAGACAAAACCAGGACGTCTTCGCCTAGACGTCAGCCGAAATACCCGGGATCGACCCACATTTTTGCTGTCACAAACTCGCCATATGGCCGGGGTCGAACCCAGTGGCCTAGAAGAGGAGGAATATCTCAGACGACAGGCAGAAAGCCCTTGAGAGTCACGTAGAAGAGCTCCTTACCGCCGGATTCATCAGAGAGGTACAATACACAACTTGGCTCTCGAATGTGGTCATGGTCTTAAAACCGATCGGCAAATGGAGGGTGTGCACTGACTACACCAATCTGAATAAAGCATGTTCAAAAGACTCCTATCCTATGCCCAGCATTGATCAACTGGTTGATAACTCAGCCGGGTACCAGTTGCTTTCCTTTATGGACGCTTACTCCGGCTACAATCAGATTGCCATGCACCCAGAGGACCAAGAGAAGACCGCCTTCATGACCGACAAGGCTAACTATTGCTACAACGTCATGCCTTTTGGATTGAAGAACGCTGGAGCTACGTACCAGCGAATGATGAACCGCGTCTTTGAGGACCAAATTGGACGAAATGTGGAGGTCTATATAGACGACATGATCGTGAAGTCAAAACAACAAGAGAAGCATATCCGGACCTAGAAAGACGTTTGAAAAATTAAGACGCTATCGAATCGGGTTGAACCCGCCAAATGTGCCTTCGAGTGCCCGCCGGGAAATTCCTAGGTTTTATGCTTTGACCAATCGAGGGATTGAGGCCAACCCGACAAATGCAAGGCCGTGCTAGACATGCAAGCCCCAAACTCTAAAAAGGAAGTTCAGCAATTAACAGGTCGCTTGGCGGCCCTGACAAGATTCTTACCGAGATCCGCCGAGAAGGCGTTGCCTTTCTTTAAATTATTGAAGAAAGAGACTCATGGAGGATGGAATTCAGATTGTGAAACAGCCTTTGAAGAAATTAAGAGATGTTTGGCAACCCCTCCGGTACTAATGAAGCCGGAGCAAGGGGAGACCTTGTTCTTGTACCTCTCTCGCAGGGAGATGAGGCGGTAAGCGCCGCCTTGGTAAGAGAAACCGAGGCCGACGGACACCCATCTACTTTGTGAGCAAAGCGTTACAAAAACGCCGAGCTCGATACCGGGAAGCCGGAAAAGATGGCGTTCGCATTACTAACAACGGCAAGACGGCTTCGGCCATACTTCCAGAGGCATCGGATAGTAGTCCGGACTAGTCAGCCGATCCGGCAGATTTTGCACAAACCTGACCTGGCAGGACGAATGACAAGCTGGGCAATTGAACTGTCCGAGTTCGACATCACTTTTGAAGCCTGGCATGCGATAAATCACAAGCATTGGCCGATTTCATCAGGGAATTGACTCCGATTATGGCTAGCGAGGAATTCGGAAGGTATTTGTTGACGGATCTTCCAATCTAAAAGTCGGTGGAGCGGAGTCATTGTTGAAAGCCCCGAGGGAGTCGCTACTGAGCATTCCCTCCAGTTGGAATTCCCGACCTCCAATAACCAGGCCGAGTACGACGCCCTCTTAGCCGGATTGTCTCAAGCAAAAGAGAGTGGAGCGAGGCGGGTTAAGGTGTTCACCGACTCACAACTCGTCGCCGCACGTTGATGGCGGCTATCAAGCAAAAGGCCCCTGTTGGCTAAGTACTTAAACGAGCAAAAGAGGTAATGACGGAGTTCGAAGAGGTGATTGTTTCCCATATCTCGAGAGAAGAGAATGCCCGGGCCGACATTCTCTCCAAACTCGCAAGTACAAAGGTCCAGGGAGTCATAGAACTGTGATCCAACAGAATTTGGCCGAGCCCACATGTGTCATGACTATCTCGTCCGCCACGGACGAGAAAGCCAATCGAAGATTACACCGGAAAGGGGATCATCCCAACAGATTCCAAGGAAGCAAAGAAGGCGATGATGAGAAGCCGCCATCTACACTATGGTCGATGATCGCTCTACGGGAAAGGAGTGCACTTTGCCCGATGATGCGATGCCTCGGTGAGTCCGAAGCAAGGTACGTTTTGACTGAGATACATGAGGGATGCAACGGCCAACACATGGGGGGCAAGGCTTTGGCAAGGAAGGCATTACGCACCGGTTACTATTGGCCCACGATGAAGCATGACGCCATGGAAGCCGCCAAGCGGTGTGACAGTTGCCAGAAACACGCCGGGATCTTATGGCCACTACTGACAGAGTTAAAAGGGATGCCGGCCCCCTGGCCCTTCTATAAATGGGGAATGGATATCTTGGGACCGTTCAAGCCGGCACCTGGACAGCTCAAATAGCTCATTGTCGCCGTAGACTACTTCACCAAATGGATTGAAGCGGAGGCATTGACGACGATCACCTCATCTCGAATTATGAGATTCGTGCATCATAACATCTTTGCTTGATTCGGGATACCTACTGAAGTCGTCACTGATAATGGAACCCAGTTCACGGACCATAGATTTCAGGCCTTAATGTCCAACTTGGACATCCAGCAACACTTCTCCTCCGTCGAACATCCGCAATCCAACGGTCAGGCCGGGTCAGCTAATAAGATCATTCTTGACGGATTAAAGAAACGCATGTTAAAGGCCGACTCCAGCTGGACCGAACAGCTCCAAAGCGTCCTATGGGGCTACAGGACGAGTGTGCAGTCCTCCACCCAGGAAACCCCATTCCGGTTGACCTATGGATGTGAAGCAATGATCCCGGTGGAAATCGGGCAGCCTTCATGGAGGAAGATCAGAGCCGGACAGGAAGGACCGGCGTCAAATGACGACGCCCTAAAGACAGACCTGGACCTAATTGATGAGATCCGAGTCACGACCCATTCTTGGAACTTGCCGCCAAGCAAACTACTCACGGCAAAATATAATCGGAAGGTTCGACCACGATCCTTCAACCGAGGTAACTTGGTACTTCGGCGGGTCGACATAGGAAACAAGAATTCCGAGAGACGGAAAGGCGCGCAAATTGGGAAGGTCCATATCGTGTTAAAGAAAAACTCGATCTTTGGGGCATATGTTCTCGAAACCCTGGCAAGGAAGCCGGTTAAAAGGATATGGAACGCCGATAAGCTAAAGATCTATTACAGCTAGGTCCAGGCTCGGCCCCGTAGACACCAAGGCTACTGTTCGGTTATTTCTTACTTTCCCTTATGTTTCTTCCAATTGTTTTCCAATTGTTCTTTATTTTGGATCTGAATAATTCATGACCATTTGTACGCTCTTTAGAGCTGCTTTATTTAATGAAGGAATCCATCAAGGAAATGCGTCAATGTGCACAATTACTTGCTTAAGCATGAAACCGAGGCCATTAAGCCCGGTCCAAACCCCGACACCGAGGTACTTACACCCGGTCATTAACATAAAAACATCTAGATGTAAGACACCGGCCGTTGTACTCCGACGTGCATTGGTAAGAGCTCGGTGAAAATGCCATACGTGGCCTTCGCGAAATTGACGTGTCAACGCTCGACCAATTTAAGAAAGCAGGCTGTCATTCCGACCCTGATCAAGTCAAAATGTCGGATTTGAGGTAATAGACACCTCGGTCGACATGTGACGGCCTCACCCTTAATTCGGTTCCTATCAACTTTTCCGACTAATCAAGCCGGAATGAGGTAGTGCGGTTAAGTTAACACCCCAAGAGGTTAAAACATACAACCTTGCCCCATCCTCCCACACATTAGTGTTGGTCGAGTAAACGACTCGTATCTACTACAGTCAAGAAATTTCAAATGTGGAATTTAAAAAAATGGCAGAAGGGTGAATAAATAATTCATCCATAGTCATAACAAATAGTTACAGAACGGCACAAAGGCCGGGAATCTTCAAAATAAAGGGGCACAGACGCCCACCAAAGACCGAAGTCAAACTTAACTAGACAGGCCGGCCTCATAAGAGCCCTTGGTCGCCTCGCTCTCCGCGTCCGACTCTCCTCCCTCTTCTTCGGATCGGGACGCATTGGCGGAAGGAGATTGATACGAAACTAAGATTCCGTCCTCAATAAAGGCGCGAAAATCATAGCCGTCCAAGTTAAGCTTTGTCGTCGGATTCAAGAACTGGATCTGCTCCAGGGCATTGTCAAAGCAATCGGCGGCAGTCTGCTTTAAGAGCTCATCGGACTCCAAGCGGGCCTGCTGTGCTATGGCGAGGGCCTCCTCGGCTGTTGTAACCTTAGAGAACAGCGTATCGCGTTGCTTCTGAAGGACTTTCACCGCTTCAATACTCTTTCCCAGCGCTTTCTGGGCCCGGGCACACTCGGAGGCTGACTTCTCCGCCCCTTCCCGCGCCTGTAGAAGATCTTTCTCCATCTTTACGACCACGGCCTTAGAAGCATCCCGCTCGAGCCGGGCGGCATCCCGCTTCTCCTCCATAATGTGCAGCTTGGCCTCAGACTCAGCCAAAGCCTTTTTCGTTGACACGGCCTCCTCCAGAGCTTTTCGCTGGGCCGCCAGCTCTTCTTGAGACGCTCTCAGGTGTTTTTTCTCTGCATCCGCCAAAGCATACTTCTCCCTCACGAGAACATAAGCTTGCAGCAACCCAACAGATTTGCATAAATATCGCTGCGCTGCATACACCTCCTCGGTGCTACGCGGGACAAGGCCCGCTCTCCATAAATTCCCGGGGAGGAACGCGACGTCCAGTTCATTGGTCACCCCCTTCTCCCATATGAAGCTGCGAGGAAGCACGGAAGAAGGACGTGAGGGCCCAAAGGAGGTGGAGGAGGCGGAGTCGGCAAGGGTGCCGGGAGAACCGATGCCGAAGGAGTAGTCGCGACAACCGTAGATACAATTTCACCCGCAGAGACAGCGATCTGTTTCCCCTTCAAAGTATCGGAAACAACTTCCTGAGATGGTCCGGAGGGTATGGATGGAGCCGACTCTTCGACGCCTGAGACCTTAGCCTTCTTTGTCACAACAGAGGCATTAGCCTCGGGCGCAGCAGTTTTGACAGGGACGGCCCGTTTCCGAGACCGACCACTCGGTGATGCCGCGGCCGGATTCACTTTCTTCAAGTAACCGGGAAGGGCCTTCATGTCTTGAGCTGAAAAGAACAGGTAAAGGGAAGTCAGGAATAAGCACAAATTACTCCAACAATCTACAAATATGACCAAAAGACAAATAGCATGGCAAAGGAGGGACTCCTACAAGTAGAAGGGACTGGCCTAGATCCCTCCTCGGAAATGAAAAAGGCTACACTCTGGACGCCATACTTCTCCACGTAGGCGTCCAACCTAGGGACATGAGGGGCCATCTCTGGCAGGAGCTCATCTTTCGAAATTTGGAAGGAGGACGGAGAAGCTTTATGGTGACTCTCCATCCAATATAGAGGGAAACGCCACTCCACGTCGGCAGCCTCAACCCCCTTCAAAAACCAGGTAGGCTTACCAGGCACGGGGACAACCTTGAAGAACGCACTCTTGAACCGCTTAAACGAATCGGAGAAGGGCTTCATGAGCTTCCTATCGGGATTAACGCGGAGAGATACCAACTCTTTTAGCTTGTCACTTTCCTTAGGAGAGCCGAGGGTAAAGGGGCCGAAGTAATAAAAGAAAAGATTGGTCGAAAGCGAGGAACCGGAGCTGGTAGGAGCGACATAGTTGCTCAAAAGCAACAAGATAAGCACACTGTCGGATGAAGTTGTGACGGGCAAGTCTCGGAGTGCAGGGGGCCAGCATTTAGAAGTGGGTGAAAGGGAAGCAAACACCGACCCGAGTAAGGTAATCCCGGTAAAAGTCAAAGAAATTGGGACTGCCTATTTCCCGTTCCTCACAAACAGGCTCATCGGCCTCCGGCGGCGTAAGACGCACCCTCCATGGCGGGTAGATCCAAACGGGCAATATCCGTATCCGACATCAAGGACCGGGTCTTCAAAACCTCATGGGACACCCGGGGATACCTACGACACAGCCTCGGGTGGACTAGAAGAGTCCGATTCCTCGCCTCGGTCCTTTTCTTGGAGGCGGAGATTTCGAGCCATTAACCTATATGCAACATAAAATGAAATTAGCGAGTTGGAAATACCGGTAAAAGAATTTTAGAAGGCAAAAAAGATGGCGGACTCGGACGAAAGGGTACGCGAAGAGAGGCCCGAAGGTTGCCTATCCTATGCCGCAAGAACCAAGAACCGAGGAAGCTCGGAGTCTTCGCCGTGCGCAATGTGGAATGAACCCTCGGCCAAGCGGTCCCGGGGGGCCGAGATAATCATCGGGATAAGGGTCCGAGCTCGCGAGGGTGGACCCTCACAAACGTTGAGCGGTTGGGCCAATAAGGCCGGAGACATGGAGCCGGCAAAGGAGCCAACCCCGGCTTGTACGGGCGATAAGATAGGAACGTTGTGTACAGAAGCTCGGACAGGAGAAGGAAAGAGAGCTCTAGCAGGTACGGGTTGGGGCCCGACTCGTCCTGAGTGACCGATCCCGCCTCGAAGTAAAGGGGCTGACCTCTCCGCTTCCGGAAGCTCGGTTCCGAGAACCCAATAAGAAGCTCGCGGGTAGCGAGTACGAAGAAACTCCTCTTCCTCAGGGGTTATCATTGATCTGGGTTTAGGAAAACGCCTATTTCTATCCATCAGAAAGGAACTAGAACCTAAGAACTAAAGGTCTTATGTCAAAAGAGAGGCAAACACAGACGCGTATGTGTCAAAAGCGTAAAACCCGAAAAATGGTCTCAAATGGATACTCAGAGAACCAGAAAGAAAAAGGAGTGGGAAATGTAGATAAGAGACCAAAGGATATATAAACGGTACGAAGTACGCCGTAAAAAAGTAAAGAGAAGAATGGAAAATACCTGTGTGAGTAAGAAGGAGGAGACTCGAACGATGGAAATGGAGAACAGTGGAGTTTTGGCAGAGGAAACTCAGAGCAAGTTCACAGCAAAGTCGTAGCGGGAAAGAATGAAATAGGCAAACACGAAACAAATACTTCATATAAGGAAAAGGATAGGGAACGCCGGGGGTAGTTCGGTCTTTGAACCCAGACACGATGGGAAATGCACAGAATGACGTAGGAGCATTAAATGTGCACGCAAATCGGCACTCGAAGGGGTGCGACGGCTGTAGACTCTTTCCAATCAGGGCAAGCCAGGTGTAAAGCAGCAATGATGGCGCCTACGGAAAGAAGACCAAACGACTTACCCACGAACAGGGGGCTAACCACGTAAGTCCAAGGTCGTTCGCTACGCCTCGGTTAGGCATGACCGAGGGCACCACCCCGACTGTCATAACAGGGATAAGCCACGGTGTCAGAAGCCGAATTGGCTGAAGCATATGCCCCGGACACAACCGGGGCCGGGGGACTTATACACCTCGGCTGCCTAGAAGCCTGAACAACCGAGCTGGGGGAAACTGTTACGGACCGGCCCAAAAGCCCCAAGTCCATAGCTCGGCCCAAGCGGGGCCAGGGGGCATAATCCGCTAATCATAGCAGGAGATCCGGAAATCTCGGCTAGGCAAGATCCGCCCCTATCGTAACGGCCTACCGAGATACTCGCTCCATTAATGACACGTCCCATTAATGGCGTACCTCAGATATCCGCCTCATTAATGACACATCCCATTAAGAGCGTATCTCGGATATCTGCCCCATTAATGGCGCGCCATTAATGGCGTGCCCGGATACCGCACTGCACACCTCTATAAATACGAGAGGACAGGTAACAAGGTGCACACATTCTAACCTAGACTATTTACATACGTCTCACCGTGCACACACACCACCCCTTTGTCGTGTACGGTGATCCCACGCTCTCCGGTTATCTCCTCCATAGATATTCGGCGAGCCTATCCATCCAAGATCAATATACCAGCCCTTGGCTGGACATCTGTGTTCTATAACAGAACATTGGCGCCGACCGTGGGGACCTTAAATTTCTATCCCCGTGACCACTAATGGCCAAGGACATCTGTATAATTTACACTACAAAAATGGTTTTATAATTAGGACCGGATAACTCTCCAAGATATTTATGTTACAATATTTTGGTCCAAGAGTAAGTCATCAAGTGGAGGACTCCCAATTAATTATTTTCTTAAAAATGACCCTATTTGAAGTTTGCTACTCTCTCCGGTCCTAATTATAAGACCAAATTTATAGTGCAAATTGTACTACAAATTTAGTCCTATAATTAAGACCGGAGGTAGTACAATTTTTCCTTTTAGCTTTTGAAGGTATGATTCATGATTTTAAATAAGGGTAAATTTGAGAACGAAAATTATATCCAACAAATTTAATGGCTTAACAATCTATAGTTCTCTATTTCGTTCTGATGAGGTTGGGAGTGCTTTATAATTAGGACAAAAAAAAATATTTTCTAATAGTTTTTATATCTTGGTTCAAATTAGTTAATAAGCGAAGTGCATCTTAAAGTGTGGCTCTGTAGCCTTTTGCCTAAAATAATGATATATCAGGGAAATGGTTTTACACGAGGTTGTCTCCGAGTTTATACCCTGTATCTTCGAATTAACGAATGCATACCATTTAGCCCCAGTTGGCTCTTCTGGTCTTGTTAATGGTATCTCTGTTTATTTCAAGGTTGTTAATCCGGATCTGTCAATGAACCGATTTTGGTATTAGATTAAAGGTCAGTGGGTTAGATAAGAGTCAATTTAGGATCAAATGATATTTTTGCATTATAAAGTAGATATTTCAAACTTTCCATAAAGTTTTAATTTGTAATTGTTAGAGATATGTGGAATAATATATGCATTTTTGAAATTGGAAAATTTTAAATAAACATTGAACTGGTGAAACTAGCCAACCGTGAAACTAGCCAAGTTTCATGGTCAGGTGACTGTTTGTTAGTTTCATGATCGACCGGTTTGTCTCTGTTTGGGCATTGTAAATATTATCAATTCATTCAAAGTTTAACTTATTAGATCAATATTTAAAAATATGAATAAATTAAACTACCTAAACCTCAACAATGAGCTACCACAATAAACAAGTGGTTGGTTCAGATGATAAATTGTCTTATCCCCTAAAAAGAAAAACACAAATTTCAAAATTCAAAAAAACGTATTTATTAAAAGAGTCGAACACCATTTATGTTTTAAGTCTTTAAAGGAAAAACCTTTAAACAAATTGGAGTTTTTTTTTTTTTTTTTTTACATTCCACTACTTGTACGTTCCTGGATTATAGGGGGGGGGGATGTTCAACCGTATGTGCAAATGTTTTCTAACCTTAAAATTTTGATTTTATTTTTATGATAATCACTATAAAAACACACACACAACTATGTCCATGCTTGAACTCCACCCCTAGTCTGCAAAGAGAGGTGAAATATCACCTGTTCCATTTAGCTAACATAAAAAACACCAAAATATATAGAAAAAATTGAGAAAATCTATATAAATACCATTTGAATTTGTCAAATCATCAAATGTATGTTAAATTTATTAAAGGACTTAAATATACTAAGGACTATATGAGGATTTACAAATTCGGAAAAATTACTCTTTTGCCCTTAGTTTTAAATAAATTTTAAAAAATAAAAATCAACCTCATCGCCGGAGAGGGCCACCGACAATGGTTTTTTTTTTTTTTTTTTTTTTAAAAAAAAAAGATTCATTGAAAGTGTGGGAGGTGGGGTTCGAACCCCCCACACCTCTTTGGGGCCAAGTGGTCCAACCACTGGGCCACTTGGTTCTTTTAATATATATATGCATTAACAAATATATATATATATATATTTTTTTAACATTTTTCTTTCAATGGCATTTACAAATTTTTACCTTTTTTGCCTCGAAAAAACAAAAAAATAATGCATTTACAATCTTTTTTTTTTTTTTAGGTTTACCTTTTTTGCCTTTGATGGAAAAAAAAAAATAATTCATTATCACAAATCTTTCAATGTATTTACAAAATTTTCAATGACATTTACAACTTTTTTAGGTTTACCTTTTTTTGCCTCTAAGGTTTAAAGATTTGTGATAATGCTTTTTTTTTGTTTTTCCCTATGAGACAAAAAAAAAACAAAAAATAATTCATTATAACAAATCTTTCAATGGCATTCACAATTTGTTTTTAATGTTTTATGATTTTTTGCCTCTCGAGGGAAAAACAAAAAAAAAAAAAAAGTTATAAAAAATTTTGAAAGATATTTTTTTGTGATAATGCATTATTGTTTTGTTTTTCCTTCGAGAGGCAAAAAAGTAAACCTAAAAAAAAAGTTGTAAATGTCGTTGAAAGATTTGTGATAATGCATTTTCCCCCTCGAGGCAAAAAAGGTAAACCTAAAAAAAAGTTGAAAAAAAGTTGTATTGTTTGTAACTATCGTTGAAAGAATTGTGATAATGCATTATTTTTTTTGTTTTTTCCTCAGAGGCAAAAAAGGTACATCTAAAAAAAAATTATAAATACCGTTGAAATATTTGTAATTACCGTTGAAAGAATGTTAAGAAGAATATATATATTTATTTAATGTATATATATATTAAAAAACCAAGTGGCTCAGTGGTTAGGCCACTTGGCCCCATGGAAATGTGGGAGGGGGGGGGGGGTAGGGGTTCAAACCCCACCTCCCACACTTTCAATGATTTTTTTTTTTTTTTTTCAAAAAAAAACCCAAAAAAAAAAAAAAAACCATCATCGATGGTCGGTGGTCATTGGCCCTTTGGTAGGGTATTTTTTTTTTTTTTAATTTTTTTAAACTAAAGATAAAAGGGTAATTTCACCTGAATTTCTAAATCCTCATATGGTCTTTGATACCTTTAAGTCTTTTAACAAATTCAACAGATATTTGGGGTTTTGCAATTTCAAATTGTATTTATATGTGATTTTCCCAAAAATATTTAGATGAGGGCTTTGAGAATTGTAATAAAAAATGTCTTGAGAATAACTTACTCGTGTATTAAATATAAAGTTAGACATGAGGTTTACTTTAATTCTAAATATTATATTTCAATCTTACCTTTTAAATTAATATTTTTTCCCCTAAAGTGTCTAAGGAGTTTCAATCAAAGTGTAATTCCAATACATATAACTAAAGAGAGTGTTTTATCTGATAAAAAGGGGGTATTTTAAAGAAACTAATAAACATTTTTTTATGAATAACTTTAATAAATTTTTATATATTCATAAATTAGTTATCTAATTCACAAATTAAGCACTTGAGAAAGTAGTAATAAAGTGGAATAAATAAATTCATGTATTTAACCCTAAACATGTGTGCTTGACTTGTTGTTCCTTAACTTTGTGGGTTGAGCTGTTAACAAAATGAAAGAGATAGGCTCATCTCAATTATTCAACTTTTAGCTAGTAGCTAGTATTTTCCAAGTCGATTCAATGAAAATTAACAAAGTCCTTGGATATATTAAAAATTATATCTTATATTAAGAGTTATAGGTTGTAATTCAGTAAATTTCAGAAAGATAAAAATGTTGAAAAAAATTAAGTTTTGAAGCAACGAATTCAACTATAACATCAACTCTATGGTCGGATGGAGAAAAAATTATAGGAGAAAAATACTAAGAAGAAAAACTTTCAAAAATTTTTTTTTTTTTTTTTTTCGATTTTTGGAAGTTTTCGATTTTTTTTGCCCCTATATTTTCCTTTCTCCAACCAAACATAGCCTTCCCCAAAAAAATTCAGAAAATATATGTTAGCATCAAAGATATAAACCTAGAGACACACACATATATGACGAATCATGAATAAATAAAATAGAGAATATGTGAGAAAAGTAAAAGGAAATTGCATAATTTTTGGGTGTAAATGTGAAAGAGGGAGGAGGCAAACATGTTGATCACGGGGTGAGTTGAGGAAGTGGAAGGTGGAGGGGACGGTGGGGAATATCACTTTCACTTTTACAAGTAGGAAATGGAAGAGCATCACAATTCAAATATCTTAAATTAAATGCCCACTACTTTCTTCCTTTCTCTTGTGCTAGTGCTCTTACCCCAATTCTCACGTCTTTACCACTTTCCAACATGTGTTCAAATTCCTTTTTCTTTTTAATATTTAGTCTATATGGTTTTGACTTCAGTGTCATTTAATTTATTAAGTTTAAAGGCTTGTTTAAATTAACATTGACAATACTAACTTTTACAATGTGAAGTTGAGGTAAGAATTAATTAATATAATGTGATTTATATTTGGATGTGTTAAGATAAAAAAAAAAAGGATAGTTTAACAAAAATTTATGTAGATGATATACTAAAAATTCAGTTTTAAAATGTTTAAATAGGAGGAAGAATAAAAAATCAGAAGCCAGAAATTAGAAAAAGTTGTTTCAATTTTAAAGTGTCATTTAAACAAAATGTCAGTTGCCACTAAAATTACGTCAAATATCATTATGAATCCTAAAATAACTTTTTTTTTTAAGCTAAGAAAGTTTGTTTTGGCATGGCCAAACACCAAACGCACTCTAATATTTCTAACTTAATTCCATAAAATTGGTTGGTCCTTGTACTTTCAGTAAATCAGCTAAGTCATTCAGAATTGAATTGTAACTAATTCAAAAATCTAGAGACTAATGGATTAAATATCTAAGACTTTCAGAGATGTAGTGGTACTGAATTCCACTTAAGAGAATGAATTGCAATTGAATTAAAGCTAAAGATTAATTATCAATTTTTATTTACAAATAAAAGATTTCTCTGTTTTTTTTTCCATCCCTAACACTCAAAACTTAGAATCGGAGGAATTTTGGGGTTCAGTGTACGGATGAAATTTAAGCAATCCGAATCCAATTTAGAGTTTTGACATTTGGATGTAAAATTTTAAATATCAAAAAATTTCTAAATAATATTTTTTTACGTAAAATTATAGTAGAAGGTTATATTTAAGGCAGAGCAAGTCGCCCACAGCCTAGTGAGCCTGCCCAGGTCTAGTGAAATAGTGCCTATTTTGGCTCACCCTAGAAAGGCCCATTATGGGTAGGTTTAAATGGACGGCCTTGGGTACTAGACAGGATGAGTTATAAGCATACTCTCAGGTTGCTTGAACTCGCCCCATGCGCAAACACATATATATTTTGGTAAAGGAGTCCATGTTAATTTAATTATACTTCACTTACGTGATATAAAATATATATTTGAATATAAATATATTATATTATATACAACGTGAAGTTAAAGTTTCTATGAAAGTAATTTTTCCTAATGCAATACAAAATGAAGTCAAATTGAAGTAGATTGTGGATATTTTTGATTGGTCATATGATAATTTCATTACTTATAATGAAGCATATGAATCTTAGTCTGAGTCATCATTATAGCAAGGGAATGAAAGTGTTTATGCTAGAAATGTTTTCGTTTCAGAGGTAGAAATTGAAATGTCATTGTCTGCTATTGATCACACATTTAAGAAGTTTTTAGCCAATGCAAAGATTATGATTAAGAGGGCTGAACAACTTTTAAATGTGGATGAATATCTTCATGTTGATTTAATTGAATATTGTAAATCAAAATTTGACCTCCCAAATGTAAAGTTCTAAATTTGATTGCACATGATTTTTTGGATGCATCAGTCTCCACAATGTTGTTAGAATCCGCTTTTAGTACTAAGCGTCACGTAGTAGATACTTTTAGAAGCTACTTGTCTTAGAAAATGGTTGACACTCAAAATTGGCTAAGCACAAGTCCTTTCAAACTGAAGGATGTTGATGTTGATAATTTTATACATATTATTTCATGTGTGGTTTACATTAAGAATTTAGGGGCAACAATGGTGTAGAAATGCAACTGCATATTGATTTCATTTTAAAAAATTAATTCAATATCGGGCTGTTCACGCCCATTCAAACCCACACAAGTTTAGCCTAGCCTTATTTGAAATGAGCTTTAATGGGTATTTGACGGGCATGAACTAACCCATACCCATTAAGAAATTAATGGGTGGATTGACAATCGGATAGCTCATTCAGCCTATTGCAACGTCCTAATTATATTTATTTAGATTTTGTATTAAAATTAATAATATAAATGACAAATAAATAAAAATAAATTAATGAATCCAGTCATGAAGTTATATATCTTTTTCCTTGAAGTGGCCCTGAGCCAGTCGTTCCAACGTCCAACTAATGCTGCTTCCAACTTCCAACTATAACTCTTTCGATGAACCCCTTATCCTTGTATTTATTGGTATTATAGTAACTGATATGCACCGAATATATTTTAAAACTCTAATTGTTGACAAAGAGATTTCAATATTCACTATGATAATAACAACTTAACAAGAGAAATATTTGAAAAAAAAAACACAAAAATTAATTGCATATAAAATTTACGTTTTATATTTTATTTAGACTCAACAACACTCAAATCTAACCCACTCTTATGATTTGAATAATAATAAAAAAATAGCAAGAACTTTTAACCTTCTAGAAGCTAGGTTGGGTCAAAGTTAGCTTTGAGTATTATGTCAAACCCCATAGAAGGTCCACAATGCAATTAAAGATTCTGCTCCCTCCCAATTGGGCAAATCTATATGTGGGCCCTTTTATTCTTTTAGAAAAGCTCCCTCCTATATGCCTAATTTATTATTATTTTTTAGAGAGATATTAAATTAAAAAGTAAATTAAATTATTTTAAAACATTTATTTAACATTTTTAAAATTATTTTGCCTAATAGATAAATTAATATATAATTTAATGATACACAATATATAATATAATTAAGTAACTTATTTTGATTTTTAATTTCTTAAAAAAAATTAACTCTGTCTTATATTTAAAATCAAAAGAAATAATTTTTTCAATTATTGGAGATGCGGCACTGGAGACTTATTTGCGGGAGGAGACAAATTCTCATTCGTTGAAATCATGGGTATTAAAACTTAATAAATGTGGACCCAGTTAGATTAGTAAACTGATGAACCAATTCTCATACCATCTAATTGAGAGTTTTGAACATATTGATTGCATTAGATTTTATGTGTTTTTTTTTTTTTCCTCCGTTTGCTAAACTTGAAACATTGTTGTGAGTTTAAAAAATGGATTTGACTTCTCTCTTTTATTTTCCCATCCACAGCTATTTCTTATCTTAAAATCACCTAGTTTTGGGGTAAACTAAGCAATGGGGACTTTTTTTTTTTTTTTTTTTTTTCAAAAAACATCTTGTACTCTGAGATATTTTTTAAATAGCGTTTATTATCCTAAATTAATTTTGAATATACTCATCACTTTGAAATATTTCATTAGTGGCATCCAATATCTAGTACCTAATACCTTAACCCCCCCCCCCCAAAAAAAAATAGCACCCAATATCCTGAAGCAATTTTTAGTACTAAAAATATATTTTGGTGTGCTAAATGCCTAAAAATCACTTTATGATATTAATTGTTACTAAAAAGTAGCTAAGGGTGCTATGTGCCTATGTGCTAGATATTGGATGCCACTTAAAAAATATTTTAGGTTAGTGAGTGTAGGGATGAGCATGGATTGGATTGGATCAGGTTTGACATCAACCAGAGGCCTAGTCTAGAGATGACTTGAGTTGTATAAGGCAACCTGAGGTCTAGTCTAGTCCAGGACCAACATGAGGTTGGGTTGGACCAAACCAGGTTAGGTGGACTCCTTAGACTAGACCAGGTAGTTCAAGGTCTAATCCCCCCCCACCACCTAAAAGGCAAAATTTAAACTTATTAAACACAATTAGGACCATAAAAATGCCTGTAATAATATGAAATGTGTTACATAACATTAAAATATCATAAATCTATATGAATATCCAACAACAATAAAAAATATGTTGGAAAAAAAGGATTTAAACATGATAAAAACAATTAAGATAACAAAAACACCTATAATCATATAAAAAAAAGGAAAAATTAATTATAAAATCCTTAAAAAAATTTCAACAACATTAAATAAAAAGTAATATCTAAATTATAAAAATATTTTAAAGAAATTTGACCTTGACCAATCCAATTGGTCTAGTCTCCTGTCCAAATCCGATTAGTTAGTCTAGTCCAATTTGTTCCAATTTCATTATGTTGCTTATTTGATCTAGACTAGATCAGATCGTTGGATCAGACTAAACCATTGGGTTTTTGCCCACCCCTAACCAAGTGTACTATCAAAAAAAATGTTTTAGGGTGATAGATATTTAAAAAGTAAAGCATAAATACTTCCCTTGCTTAGTTTACCCTAAGGTTATTAAACCTAGACCAATGACCAACCACTCTAGTTACTCGGTCAAGGGTAAGTGAATTAGATCGAAGTCAAACTGGAGCTAATCTGGGGTTAGACCAGTAATAAAATGAAGATTTCATTGTTATCTATATAAAATTATGAATAAAATTTCAAGAAAATGAATTAATTTATTTTTTTAATTTTAAAGAGAGGTTGAACCGGTCAAACTTGTCCAACCTACCAAACCGGTTCGGTAGGACCACCAGTTCAGCCCAATCTGGCCGGTTCTTTCCAATTTTGATAACACTAATTTACTCCAATACTACGTGGTTTTTGGAGAAAAGATGAGAACGAATGGAACAAGTAATGAAGAGAACCCAGATTCTTAAAAAATCACAATTCGTTAGATTTATACTTTGTTAATTTTATTTTACTGGATTATGTGTCATAAATACATGAATGCTTTATTAATTTGCGTACAAATATCTCCTTTTTTTTTCCATTTTAATATTATTTTTTTCAGAATTATATATGCATATTTTTGCATATCTGACTAAAATTATATTATTTTAATTATGATTAGATTGATTCCAATTCAATAAGGTTGGACTATTGACAATTGAACTATACGTCTCGACCAATTTCTTAATTTAATAATCAGTTTTCAGTACCTTAATTGAAATGTATTATAATGTTTTTTTTTCCTAAAACTAAAAATTATTAGAATATGCTCATATACATATATACATACACACAAATATATATACATACACACATGTATATAGTGACATATAGCTAACCTTCTAGACAGGAGAATTCCCATCACGTTCAAACCTCATTGTTGATAGAAAAATATACTTTCAAGCCAATCCTTCTCATTTTCCAGACTTTCCATTTTAGAATGATATTACCCCCAAATTAATCTTTCCGATCTCCCAAGGAAGTCAATGGATCACCCTTTTTTCAAGATGGTTAAATTTTTTTAATGAATTTTTCTCTCTCTATGAAACAGACTGTAGCTTTAAGATTTATATGTGAAAGTCTTTATAGTTTATATATATATATATATATAAATATATATTCTTTTTACCAAATCTCTATGGTTCCACCTAATTTTTAACCCAAAACGTACTTGTTTTGTCTTCTTATCGCCGCATCCTATATAGCTAACCTTCTAGACAGGAGAATTCCCATTTCAAACTTCATTGTTGATAGAAAAATATACTTTCAAGCCAAGCCTTCTCATTTTCCAGATTTTCCATTTTAGAATGATATTACCCCCAAATTATCTTTCCGATCTCCCAAGGAAGTCAATATATATAATTTTTTTCTCTCTATAAACAGACTGTAGCTTTAAGATTTAGATGTGAAAGTCTTTATAGCTTATATATATATATATATATATATTCTTTTTACCATATCTCTATGGTTCCACCTAATTTTTAACCCAGTCCTTGTACTTGTTTTGTCTTCTTATAAGTCATATAACTATAGGTATCAAATTAAAAATGAGGTTAAACTATAAGTATCTGATAAAAAACTAGAAGAGCCTGATTGAGAATCGTGTGAAACTATAAAAACTTATAAATTAATTTTTTTAAAATATTCAGGCTAAATTATATTCCATAGAAAATTATAAAATATTATTTTGGGTGATCCATTTATTAAACTTGCTAATGGATTTTATAATAGCAAATATTTGCATTTTTGTGACGAGACTTCTACTTTCTTAATATCTATGTACTATCATGTGAATTATACCCCACTTATATGTCTTTTCAATTTCCACAGGCTAGATTTTTATTGTGAACAGAACTCATGAAACATGTTGTCTCAAAAGGATAAAAAAGAATCATTCACATTGACCCATAATTATCAACAAGTGTCGTCCTCCATTCTCTTCTTCTTTTTCCATATGAAACATGATTATGTGCTCTGGGTCCACTTTATCAAGTTTAATCCAGGATTAGTACTTTCTTTTATCCTTTATCACATGCCAATATTTAATTAATATCACTTTTTTTTAAA